>CATNEN010000007.1:3600000-4327500 GCA_950097015.1 Macrostomum hystrix | reverse complement strand
TTCGTTTTTTACTCTTCTAGACAGCTTTCTCCAACCTCGAATTCCAGCCGCGGCTCGGTCCCCCGCTCCGCTGTTGCCATGGATACCAGCGCTCCGGTTCGTTTCAACATTTGCGCCAGCGACGGCAGCAACTCAGACGATCTTCTGGAAGCCGAGCTGCCCGACAATGACGACGAAGCTGGAGCTGGAAAAGACGGCGACTCAGAGGCGGACCGGATGAGCCGCAGCAGCTCCCTGCAGCGCATCCTGGCGTCCATCTCGGTGGAGCGGCGGTCTTCTGCTTCCAGCAAGTCTTCTTCCTTGCAGCAGCAGCCGAGGCCGCCTAGAAACAAGTTCTGGAGCCAGCTGCTGGTGCAGCACTTTCTAGAGGACAGCGGCGAGGGGCCGGGCGTTCTGCCTGCGGACGAGTTTAAGGACGACCTGGTGTTCTACGTGCGGCGCCGGCGGGGAGACCCATCAGGAGCTGCCGGCGCCGCGGCGGGCACCACCGTGGAGGTGAGCCTTCTGCGTGGGAGTAGGGGATAGAAAGGTATGTTGCTGATTGTATAGGGATATTCCAGAATGGATAGGGATTTTACATTCTGGATAGGGATTTTACAGAATGAAAAGGGATTTTACAGAATGAATAGGGATTTTACAGAATGGATAGGGATTTTACAGAATGGATAGGGATTTTACAGAATGAATAGGGATTTTACAGAATGGATAGGGATATTACAGAATGGATCGGGATATTACAGAATGGATCGGGATATTACAGAATGGATCGGGATTTTACAGACTGGATAGGGATATTTCAGAATGGATTATAATATAACAGAATGACTTGGGATATTACTGAATGGACAAGGATTGCAGAGTGGGTGGGGATTACAGAATAAGGGATTTTAGATTAAATGGGGATATTGAAGGGCCCCAGACGCAGCATCAGTTTTATTTTCATGGGACAAAAGTATCCATTTCGCTAGGTTGTCAGGCGGCATGGTGCGTCATCTGCTGCTGCTGTTGCTGCGTGATTTTGCGACTGCGCCGCCTCGAGCCTCGAGTACTTGCAGTACTTTTTGGATGTTATTTCAAGATAAGAATCTCTTTATTGTATGCCAGTCACCTTCCCATGGGTACTTTGAATCAGGTGACTGCACTTTAGCCTTTAAGTGCATCGGTTTATTGCAAGAGAGTTACTCTCCCCCCCGTAATTTGTCCATTCTCTCGCAGATGCAGCTTGTAGCCTTAGTGGTTAGAGGACTGTGGACTGAAAGGTCGGCGGTTCGAATCTCAGCCCATTAATTCTTTAGTGCTTCAGTTCATTCAGTTGTAAAATTGGTGCCAGCATCAGCTGGGAAAGAAATGAAGGTTGGTGTCTTAAGTCCATGGACTGGACAGCTATTCTCAGCCTTTGGATGCGGCTGTGACACTTGTTCTATCTCTCTACTCTATCTCTATATATCTGTCGCAGGTGCATCGCAAGCACCAGCACAATTACCGCCTGATCCTGGCTGACCAGTTGGTTGACCTGGAGGAGAGTGTCTACCTGAACCTCATCATGCAGCAGTTTGCTTACACTGTTACCTGCGCCGTCTGCACCCGCACCGGCGCCCGGGAGCTGCAGATCCTGCGCCGATTCACCAGCCGCGTGTTCGCCAGCCCCAGCCGGCACAGCATGGACGGCAAGGCCAGCCAGGAGGAGATCGCCTATCCTAACATCTTCTTCAGCGTGCACAACTATGAGGATCTGTTTGCCGACTGCGTCCTGCGCGACTCCGAGCTGCTCTGCGTGGAGCTCGTGGCCTGCGACAGACGGGGCCGCCTGCAGGTGGGCTTTGCGTGTCATTTGCGTTTTTATAGTGACACCTGCTTGTTGATTGTGACACCTGCTTGTTGATAGTGACACCTGCTTGTTGATAGTGACACCTGCTTGTTGATTGTGACACCTGCTTGTTGATAGTGACACCTGCTTGTTGATAGTGACACCTGAATGTTTATGGTGACACCTGAATGTTAATAGTGACACCTGCTTGTTGATAGTGACACCTGAATGTTTATGGTGACACCTGAATGTTGATAGTGACACCTGAATGTTGATAGTGACAGCTGAATGTTTATGGTGACACCTGAATGTTGATAGTGACACCTGAATGTTGATTGCGGCACCTGAATGTTACAGTGTTACAAGTGTAGTGCCAATCCCCCGCACTGCAGGGAGTGCTGTTCCTGGGCAGCATTCGCTATGAGTCGGTGCTGGAGGTTTATCAGGCCAGGGCCAGCGGAGGTGTCGGCGGCGGCAGCTTCCGCGCCGCTTCCGGTCGCCGGTTGGTATTCCTGCGCATGCGTGGGCCGCACGGCAAAGGTCACGCCGAGGTGGCGGTGACTGCCGCGCCGGAATCCGCCTGCGGCGACGACGTCGACGACGATGATTCTAGGCGTCGGCGAGAGCGACGACTTTCCGGCGGCTTTGGCAGCGGAGGAGGCGGCGGCGGAGGCGGCGGCATGAAGAAGTCGCGGTCGGACTCGGCCAACATCGACACGACCGGCTGCGCCGTCAGTCGCCGCCCGAATTTCGTCGGCTCCGGCCGGCGTCGCCGACCAGCTAGCGAAGTTGACGCTCGTGCCATCGAGGAAGAATTCGGCGACGAGCCAGAAGATTCGACGACTGAAGTCGACTCGGCTAGCGGTGTCGGTGGCGGCAGCATCGGAGCCAGCATCTGGCAGGTCGGCCGCTCATTCGGCCAGGCCTGGCACTGGTTCAAGGAGCGCCGAAGGGCCAGCTCCGCGTCCTTGAACGCCTGCCTCACCTACGTGTCGCTGCCTTGGCACCGGATCATCGCCGACCTGCTGGACACTCGGCAGCAGCCGGTGCTGGCCTTTGATTTGCCGGCTGGCTGAGCTGACTAAGATTCTGGCAATTTGCAGCTGTCAATCAACTGCCGGTCTGAGCTGCCATCCTCCGCTTCAACCACAACACCTGACTTGCTCTGCTACATCTACGGGATAAGAATTAGACATTTCCTGTCCCATCTCCCCGCTACATTCTTACCCCATCTGCCCTATAATTTCTTATCCCATCTGCCCTGTACTTTCTTATCCCATCTGCCCTGTACTTTCTTATCCCATCTGCCCTGTACTTTCTTATCCCATCTGCCCTGTACTTTTTATCCCATCTGCCCTGTACTTTCTTATCCCATCTGCCCTGTACTTTCTTATCCCATCTGCCCTGTACTTTCTTATCCCACCTGCCCTGTACTTTTTATCCCATCTGCCCTGTACTTTCTTATCCCATCTGCCCTGTACTTTCTTATCCCATCTGCCCTGTACTTTCTTATCCCATCTGCCCTGTACTTTCTTATCCCACCTGCCCTGTACTTTTTATCCCATCTGCCCTGTACTTTCTTATCCCATCTGCCCTGTACTTTCTTATCCCACCTGCCCTGTACTTTTTATCCCATCTGCCCTGTACTTTCTTATCCCATCTGCCCTGTACTTTCTTATCCCATCTGCCCTGTACTTTCTTATCCCATGTGCCCTGTACTTTCTTATCCCATCTGCCCTGTACTTTCTTATCCCATCTGCCCTGTACTTTCTTATCCCACCTGCCCTGTACTTTTTATCCCATCTGCCCTGTACTTTCTTATCCCATCTGCCCTGTACTTTCTTATCCCACCTGCCCTGTACTTTTTATCCCATCTGCCCTGTACTTTCTTATCCCATGTGCCCTGTACTTTCTTATCCCATCTGCCCTGTACTTTCTTATCCCATCTGCCCTGTACTTTCTTATCCCATCTGCCCTGTACTTTCTTATCCCATCTGCCCTGTACTTTCTTATCCCATCTGCCCTGTACTTTCTTATCCCATCTGCCCTGTACTTTCTTATCCCACCTGCCCTGTACTTTTTATCCCATCTGCCCTGTAATTTCTTATCCCATCTGCCCTGTACTTTCTTATCTTATCTGCCCTGTACTTTCTTATCCCATCTGCCCTGTACTTTCTTATCCCACCTGCCCTGTACTTTCTTATCCCATCTGCCCTGTACTTTCTTATCCCATCTGCCCTGTACTTTCTTATCCCATCTGCCCTGTACTTTCTTATCCCACCTGCCCTGTACTTTCTTATCCCACCTGCCCTGTACTTTCTTATCCCATCTGCCCTGTACTTTCTTATCCCATCTGCCCTGTACTTTCTTATCTTATCTGCCCTGTACTTTCTTATCCCATCTGCCCTGTACTTTCTTATCCCACCTGCCCTGTACTTTCTTATCCCATCTGCCCTGTACTTTCTTATCCCATCTGCCCTGTACTTTCTTATCCCATTTCATTCCCCCAATTTCCGAATCCCCAACCTCATTTAGGTGTCTCTCAGCATGTCGCATCTGTCTCTGTGTCCTCTTGCCACAGAATATTTTTATTGCTGATATCTGCATTGTGAAGTCTTGTACCATTTTTCTGCGTCTAAATCGCAAACTAACTAGTATCATAGCTGTCCAGTGTGTTATGTTGGTTCTATCTTACATGTGTTTAATCGAGTCCGTGTCTGCGATTTCCTCTGCCTCGAAAACTGTGTTGTTCTCATCTCATCTGAGTTTCTAGTTTTTTGCATTCCAAATCAAACCCGGAACTTTTTTCTAGTCGCTTTTCAGCTGTTCTCTTTAACGACACCAATGAGATTGTAAATATTTTGTATTTTTCAACACACTGTGTTAAATATATTCGAGTTTGAGTACTAGATAAGAATTTAAAGGTAAAAATAGGTAAATAAGATTGTAACCTCGAAATATTTGCAGGTGATTGTGAGCAGTGGCGCATCATTTGACTATAGTTGCCAGCGAGGCGGCAAGTCTGCCCGTTCCGCTGACTCCTGAGCACACACACACACAGGTGTGTACATCTGCCCTGACTTTCTCATCGTCAGGCAGTGTACACTCTCACTGTGCCTTGGAGGTTGTCCCTCAGTGGCGTAAATTGCACGACAAGCCCCCAAGCCTTCTCTCCGCGGCTGCGCCCCAAATTAATGTGACCTCACCGCTGGTAGGTAGGTTGGTAGGTAGATAGGTATGTAGGTTGGTAGGTAGATAGGTATGTAGGTTGGTAGGTAGATAGGTATGTAGGTTGGTAGGTAGGTTGGAATGTTGGTTGGTAGGTAGGTTGGTAGGTAGATAGGTATGTAGGTTGGTAGGTAGGTTGGAATGTTGGTTGGTAGGTAGGTTGGTAGGCAGTTAGGTAGGTAGTTTATTTACATTTGCAATTGTTTATCGAATTAAACTGTTTCAATTTTTGGTGTTGTGACTTTTGTCATGCGAATATTTTTCTAATCATTCCCTCTCTCTGTGCTTGTCAATCTGAATAGCCATCTGTTTTTATGAGTCGATCGTCCATATACAGCTATTGATCCTGTCCTCTGTGCTGCATTTCTTAATGAAACATTTTATTTAGAACGCATATTTTGTGTTTTGTGTCAGTGTTGTCATATCTTACAGTGGCGTGTCAACTAGTTTTTATATCAATGCAACAATTAAAGAGAATAGTCTTTGTTGATAAGATGGAGGTCGTGCTAAACTCGCTGTGTTCTTCGAGTCTGCAGCAAGCAAAAATTTACTTCTCTATTTATCTTTCTTTTTCAGTCTGTCGACTTCCAAAACTGGTCAAATTCCCCAGGCTGTTAAGTTTTCCGATTTCTTTTGATGCTATTGAGAGAAGAGGTTGCTTATGGATTTCCTGGAAACAGTCGGATTTCCCGCATACAGTCGGATTTCCCGAAACTGTCGGATTTCCTGGAAACTGTCGGATTTCGTGGAAACTGTCGGATTTCCTGGAAACTGTCGGATTTCCTGGAAACTGTCGGATTCCCTGGAAACTGTCGGATTTCCCGCAAACAGTCGGATTTCCCGCATACAGTCGGATTTCCCGCAAACAGTCAGATTTCCCGCAAACAGTCGGATTTCCTGGAAACTGTCGGATTTCCTGGAAACTGTCGGATTTCCCGCAAACAGTCGGATTTCCCGAAACAGTCGGATTTCCTGGAAACTGTCGGATTTCCTGGAAACTGTCGGATTTCCTGGAAACTGTCGGATTTCCCGGAAACAGTCGGATTTCCTGGAAACAGTCGGATTTCCCGCAAACAGTCGGATTTCCTGGAAACTTTCGGATTTCCCGCAAACAGTTGGATTTCCCGCAAACAGTCGGATTTCCCGCAAACATTCGGATTTCCCGCATACAGTCGGATTTCCCGCATACAGTCGGATTTCCCGCAAACAGTCGGATTTCCCGCATACAGTCGAATTTCCCGCAAACAGTCGGATTTCCCGCATACAGTCGGATTTCCCGCATACAGTCGGATTTCCCGCAAACAGTCGGATTTCCCGCATACAGTCGGATTTCCCGCATACAGTCGGATTTCCTGGAAACTGTCGGATTTCCCGAAACTGTCGGATTTTCCGAAACTGTCGGATTTCCTGGAAACTGTCGGATTTCCCGCAAACAGTCGGATTTCCCGCGAACAGTCGGATTTCCCGCAAACAGTCGGATTTCCCGAAACTGTCGGAATTTCTGGAAACTGTCGGATTTTCCGGAAACAGTCGGATTTCCCGGAAACTGTTGGGTTTTTCAAAACTGTCGGATGTATCTTTCAATAATTTCGCCTTAATCCACGGTTATTTCCATAGCCGGCTGTCCAAGGACATTGCGACGCACTTTGAGTCAGTCCCTCTGCTTCGAGAAGCCGTAATTGAAAAGCGCCCTCTGCCGCAGGAGTTGGTAAACAAAGCAGAGAAATGGTGTCTCGCGTTCTCCGCTTATCTCTCTTATCGGGCAGTTTTCGCACAATGCGTGACACCAAAGTTGCTGCTTCTGTTGCTGCTGCTGCTGTTGCTGTTTTTAACAGCTTTCAAACGACCAGCGCATTGATTGAATTAGCTCAAACTCAATGGCAAATAATGTGGCTGCCGACACCGAACTATTTGTTTATTCTAGCAATTTTCTTCTGTGAAATGCCGCCCTCAGCACAATTAAAGAGGTTGTAGCACGGACCACAATCCAGCATAGATAAGGAAAGCAGCAGAAATTAGGGCAATCAAGAAATCCCGGTTAGCTGGCGAGGCAACTCAATAGCCGGCAGTTTTCTGTTTTGACCTGACTCATGCTTCAGGCACACAATGCGATCGGCTGATTGTACTTGTGTTCGTTGCATACTCTAGCAATCCATTCTATTCCCTCATCAGTTGTATAGACTAGCAATCAATTATATTCCCTTATCAGTTGGATAGTCTAGCAATCCATTCTATTCCCTTATCAGTTGTATAGACTAGCAATCCATTCTATTCCCTTATCAGTTGTATAGACTAGCAATCCATTCTATTCCTGTTTCTGTCAAATAGACTAGTAATCCATTCTATTCCCTTATCATTTGCATAGACTAGCAATCCATTCTATTCCTTTATCAGTTGGATAAGCTAGCAATCCATTCTATTCCCTTATCAGTTGTATAGACTAGCAATCCATTCTATTCCCTTATCAGTTGTATAGACTAGCAATCCATTCTATTCCTTTATCAGTTGTATAGACTAGCAATGCATTCTTTTCCTTTATCCGTTGTATAGACTAGCAATCCATTCTATTCCCTTATCAGTTGGATAGACTAGCAATCCATTCTATTCCTGTTTCTCTCAAATAGACTAGCAATCCATTCTATTCCCTTATCAGTTGGATAGTCTAGCAATCCATTCTATTCCCTTATCCGTTGCATAGTCTAGCAATCCATTCTATTCCCTCATCAGTTGTATAGACTAGCAATCCATTCTATTCCCTTATCAGTTGGATAGTCTAGCAATCCATTCTATTCCGTTATCCGTTGCATAGTCTAGCAATCCATTCTATTCCTTTATCAGTTGTATAGGCTAGCAATCCATTCTATTCCTTTATCAGTTGTATAGGCTAGCAATCCATTCTATTCCCTTATCAGTTGCATAGACTAGCCATCCATTCTATTCCTTTATCAGTTGTATAGACTAGCAATCCATTCTATTCCTTTATCAGTTGTATAGGCTAGCAATCCATTCTATTCCCTCATCAGTTGTATAGACTAGCAATCAATTATATTCCCTTATCAGTTGGATAGTCTAGCAATCCATTCTATTCCCTTATCAGTTGTATAGACTAGCAATCCATTCTATTCCCTTATCAGTTGTATAGACTAGCAATCCATTCTATTCCTGTTTCTGTCAAATAGACTAGTAATCCATTCTATTCCCTTATCATTTGCATAGACTAGCAATCCATTCTATTCCTTTATCAGTTGGATAAGCTAGCAATCCATTTTATTCCCTTATCAGTTGTATAGACTAGCAATCCATTCTATTCCCTTATCAGTTGTATAGACTAGCAATCCATTCTATTCCTTTATCAGTTGTATAGACTAGCAATGCATTCTTTTCCTTTATCCGTTGTATAGACTAGCAATCCATTCTATTCCCTTATCAGTTGGATAGACTAGCAATCCATTCTATTCCTGTTTCTCTCAAATAGACTAGCAATCCATTCTATTCCCTTATCAGTTGGATAGTCTAGCAATCCATTCTATTCCCTTATCCGTTGCATAGTCTAGCAATCCATTCTATTCCCTCATCAGTTGTATAGACTAGCAATCCATTCTATTCCCTTATCAGTTGGATAGTCTAGCAATCCATTCTATTCCCTTATCCGTTGCATAGTCTAGCAATCCATTCTATTCCTTTATCAGTTGTATAGGCTAGCAATCCATTCTATTCCTTTATCAGTTGTATAGGCTAGCAATCCATTCTATTCCCTTATCAGTTGTATAGACTGGCAATCCATTCTATTCCCTTATCAGTTGTATAGACTAGCAATCCATTCTATTCCCTTATCAGTTGTATAGACTAGCAATCCATTCTATTCCCTTATCATTTGTATAGACTAGCAATCCATTCTATTCCCTTATCAGTTGTATAGACTAGCAATCCATTCTATTCCCTTATCAGTTGTATAGACTAGCAATCCATTCTATTCCCTTATCAGTTGTATAGACTAGCAATCCATTCTATTCCCTTATCATTTGTATAGACTGGCAATCCATTCTATTCCCTTATCATTTGTATAGACTGGCAATCCATTCTATTCCCTTATCATTTGTATAGACTGGCAATCCATTTTATTCCCTTATCAGTTGTATAGACTAGCAATCCATTCTATTCCCTTATCAGTTGTATAGACTAGCAATCCATTCGACTCCCTCCGAACAACAAAATCGCTGTAAAAGTACAACCTGTGCTCAAAATCGGTCGCACCTGTGGAGGGGATTAACCGATTTCCTGCCTTATTGTTCCTTATCCGACTGCCTGTGCTGGGCTGTCACTCCCCGTATCCGGCACTTCAGCTGTAGTCAGTTTTTTGTGCACCATTGTTTCTCTAGCCCACGAACTCTCTTATGCCTGTTTGGGATATTTTCCTACGACTTTCCTCCTCTACTCTACCAGTCCGTTTGTCTGTCACAAAGTGAAGGAGAGAGACAGGCAGGTCCCTGCCGCGGCCGCTGCCGCAACCCCCGGTTGATTGACAGGGTCGGTGTCGTCTTGGCATTCTTCGTATCTGTGGCATTGTTTTCCCTTCTGTGGCTTTCAATGACCAGATAATCCCGAAAATCAAAATGCTTTCTCGCATAAAGCTTCAAGAAAATAAATGAAAGCACAATGACTGCTGCTGCTGCTGCTGCTGCAGTCTGTCTGAATTTCCACATGGAATGTTCCCTTCTGTCAGCTCCACTGCCAGAGTTCAGCAGCAGGTGCTGGGACTTTTCCACGCATTTTTTATGAATCGCAGCTCACACGGCGGGTTCGGGGGTTGCTGGCTGACTGAGCTGTCCAAAGAACTCAAGTCAGGTAAGATATAAAACTCTCGGCTAGAGAGACAGGGTTGGGGGGTCACTCGACAGTTCTGGTAGCTACAAAAGAAATACCATTCGAAGAACACAATGCGTCAGCAATTCTAGGTGAGACGAAAGCCGGCTTAAGCTACTCTTTTGTGTGTTTGTGTATCGGGTCTCGAGTTGTCCTTTGACGAAATACTAATTTCAAATTGGCCCCGAGTTTTCCGTCTGCTAGAAGTGTCTCTCTCGCCCCTGGAAGAATTTTTCCAGTTTTCTTTCTTCTTTTTCTGCGGTCACACTCGGGCTCAGTCACTGCTCAGGCTCGGGCTTCGGTTTTGCGACCGGGGAGTCAACTGGAAAATTCACTGCAAGCTGGCCATTGTGCAGGTGATGCTGGACAATAGAAAGCCGCCCCGCCATTGCTCAGGTCCACATTGTCGACCTGCTAGTAGACAAATCCGCGGCAATGCTGAACCCACAAAACTAGCTGGATTGAACATGCAGTTCATGCAGTGCACGGCGGGAGCGGCTATGCCTGTAGGAAAGGCCATAAATGATTCGCCATCTTTTTAGTCGGCCGCCGAATAATATTTAGTCTACGCAATGCCGGATAGTGCAGCCGTCGAGGGCAGCCGCGCCCGCTCCTCATTGGTCGCCATTTCAACTGGCCAATCAGATTGCGGCTACAAGTTTTATTACTTAAACATTCTCCGAATCGCAGTCAGCAGGTCTGGTAATTTATTTTTCTTCCACAGATTGTGAATTTCTGCTTCTAATCGGTCATGGTCAACTTCGACAATATCCTCCGCCGAATTGGGGAGTTTGGGAAAGCCCAGATTCTGCTCTACATCCTTATCGGACTGTGCGGCATTCCCACAGGTGAGCAGAACCTGTCCTCTGTGTTCACCGGCGCCTCCCAGGACCACTGGTGCCGGGTGCGGCAGCTCGACCACCTCAGCGTGGCGGTCAGAAAGAACACCAGCATCCCCGTGACCAGCGAGGGCGCCTTCGCCCAGTGCGTTCAGTTCGCCGACATCGACCTGCTGGCCAATGACAGCCTGTTGGATTTCCTCCAGCTGGGGGAGGCTGGGCCCAATGCCTCATCGTCACGGCCCACTCGGCGATGCAGGGAATGGGAATTCGACCGGACCGCAATCTACTCAACGGTGGGGTCTCAGGTAAGAGCGATTGTCTATGGCCAAACCCCAATCGCCTGTGATTTAATGCCGCTCACCTTGGCCTCCCGTATCAGTTTCAGCTGGTGTGCCAGTACTCCTTCGTTGTCAAGATGATCACCTCGATCTACATGACCGGCTTCCTCATCGGCTGCACTCTCAGCGGCCTTCTGTCCGACAGGTGAGCTGGCGAGAGTCAGGCGGGACTCGATACTGAGGTGCAGAGATTGATGCTGCTGAGAGAAGAGGTTGATGCTGCTGAGAGAAGAGATTGATGCTGCTGAGAGAAGAGATTGATGCTGCTGAGAGAAGAGATTGATGCTTCTGATGCTTCTGAAAGGGGAGATTGATGCTGGTGAGAGCGGAAGATTGATGCTACTGAGAGAAGAGATTGATGCTACTGAGAGAAGAGATTGATGCTGCTGAGAGAAGAGATTGATGCTGCTGAGAGAAGAGATTGATGCTTCTGATGCTTCTGAAAGGGGAGATTGATGCTGGTGAGAGCGGAAGATTGATGCTACTGAGAGAAGAGATTGATGCTACTGAGGGAGGAGATTGATGCCGCTGAGAGTAGAGATTGATGCTGCTGAGAGAAGAGATTGATGCTGCTGAGAGTAGAGATTGATGCCGCTGAGAGAAGAGATTGATGCTGCTGAGAGTAGAGATTGATGCCGCTGAGAGAAGAGATTGATGCTGCTGAGAGAAGAGATTGATGCTTCTGATGTTTCTGAAAGGGGAGATTGATGCTGGTGAGAGCGGAAGATTGATGCTACTGAGAGAAGAGATTGATGCTACTGAGGGAGGAGATTGATGCTGCTGAGAGTAGAGATTGATGCTGCTGAGAGAAGAGATTGATGCTGCTGAGAGAAGAGATTGATGCTGCTGAGAGTAGAGATTGATGCTGCTGAGAGTAGAGATTGATGCCGCTGAGAGAAGAGATTGATGCTGCTGAGAGTAGAGATTGATGCCGCTGAGAGAAGAGATTGATGCTGCTGAGAGAAGAGATTGATACTGGTGAGAGGAGAGATCGATACAGAGTTGTGGGAGATAATTGCACAGTCTGATGTAACACTTCAGATTGATGAAGAGGTGGGGAAATTGATGAGACTGATAATTGTGTCTGAGGTATTTTTATAATAAATCCAGCATAACTGCTTCATTTCAGCGCCACAATCCAATCGCTGATTAGTAAGAAATCTGGCGGTTGTGCACAACAAAAATTTGTCTTCGTGTCGTAACTTTGCCTTCCGTGTTTCACTTGATGTTGTGCTGTGTGATTCACTCGAAAATATGCTTATAAATACGCGTCTGTAGCTTCAATGAGTGCAGTAGCCGCTAGCTTCCCTTTCTCCCATCTCCCATCGATTCAGGATCGGCCGCATCAAGACGGTGGCCATCACCGCAGTTGGCCAGACAGTCTTCGGCCTCGCTGCCGCCCTGGTGCCAGTCATGGGCGTCCACATCGCCTGCCGATTCCTCGTGGGCGCCTGCACTGCCGGAACCTTCACCACCTCCTTTGTCATTGGTGAGCTGCGGGGGGCTGTTGAACTCTGATTGGCTGAGTGCTAGTTCTGACTAGGCTATGTACATTCCCTAATGTACATTATTAACCCTTAATAATTAATAATAATAATTGCAGGAGGGCTGCGGGCATTGGCACACAATTTTTGTGACACTAGACCCGCAGCCAACGAGAAGGCGATTCTGCCCATTTCGCTGACTCCTGAGCACACATCACACAGATACTGTACGCAGGCACACACTCACACAGGTGTGTACATCTGCCCTGACTTTCTCATCGTCAGTCAGTGTACATTCTCACTGTGCCTTGGAGGTTGGCCCTCAAAGGGAGTTAATGGCACGACAAGCCCCCAAGCCTTCTCTCCGCGGCTGCGCCCCAATTTAATGTGGCCTCACACCGGAATCAATGGCCTCAGGGACCTCGGTGAGAGAGGCAAACGCGTTGGACCGCTCTGCCACTCAGCCTCCACCGGGACCCTACTTTATGTACATTTTTTCAGAGTTTTTAAGCTTTACTTGGACTTGGAATTCGTTGATTAAAAATAGCACACAAGTTTTTGGTACCTCAAAAAGGAGTTCCCCAAAAGCTTTCTAAAAATAGAAATCGTTGAGGTCTGTCTATGAGGCTGTGTGAGATCCACTCGCAGCAATTCTCCGCACTTGAAATCCCCAGCCATGGAGATCATCGGACCCAAGTACCGCATGCAGCCGGGCATCTTCGTGCAGGGCTTCTTCGCCGCCGGCTTCATCCTGGTGGCCTTCCTGGCCTACTTCATCCGCAATCACGTGACCCTGCAGGTCGTGCTGGCTGTGCAGCCGGTTTTGTTTGTGCTGTACTACTGGTGAGTGCAGGCGGGAAATGGAAGAGGGGCGAAATTTTCCCTAGCCAGGTGTACAAGTCCGTGCATGGCCAGATGTACACTCTCCATAGCCAGATGTACACTCTCCATAGCCAGATGTACACTCTCCATAGCCAGATGTACCAATTATAATCGGGTGAGACAATGCGAAAAGTAAATATTATCAATTGGATTGAAGTAACTGCGTTTAGTTTAAGGTATACTTTTCTGTGAAATTTCTATGAAACAGACTTAGACATTGTGCGGCAGTTGGCTCAGTCCCTACTATAGTTTTGTTTGTATCAGTTTTTCTGTTTTCCAACTTTGTACCGCAGCAGGCAGTTCACTTTGTCCCAGTCATCTGGCTCTTGTAGCAACTCCGAGCTTCAAGAACCGGATCAAACCTGTCTGTTCTTTAAGCCAAGCAGCACTGTAGGGGGGGGGGCTGACTGCAGTGTCGCATTGTACTTTTGCCTCACTCACTTAATTCTCTGTGAAACAGGACATTAGCAGGGTTTTGCATATTCAATTAGTAAGATTTGGTTTGTTTGAAAAGCGTTTCCGGAGACAAGTCCCGAGTGAAACTTTAGAGTAATATGCTAATCTGTGAGCAAGCTGCTCTGACTAGTGAAGGAATTGTGCTTTTGATGACGATACCGACACACGAAACCTTAGCCTTGTATTGTGTATTGCTATTCTATTCAATTGAGGGGGTCGGCCAACCTCCAAGGCGCAGTGAAGTGTACACTGCCTGACGATGAGAAAGTCAGGGCAGATGTACACACCTGTGTGAGCGTGTGCCTGCGTACGGTATCTGTGTGCGTGTGTGCTCAGGAGTCAGCGAAATGGACAGAATTGCCTCCTCGCTGGCTGGGGCCTCTCTTAAGCTCACTTAAGGTCTCACCCACAGTCTCACCCACAGTCTCACCCACAGTCTCACCCACAGTCTCACCCACAGTCTCACCCACAGTCTCACCCACAGTCTCATCCACAGTCTCACCCACAGTCTCACCCACAGTCTCACCCACAGTCTCATCCACAGTCTCATCCACAGTCTCACCCACAGTCTCACCCACAGTCTCACCCACAGTCTCACCCACAGTCTCACCCACAGTCTCATCCACAGTCTCACCCACAGTCTCACCCACAGTCTCACCCACAGTCTCATCCACAGTCTCATCCACAGTCTCACCCACAGTCTCACCCACAGTCTCACCCACAGTCTCACCCACAGTCTCATCCACAGTCTCACCCACAGTCTCACCCACAGTCTCACCCACAGTCTCATCCACAGTCTCATCCACAGTCTCACCCACAGTCTCACCCACAGTCTCATCCACAGTCTCATCCACAGTCTCATCCACAGTCTCACCCACAGTCTCACCCACAGTCTCATCCACAGTCTCACCCACAGTCTCTCCCAAAGTCTCACCCACACTCTCATCCACAGTCTCACCCACACTCTCATGCACAGTCTCATCCACAGTCTCATCCACAGTCTCATCCACAGTCTCACCCACACTCTCACCCACAGTCTCACCCACAGTCTCTGCACCCAAAGTTTCACCCACACTCTCATCCACAGTCTCACCCACAGTCTCACCCAAAGTCTCACCCACACTCTCATCCACAGTCTCACCCACAGTCTCACCCACAGTCTCACCCACAGTCTCATCCACAGTCTCACCCACAGTCTCACCCACAGTCTCATCCACAGTCTCATCCACAGTCTCACCCACAGTCTCACCCACAGTCTCACCCACAGTCTCATCCACAGTCTCATCCACAGTCTCACCCACAGTCTCACCCACAGTCTCACCCACAGTCTCACCCACAGTCTCATCCACAGTCTCACCCACAGTCTCACCCACAGTCTCACCCACAGTCTCATCCACAGTCTCATCCACAGTCTCACCCACAGTCTCACCCACAGTCTCATCCACAGTCTCATCCACAGTCTCATCCACAGTCTCACCCACAGTCTCACCCACAGTCTCATCCACAGTCTCACCCACAGTCTCTCCCAAAGTCTCACCCACACTCTCATCCACAGTCTCACCCACACTCTCATGCACAGTCTCATCCACAGTCTCATCCACAGTCTCATCCACAGTCTCACCCACACTCTCACCCACAGTCTCACCCACAGTCTCTGCACCCAAAGTTTCACCCACACTCTCATCCACAGTCTCACCCACAGTCTCACCCAAAGTCTCACCCACACTCTCATCCACAGTCTCATCCACAGTCTCACCAACAGTCTCTCCCAAAGTCTCACCCACACTCTCATCCACAGTCTCACCCACACTCTCATCCACAGTCTCATCCACAGTCTCACCCACAGTGCCAGCATGTCTCACCCACAGTGCCAGCATGTCTCACCCACAGTGCCAGCATGTCTCACCCACAGTGCCAGCCTGTCTCACCCACAGTGCCAGCATGTCTCACCCACAGTGCCAGCATGTCTCACCCACAGTGCCAGCCTGTCTCACCCACAGTGTCAGCCTGTCTCACCCACAGTGCCAGCATGTCTCACCCACAGTGCCAGCATGTCTCACCAACAGTGCCAGCATGTCTCACCCACAGTGCCAGCATGTCTCACCAACAGTGCCAGCATATCTCACCCACAGTGCCAGCCTGTCTCACCCACAGTGCCAGCATGTCTCACCCACAGTGCCAGTCTGTCTCACCCACAGTGCCTGCATGTCTCACCCACAGTGCCTGCATGTCTCACCCACAGTGCCAGCATGTCTCACCCACAGTGCCAGCATGTCTCACCCACAGTGCCAGCATGTCTCACCCACAGTGCCAGCCTGTCTCACCCACAGCGCCTGCATGTCTCACCCACAGTGTCAGCATGTCTCACCCACAGTGCCAGCATGTCTCACCAACAGTGCCAGCATATCTCACCCACAGTGCCAGCATGTCTCACCCACAGTGCCAGCCTGTCTCACCCACAGTGTCAGCCTGTCTCACCCACAGTGCCAGCATGTCTCACCCACAGTGCCAGCATGTCTCACCAACAGTGCCAGCATGTCTCACCCACAGTGCCAGCATGTCTCACCAACAGTGCCAGCATATCTCACCCACAGTGCCAGCCTGTCTCACCCACAGTGCCAGCATGTCTCACCCACAGTGCCAGTCTGTCTCACCCACAGTGCCTGCATGTCTCACCCACAGTGCCTGCATGTCTCACCCACAGTGCCAGCATGTCTCACCCACAGTGCCAGCATGTCTCACCCACAGTGCCAGCATGTCTCACCCACAGTGCCAGCCTGTCTCACCCACAGCGCCTGCATGTCTCACCCACAGTGTCAGCATGTCTCACCCACAGTGCCAGCATGTCTCACCAACAGTGCCAGCATATCTCACCCACAGTGCCTGCATGTCTCACCCACAGTGCCAGCCTGTCTCACCCACAGTGCCAGCCTGTCTCACCCACAGTGCCAGCATGTCTCACCCACAGTGCCAGCATGTCTCACCAACAGTGCCAGCATGTCTCACCCACAGTGCCAGCATGTCTCACCAACAGTGCCAGCATATCTCACCCACAGTGCCAGCCTGTCTCACCCACAGTGCCAGCATGTCTCACCCACAGTGCCAGTCTGTCTCACCCACAGTGCCTGCATGTCTCACCCACAGTGCCTGCATGTCTCACCCACAGTGCCAGCATGTCTCACCCACAGTGCCAGCATGTCTCACCCACAGTGCCAGCATGTCTCACCCACAGTGCCAGCATGTCTCACGCACCCGCAGGTTTTATCCCGAGTCGCCCCGCTGGCTGGTGTCGCAGGGTCGTTACGAGGAGGCCAGCGAGATCTGCAGGCGGCTGGCCAAGATCAACGGCAAGGAGGTGCCGGAGAATTTCTCCATCGTCGATGAGCCGTTTGAAATGGTGCCAGAAATTATACATCACTTTGTTTTAATGCAAATGCTTGCCGTTCATTTAGGATTTGAATTGTGTTGCGTGCAGTGATTCGAAAAATTAACTTGATCAACACAGGACATGCCAGACAAGAAGGTCAAGGTCAAGGACGTCAGCAGTCAGCACAAGAAGCAAAGCGGCAGTCCCATAGATCTGCTGAGGACGCCCAACATGAGGAAGCGATCCCTTAATGTGTTCTTTAACTGGTGAGAACACTTTGAGAATACATCAATCTCCCATCTCACACTGCATCAATCTCCCATCCCATCTCACACTGCATCAATCTCCCATCCCATCTCACACTGCATCAATCTCCCATCCCATCTCACACTGCATCAATCTCCCATCCCATCTCACACTGCATCAATCTCCCATCCCATCCCACACTGCATCAATCTCCCATCCCATCTCACACTGCATCAATCTCCCATCCCATCTCACACTGCATCAATCTCCCATCCCATCTCACACTGCATCAATCTCCCATCCCATCTCACACTGCATCAATCTCCCATCCCATCTCACACTGCATCAATCTCCCATCCCATCTCACACTGCATCAATCTCCCATCCCATCCCACACTGCATCAATCTCCCATCCCATCTCACACTGCATCAATCTCCCATCTCCCATCCCATCCTATCTCCCATCCCATCCCACACTGCATCAATCTCCCATCCCATCTCACACTGCATCAATCTCCCATCTCCCATCCCATCCAATCTCCCATCCCATCCCACACTGCATCAATCAATACTGCAACAATCTTTAAAAAGACAGAAATCTTTCCATCCTACCATCCCACCCGCCAACCCGCAGGTTCGTGGTCAGTCTGGTGTACTACGGCCTGTCGCTGAACGCGGAGGACCTGGGCGGCAGTGTGTACGTGAACACGGTGATCTCAGGCCTGGTTGAGTTCCCCGCCTACGCCATGTGTTGCGTCACTCTGAATAGGTTCGGCCGGGTGCGCATGCACGTCATCACCATGGTGATGGGTGGCGTGGCCTGCATCGCCGCCGCATTCATTGGTGAGTTGCCAGGAATCGGAAACTGGAATCCCACGGGCTATGAGTATCAGAGAGTTTTTCATCGACTCTGCCAGATTCTCACAATTCTCACAAAGAGGCTCACAATGATTCTTGTCAAAAATAATTATTCCAGAGACATTTTTTGCATGTCGCCTAGAGTTTCTCTTCTGTAGTCTCAAAGAGATTATCCTAGGATCTCATAGAGATTATCCTTGGATCTCATAGAGATTATCACTTGATCTCATAGAGATTATCCAAGGATCTCATAGAGATTATCCTGGGTCCAAAGAAATTCTTATCCAGTCTCCTAGACTCACTGATTGATTTTTCCTAGAATCTAAGAGACTAATTTTGGATATTTTTATGAAAAATCTCTTCATATCGCTTCGTTATTCTCTCTGAGTTCTATAAGTACTATAGACGTACGAGCGAAATTTCATGCTTTTGATTCTAGAATCTTATAGAGATTGCGAAATCATTCTCGATCACTCACTCGCCGCCTTCCCAGAACTGCTGTGGTTGAAGATCACGCTGGCCATGCTGGGCAAATTCGCCGTGTCGGCAGCCTTCGCCATCATCTACGTCTACACCGCCGAAGTTTTTCCCACGGTGATTCGCAACGCCGGGGTCGGCCTGGCGTCCACCTGCGCCAGAATCGGCGGCTTGCTGGCGCCACAGATTGTCCTGCTGGTGCGTGTCCTCAGACACCTGAGCATTGCGTGTCCTCAGACACCTGAGCATTGCGTGTCCCCAGACACCTGAGCATTGTGTGTCCTCAGACACATGAGCATTGCGCGTCCTCAGACACCTGAGCATTGCGTGTCCTCAGACACCTGAGCATTGCGTGTCCCCAGACACCTGAGCATTGCGTGTCCTCAGACACATGAGCATTGCGCGTCCTCAGACACCTGAGCATTGCGTGTCCTCAGACACCTGAGCATTGTGGATATAGTCATTAGTCATTACTCATAGTCATTAGAAAAAGATTTCCCTTTCAGGACTTCCTGTGGAAGCCGCTGCCATTTGTGTTAGTCGGCGCTCTGGCCGTGGCAGCCGGCCTGCTGGCGCTCCTGCTGCCGGAGACTCTGCGGCAACCGCTGCCTGACACCATCGAGGACGGCGAGAACTTCGGACAGTGAGTGTCTCATTTCTCATTTCTCGTGTCTCATTTCTCACGTCTCGTGTCTCATATCTCATTTCTCGTGTCTCATTTCTCACGTCTCGTGTCTCATTTCTCACGTCTCTTGTCTCATTTCTCACGTCTCATGTCTCATTTCTCACGTCTCACGTCTCATTTCTGACGTCTCGTGTCTCATTTCTCACGTCTCGTGTCTCATATCTCATTTCTCGTGTCTCATTTCTCACGTCTCGTGTCTCATTTCTCACGTCTCGTGTCTCATTTCTGACGTCTCGTGTCTCATTTCTCACGTCTCTTGTCTCATATCTCATTTCTCGTGTCTCATTTCTCACGTCTCGTGTCTCATTTCTCACGTCTCTTGTCTCATTTCTCACGTCTCATGTCTCATTTCTCACGTCTCACGTCTCATTTCTGACGTCTCGTGTCTCATTTCTCACGTCTCGTGTCTCATATCTCATTTCTCGTGTCTCATTTCTCACGTCTCGTGTTTCATTTCTCACGTCTCGTGTCTCATTTCTCACGTCTCGTGTTTCATTTCTCACATCTCGTGTCTCATTTCTCACGTCTCGTGTTTCATTTCTCACGTCTCGTGTCTCATTTCTCACGTCTACGTTCTCACATCTCTTTCTTATCCTTCTCCGTTTAATCTTACTATTTGTTATCACATAGATTTTTATTTCTAATTCTACAACTCTGTTCTCAGCCCCATCTCAGCCACTCTCAATGAGTCCATCTTCTCAACCTATTGCAGAGGCATAATAGCGCAGGTTCAGCTAGAGATCGAGCCATAGAAATAATAATTGGAATTTTAACTGTTTCGAGAACTTGCAGAACTTGCGTGATTTTTCGGACGGTTTAACCCAAATTTGTAGCTTAACTTTTCCTATTTATGTGTTTTTATTGGACGGTGTCAATTATTTGTTTTTTTCCTTTGTTGATCGATTTTTGTATTTTTTAATTTGGCATGCCATAAAATCAATGTTTTCAGCTGTTTTATCGTTTTCAAAGAAACCCATATGTTCGTTTAGGAATCGAATGGATTGCTAGTCTATCCAACTGATAAAGGAATAGAATGGATTGCTAGTCTATACAACTGATAAAGGAATAGAATGGATTGCTAGTCTATACAACTGATAAAGGAATAGAATGGATTGCTAGTCTATACAACTGATAAGGGAATAGAATGGATTGCTAGTCTATCCAACTGATAAAGGAATAGAATGGATTGCTAGTCTATCCAACTGATAAAGGAATAGAATGGATTGCTAGTCTATCCAACTGATAACGGAATAGAATGGATTGCTAGCCTATCCAACTGATAAAGGAATAGAATGGATTGCTAGTCTATACAACTGATAAAGGAATAGAATGGATTGCTAGTCTATCCAACTGATAAAGGAATAGAATGGATTGCTAGTCTATACAACTGATAAAGGAATAGAATGGATTGCTAGTCTATCCAACTGATAACGGAATAGAATGGATTGCTAGCCTATCCAACTGATAAAGGAATAGAATGGATTGCTAGTCTATCCAACTGATAAAGGAATCGAATGGATTGCTAGTCTATCCAACTGATAAAGGAATAGAATGGATTGCTAGTCTATACAACTGATAAAGGAATAGAATGGATTGCTAGTCTATACAACTGATAAGGGAATAGAATGGATTGCTAGTCTATCCAACTGATAAAGGAATAGAATGGATTGCTAGTCTATCCAACTGATAAAGGAATAGAATGGATTGCTAGTCTATCCAACTGATAACGGAATAGAATGGATTGCTAGCCTATCCAACTGATAAGGGAATAGAATGGATTGCTAGCCTATACAACTGATAAAGGAATAGAATGGATTGCTAGCCTATCCAACTGATAAAGGAATAGAATGGATTGCTAGTCTATCCAACTGATAAAGGAATAGAATGGATTGCTAGTCTATCCAACTGATAACGGAATAGAATGGATTGCTAGCCTATCCAACTGATAAGGGAATAGAATGGATTGCTAGCCTATACAACTGATAAAGGAATAGAATGGATTGCTAGTCTATCCAACTGATAACGGAATAGAATGGATTGCTAGCCTATCCAACTGATAAGGGAATAGAATGGATTGCTAGTCTATCCAACTGATAACGGAATAGAATGGATTGCTAGCCTATCCAACTGATAAGGGAATAGAATGGATTGCTAGCCTATACAACTGATAAAGGAATAGAATGGATTGCTAGCCTATCCAACTGATAAAGGAATAGAGTGGATTGCTAGTCTCTCCAACTGATAAAGGAATAGAATGGATTGCTAGTCTATACAACTGATAAGGGAATAGAATGGATTGCTAGTCTATCCAACAGGTGAGGCTAGCTTATCCAGGTGTACAAACTAACCCTGATTTGATCTGCAGCTCTGCATGCCCCTCACTATGCAGCCACTGAGCATGTATCGCACAGCATGTCTTCGAGACTGGAATTGCACTTGTAGAACCCTATGAGACATTTTATTTTCTGGTTGTTGTTCTATATTCTTTTGTTCATTTTCCCATTCACAATGGTCTGGATGATAGCTAGCACCGAAATTTTCATTACAGAATTATTTTCTAGTTGCTGAGATTCACAAGTTTCCGGATGCATGCCTTGGTAACCCTACAACTTGCATAGCCAATGCAAAATGTACCTGTCTTGGAGAAAATATACTCTGAATTCCCTGCCCGCCAATACAGATGGCTCATTTGTATCAGATTGTAGCACGAATTCGCTTTTAAATCCGTGAATAGATGTGAGAAATAAACTGTTCAGAAATATATGTTTAAAAATCAATATTTTCAACAGCTGAGTCAAGTAAATAATTGTAGGTCACTATTGAATTACTGTAACTCTTCATTTCAATCGCATTTCTCTAACTGCTAGAGAATATTTGATTGCTTGCATATTAGGCTAAGCAGAAATTTTATTTTAAATATTTGCAGGAGGGCTGTGGCCACTGGAAAATCCCTTGGTGGTTCTGCCCATTTCGCTGACTCCTGAGCACACAGATGCCGTACTCAGGCACACGCTCACACAGGTGTGTACATCTGCACTGACTTTCTCATTTCCATGCAGTGTACACTCTCACTGTGCTTAATCGAACTCGGGAACCTTGGTGCGAAATCCCCTACTGAGCAGGCAGCAGTGATGGAATAGAATAGTACATTTAGTTGGTCAGAAGAAAAATATAACTATTCTGTGCGTATAATGCTACTTGCCATGGAATTGTGAGTAGTCTATGTTCCTTCTTGTTCTTAGTTCTTAGTTGCTGGCTAGGTCATAGCCTTCATTCTATTGTGGTCACAAAACTCAATGCTTGCTTGACTGACGAAATGGTCATAAATGGACATCGCCAAGTGAATGTGAACTCATTTTCATGATTTTATTGAATTCAAATTTACATAGCAGTACAATTGAATGCCAGTTCTATATGGAGTTGCATAGTAAGTGATTGGCAATGGAATTAGAAAGAATAGGCTCGGTCTCTATCATTGATTATCTCGGTTAACCATTTTAACAAACTTGCATTCAGAATCGACTATTGGAAATATTTGAACACATTGGATATAAGACTAATCTAGTTTGTTACATGACAAATTGGCAGTGTAAACTAGCATTTATCATTCTCAATTTAATTCTCAATTCTAACTTTACAGTTTCGGATATGGATAATTTGGATGAGGCTATTTTGCATTGCTAAAAGTGAAATTTCAAGGGGAGTGACAACTCGGGAAGAGTGACAATTCTGGGGAGTGACAATTCTGAAGGGAGTGACATTTTTGGGGGAGTGACAATTCTGGGGGAGTGAAATTTTCGGGAGAGTGAATTTCTTGGGGAGTGAAAAGTTTTGGCAAGTGAAGATTTAAAGAAAGTGACATTAATTTATTAGGGATGTATGTTATGGATACGGATGGACATGTTTAGTGAGTGAAATTCCTTATTGGAAAATTTAGCATATCTCCATAAAATAGCTGAGAAACTGTGCTTCTCTGGTAATTATTACAAAAAAGGGAAATCCGAGAGAGTTAAAACAAACATTCCGGTGTCTAGAAAGGTTGAGAACGAGAATAGGAAGCTTTGTACAGCCTTTCCGTTTCACCAAGGCACGTAGGAATAAAACTGGCAGTTGGTGCTTGGAGCAAGCGGAGTCACTTATTCAACAGCGGAGTCTTTTCAGACGACTGGCTGACGAAGCGCGACCTTGGCAGCGACTGCGACGTGCTGGCCGTTGTCGACTCCACCTCCTCTTCGTCCAGGTCTTCGCACTCGTCGATCTCGCTGGGCAGCCTAGAGACGTAGTGCTGCTTGACCAGGTTCAGGCGCTGCCGGGTCATTGAGTCGAAGTCCAGCCAGTTTTTCTCCTCGATTTTGTGCGCCTCGCTGAGGGCCGCACTGACGGCGTCGTGATTGGACAGGAAGATCTTCTTCATGTCCACCTTGCTGACCCGCGGCTTGGCCAGCATCAGTCGCACGGCGGCGCGGGTGTTGGACAGGAACACGGTCACCCCGGCCTCGCGATAGTCTTCCAGCACCTGGTTGAGCATTCTGAGGCCAACTGAGTCCACGAAGCTGCAGCAGGAGAAGTCGATGATGACGTGGTGCAGGCTGGTGGACGGCCGGAGGTCGCTGGCGGTGAGCGCAGTCGACACGGAGCCGTAGTTGGTGGCACGGGACTCCTGCGCCTCGACCTCCCAGGTGGCGGAGGGTGTGCTGGCGTTCTGCAGGATCGGGATCGCCTCCTTGACGGTGAGGCGCAGGTTGCGCAGGTTCTGATCGTAGGCGTGCTGCTTGATGGCGAGCTGGCGCGGGTTGCAGCCGGTGAGAAGGTAAAGGGAGTTCCTGAAGTGATCCGCCGAGGCGAAGTACAGCGAGCCTTCGTACCGGAAGATTTTGATGCCTTCGATCTCCTTGGCGTCTGGCGTCACCACAATGTTCTTGTAGATGTCGGTGTGTGGAATGCGGCCAAGGATGCAGGCATAGGGCCACTGGGAGCGGAACACAATGGTCAGCAGGGAGAAAGCCACCCCGATAATCAGGCCAGTGTCAACGTTGAAGCAGATCACGGACACGCAGGTCACCATCCAGAGCAGGAAGTCGATCTTGCTGACGTCCCAGAGTTGCGGCAAGTCGCCAAACTGCCAGAGCATGCTCTTGAGGTTCACGAGGATGATGGTGGACAGTACGCAGTTCGGTGTGGTCTCAAATGTCGGCCCCAGAAACAGGATGGTGACGAGGACCAGCGCGGAGGCGAAAAGATTGGCCACCTGAGTTCTGCCGCCCAGGGACTCGTGCAGCGCCGAGCAGGACATTGAGGTGGTGGACACGAAGCAGTTGGTGAAGCTGCCAGCCAAGTTGCCGGCTCCGTAGGCCAGGAACTCCTGGTTCGCGTCAATCTCCGTGTCGTACTCCAGCGCGAACTTCTTGGCCACCGAGACGGAGACAGCGAAAGCTACAATGGCGATGATGATGGAGTCCTGCACCAGCTTCATGTCGGCCAGCTGCAGCTGCGGCACCCGCGCCTCCTTGAAGCCCTGCGGCACGTGGCCCACCTGGTCAACGCCGAACTGGCTGAGGTTGCCCAGGTAGGAGATCAGGGTCACCACCACCACCAGGATCAGCTCGCCGGGGATCGGCAGCTTGCAGTAGCGGCTCAGGCGGCTGTTGGCAAGCTTTGACATCACCAGGAAGCCGATGGAGCAGGCCGAGATGATGAGCGTGGGAACGTTGAAGCTGCCGATGTTCGCCAGCGCGAAGTAGACTTTCTTGAAGATCTCGAAGACACCCTCGGGCGGTGTGCCCTTCGGCACAATAACTTCGTAGCCGACGACGGCGGAGATCTGGCTGGAGATGACCTCGATGGCGGCCCCGGTGGTGAAGCCGCCGATCAGCGGGTCGCTGAGGTAGTTCGTCAGCATGCCCAGGCGCAGCAGGCTGAAGGACAGCTGGAAGATGCCCACTAGAAAGGACACGACCAGCACCGTCTCTAGCATGAGCTCGGCTGACCCAGCCGAACCTTCGCCGCCGCCCCCGGAGCTGCCGTTGGCGCTGATGTTGCTCTCGGGCGCCGTTGGGAAGGCTCGATCCGCGAAGCGGCGCGACACCTGGCCAACCATGAGCGACACGACGCCCTGGCAGGACATGACCAAATGCGGCGAGGTGCCCAGTACGCAGTAAATCACGCCGGAGATGAAGGCGGTGTACAGGCCATAGACTGGCGACAGGTAGGCCAGCAGGGCGTAGGCCATGCTCTGCGGGATGCGCATGATGCCGGTGGACAGTCCCGAGACTAGGTCGAGCGGCAGGAACTCGCGGGTGCGGTACTCGCGCAGCATCTTCACGCAGGGCAGCAGCTGGGAGCCCATCTCCGTGCAGCTGCGCCGCGGCCCGCTTGGCATGAAGACGCTGTCGATGAAGCGCTTCCTCAGCGGCTCCTCTTCGTCCTCCTGGAAGACGTTCTCAAACTTGTGCTGCGAGTACACCGGGCGTTTGATCTCCACCATGCCGACATCCCCCGGCCAGGGCGATATCGGCTCCATCACGCTCTCGCCCTCAACGCCGATTGGACCGGACTGCCCGGGACCTCCGCCGCCGGGACCTCCGCCTGGGGCGCCGCTGCCGCCGCCGCCGCCCGCAGCTGCCGACCCAGTCGGGTGCACCGACGGCGTGACTATTTTCTCTAGGGTCCGTCGCAGCCGATTCTCAGCCTCGTCGTTGCCGAGCTCCGCGCTGGTCCCGTACGGCAGCCGGGGCGTTGTGGTGCCGGACCGAAGCAGCGAGTTCCGCCGACTGCTGTAGTTGGTCAGCTTGCCGCTGTTGTTGCCTCTGCGAATATTTGAATTAGACATGATCCACAGAAACTGCTTGTTTGTTTCCTTGTTTCTGCTGCTGCTGCTGCTGCTGCTGCTGCTGCCACTGGGGCGACAGTTTTCAGGCTTTCGAGTGTTTACTCGCCAGTTTTGGGTGCTGATAGGAATGGAAAGGCTGGGGTTGCCGCTTCTGCCGACTGATCAACGTGCGGGGCGGCGGGCCATTTCCTGATAAGAGAACCAGGTGCGCCCCGTAATCTCTTTGAGCTCTGAATCTCCGTGGGCTTATTTTTCTGCTCATTTTTAATAACCAAACAGGGTGGGTTGGCACAGCTCCGAACTGTGATAACCTTCTGTCTCTCTGCCGGCCTCTAGCTGCATTCTGATTGGCTGCCAGCTCTATCTCTCACACAGCCGAATGACGCGCGAACAGTGCGAAGCCTCGTGGCCCCCGACCATTCCCCCCATATCTCTTCCTAGCTCTGGAGTGATTTGATTTAGTCCAACTCAATCACAATCTCTTTCAGGAAACTGACACTATCCAAATTCAATCCAAATAGTCTTCTTTTTAAATAGGTGAACTAATTAAACTTTTCAACAAGCTCTGGAAAGGAAGTCTAAAAGAAAAAAATTTCCCACAGAATTATGTCCAAGTGCACTCACAATGCCCCTCTGACTTTCCCTCAGAGTCAGACATAAATGTCTTATCTCTGCTATATTATGCACCTCTGATAAATTATTTACTTAGATAAAATTTCACTTTCTAGACTGCATAAATTAACACCACCCTCTGACCTAGAGGGCAAAGGATATTCAAAGTGCATTTGGAAATGTTTTGGCTAAAAACGGTACGAAATGTACTTAAGATACCACTGACATGCCACTGACATATTCAGATCCCATTCTCATCTACTCTCTCAGATCCCATTCACATCTACTCTCTCAGATCCCATTCTCATCTACTCTCTCAGATCCCATAAACATCTACTCTCTCAGATCCCATTCTAATCTACTCTCCCAGATCCCATTCTCATCTACTCTCCCAGATCCCATTCTCATCTACTCTCCCAGATCCCATTCTCATCTACTCTCCCAGATCCCATTCTCATCTACTCTCCCAGATCCCATTCTCATATACTCTCTCAGATCCCATTCTCATCTACTCTCTCAGATCCCATTCTCATCAGCTCTCTCAGATCCCATTCTCATATACTCTCTCAGATCCCATTCTCATCTACTCTCTCAGATCCCATTCTCATATATTCTCTCAGATCCCATTCTCATATACTCTCTCATCTACTACTGTCTCATTTCCTTATTCACCCTTATCGTATAATTTGAGTACTTTAAGCGCTTTCTCACAATCGCCCCAACTCTGAAACCTTAGGATGACCCTAAGATAAAAGTACATCGTCATCATCGGCAGCAGCAGCAGCAGCAGCAGCAGCAATGAGGGCAGGCAGGCAGCACAATTGGGCATTAATTAGCCGAAACTCGTACTCTGAGCTTCAATTTTCCCTCAGTCAGTTTAGCACGCAAGATCTGCCATTGCTATCCCAGCCGACTAATAATCCCAACTCTTTCTTCCCTTCTCTCCCCCATCGGCATAAACTCGGAGGATTACGAGTCCAGCTAGTTCTGTTTGTCTGCTTAATCTGGTTCTCAGCTTGCAATGGCCCAGTTTCCGGGTAGCTGGCTCTGCGTTTCCCAGCCTGCTGGCTATCGCGTTTCACCATTTATCGAGTCCCAATGTCCGCGTTTACTACTGCACCGATCAGGATCACATTTGTTATTCCTTACAGTAGATTCGAACTCATAACCCTCAGCCCCGACCCCAGTCCGAAGCCCAGCTCGGACTCAATCAATCATCTAAGCTGCTAAAATCAGCGCAGCAACTCCCTGGGCCAAGGTTAATAAGGCCGGAGGCTCCCCACTGCAGGGATCTTGGGATCCGGACTTCCAGAAGAGAATAAACTCCTTGTTGACTGACTGTGTCGGCGGCACAGATTGGTGCGCTCGCCAATTTCCCCAGGGAATTCAGTCGGAGGGGTAGATTATTTCAGTCCAGTGGATGAAGAACCGGCAACGCTTAATCCCAATGAGGATTTGCGGCGAGAATTCGTTCGGAATACTCCAAATTAGGTTTGTCAGCAATAAGGGAGAAAAGTGTTACTTGCGGCAGCTCATGGGAGTATCGAAATAATTTACTGGAATTTTTTCCAAACTTAGAGGAAGGCATGGAACAAATTTATTCTTGTTGAAATCTCACATCTGCTGGGGGATTTAAGAAAGTGTAGAGTAAGAGGTACATGGTAAAGAGGTAGAATAGACAGAGTAAAGAGGTATAATAGACAGAGTAAAGAGGTAGAATAGACAGGGTACAGAGGTAGAATAGACAGGGTAAACAGGTAGAATTGGCAGGGTAAAGAGGTTGAATAGACAGAGTAAAGAGGGAGAATTGACAGAGTAAAGAGGTATAATAGACAGAGTAAAGAGGTAGAATAGACAGGGTACAGAGGTAGAACAGACAGGGTGGAGAGAGAATAAACTGAGGAGAGAAAAAAAGGGAATATTATTTTATGTACTGGATGCCTGGTAGCAAGTGAAAATTAGTATAAAATTTACGAAAACATGTAAAGCAGACAGCAGTTCTATAGTCATGTTTATACAACCATTGGTTTCGCTTCAATTAGATTTTTGTCAATAATTAATCATAAACAAAAGAACTGTACATCATGCTGAGTCACATGGAGCTTCTCGTAGACACTGTACTGGCCACCGTGCTGAAAAGCTGCGGCTGCCGATTGTTCAGCATTGGCTCCGCCACGGAATCAGTTCCGGTTCCGACTCCGGCTTCGACGGTTCCGCAGGCCTCCGAATAGGCTGGCGGCGGTGTCGGCGGCCTTCGAATGGCGGCCAGCAGGCTGCTCACGATGGTCTCAGAGCGGTTGATGCCGCACCTGGCCGCTTCGGTATCGATTAAGTCGCCGGAGGTGGTCGCCGCAGCCGCCGCCGTGGCAGCCGCCGCCGCGGCGGCTCGCATTCGCCGCACCCGGGTGCGCAGGATGAGCAGGCCGAGGCCCAGGGCCAGCAGCAGCGAAGAGGCTCCGGCCACCACGGCGTTCATGCGGCCGAGATAGTGCGGGTCCCTGCGCCGCCTGCCCGTCCGGGAGTTCGCGCCGTCGCTCTCGTCGAAGCCGCTAAAAACTGGTGGCGGGCCGCGCGGCGGCGGTGGTGGCGGTGGCGGCTGGGGCGGGGGCAATGAGGTCGGTAGCTTCAGCGATGGTGGGCACGCCTGATGCAGCGGCACGCAGGTCCAGCTGTTTCGGTTGCCGCCATTCGGGCAGAGAGTCAGTGGCGACTGATTCGTGACGTTCAAGCAGCAGCCGGGGCCTCTGACGGGACTCTCAAGGCGGTAGCGCAGTCTGACGCACTCGCTGCCATTTCGACAGCCGCCACGGAGCCTCAGATAGACCTCCTGCGGCCGGGGCGAAGGAATCGGCACCGAGACAGCTGCTTCCGGCCTCAAAGAGCTCAGCGTCAGCAGCGGCGACAGCGAAGTCGGTCCGGCCCTTGCCTCCAGCAGACTCAAGCCCGCTTTCAAGCCAACATCGGCGATTAACTCGACGCCGACGGGCAGTGGGCGGAGCAGCCAGACGCAGTCGAAGCTTGGCTCAGATGGCACCGTCAGGAACATCCAGGCTTTTGCGGCGCGAGTTGGACGATTCTCGGCGTCGACGTCGTCAAAAAGCGGTGACGCCCAGCCGCAGCGGGTGGCGACCGGCGGCGAAAGCTTTGATTCGGCGAACTCCACGGAAGTCAGCGTCGACACGTTCAACCGGAAGCCGGCGAACGGCGTCGAATCTTCACCGATTTCGACGCGGCTGTCGGGATCGCGGGCGCGAAAGATGACGGTCATGACGCTGGTTTCCCCAGCAACCAGCCGGTCCCTCATGGAGCTGTCCGCCCCGCTGTCGTATCGGCGGAGCAGCCGAGCCGAGTCCGTCAGCCGGAACTCCACCGGATCGCCGTCGAAGATTTCCAATCTTGACGCCGGGTGCAGCTGCAGGTCGGCGAAGCTGGCGACCAACGGTGCGCGGAGGTCGCGAGTTTGAATCTGCCAGATTTCAGTCGGTCGATCTGATCGGACAGGATAAGGCCGATCGTCAGGAAATCCCTCCGACTGCAGGACGGTCCAACCACCGCTGTCTGGCAAGGTCAGCAGCTTTGTTGAGGCGGCGACATTTTGAATCGGCAACAGCAACGGCAGCAGCAGCAGCAGCAGCAGGGGAAAAAGAGGCAAAGAGTTGAGATTCTGCGCTTTCATGCCTCGCTGCTGAATTCTGCGAGCAGACAAACGGGCTGCCTTTGCAGTAGCTTCTCCAGTAATTTATTGCTGCTTTTGGCCAGTTGTCTTGGCTGCTTGCTCATTGGCCAGCCGGCACTTGGTCAGCCCTCGGCCAGCGAAATCGAGCAGCCTGCCAACCCCCTCCCTCACGGAATTCGGTTTGGGCCAAAACAGCTAGTTGTGCTCAAGAGTGCTCAGGGGTGCTGCTCAGGAGTGCTCAGGAGTGCTCAGGAGTGCTCAGGAGTGCTCTGTGATGTGCGTAAAGCTAATAAACTGTTTGGCACTAATGTGATACTTAATCAATATTTTCTAGTGCCACCAGCACAATAAGCCTGTTCTCATGTTCCTTACTCACCCAGCCTGTTCTCATATCACCTACTCACCCAGACCTGTTCTCATGTTCTTACTCACCCAGCCTGTTCTCATATCACCTACTCACCCAGACCTGTTCTCATATCACTTACCCAGCATGTTCTCATATCACTTACCCAGCCTGTTCTCATATCACTTACCCAGCCTGTTCTCATATCACTTACTCACCCAGCCTGTTATCATATCACTTACTCACCCAGCCTGTTATCATATCACTTACTCACCCAGCCTGTTATCATATCACTTACTCACCCAGCCTGTTCTCATATCACTTACTCACCCAGCCTGTTCTCATATCACTTACCCAGCCTGTTCTCATATCACTTACCCAGCCTGTTATCATATCACTTACTCACCCAGCCTGTTCTCATATCACTTACTCACCCAGATCTGTTATCATATCACTTACTCACCCAGCCTGTTATCATATCACTTACTCACCCAGATATGTTCTCATGTTCCTTACTCACCCAGACCTGTTCTCATATCACTTACTCACCCAGACCTGTTCTCATATCACTTACTCACCCAGCCTGTTATCATATCACTTACTCACCCAGATCTGTTCTCATATCACTTACCACCCAGCCTGTTATCATATCACTTACTCACCCAGCCTGTTATCATATCACTTACTCACCCAGCCTGTTCTCATATCACTTACTCACCCAGCCTGTTATCACATCACTTACTCACCCAGATCTGTTCTCATATCACTTACCACCCAGCCTGTTATCATATCACTTACTCACCCAGATCTGTTATCATATCACTTACTCACCCAGCCTGTTATCATATCACTTACTCACCCAGCCTGTTATCATATCACTTACTCACCCAGCCTGTTATCATATCACTTACTCACCCAGATCTGTTCTCATATCACTTACCACCCAGCCTGTTATCATATCACTTACTCACCCAGATCTGTTCTCATATCACTTACTCACCCAGCCTGTTATCATATCACTTACTCACCCAGATCTGTTCTCGTGTTCCTTACTCAGCCAGACCTGTTCTCATGTCACTTACCCAGCCTGTTCTCATATCACTTACTCACCCAGATCTGTTCTCATATCACGTACTCACCCAGATCTGTTCTTATATCACTTACTCACCCAGATCTGTTCTCGTGTTCCTTACTCAGCCAGACCTGTTCTCATGTCACTCACCCAGCCTGTTCTCATATCACTTACTCACCCAGATCTGTTCTCATATCACTTACTCACCCAGATCTGTTCTCATATCACTTACTCACCCAGATCTGTTCTCATATCACTTACTCACCCAGATCTGTTCTCATATCACTTACTCACCCAGATCTGTTCTCATATCACCTACTCACCCAGCCTGTTCTCATGTCACCTACTCACCCAACATGTTCTCATATCACCTACTCACCCAACATGTTCTCATGTCACCTACTCACCATAGCATTCGGAGTGTGTGGGCCAAACAGTTCAGCAGGAGGGCAACACTCCATCTTCGCCTTGTGGACCCGGGGCGAAAAGAGAAGTGCAAGCCCAGCCCCTTAGCTGAGTGCGCCATGAAAAATTCATGCCGCTCGCATCGCCCATGCTTCGCCTTGTCTTCGCCCTGTCCCGAGGCCGCCCACCCCACCCCGCGCTTGCCTTCTTCTCGCTAATGCGATAAGGCAGCGAACGACAACGGCCCGAGCAGACGGGGCAACGCGGTGCTAGAAAAATAGGGGAAAAAAGCAAGTGAGACAGCAGCAGCAGCCTCTATGCATCATTTACGAAGACGGGACGCGACACAGCTCGCTCACAGTTTCTGGGAGAATAAGGAGAGTGAGGCAGCCACTGGAGTCCCCCCCGGCCCATCCTCTACTGTCTCCAGGGAGAGTCAGGGCTGTCCGTTCGCACACCCACCCCCAGCCCCAGCTGCAGGCGCTGGTCCCGAATGCGGGATATCGGACCAATTTGCTACCAATTTTGACCGGCTTCCCCTCGGACACTGAAAGACCCCAGCTGCAGGCACTGGTTCTCCTCCCTAATGAACTTGGCTTGCATCCCCCCCCAGTGTCCCTTGATCTGCGCTGAGCACAGCAAACTCAATTTCTGACACTTGATTACTGAGACTGGTACCCGGCACAGCGCAAGACTCAGCAGCTCCACACTTCCTGGAAAACTAACTGCAAGGATAGATCTAGCGAGAAAACTCTAAAGTAGCTTCTTATTTTCTAAGAAAAATGCGTCATTTTGGTCAGAAATCTGAAGTAAAACAATGTTTCATTGCGCACGTTTAAACTACTTTTCATTCATTTATAGTAGTATCTAGCGCGTTTATGAAACAATGATTTACAATCCTTGACTCTGAATTTATGGGATTGCAACAGCATCGTCAACTAAAGAATCGGTGCAGCATGACTCATGGAAGATTCGCAGCAAGAGCTGTTAGTGGAATCGCAGCAAGATCTGTTGGTGGAATCGCAGCAAGAGCTGTTGGTGGAATCGCAGCAAGAGCTGTTGGTGGAATCGCAGCAAGAGCTGTTAGTAGAATCGCAGCAAGAGCTGTTGGTGGAATCGCAGCAAGAGCTGTTGGTGGAATCGCAGCAAGAGCTGTTGGTGGAATCGCAGCAAGAGCTGTTGGTGGAATCGCAGCAAGAGCTGTTGGTGGAATTGCAGCAAGAGCTGTTGGTGGAATCGCAGCAAGAGCTGTTGGTGGAATCGCAGCAAGAGCTGTTGGTGGAATCGCAGCAAGAGCTGTTGGTGGAATCGCAGCAAGAGCTGTTGGTGGAATCGCAGCAAGAGCTGTTGGTGGAATCGCAGCAAGAGCTGTTGGTGGAATCGCAGCAAGAGCTGTTGGTGGAATCGCAGCAAGAGCTGTTGGTGGAATCGCAGCAAGAGCTGTTGGTGGAATCGCAGCAAGAGCTGTTGGTGGAATCGCAGCAAGAGCTGTTGGTGGAATCGCAGCAAGAGCTGTTGGTGGAATCGCAGCAAGAGCTGTTGGTGGAATCGCAGCAAGAGCTGTTGGTGGAATCGCAGCAAGAGCTGTTGGTGGAATCGCAGCAAGAGCTGTCGCTATTTACATCCCTCACATTTTTCCTTGACAGCTGTTAAAAAACTAAATCAGCTGGGCAGAAAATAGGTAAAGACACAATAATTTTTGGCCGATAAAGCCTTAGTTAAAACAAAATTCAACTATATATTTTAAAACACTAAAAAAGGAGAGTAGAATGAAATTTATCGATTTTTTTGCCAAAGAATAAATAAAAATCCACACAAAAACTGGCTAGAAATAAAATTGGTATTAGAATTCTTGGAATCAGGAGCCAAATTCTAGGAATCAGGAGCCTAATTCTTGGAATCGGAAGCCAATTTCAAGGAATCATGAGCCAAGGTCTAGGAATCGTGAGTCAAGGTCTGGGAATCGTGAGCCAAGGTCTGGGAATCGTGAGCCAAGGTCTGGGAACCAAGAGCCAAGGTCTAGGAATCAAGAGCCAAGGTCTAGGAATCAAGAGCCAAGGTCTAGGAATCAAGAGCCAAGGTCTAGGAATCAAGAGCCAAGGTCTAGGAATCAAGAGCCAAGGTCTAGGAATCAGGAGCATAATTCTAGGAATAGGGAGCCTAATTCTAGGAATCGGGAGCTTATTTTTAGTAATCTGGAGTCTAATTCTAGGAATCGGGAGCCTAATTCTAGGGATAGGGAGCCTAATTCTAGGAATCAGGAGCCTAATTCTAGGAATCAGGAGCCTAATTCTAGGAATCAGGAGCCTAATTCTAGGAATGAGGAGCCAAATTCTAGGAATTGTGGGAATCGTGACCCGAACTCGGATCATTTCGACGCGAAAACTTTTGATTTCCTAGTTCAAGCTACATCCAAGTCGCAACGCGCCAGTTGAAATTTGCTGATAAAATTCGTTAATTCAGCTCAAGCGACAGGGTTTTTACTCGTTAAGCTGAGTTTTGCCGCATATGAGCACAGGTGCATTGCTCAGTGATTACGATGATTCGCTAGCTGACGTCCGACATGAGTCCATGTACTCATTGGTGAGAAAGCAATCAGTGAGTCTGGCAATCCAATTGCTGCTCTCAGTCCGAGTCGCTTCCCAAATTTCACTGGGCCATGCGTCAGCTGCCCCTCGATTGTAAACAGCGCGGCCAATTTGAGAAACTGCAGAACACATTGCTTTCTTGCGTTCGAATAACTGTTATTTTAGTGCCCCTGGAAGCGTGATAAATTGCGTGATAAATTGATAGGAATGTTTGATAAAATGATATGAATGTGTGATAAAATGATATGAATGTGTGAGAAACTGATAGGAATGTGTGAGAAACTGATAAGGATGTGTGAGAAACTGATAGGAATGTCTGAGAAACTGATAGGAATGTCTGAGAAACTGATAGGAATGTCTGAGAAACTGATAGGAATGTGTGAGAAACTGATAGGAATGTCTGAGAAACTGATAGGAATGTCTGAGAAACTGATAGGAATGTGTGAGAAACTGATAGGAATGTGTGAGAAACTGATAGGAATGTGTGAGAAACTGATAGGAATGTGTGAGAAACTGATAGGAATGTGTGAGAAACTGATAGGAATGTGTGAGAAACTGATAAGGATGTGTGAGAAACTGATAGGAATGTCTGAGAAACTGATAGGAATGTGTGAGAAACTGATAGGAATGTCTGAGAAACTGATAGGAATGTGTGAGAAACTGATAGGAATGTCTGAGAAACTGATAGGAATGTGTGAGAAACTGATAGGAATGTGTGAGAAACTGATAGGAATGTGTGAGAAACTGATAGGAATGTGTGAGAAACTGATAGGAATGTGTGAGAAACTGATAGGAATGTGTGAGAAACTGATAGGAATGTGTGAGAAACTGATAGGAATGTGTGAGAAACTGATAGGAATGTGTGAGAAACTGATAGGAATGTGTGAGAAACTGATAGGAATGTGTGAGAAACTGATAGGAATGTCTGAGAAACTGATAGGAATGTGTGAGAAAGTGATAGGAATGTGTGAGAAACTGATAGGAATGTGTGAGAAACTGGTAGGAATGTGTGAGAAACTGATAGGAATGTGTGAGAAACTGATAGGAATGTGTGAGAAACTGATAGGAATGTGTGAGAAACTGATAGGAATGTGTGAGAAACTGATAGGAATGTGTGAGAAACTGATAGGAATGTGTGAGAAACTGATAGGAATGTGTGAGAAACTGATAGGAATGTGTGAGAAAGTGATAGGAATGTGTGAGAAACTGATAGGAATGTGTGAGAAACTGATAGGAATGTGTGAGAAACTGATAGGAATATCTGAGAAACTGATAGGAATGTCTGAGAAACTGATAGGAATGTGTGAGAAACTGATAGGAATGTGTGATAAAATGATAGTGACAAAAGGTAATAGAAATTTTCTTATTTTGAATTAGTAAATAAATGTTTACATGTAAGAGAATGTAAAAATGTAAAAAAACGGCAGGCAATAACAGGTTAGACTAGCAATTTGTGCCGTATCGCTGGCCAGGCACAAACAAAGGCGATTTCGTCTACCTTGCGTCTCTTAACTTGAGTTGAGTTCGAGCTCGCTTGCGTCACACCCGGGCCTTCACAACGCATTCGCAGACGAGCAGACGGTTGTGCAACTGCTCTCCGCTCTACCCCTACTACCATTGTTCCCCGCCCACTGACAGCCTATCTAAATTATCCTAATGCTTATAGACTGTATGGGATCACTAGGGAACAGCGGGAAATAGGATCCTTCAAAATTTGGCCCAATTAACGTGACCGGCTCCCACTGTGCTTTGTTAATCTATTCGGTGCCAATCGGTTCTCATTTGGCAATGCTTTGCATGCATTTAGTTCATATGGCACGAAGTGACAACGCCATACTACTGCTAGATACTACTTATGCGTGATTTAATTTTTTTGTCTCCATCCTCATCTTGATCAAGAACTAAAATCAAAATCCTTTTTCTTCATTCCAAATTTGTTCGTCGCTATCCACTTAAGAGATCTTTTGCGCTTAATCCCCGATAAATTGAGCTAATATCCCACACTGTTGAGCCCAAACCTTAATCTTTTTAACTTAATCCACAATCTTTTGAGCTTAATCCCAAATCTGGTGAGTTTAATCCTAAATCTGTTGAGCTCAATCCACAATCTGTTGAGCTCAATTCACAATCTGTTGAGCTCAATCCACAATCTGTTGAGCTGAATCCCAAATCTGTTGAGCTTAACCTCAAATCCGTTAATCTTAATCCCCCCGATCTGTTGAGATTAATCCAGAATCTTTTGAACTTAATCCCTGATCTGTTGGGCCTAATCCTTAATTTGATTAACTTAATCCACAATCTGTTGAGCTTAATCCTCAATCTGTTGAGCTTAATCCAGAATCTGTTGAGCTTAATCCCCCGATCCGTTAAGCTTAATCCCCGATCTGTTAGGCCTTATCTTTAATGTGATTAACTTAATCCCAAATCTTTTGAGCTTAATCCTCGATCCGTTAAGCCAAATCCCCAATCGTTTCATATTAATAACAAATACGTTGAGCACAATTTCACTTTATTAGGCATTAGTCGTCATCCTCATTCGCTATTTCCAAGAAAGCAAAAGCAGAATTCGCAGAGGGATTTGCACCGCCAGCTTGCAGCAGCAGGTTCGCTTTGACCCAGTGCTAGTCATACCGCATTTTATCCCTAAACTTATCATTTGATCCCCAATAAAAGTCTGAGAAAAGTGTAAGCCCCGCTGCAACACACTTGCTGCTGCTTTTTAATCTACAAGTGTCAGGCGCCCCCGAACCCTGGGGTGGCGCTGCGGCCCGAGATGGATTACGGGCGCGACCCACGGACCGCCGGGCTTCAAGATTGATGAGGCAAAGCTATCTGGCTGCTCACGCATTCATTAATTGGCTATACCCCTGACGAAACTCTGCCTCATCGACTTCTGCTGTGATCTCCCGCTCATAGACCTAGCGTAGGGGGGTTAGTTTTCTGCTCGCAGAAGCGGAAGGACCATGGCCATGCTTGTTTAGGAGGAGACAGTTTAGTTAGTCACGGCGGTCGATGCCACTTGTTCCTTATTTATCATGCTGAGCGAATTGGGGCTCCAATCAAAGAATGTGTCATTTTTTACCGATTAATACTCCAGCTTCACTGATAACTTACTTATTGGCCTGTTAAACACTCTAGCTATCCATCTCATCCAATGTCCTTCTCCCGCATCCAATCCCTTTGTCTCTCACATCCAATCCCTTTGTCTCTCACATCCAATCCCTTTGTCTCTCACATCCAATCCCTTTGTCTCTCACATCCAATCCCTTTGTCTCTCACATCTACTATCCTTCTCTACCATCTACTCTCCTTCTCTACCATCAACTCTCCTTCTCTACCATCTACTCTCCTTCTCTACCATCAACTCTCCTTCTCTACCATCTACTCTCCTTCTCTACCATCTACTCTCCTTCTCTACCATCAACTCTCCTTCTCTACCATCTACTCTCCTTCTCTACCATCAACTCTCCTTCTCTACCATCTACTCTCCTTCTCTACCATCTACTCTCTACCATCAACTCTCCTTCTCTACCATCTACTCTCTACCATCTACTCTCCTTCTCTACCATCCACTCTCCTCCCACATCTACTCTCATTCTCCTGATCCTGATCTCTCATCCGCAGCGGATGTGACTCCGCGGTGACTGTCTTATCTCAGAGGAAGCCTCATCTCCCCAGAGAGAGAGAGCGAGCGCCAGCAGTTCGCTGAGCTCAGCCACCGTCTCGGGTTGCTCCGTGAGCCGACCAACTAGAAATGTGTCAACTCTACTCGCTTCCAGCCTGAAGCAGCCCAGTCCCACATGTTGAGTGAGTCCGTGAGTGTGTGTTTTTTAGCTCCCAAGTAATCCGATGCCCAACCCCCTGATCCCAACCTCGGTCACCCCAAGGCTTTCAGTCCGCGTGCCCCTTCTCTGTCCTGCTCTCAACACTAGCCCGGCTGTGAGCACAGTTGTGAGCTGACAGGCCAAGTCGCTCAGTTTGATGAGCTACCGATGCGTGGCCGAAAAGGCACTCACTGGCCTAAGCTGGAAGAGATATTTGGCTCCAGGGGAAATCAAGCCGACTGCAGTTATTTGTTAGAATCAGGTGTACAATATCATCCGACTTGACGATGAGGCCTTGGAGTGCGAATGCCCGATACGCTGATCTCGCGTTCTCCCGCGGTCACCGATAGTCCCAGACTTCCGACTGGCAGCCGTTTGATAGCTGAGCTGCTGAGTCCTGTGACTTATCCGACTCCGGGCTTTCAGCCTCGGCTGCTAGCCAGTCAAAAGCTGCCTCCCATTTCAAAGAATTTTTCGCTTCCTAATCGCCAAATTTTCCCCTTTAATTAGTGAGACTCGGATGCTCCTTCTTCTTCTGCAAGTAATTACCGGAGAGGGCCGGTAAGCGCCTTGAGCACAGAGCTGCAATCTTACAGTCCTGGGCGTCACTTACGCCATAGCAACCTCCGACCCCGACACACGACCGACCGTCTCCTGTGCGCCGGTGTTGCGCAAGGCACACCCTGGGTTGGGAGGGGAAGCTGCAGGAAATCTCTGCAACGGCATGCCCTGCGCCAACTACTCAAATTTTGAGTACGAATGATGACGGCCAACGGAATCAAAACAGCATAACAAATAAGGGGGAATAATAGAAATGGGAATAATGATCTGGGAGACAAGGAAATCAACAAATCACACTCGGTACAAGATCTTGCGTAACCGGCAACCTCCGCCCCTGAGTCCAATTTGAGAGCTTCTCGAGAGCTCCGGCCGGCACAAAGAGTGGACAAAGACACATCGGGGAACGACGAGCGAAAGATCATTATTATTGGGGCGAGAAAAACTATGGACAGGTGGGTGGCTGCGGGGAAAGTTAGCCCCTGCCCACAACCCGTCTTCAGCTGCCGTCCGATCCAAAGTCGAAGTCTGGAGGTCCGAGCTCGCCGCCTCCCGTTGCTTTTTTGTCTTCTCAGCTGGCCGAGTGACAGGGTGACTCACGGGTGCACAGAAGCGAGTCGACTCTCCTCACCAGAATGTGTTTTACGCTTGAAAAAGCCATCGCAAAAACTATAGTCTGCTGTGACAATTATTGGCCTATCTGCCCCTCTCCTCACAAGCGCTATATTCGCTCTCACCATTCTGCCTCTCCCCACAATCTCCCTCTCTCCCTCTCTCCCCCGCTCTCCAATCTCCCTCTCTCCCCAATCTCCCTCGCTCCCTCCAATCTCCCTCTCTCTCCCCAATCTCCCTCGCTCTCTCCAATCTCCCTCGCTCCCCAATCTCCCTCTCTCCCCAATTTCCCTCTCTTTCCCCAATCTCCCTCTCTCCCCAATCTCCCTCTCTCCCCAATCTCCCTCTCTCCCCAATCTCCCTCTCTCCCCAATCTCCCTCTCTCCCCAATCTCCCTCTCTCCCCAATCTCCCTCTCTCCCCAATCTCCCTCTCTCCCCAATCTCCCTCTCTCCCCAATCTCCCTCGCTCTCTCCAATCTCCTTCTCTCTCCCCAATCTCCCTCGCTCCCCAATCTCCCTCTCTCCCCAATCTCCCTCTCTTTTCCCAATCTCCCTCTCTCCTCAATCTCCCTCTCTCCCCAATCTCCCTCTCTCCCCAATCTCCCTCTCTCCCCAATCTCCCTCTCTTTCCCCAATCTCCCTCTCTCCCCAATCTCCCTCTCTCCCCAATCTCCCTCTCTCCCCAATCTCCCTCGCTCCCTCCAATCTCCCTCTCTCTCCCCAATCTCCCTCGCTCTCTCCAATCTCCCTCGCTCCCCAATCTCCCTCTCTCCCCAATTTCCCTCTCTCCCCAATCTCCCTCTCTCCCCAGTCTCCCTCTCTCCCCAATCTCCCTCTCTTTCCCCAATCTCCCTCTCTCCCCAATCTCCCTCTCTCCCCAATCTCCCTCTCTCCCCAATCTCCCTCTCTTTCCCCAATCTCCCTCTCTCCCAATCTCCCTCTCTCCCCAATCTCCCTCGCTCCCTCCAATCTCCCTCTCTCCCCAATCTCCCTCTCTCCCCAATCTCCCTCTCTCCCCAATCTCCCTCGCTCCCTCCAATCTCCCTCTCTCTCCCCAATCTCCCTCGCTCTCTCCAATCTCCCTCGCTCCCCAATCTCCCTCTCTCCCCAATCTCCCTCTCTCCCCAATCTCCCTCTCTCCCCAATCTCCCTCGCTCCCCAATCTCCCTCGCTCCCCAATCTCCCTCTCTCCCCAATCTCCCTCGCTCCCCAATCTCCCTCTCTCCCCAATTTCCCTCTCCCTCCAATCTCCCTCTCTCTCCCCAATCTCCCTCGCTCTCTCCAATCTCCCTCGCTCCCCAATCTCCCTCTCTCCCCAATCTCCCTCTCTCCCCAATCTCCCTCTCTCCCCAATCTCCTTCGCTCCCTCCAATCTCCCTCTCTCTCCCCAATCTCCCTCGCTCTCCCCAATCTCCCTCTCTCCCCAATCTCCTTCGCTCCCTCCAGTCTCCCTCTCTCTCCCCAATCTCCCTCGCTCTCCCCAATCTCCCTCTCTCCCCAATCTCCCTCTCTCCCCAATCTCCCTCTCTCCCCAATCTCCCTCTCTCCCCAATCTCCCTCTCTCCCCAATCTCCCTCGCTCCCTCCAATCTCCCTCTCTCTCCCCAATCTCCCTCGCTCTCTCCAATCTCCCTCTCTCCCGTTCTACCCGTTCTCTCTCTATACAGGGACTTTCTCCCGATACTCTCCCTTCCATTCCTCAATCTACCCTCTCCCCATATCTCCTTTCGGCGCCTCAAGCCTCGCTTCAAAAAGCGCGTCCCATTATCTGCCTTTTTTCAGCAGTCAATTGCTTAACCTTTTGGATATTTTCGGCACCAAAATTAAGAAAACCGCTTTGTGCTGGGCCAGCTAAAACAGCTGCGTTATAAGTGATAGGCCCTTTTAAAATCAGGTCTCATTGTGCATAGAATGTATCGTGGTTAGAACTCCAGGTTTGGAAAAGCCTACTCAAGGCACTCGCCAACACCTGTGCTATACTCAAAAGAATTTCTTCACAACACCAAGAAATCCCCAAGCGCGATGCGGTGGAAAGATCCCCGATTCTCCCCCTAGCCAGAATTCTCCCTAATTCGAATAGTGGACAGAAGCTTCTGCCGGCACCAGCAGTGATAGCCCAATAATAATCAGTTATCGGGACTCCAGATCCCACTGTGATTTGCATATCGCCAGCAGCGCTGGGCCCATTGCCCCCGCCCCGACAATCCCCGACAATCTGGCACGCGCGCGCCAAAATTCCATAAGAAATAGATTTGTCCCACCCCCTGCTGGAACAGGAATCCTCTTCCCATTCTTCTAAGCAATTGGTGTCATGGGAGCGCCGGAATTCCGAGCTCCTTTTTGTACCAATTTTCGGTCGCGTCGAGCCAGCCCTGCAGCCCTCGGGGTCTCGGCAGTTTTGAGTCCAGCTCAGCCGCTCCTCTCTATCTCACTATATCCGTCTCTCGTGATTGAGGAATTAGCGGCCTCCGTAATCCTTTCTGGCCCGTGCCCGCTGTCCGGCCAGATTATCGCTTTAATAAGTCACCGAGCTTCAGTCCCGAGAGACCAACTGCCGCTGCCGCAGCTGCACGACAAGAAGATACGCAATGCTAACATTAATATTTCATCATCATCATCCGGACTGCCCCATCTTCTGCTCACTATCTTCCCTGACTCTCCGTGGCGTGTTAACACTTTTGCTGGGCCTCTGTGAATTTCATATTCTGAGCCTCGATTTCTCACTTGTTTCTTGGAAAAAGCCGATTCATTTTTTTTCAGTCGCCTTAAAAACGAAAAAATCTGCCTCGCCTTGACCGATGGTGACATTTTGCGTTTAAATAAATTTGAAATAACAAAAAATTCTTAGCGACTGAGGAACAGGTGCAACAGGTGCCGCTGCTAATTATGACTTTTTGCAAAATCAAGGCATTGACGCAGTTTGTTTTATTACCGAAATCGATTTACGCCTCGCCTTCCCTAAGTACACTGCCTGGATTGACGACGGAATAGGTGCGAATTTCAGCTTGTCCAGGCTTCTCTTGGCCAATTTTGAGATTGCGCGCCTTTGATTGCCTGTGTTCGGCAGCACCGATTGCTCAGCCTGAGTCCTTTGCCAATAGCCGCTCTGCGTCATCACTGCTGCTGCTGCTGCTGCTGCTGCTGCTGAGACATGAAAAATGATAGAATGCAGGAGAGTAGAATGCAGGAGAGTAGAATGCAGGAGAGTAGAATGCAGGGAGAGTAGAATGCAGGGAGAGTAGAATGCAGGGAGAGTAGAATGCAGGGAGAGTAGAATGCAGGGAGAGTAGAATGCAGGGAGAGTAGAATGCAGGGAGAGTAGAATGCAGGGAGAGTAGAATGCAGAGATAGAATCCTCAGTGCTGGGAAATAGAGTAAGCCATTGCAGAAGCTGGATTTGAATCGGCAAGATTGGTCATGCAACAGTCTGAGCAAACAATAATGTTGGCACCTATAGAGTTTAGCGCATTTCACCAAGCAATTAGCCTTGACGAGAAGTCATAGCTCCTCGCCCGGTTGTCTAAGCGGCAGGGTTTCCACACGCAATGCGTCACAATGATCAGCTTTCACAGCTGAGTGCGTGAAAGTCAGCGGTCATGCCATGGCCGTTGGCGCTCGGTCTCTAAGATATCCGCGCCCCACCCCAAGCCCATTAATTCTTGTTCCCATGCGCCTTGAGGTCTCGGGTTTCTCCATAGATCTCACAAGTGTGCTCTAGGAAGCTAATGCCCGAGAGTTCTCAGCGGATTGCATCACATTCTCAAACTGAGCTATGCGAAATTGGGCGGGACAGGCGCGGGGTGATGCAATGGCTAGAACTCAAAACACCGCTCGAGTGTTGAGTGTTGATTCGAGACGGTAGCGGCCCAGTCGGCCGGTTCCTGAAGACAAAATCATCGCCAGAGCCGCGCCATGCACAGATGTCACCGGGATCTGTCGCCAGGCAATGAATAGGGGATAAGGTGGGGAAAATGGGGATCTAAATAGTCTGCCATGCGATAGTTAATATGCAAGATATTCACCAACCCCCCTTCATGCTGTTTGATTGTTCTCATTGGCCTCATTAATATGCCGCTAGTCATTGCTATGGCCATTAGCGCATATACCAACTGTGGCTTAATGGGCACTGCACGCGGAGGGTCCTTTGTGAACAATGCCTTGCGGAATTGCAGCCTTACAGCTACCCCACAATCTACTTTGGAGCTACCCCACAATCTACTTTAGAGCTACCCCGCAATCTACTTTAGAGCTACCCCGCAATCTACTTTAGAGCTACCCCACAATCTATTTTGGAGCTACCCCGCAATCTACTTTAGAGCTACCCCACAATCTACTTTAGAGCTACCCCGCAATCTACTTTAGAGCTACCCCACAATCTACTTTAGAGCTACCCCACAATCTACTTTAGAGCTACCCCGCAATCTACTTTAGAGCTACCCAACAGCCTACCCTGCCGGCTACCCAACAACCTACCCTGACGGCTACCCAACCGCCTATCTTACTGAGTACATAACAGCCTACCTTACGCTATTAGAATACCCAACAGCCGTCCCTACCGGCTACCCAACAACCTACCTGCTGGCTACCCAACAGCCGTCCCTACTGGCTATCCAACAGCCTACCTGCTGGCTACCCAACAGCCTACCCTACTGGCTATCCAACAGCCTACCTGCTGGCTACCCAACAGCCTACCCTACTGGCTATCCAACCGCCTATCTTACTGAGTACCCAACAGCCGTCCCTACCGGCTACCCAACAACCTACCTGCTGGCTACCCAACAGCCGTCCCTACTGGCTACCCAACAACCTACCTGCTGGCTACCCAACAGCCTACCCTACTGGCTATCCAACAGCCTATCTGCTGGCTACTCAAAAACCTACCTGCTGGCTACCCAACAGCCTACCCTACTGGCTATCCAACAGCCTACCCTACTGGCTACCCAACAGCCTACCCTGCTGGCTATCCAACAGCCTACCTGCTGGCTATCCAACAGCCTAACCACCCGCTAAATATTTGCTAAATCTACTCTTCCGCCACCTAAAAGTCTATATTTCATGCAGTAAAAGCAGGAAAATGTTAATTTTTCACAGCGCATCTGAAGAATTATATTTCCTAGCCAATGTGAAACGAGAAAAATGAACGGCCTGGCTTGATATACAAGCGACACCTAATTGAAGAATTTTATGACTGCATCTGTGATGCAAGCATCGCAAACAGCTGCAGCCTTGGGATCAGTAGTGAGCAAGCACGTCGCCCCAATTCCCAGTCTTATCTGTGCTCCGCCTGCCGCAGCAGTAATTGCCGCTTGACTTAAGCCCGAGATTAGACTCTGCTCAAACACTGCTCGGGGTCTGAGATGGCTGAGCCAGTGTTTATCTATCTATTTCCTGGAGAGCGAGTGGCTGCTCATGCACTGGCTGGGGGGCCAAGATGGGTCTGGAACGCCGCATCTCGTGAAATTCCTCATCAAAAAAGCCGCGGCCCTCGGCTGATTCTCATCAAATTCTCTCCGGGGAAAGATTTGTGCTAGACCGAAATAGACATTGGGAAACTGGGAGAGCGGAGACAACTGCTGTTCCGCTCCCATGCAGATAATCCCCCGGAGAAAGTGTGCGCTCAGCCTTCAAGCTGAGGAATTCCGAATACTACTGAGCAAAGGATTAGGGATCTAAACGCGGGAGACTAAACGCGGGTGGATGGCGGTGTCACTCCCTGGATGGGTCAGGCCAGCAGCGGATCCGGGGATGCGGCAAGTGGCGGCCACTGGCTGCTCCCCTCTACCCGAGGGTCGGCCGGGTGGGCGACCCCGGGCTGGCCAGCGAATCAGCGCTCAGCTCCCGGCCTTGGGAGTCGACAGCGGGCGCCAAGCAGGGCCGCATTTGATAGCGAGTTTCTTTGGCTCACCGCGGCCTGGCCACGCCTGAGGAATAGCGGGTCGGGGAGGGGCCGCTGACCAACCCTCCCGCGCCGAGTCGTGCTCTTTTGCTCCCGGCCGCCCCGGCCCTCCCCCCCCTGCCCCCCACCTCTTTGGCGGCGACGAATTTCAAGATAAAAGAGGGCCCGCCGCGGTGGCGCTTTTAATCTTCGCTCGTTCTCAGATTTAGTTCGCTACTAGAAACTTAGCCGTCAAAATTGATATCGACGACTGCGAGATGTCAACCGGAGGAAGCCGGCACCAGCAGCACCTGCCGCAGCCGCAGCCGATGTTCTGGGACTCCGTTGACGGCAGCGGCGGCTCCGGGGATGCCACGGCGATGCTGCTGCACAACTCCACACCGCTGTTGAACTCGGAGCCAAGCTCGCCAGCCAGCTTCGTCCACGGCGGTGGCGGCGGCGGTGGTGGCGGCGGCATTGGCGGCGGCGGCGGCTCCATCGACTGCGATGATGACGACGACGACGATCCCGAGAAGGCTGGCAATGTGGAGTGCGTGGTCTGCGGTGACAAAAGTTCAGGTGCGCTTCCGCTCTGCTCTGGGCGGGCAATGCAGGGTCCGGCATAAACAGGGCGGGCATAGTTTCCGCAGGTTGAGCGGATTTAAGAGAGGATGGCGGGATGAAGAGGCGGATTTGAGAGTGAGTGGCGGGATGAAGTGGCGGATTTGAGAGTGAGTTGCGGGATGAAGAGGCGGATTTGAGAGTGAGTGGCGGGATGAAGGGGCGGATTTGAGAGTGAGTGGTGGGATGAAGGGGCGGATTTGAGAGTGAGTGGCGGGATGAAGGGCGGATTTGAGAGTGAGTGGCGGGATGAAGTGGCGGATTTGAGAGTGAATTGCGGGATGAAGAGGCGGATTTGAGAGTGAGTGGCGGGATGAAGTGGCGGATTTGAGAGTGAGTGGCGGGATGAAGTGGCGGATTTGAGAGTGAGTGGTGGGATGAAGGGGCGGATTTGAGAGTGAGTGGCGGGATGAAGGGGCGGATTTGAGAGTGAGTGGCGGGATGAAGTGGCGGATTTGAGAGTGAGTGGCGGGATGAAGTGGCGGATTTGAGAGTGAGTGGCGGGATGAAGGGGCGGATTTGAGAGTGAGTGGCGGGATGAAGTGGCGGATTTGAGAGTGAGTTGCGGGATGAAGAGGCGGATTTGAGAGTGAGTGGCGGGATGAAGGGGCGGATTTGAGAGTGAGTGGCGGGATGAAGGGGCGGATTTACAGCACCTTTCAAAGTGTGCCATTGAGAACATAATTACTCGTAGTTTCAAAATTATGGACAGACTAAAATTAGAAGACAAACGATGTCGCAACCAACATGAATTGGGATCTGATCCTCATATAGGATTCCCGTTGGCCCAGCCTCCCATGCCTTCTCAGTCAGTCATTAGACTGAAGTTGATGCGCGGTGACCCAATCTACTTACACCGATTGGCACGCAGATACCATCCCATATTCTAGTAACCAAGGTTTAATTCCAAGGATTAAAAACTTGCATAACACAAATTTATGTACAATTGATTTAGTTTGATATCATTGAAATTAAAAGACCGTTAATTAGTTGGGAATGCGTTTTATTTCGTTGAATTTTCTTAGAAATCAGAAAAGGTTTATACCCAGCAAAGCGGAGAGATCATAAACTGAGCCAACCGTCTCTCAGTTTCTCAATCCCTGCTGAAAAATGCTTTTTCATCTTCAGTAATTCGAGTTCTCATAGTTGATCCAAATTTACGATAACAGTGAACTTAATCTGCTTCTCAATCTGATGACTTTTATCTGCCCATCCGCCTGAGAAGTGGTTTTCGTCACGAGAGAAATTTTAATTATTTCTAAAACGATGCCGAAATCACACAAAAGTGTTATTGTTTCAGAATTTTGTAATTCTTAGTGTCAAAATTGGCTCTGTGTATAAGATAAAGAAGCAACAATAGACTACAATGGGTGACACTAGTTTTATAAATCATACTACACGTTACTTTAAAAAATTGACACACTTCAGAATCGAAATTGCACTCACTTAAAGATAAACAAATTCATTTTTAAGATAAGAAGTGGCATGTAACTCGTATACGAAAATCTAAAATTCACTAAGAAAAAACTGACAGATGCTTCAAATATAAAAGCGGCACTTTTAATGATCAAAATGGCACCTTTTATTATCAAAATATGGCACTTTTAAGATCATAATGACACTTTTAATAATCAAAATGGCACCTTTTATTATCAAAATGGCACTTTTAAGATCATATTGGCACTTTTAATAATCAAAATGGCACATTTTAAGATAAAAATGGCACATTTTAAGATCAAAATGGCACATTTTAAGATCAAAATGGCACATTTTAAGATCAAAATGGCACATTTTAAGATCAAAATGGCACATTTTAAGATCAAAATGGCACATTTTAAGATCAAAATGGCACATTTTAAGATCAAAATGGCACATTTTAAGATCAAAATGGCACATTTTAAGATCAAAATGGCACATTTTAAGATCAAAATGGCACATTTTAAGATCAAAATGGCACATTTTAAGATCAAAATGGCACATTTTAAGATCAAAATGGCACATTTGTTTTGAAAACTGCATTCAAAAGTAGCGTCTCTTCTCCTCGATCCCCAGGCAAGCACTACGGACAGTACACATGCGAAGGCTGCAAGTCCTTCTTCAAGCGATCGGTCAGGCGGAAGCTGTCCTACACCTGCCGCGGCAACCGGAACTGCCCGGTGGACATTCACCACAGGAACCAGTGCCAGTATTGCCGCTTCCAGAAGTGCCTGAAGACCGGAATGCGCAAAGAGGGTGACTAACTCCAACATGAAATTATTGCATTTGCCTGCTTTGCTTTTGTATGCTAAACTTTCTGACACCTGCCTTGGATCAAGAGTAGAATTTAGTGCGGATTCGGTGTGGATTCGGTGTGGATTCGGTATGGATTCCGTGTGGATTCCGTGTGGATTCGGTGTGAATTCCGTGTGGATTCGGTGTGGATTCGGTGTGAATTCCGTGTGGATTCGGTGTGGATTCCGTGTGGATTCCGTGTGGATTCGGTGTGGATTCTGTGTGGATTCGGTGTGAATTCCGTGTGGATTCGGTGTGGATTCCGTGTGGATTCCGTGTGGATTCCGTGTGGATTCCGTGTGGATTCCGTGTGGATTCGAGTTTATTTGTGTTCTCAAATTTTAATTATGATTTCGTGAAGTAATATGGGCTAGCATCACTGGCCGGAGGCCCTTTGAGCATGCACTCAAGTAGCGAGATGTTTAGCAACCAGGGCAACAATCCCACGCCACAGTCTCGGGTTGGATCACTACCATTCTGCTGTCCGGCTTTGAAACCCTGGCTCTATAGATGAAGATGCAGTCGGGGATGTCCCTAATGCTTGGTAGATGATGCCCGCAGTGCTACTGCCTCCTCCGTATCTGCTCAATCTGAGCTCAAGAGCCTGACTCGTCACGTGGCGCTTCTTGACCAGAATTGAGACACAGGGGAAGACACAGGTGACAGTGGGATTGGCAGAGAATTGATTTCCCCGCTGGACATTCTGCACGCCAGCCTCCTCGAATAGATGAGCATGGGGAGCGGGTCTTTGTCTCGCAGACAAAGATCGCTACTGAGTTAAATCGAAAACTTACGAGTATATACTCAACTATTTAGCCACCGGACAGCTCACTTCAGAACTCGGACTGACCCAAGAGCTCTATGGGAGATTCTCAAGTGGGAAGCGGTTGATGGCGGTGCGGGGGTGGACGAGTTCCTTTAGCGGAATTAATCAATCAGATTCTCTGATAGAGCCGGAGGAAGTTTGTTAAAAACAAGTGACCACGCAGGCGCCGCAGCGAGCGGTCGGGGCTGCAAGAAAAAATGAAATGAGAGGAATGACTTTCGGTTGCATGTGCTTGTGAGGCCTGCCAGCTGCCAGCTCACTCGCCGCTCTGTAATTATCTCCTCTACTCTAAGTCAAAGGTTGGTCGCGAGCCTCAGGGACTTACTAGTCGGGGACTTACTAGTCAACCGCTCTATAGTCTCATCATGCTCTCTCCGCTTATCACAAAGGACTCAATCGTCGCTTCTCAGAAACCGAAATAAAGTCGAGCAGCTGCGCCGCAGTCAGGCCAGGGCGGCACAGTATCATATAAAAAAGCTTCGTCACAAAGCTGGACGGGCCGCTACCCCCCCCCGTGGGAAAACCAGCCTTTTCTAGCAGCTTATAGATCATTATTGTCCGCTGCGCGATGAGCACGCAATTAATCCCAGGGATCTGACCTCCACCAGAGAGAGATTAAAGAAATCGTTTCTGCGGGATTTCAGGAAGTCTGCACTACCGAATAATTGATTCCGAAGCGTCAAAAAAATCCCGCCTCAAAAAACTCCAACCTCGTTCCTCATTGCCGCTCATTTTTGGCCGAGAACTATGCGAAACTGAAAGCTTGAAATTAGTAAGAAGAGAGGAGGGAACAATTCAGCGTGTTGGGAGAAATCTACCGCGCACGCGATGCTCTTTCCGATCCGGAGCTCGCTGCAGTCCCGTTTTCTCGCCAAACTCCCCCCTCACCCCAAGTGGAATAAGCATGCCTGGTTTGTGACTTACCCGCCGTTTCCCTTATTCCGTGCGTCAGCCGTCATCGCTAATTGTCGGAGTGCGCAGAAGGAAATCAAAAAGTGGGTGGCGTGTGGGACGCGGCCAAGAGATTGACAGCCGCGGGAGGCGGTCGCGCCGCCCCTTTGCCCCCTCAGCTCATCCCTAATCCCGGCCTTCATTCATCCGCCCCATCCACGTAAAGCCTCCAAACTGCTCAGGGCTCGCCGGAGTGAAAGTGTTGCCTCCGCGCTTAATTGGGGCGCTTCCCTCCGTCGTGTGCTCCCCGCCCACCGTGAATATCGCGGCCTGCCGACCTGCCCAATGTCATTAGCCGTGGCTGAGGGCTGGGCTGTGCCACTGTGTGATGATGCTCGTGAGCTGCTGTGTCCCAAGTCCATCAGGGTCCCTCAAAAACCGTTGAGCTACAGCGCGACATCGAGCGTGAAAACGAAGAGATAGCTGTAGGCCTATAGGGGATAAAACAGTAAAGGGAGTGTATTTTAGGAGGCCAGAGTGAGTAAAGACAAGAGAGTGAAGGAGTGAAAGAAGCCCGCGCGTCCCAATGAGGTGGGGACCCTGGGACCTTTGCAAACCTTGTTAACGGCTGCTTGGGCCCGGCGAGTTTCCCCCTTGGGCGATCCTGATCCCAACAACTTCCCCGGCGTGTGTGTGCCCTACTCGCTGCTGCCTTTCTCTTTCATGTCCCGGGCGGATCAGGCCCCGGGGAGATTTCTGCCTGCTCAAACGGGGCGCGAACAAAAACGAGTGGCCCCTCCCCCCGCCCACTTCCCCAGGCCGACGCCTTAATCAGCGGCCGGAATGAAAAAAATACGACACAGGCGACTTCGAGGTTTTCTCCCACCCGTCTTGACCGCCCCCAAACAGTCGAGGAAAAATAAAGAAACAAAGAATTATTCTGCCGGAGCCAGACAAATCAACTGCCAGATTGGCTGGAATGACACGCTGTGATTTCTGAGCTGCTGACTCACAGAAATCTGACACAGGGAAGCAGATCGGACTTCTGCTGGTCACAGCTTCCCCAATCCATCCCTACAATCCCATCGGGAGTATTTTAGGGGATTAGATGATGCCAGGGTCAGGCGGCTGGTACGATTTCGAATGAAAAGCATTTATCCCCCAGTTCAACAGGTGGGCACTTAGGCACTGGCCGGCCCGCGCTCATCTATCTAACCTAAGCCTTGAAAACATCCCTCCACTTGTATTCCCCATCCTCTGTCCCGCCCGCCGCCTAGTCAGCAGACAGTCACGGCGAGCTCTCGACTTTCGCACCTCTGATTGATGAGGACATTGGGATCTCACCTCTCAACCCGCCGGTTCCTGCGCGTCTCATTTATCAGGCCCGGGCCTTGGCGACCCGACACGGCCCCCCCCTGCCGTTCGGTTTTCTTTGGCCTTCTTTAACTGGCGGAAAAGGAGAGGCTGGTGACAGATTGCCCCAGCGCCCGGCAGCCTTGTTTTTCAATCCTTTCCCAAACTGAAATTACTGGCTGCGCCGCACTGAAAACCTGCCTGATGGATCACTGCGTGTGTCCCAAGAGTCTCTTCCGCAGTTCTCCTTTTTATTTCTTCCTTTGCTCCTCTTTGCGGTGAATGAGAAAGTCACTTAAAGCAAGGCGAATTTTTGTCGATTATAACGATGCAAAACCGCAAATTGATTTCGCTTTTTAACAACATCGGCTTCACCCGCTCCCGCCCCCACTTCTAGCCGTTCAGCAGGGCCGGATTCCGCCCTTCCAGCAGGCCTACGCTGGTCTGTTCCCGCCATTCGCTTCGCCCTCCTATTTCTCCTCCTTCATCAACCTACTGTTGAGGGCGGAGGCTCCGCACGCGGCCGCCGCTGCAGCCGCCGCTGCTGCTGCCGCCGCGGCAGCCGCAAACAGCGGCACTTCGACGTCGGCCTCAACAATGTCATCGTCTCATGCACGATTTCAAGCTTCAGCGTCAATGCAAGCCACTCCTAGCTTTAACACTCGTCAGCAGCAGCAGCAGCAGCCAAAACAGCATATGCCTTCGCAACCGCCGCCGCAGCAAGCCGCTCCGCCGCCGCAACCTCCGCCACCTCCGCCGCCGCCTCCTCCGCCACCACCTCCGCCATCCCAGCCGCCACCTCCTGCGCCACCGCCGCCGCCGCCGCAACCACCGTCGCAACCCCCGCAGCCTCCGTCCATCACGGCTGACACAGTCGGAGAGATGGCCGCCCAGCTGTTGTTCACAACCGTTGCCTGGATCAAGAACATTCCGTTCTTCCCGGAGCTGCAGCCGGCCGATCAGCTGACACTTCTCAGCCAGTCCTGGTCCGAGCTCTTTATCCTGACGGCTGCGCACTCCGCTGTGCCCATTCACGCGGGCCCGGCGTTGGCAGCGGCGGCGGCAGTTGGCGGCACGCCCGAGCGGACCGCGCTGTACGCCGGCTATGCCAGGACCTTCCATGAGCAGGTTGAGAAGCTGCGAGCTCTGCGCGTGGACCCAGCGGAGTTCTCCTGTCTGAAGGCCATCGCGCTGTTCAACTCAGGTGCGTCTGGATTCAGAAATTATTTTGTAGCTTGCGTTCGAGAGTTCGATTCGCAAACCAAGGGAAATAAGGGATATACAGTGAATTCTATTTTCCAAGCGAAATTCACTCAACTTGCCGATTGCAGATGTCCCCGGCCTCACGGACGCGGCCCAGGTCGACGGCATCCAGGAGAAGGTGCAGTGCGCCTTCGAGGAGTACGTCCGCTACCAGCACCCGCACCAGCCCGCCCGCTTCGGCAAGCTGCTGCTGCGCCTGCCGCAGCTGAAGCGGCTGCCAGCAACGGTGCTGGAGCAATTGTTCTTCGTGAAGATGACAGGTAAAACGCCCATAGACGCCGTGCTGCACGACCTGCTGCTGAGCGGCCATCGGTCATTCGGTCTGGGGTGGATGGGACAGCACCAGCACCCTCAGTCGCTGCATCACCAGCTTCAGCACCAGCTCCAGCATCAGCTCCAGCATCAGCTCCAGCACCAGCACCAGCAACAACACATTGGCTCCATGCCCTACCCGATGCCCCCCTATCTGCACTTTGCGCATTCCGCCGCCGCCGCCGCCGCAGCAGCCGCAGCCGCAGCCGCGGCGGCCGCCGCCACCTCCTCCGGTGCGTCGTCTTCGACTCCAGCATCGTCAGCTTCTTCCTCCGCCTCGTCCGCTTCTTCAAACTCGTCCTCGGCGCCAGGCTCGCTGAGAACTCCGCCAGCAACGACCGCCGCGGCTCTTGGAGCTGCCAGCAGCGCAGCCGCTGTGAACGCATAGAGAAGTGACACCGTCGGAACACTGCGAAACATACGGATTGCCTGTGAAGTGTCCACTTTTCCTTCTGTCTGTTGTCAAGCGTCGCCTGTTCACTGCATAGCGTTCTAGTTAAACTGTGTCAGTGTTTTTGATTCGCCCCTTCTTGTCTGTAATCATTTTTTCTAGAATTATCGCTTGCTTAGTTCTATCGCCTGACAATCAAATCTGTGACTTTGAAACCCTATGCGATTATGTACTGGACTACCTCCATACCTGTCCGTTGTATTTGAGTCTGTAATCAAACCTAAAAATGTTTTTATTGCGTTTGTCTCCCCTCGTCTGTCGGAAAGTGCGCGTAGCAGTCAGTTCGGAAATTTCCCGCAAAAAAACAGCCGTGTTTTTTCATCGTATTTTTCCGGATTTTGTTCAAAGGAACTGGATGTCAAAATATTAAGCCCAGCGAATCAGCGTGTGAGAAAACTATTAATCAGCGTTTGTTTAAAATTCAAGCTTTTCTGCGAAAATCGTTATAACAAATATTCCTTTAGGAAAAAACTCTAAATTTTTATTTGCTTCATATTTTCTTTTCTCGGAGATTTGAAGGGATTTTAAATATTATGTAGGGATGGAAGACCTCATAGAAAGGATGGGAGATTTGATTGAAGGGATGGGAGATTTGAAGGAAGGGATGGGAGATTTGAAGGAAGGGATGGGAGATTTGAAGGAAGGGATGGGAGATTTGATTGAAGGGATGGGAGATTTGATTGAAGGGATGGGAGATTTGAAGGAAGGGATGGGAGATTTGAAGGAAGGGATGGGAGATTTGATTGAAGGGATGGAAGACCTCATAGAAAGGATGGGAGATTTGATTGAAGGGATGGAAGACCTCATAGAAAGGATGGGAGATTTGATTGAAGGGATGGGAGATTTGATTGAAGGGATGGGAGATTTGATTGAAGGGATGGGAGATTTGATTGAAGGGATGGGAGATTTGAAGGAAGGGATGGAAGATTTGATTGAAGGGATGGGAGATTTGATTGAAGGGATGGGACATCGATTGAAGGGATGGGAGATTCGATTGAAGGGATGGGAGATATGAGGGAAGGGATGGGAGATTTGATTGAAGGGATGGGAGATTTGAAGGAAGGGATGGGAGATTTGATTGAAGGGATGGGAGATATGATTGAAGGGATGGGAGATTTGAAGGAAGGGATGGGAGATATGATTGAAGGGATGGGAGATTTGATTGAAGGGATGGGAGATTTAAAGGAAGGGATGGGAGATTTGAAGGAATGGATGGAAGACTTGATTGAAGGGATGGGAGATTCGATTGAAGGGATGGGATATTTGATTGAAGGGATGGGAGATTTGATTGAAGGGATGGGAGATTCGATTGAAGGGAAAATTTGAAAATTTTTATTTGCTTCATATTTTCTTTTCTTGGAGATTTGAAGGGATTTTAAATATTATGTAGGGATGGAAGACCTCAAAGAAAGGATGGGAGATTTGATTGAAGGGATGGAAGACCTTATAGAAAGGATGGGAGATTTGATCGAAGGGATGGGAGATTTGATTGAAGGGATGGGAGATTTGAAGGAAGGGATAGAAGATTTGATTGAAGGGATGGGAGATTTGAAGGAAGGGATGGGAGATTTGAAGGAAGGGATGGGAGATTTGATTGAAAGGATGGAAGACCTCATAGAAAGGATGGGAGATTTGATTGAAGGGATGGAAGACCTCATAGAAAGGATGGGAGATTTGATTGAAGGGATGGGAGATTTGATTGAAGGGATGGGAGATTTGAAGGAAGGGATAGAAGATTTGATTGAAGGGATGGAAGATTTGATTGAAGGGATGAGAGATTTGAAGGAAGGGATGGGAGATTTGAAGGAAGCGATGGGAGATTCGATTGAAGGGATGGGAGATTTGATTGAAGGGATGAGAGATTTGAAGGAAGGGATGAGAGATTTGAAGGAAGGGATGGAAGATTTGATTGAAGGGATGGGAGATTCGAAGGAAGGGATTGGAGATATGATTGCAGGGATGGGAGATTTTATTGAAGGGTTGGTATTTCCTACTTTAATCAAGTAAAAATTGCCGGTGAGTTGTAGCACACGCAGGCAAGGGAGATTCGGTTGAGTCAAACTTAAGTGGAAGAAAGCAAAACACTGCTGTCCACAGCCTTGCTGGTGGTGGTAGGGGTAGATGAATCCTCAGCGTTTTCTCCCCACTTGCCGAATCTGGGCAAATCTAGGCGGAATGGCCGCGGTCAGTACGCCACTGAACCCAATGATTTTCCGGGGATTAAGGCACGGCCAGTGCTGAGCTGTGGCAGGTAATGAGCTGCTTTAACCGGCTGCCGCCACCCTGCCACTTCCACAGGGCTTGCGGAGCCCCGGCTTAGGCAAGCTGATTTACATGCAAATTGCCTGCAGACCTGAAACGCATGCAGGCGGTGGAGGGCCGGCAAACCAGAGACAGACCGAGAGACAGAGACAGCCGTGGCAGACAGGCGAGGCTTGGAAAATTTCGCACAACGACTCTTAGGACCTTGCCCCGGCGATGGGAGGGCTAAGGGCCACGGCTTCTGATCCCCGCCCCTGCCAGCCTCCCCTCTCAGTCTGATTAGCTCAGACATGCTGCCGTCCCCGGCCCTTGGAACCCCTAATTACTTTATCGTACACTATCCTTCCCATGATTTGATTACCACAAACAAGTGGCGAGCCCCGCCCAGCCCCCACCCCCGGCCAAGCCTCCTGAGACCATCCCGCCTCTAACCATGGGCTGCTCAAACTCCTTGAGCGCGAGTATATGGGGGGAGAGTGGTAGAGAGAGAAGGAGGCAGAGCAAGACGAGGCCTGCCAGAGAGAGCGAGTCGAGAAGACACTAAAATGGGCGGAGTGGAAGGGGCGGTAGCCTCCGGGGAAGCGCACGACCAACCTCTGATCCTCGGGGACCGGACAAATTCTATTTACTACTCTCTGCCAGCCCTGCTCACTCGAAACCCTGAGTTCCCGTCTGCGGATTTGGCTGCGGCCGAGCAGGCAGAGCGGCTGTCAGGCCGGGAGGAACTGCGCGTTGGCAACTGCGGGTGACAACGGCGGGCTGCATGCTTCGTGGTTGACTTGGGGATCTGACGTGTTCGATCGAAAATCTAAGAAAGCTTGAATTTTCTGCGCTCTCTTCCGAAGCCATAAATAATATGGGGCTCCATACAAGCAGTCACGTTGGGATCTCCCAGTCATATTGGGATCTACCCAGTCACATTGGGATCTACCCAGTCACATTGGGATCTACCCAGTCACATTGGGATCTACCCAGTCACATTGGGATCTACCCAGTCACGTTGGGATCTACCCAGTCACATTGGGATCTACTCAGTCAAATTGGGATCTACCCAGTCACATTGGGATCTACTCAGTCACATTGGGATCTACCCAGTCATATTGGGATCTACTCAGTCACGTTGGGATCTACCCAGTCATATTGGGATCTACTCAGTCACGTTGGGATCTACCCAGTCACATTTGGATCTACCCAGTCACGTTGGGATCTCCCAGTCACACTGGGATCTACCCAGTCACACTGGGATCTATCCAGTCACACTGGGATCTCCCAGTCACATCGGAAACTATCCAGTCATGTTGGGATCTCCCAGTCACATTGGGAACTATCTAGTCATATTGGGATCTATCTAGTCACATTGGGAACTACCTAGTCACATTGGGATCTATCCAGTCACATTGGGATCTACCCAGTCACGTTGGGATCTATCCAGTCACATTGGGATCTACCCAGTCACGTTGGGATCTCCCAGTCACATTGAGATCTACCCAGTCACATTGGGAACTACCTAGTCATATTGGGATCTATCTAGTCACACTAGATAGATAGTCAAATTAGGATCTATCCAGTCACATTGGGATCTACCCAGTCACATTGGGATCTATCTAGTCACATTGGGATCTATCTAGTCACACTAGATAGATAGTCAATTAGGATCTATCCAGTCACATTGGGATCTACCCAGTCACGTTGGGAACTACCTAGTCATATTGGGATCTATCTAGTCATACTAGATAGATAGTCAAATTAGGATCTATCCAGTCACAATGGGATCTACCCAGTCACGTTGGGAACTACCTAGTCATATTGGGATCTATCTAGTCACACTAGATAGATAGTCAAATTAGGATCTATCCAGTCACATTGGGATCTATCCAGTCACATTGGGATCTATCCAGTCACATTGGGATCTATCCAGTCACATTGGGATCTACCCAGTCACATTGGGATCTATCCAGTCACATTGGGATCTACCCAGTCACGTTGGGAACTACCTAGTCATATTGGGATCTATCTAGTCACACTAGATAGATAGTCAAATTAGGATCTATCCAGTCACATTGGGATCTACCCAGTCACGTTGGGATCTCCCAGTCACATTGGGATCTATCTAGTCAGATTGGGATCTATCTAGTCAGTCATATTGGAAACTATATCCTCTCTAGAATACCTAGACTTAATTATCTCTTGCAGGAGGGTGTCCTGTCGAACATTTACAGCGTCTTTAGTTACAGCTGAAGCGTGACAGATTGTTCAAACATAAACGGGGATTCCACTAGTAATTCATCATTTAAGCCTTTTCTTGTTGAATTGAGGCAGGCACAGTTTTAAGTTAGGAAGTAGTAATAGATAGCTTGAGATTGTATCTACATGTGCATGAAAACAAAATAAGCATTGTGAGGTAGGTGTTAAAATATTTAAAATATGACATTTGTCTTTCTATTCCATTCAACATGTTTATAACGATCGGCTGTGCTTTCTTGTATTAGAAGACTCTAGGAGAGATAGTAGAATCTAGGAGAGATAGTAGAATCTAGGAGAGATAGTAGAATCTAGGAGAGATAGTAGAATCTAGGAGAGATAGTAGAATCTAGGAGAGATAGTAGAATCTAGGAGAGATAGTAGAATCTAGGAGAGATAGTAGAATCTAGGAGAGATAGTAGAATCTAGGAGAGATAGGAGAATCTAGGAGAGATAGTAGAATCTAGGAGAGATAGTAGAATCTAGGAGAGATAGTAGAATCTAGGAGAGATAGTAGAATCTAGGAGAGATAGTAGAATCTAGGAGAGATAGTAGAATCTAAGAGAGATAGTAGAATCTAGGAGAGATAGTAGAATCTAGGAGAGATAGTAGAATCTAGGAGAGATAGTAGAATCTAGGGGAGAGGGTAGAATCTAGGAGAGATAGTAGAATCTAGGAGAGAGAGTAGAATCTAGGAGAGATAGTAGAATCTAGGAGAGATAGTAGAATCTAGGAGAGAGAGTAGAATCTAGGAGAGAGAGTAGAATCTAGGAGAGAGGGTAGAATCTAGGAGAGAGGGTAGAATCTAGGAGAGAGGGTAGAATCTAGGAGAGAGAGTAGAATCCAGGAGAGGGTAGAATCTAGGAGAGAGGGTAGAATCTAGGAGAGAGGGTAGAATCTAGGAGAGAGGGTAGAATCTAGGAGAGAGGGTAGAATCTAGGAGAGAGGGTAGAATCTAGGAGAGAGGGTAGAATCTAGGAGAGAGGGTAGAATCTAGGGGAGGGCAGAATCTAGGAGAGATAGTAGAATCTAGGAGAGAGGGTAGAATCTAGGAGAGATAGTAGAATCTAGGAGAGAGAGTAGAATCCAGGAGAGGGTAGAATCTAGGGGAGAGGGTAGAATCTAGAAGAGAGGGTAGAATCTAGAAGAGAGGGTAGAATCTAGGAGAGAGGGTAGAATCCAGGAGAGAGGGTAGAATCTAGGGGAGAGGGCAGAATCTAGGAGAGAGGGTAGAATCTAGGAGAGAGGGTAGAATCTAGGGGGTCGGGTAGAATCTAGGGGGTCGAGTCGAATCCAGGACTTTCGGAATCCGGGGTAAGCAGGTTTCCTACCAATACGAACCAGAGAAACGAAGAAAGTAATTATTTATATCTGTAAAGCTCAAAATACATGAGCCATTTTTGAAATTCTGCAAACCACAGGTGGACCAGCAGTTCCAGTGCAGCTTCTAATCTACCAGGGGACACAGAAGAGAGGATGCGGCGCAGCTGCGACACCGAACGCCAGTGAAGCACAGAAAAGGAAAGATTTTAACAGGGCTATATGGTCACGAGAGGATGTGACACCCGTGTGTGTGTAAGGTCTACGCGGCATCCAATTAAACTTGCCACCCCTGCCAGACTTTACAGCCCAGGCCCTTAATTTAGTCTCTTCAACTCGGTTGTGCCAGAGAACACAGCAGCAGCAGCAGCAGCAGAGGCAGCAGTCGTAGGCTTTCAGTGTCAGGAGGGCGTCATCAATCATGCTTGCAGCCTCGAACTGGAGTTTGCAAGGCCGCGGCAGCTCGACGACAGACCCTTGGCCCCTCAGGCTGTAATGATAAATAAACTAGGCCAGATTCTTGCGCATTAACTACCGAAAGAAGAAGATTGGAAGCACAAAAGAGAAAGCCGTGCTAAGAAAACGTAAACTTAATCATTATTGTCGATGGCTTTAAGGTTGGCCAAAGTACAGCTCACTATAAACGCATTTTTGTACCAACAAAGTTCGGTCCTACAATGGGGTAAATTTTACCGGGAGTTTTCTTTTCAGATTCTAAATTTTATAACTCTCCAAGAAGCAACAATGGAGGCATTCATTTTTTGCTTTAAAACCTTATGTAAAAGCTGGCACGAATGCTTGGGTCAAACAAACCCAAGGTGACATATGCAATTACCACGCAACAATGAACAGACCCAGGATGTTGCTCTGTGGGGTGGATGGGTGGCATCAAAACTTACTGTAACCATGCATTATCAGGGTTTTAACGGGAGAATAAAGTTGCTTTTACTAGCATCACCTAAAGCCTGGAACGGGAAAAGCCTGACAGTGAGAGGATAATTTACTTCCTGACCCGGGCACCAACTCTGTAACCTCATCGCGGCATTAACTATTTCTATCCATTTATGTCCATCTCTTTCAGTTCTGTCGCCATTGTTCTTCGAATCTAGACAGATACGGTCAAGACAACTTTTAAACGAAATTCTGCTTTTGCTAAATTTACAATTCGCTCGTAGTTGTTTTTATTTCTCGGTTATGCACTACTTAAAGAAAATGTTAAGTAGCACAGATGGGAAATAAAAAAAATTATTAAGTACTATTTTTCTTGACAACAAAACAATTGCAGGTCGTGACAATAATACACTGATATACACAGAATAAAAAAGTAAACTATAATTTCAACTGTCGCTATTGTAAAAAAATGAAGTGGGAATGAGGGATTGTCCAGGCATGCATGGAGAGAAGCTCGTAACTCTGCTGCTTATCATTGGGGATTCGCAACGCGAGTCAGAAGCCTCTTGTATGGCCAGACAGTTGTCTCACTCTGATCACTTTACTTAAAATTACCCTATAAGATCAAAACTCCAAAGCCTGAACATTTATCCGCTAAGCTGCAAAGCTGGACGTTTGCGATAAAAAGTTTCATTTTGTAGTCCTGCCACAGCCTCAGTTTAAGTAGCTGATCTGGTAACTTGAAAACGCCAGGTTAAGTTATCAAGAAACCAAATGTTTTAAATTTTCAGAATTTATATGAAAACAATCTTAAATGTTATAGTTTGTGTCATTTGTCAAACTTTGAACTCTCGTTTTCCGTACTTTATGGCGAGTTCAATGCGTCCTGAGGACGACGTTGTTGCCACGTGAAACTATACTTTATGTACAAAGAACTGTAGGCGTAATGACATTATCTTTTAATTATGATACTATAGTGTAATAGTGTATTAAATTAGTAGCTAGTGCTACATTAGAAAACATTTAAATTTATTTTCTCTAGGTGCATTTGTAAAAACTAATAATAGTCAAAGTATACTGATTACTGTTACTGGATATACATTTTAAGCTAAACCAAAAACCGAATATATTCAAAAGCCATCATCTAAAAAAGTTTGTCAGTCATCGCTAAGGCCGAGCCAATAAGCCTACAAAAATCAATATCTTTTTTTCCTCTTAATGCTTCATTGCACATCATGCCTCAGCTTGTAGATAATTTCTTCAACTTTCAAATTAGTTGTTCTGTGAAACACAATAGGGCCTAGCTTGTTTCTGTCTTGCATGAGACCAAGGAAGGAGTCAAAATTCTTGTTCGGTTTTGAAGATACACTGTTCGGTTGATGATACATTACCCTAACTCTATAAGCGATCCATCCCCTAGCTCTAGCTATTCACCTATTCTTTTAGGTTGCATAGGCCCCCTAGTTCTTGTAGGCCTAAGTTGTAGTGCCTTAAATGTCATGTACATAGGCCTACTTGCAACCTTTGCAGCATTGGTTCATCAAACTGCAGTGCAGAGTATGCAATCCTCAGCAAGTAGGCCTACTTCCAGATAGAGTATTAGGGCTTAGGTCTTGAAGATATGAGCTGAGGCAAATCAAGGTTCTATGACTATAGACAGACTAGGCCTATAGTTTCTTTGTTCCTTAAGAGTGGCAAGGCAATAGGCCCTACTAGAAGCATTTTAAATGAACTAGGCCTGAAATTACAAGAAAAATTGGACTACTAACATAAACTTGATCTAAAGATTTATAGCATTAGGCCCGCCGCCCCCTAGCAACTTGCCAGCTTCAAGTCAGTCATTGTTACTATGCACTGTCCATTAAGCAAACATTTTTGAGCAAATTGTAAACTGATCAATTAAGCAAATCCTAATAAAACAGTTATAACATAATGAAAATTGAATAATCTATAGCTCTAGCATATAGTAAGAAGAATCAATGTCTATCTAAGATATATTCTAGATATTATACATTAAGGAAATGTCAAAATAAATGTGTTGTGTGTGTATTAATTTATATAATTCACTATGTCAATGCTTTGGTTCATTTTCTGTCTAGGTTGAATCTATAAATATGATTTAAAATTTGGTATAGCTAGTATCATGCAGTAAAATTTTATTAAATAAGATTTTTTAAACAGTGAAACAATTGTTGTAGGGCTATTTTATAGGCCTAATATTTTAGATTCCACTGAATGTCACTAAAGTTGTTGTAGGTGGAAATTAACGATCCTACTGCTGTTACCAAAGTTGTTCTAGGCCTCTTTCCTTATATACTTTATTCAAATACTGTCTTTATGTTAATCTTATAAATGTCTTTACTTTATTCGCTTTATGCACTTTCTTATTTCAAATTCAATTGGTAGCATTTATGTATTCAAATATGGTAGTGTTATACTTTCAATATGGCCGGTATCTATCTTCTATATTCCTTTCTACTTATGACTTTACTGTATTTATTTTTATGAGTACTTTGTATCAATGTTTATCCATCTTTATCAGCTTTTATCAGTCCTTATCCATATTTATCAGTCTTTATCTGTCTTTATCAGTCTTTATCACACTTTAATTATTATTCAGTTAACCTTCAATTCAATCTTCAGTCCGTCTTCTGGGCTTTACCAGTGGATCTAGATTTACAGCTTTCTCTTCAGTCTATTTACTTCTCTTTCGCAGTCTCTTTCTAAATAACTTTAACACAAACACTTCAAAATTCAAGCTTTCTTTATTCCGAACTTCGTCAGGCACGAGGTTACTTTCTTTCCTCTTTTGCTTGTGTATTTATACTAGTTTTCTCTCCTCTTCACTTCATTATTAAAACAAAATTTGGTGAATTAAAACAAATTCGGTATATTAAAACAAAATTTAAAGCATTTTCTAAGAAAATGTAACCCTACATCACAATGACTACAAAAACCTGAATTAAAAAAATAATAGACTCCTCCATGTAATAACATTAGGCCTAAACAAACTAAAAAGGAAACAAAACTTTCTAAAGCTTTAAATTGAGCTATAAAAAATAATTTAATAATAATCATACATTACATGTTCACATTAGTTTTAAAAAGTATTAAACAACTTTGTAGCTATCAGCTAGGTATATGATACATTAATTAATTAAGCCTTGTACAAGTGTCCACATTTAATTTAATATGATATAGTTTGGATCATGCAGCAAAAAACAATAAATTTATCAATGCTCCTACTAGACACAAATAGTTTATAACTAGGTATCCTAAATCAACTGACAAGGTTACACAACTGGTATATATATGCATTGGGTTTTAGCATTGCAAAGGTAATGTCGCTGATACATCTCACCCAGTCATTATATCATGTTCCAACCAGTTTTAATAAAAAGTAATAAAATCTTATTTCTTAAGTATTTCAGAATGCTTTGTTTTCACTATTGTTCTAGCTTGCCTAGACTATTCTAGTCTCATTGCTTTTGCTTTACTTGTATTAAAAAATTCTGTATATTTGTGTTTTACATTTCACTAGTGTTATTGTATTGGAAAGTTATTATGTTATTAAAAAAGGTAACAATGATCGAGCAAAAAAAAAAGTATTTTTTGTCATAATCACTTTTGAGAGCAATGAGCACAAGATTCTTTGGCTCCCTCACAGAGGGATTGCAGTCGGTTGTGAGCCTCAGGTCATCATCTAGGCTTAAACAGTGCTCTGGACACTTGCTATGTAATGACCAGCCCTGAAGTGATTTCCTTGGTGTGATTATTGTGGCAATCGATTTTCCAAGAGTCGATACTACTCCTGACCTTGAGGAATGAGGTCACTGGTGTTTGAAGCTTGGTGTCTCGTCTCAGCAATGTCTAGGTGTTTCTAGTTGACTGGATTGACCATCTATTAAACTTCAGTCGGTTTGGTTTGAGGATTAACGTCGGGCTCCATTCTAGAGTTGACATCCCATTTATGTTAACATTGAATTGAATGTTTCCACTTAAAATATGTACGCTCTTCGAGCCATGAACTTAAAATTTAGCATAAGGCATTGGAAGTGTGCATGTCTACAGTCTTCCACAGCCTAAAGACTGTAGCCTAAAAGCATTCAAATTATTCATTTAGACCAGTGTCTGCAGGAGCACTGTGAATTGTGAATTGACTAGATTGCTTGGCATAATAATTGATGCAAAATGTTATTCACCCTGATTGCTGTGAATCTCCTTCACTTTGCGGTTATTCAGCAAATGTAATATTTTCATCCAATCACCGTGTTTTGTAGGTGTTCTAAATTCTTATGGACTTAGATGGATTAGTCATTTAGCAAATAGACTTTTGTGCCTCATCAAATTATTGTCTCATCCGGGTCACTGCAGTCATGACAACAGTGTCCATAGGCTGCACTGCCTCTGCTACTAAAAGCAGACGTAAGGGCAGCCGGGCCTCGGTTAATCAAGCCGACTCAACCTGCTTGAGCATGCGAGGCCTGCGTCTGACTCGACTGCCTCCGCTGCCGCGGCTGATCTGCCTGACCCGACTTGACCTGTCGCACAATCGGCTGACAGAACTGCCAGATTGCTGGCCCGCAGAGGCCCGCAACAGAAAACTGCCGGTGCTTGAGGTTTGAACTGCGCGACACTTATTTATTTAATAATTATTCACCGATTCCAGCCAACACATGTACAGCTCTTTCGGCTCGCATTCCATCCGCCTCCCTACTACACTGATTTTTAATCCATCTGCCCCCTAATCCACTGTTTTCTAATCCATCCGCCCCCTACTCCACTGATTTCTAATCCATCCGCCCCCTACTCCACTGTTTTCTAATCCATCCGCCCCCTACTCCACTGTTTTCTAATCCATTCGCCCCCTACTCCACTGTTTTCTAATCCATCCGCCCCCTACTCCACTGTTTTCTAATCCATCTGCCCCCTACTCCACTGTTTTCTAATCCATCTGCCCCCTACTCCACTGTTTTCTAATCCATCTGCCCCCTACTCCACTGTTTTCTAATCCATCTGCCCCCTACTCCACTGATTTCTAATCCATCTGCCCCTTACTCCACTGTTTTCTAATCCATTCGCCCCCTACTCCACTGTTTTCTAATCCATCTGCCCCCTAATCCACTGTTTTCTAATCCATCTTCCCCCTACTCCACTGTTTTCTAATCCATCCGCCCCTACTCCACTGTTTTATAATCCATCTGCCCCCTACTCCACTGATTTCTAATCCATCTGCCCCCTACTCCACTGTTTTCTAATCCATCTGCCCCCTACTCCACTTATTTCTAATCCATCTGCCCCTTACTCCACTGTTTTCTAATCCATTCGCCCCCTACTCCACTGTTTTCTAATCCATCCGCCACTTACTCCACTGTTTTCTAATCCATTCGCCCCCTACTCCACTGTTTTCTAATCCATCTGCCCCCTACTCCACTGTTTTCTAATCCATCCGCCACTTACTCCACTGTTTTCTAATCCATCCGCCCCCTACTCCACTGTTTCCTAATCCATCTGCCCCCTAATCCACTGTTTTCTAATCCATTCGCCCCCTACTCCACTGATTTCTAATCCATCCGCCCCCTACTCCACTGTTTTCTAATCCATCCGCCCCCTACTCCACTGTTTTCTAATCCATCTGCCCCTTACTCCACTGTTTTCTAATCCATCCGCCACTTACTCCACTGTTTTCTAATCCATCCGCCACTTACTCCACTGTTTTCTAATCCATTCGCCCCCTACTCCACTGTTTTCTAATCCATCCGCCACTTACTCCACTGTTTTCTAATCCATCTGCCCCCTAATCCACTGTTTTCTAATCCATCCGCCCCCTACTCCACTGATTTCTAATCCATCCGCCCCCTACTCCACTGTTTTCTAATCATCCGCCCCCTACTCCACTGTTTTCTAATCCATTCGCCCCCTACTCCACTGTTTTCTAATCCATCTGCCCCCTACTCCACTGTTTTCTAATCCATCTGCCCCCTAATCCACTGATTTCTAATCCATTTGCCACCAACTCCACTGTTTTCTAATCCATTCGCCCCCTACTCCACTGTTTTCTAACCCATCTGCCCCCTAATCCACTGTTTTCTAATCCATCCGCCCCCTACTCCACTGATTTCTAATCCATCCGCCCCCTACTCCACTGTTTTCTAATCCATCCGCCCCCTACTCCACTGTTTTCTAATCCATCCGCCCCCTACTCCACTGTTTTCTTATCCATTCGCCCCCTACTCCACTGTTTTCTAATCCATCCGCCCCCTACTCCACTGTTTTCTAATCCATCTGCCCCCTACTCCACTGTTTTCTAATCCATCCGCCCCCTACTCCACTGTTTTCTAATCCATCTGCCCCTTACTCCACTGTTTTCTAATCCATCCGCCACTTACTCCACTGTTTTCTAATCCATCCGCCACTTACTCCACTGTTTTCTAATCCATTCGCCCCCTACTCCACTGTTTTCTAATCCATCTGCCCCCTACTCCACTGTTTTCTAATCCATCCGCCACTTACTCCACTGTTTTCTAATCCATCCGCCCCCTACTCCACTGTTTTCTAATCCATCTGCCCCCTAATCCACTGTTTTCTAATCCATTCGCCCCCTACTCCACTGATTTCTAATCCATCCGCCCCCTACTCCACTGTTTTCTAATCCATCCGCCCCCTACTCCACTGTTTTCTAATCCATCTGCCCCTTACTCCACTGTTTTCTAATCCATCCGCCACTTACTCCACTGTTTTCTAATCCATCCGCCACTTACTCCACTGTTTTCTAATCCATCTGCCCCTTACTCCACTGTTTTCTAATCCATCCGCCCCCTACTCCACTGTTTTCTAATCCATCTGCCCCTTACTCCACTGTTTTCTAATCCATCCGCCACTTACTCCACTGTTTTCTAATCCATCCGCCACTTACTCCACTGTTTTCTAATCCATCTGCCCCCTACTCCACTGTTTTCTAATCCATCTGCCCCCTACTCCACTGTTTTCTAATCCATCTGCCCCCTAATCCACTGTTTTCTAATCCATCTGCCCCCTAATCCACTGTTTTCTAATCCATTCGCCCCCTACTCCACTGATTTCTAATCCATCCGCCCCCTACTCCACTGTTTTCTAATCCATTCGCCCCCTACTCCACTGTTTTCTAATCCATCTGCCCCCTACTCCACTGTTTTCTAATCCATCTGCCCCCTAATCCACTGATTTCTAATCCATTTGCCACCAACTCCACTGTTTTCTAATCCATTCGCCCCCTACTCCACTGTTTTCTAACCCATCTGCCCCCTAATCCACCGTTTTCTAATCCATCCGCCCCCTACTCCACTGATTTCTAATCCATCCGCCCCCTACTCCACTGTTTTCTAATCCATCCGCCCCCTACTCCACTGTTTTCTAATCCATTCGCCCCCTACTCCACTGTTTTCTAATCCATCCGCCCCCTACTCCACTGTTTTCTAATCCATCCGCCACCTACTTCACTGTTTTCTAATCCATCCGCCACCTACTCCACTGTTTTCTAATCCATCCGCCCCCTACTCCACTGATTTCTAATCCATTCGTCGCCTACTCCACTGATTTCTAATCCATCCGCCCCCTACTCCACTGATTTCTAATCCATCCGCCCCCTACTCCACTGATTTCTAATCCATTTGCCACCTACTCCACTGTTTTCTAATCCATTCGCCCCCTACTCCACTGTTTTCTAATCCATCCGCCACCTACTTCACTGTTTTCTAATCCATCCGCCCCCTACTCCACTGTTTTCTAATCCATCCGCCCCCTACTCCACTGTTTTCTAATCCATTCGCCCCCTACTCCACTGTTTTCTAATCTATTCGCCCCCTACTCCACTGATTTCTAATCCATCCGCCCCCTACTCCACTGTTTTATAATCCATCCGCCCCCTTCTCCACTGATTTCTAATCCATCCGCCACCAACTCCACTGTTTTCTAATCCATCCGCCCCCTACTCCACTGATTTCTAATCCATTCGCCCCCTACTCCACTGATTTCTAATCCATTCGCCCCCTTCTCCACTGTTTTCTAATCCATCCGCCCCCTACTCCACTGATTTCTAAACCATCCGCCCCCACTCCACTGCACCACGCAGGAGCTGCTGCTGTCACATAACCGTCTGACCCGCGTCCCTGCCTGGTTTGCCGGCCTGGAAAGCCTCCGCGTGCTTGACCTGTCGCACAACCGTCTGCGCAAATTTCCCACCGAACTGCAAGTCTTGCCTTGCCTGTCGCGGCTGCTTCTAGCAGGAAATCCGATTTCTTCCAGCGAGTCCGTTACTTTGAGGCGGCCACTCACTGACCGACAGCCATCCTGCTTGCCTAAGACCTCTGGTACTGCTTTCGCTGTTGCTCTGCCTAGAAAAGAAAACATTTGTTTTCCATTTTCTAATGCTTGTGCAAACACTTCTGCACTGCCATCTTCCATTTCTTCTGTCGCTCAATCTACTATCGGGCTCCATCGGGAGCCGTCGATTCAGTGTGCTCTTATTGTAGCCAGAAATACTGAGAAACAATTGTCTGGCTCAGCCTCCGCTACAGCATCTGCAGCCTACGGAACAGCACTTAAAGCCTCCGCTACAGCATTTAAAGCCTCCGCTACAGCATTTAAAGCCTCCGCTACAGCATCTACAGCCGCTGGAACAGTATCTACAGCCGCTGGAACAGTATCTACAGCCTCCGGAACAGCATCTACAGCTTCCGCTACAGCATCTAAAGCCTCCGCTACAGCATCTACAGCCTCCGCTACGGCACCTACAGCCCCTCGGCGTCCTCCCCGTCTCCGCGACCTCCTGTCGCCTGACTGCCCAGCTGTCGGACTACTCGCCAAAGCCGAGGCGGCCAGCGTCGATGATTGGACTGCTCAGCGCGAGGCCGACTCGGGCCCCTCGGGGAAGTGTCTGATTGTCGTTGGCCAGTTGGCCGCCCTGTTGCCGCCTACAATGTCGGTTGGCGGCTCGGACATTCTGCGCCTCCTGCCGGACTCGCTGTCGCCGCGTCTGCGCCGCAGGCCTGGCCTGACGCTGGCTTCGCCAATCGCCCACCTGCTGACGCCAGCCCTGGCTCTTCAGCTGCCGTTGGGCGTAGCTGCGCCGCGACGTCGAGATTATGTCGTCTGTCTAGGCGATGTCGGCGTCGACTTGGCGATCACCAACTGGCGACCGCTTGACTTCGATGGCATTGAAGTCCGAGTGGCTGATGGGGGTCTTCGAGTGACAGTTTCGGCTTCAGCACCTGGGTAAGCTGACCAGCTCAGGTTTCCTATTTAGGAAATCCGATGATTCTGATTCCCTGGGAATCTTCTATATCAAATTGATTCTTGGAATCCTGCCAATCCAAACATTTGCAGAATCTTTCTAACCAAAATCCCCTTGAAATCTTCCCAACCAAAATCCCCATGGAATCTTCCCAACAATAATCCCCATGGAATCTTCCAAGCATAATCCCCATGGAATCTTCCCAACCATAATCCCCATGGAATCTTCCCAAGCATAATCCCCATGGAATCTTCCCAACCACAATCCCCTTTGAATCTTCCCAACCATAATCCTCATGGAATCTTCGCAACCATAATCCCCATAGAATCTTCCCAACCATAATTTTCATGGAAACTTTCCAACCGTAATCCTCATGGAACCCATAATCACCATTGAATTCTTAGTTAATTAATCTTCCTTATTAAATCCCAACTGAACCCCTAAACCCCGATTCCCAATCCCCTCTTCGCTCAGCACTGGCCTCGCTCCTGCTGCTTATTGTGTACTAGCGGTCGGGTCTTCAATGCCCGAAGTCGCGGCCAACCTGCTGCCCAACCAGCCAGCCGAGGTGGCGCTGCCTGCCGTGGCCGGCCAGCCCCGCCTGATCTTCCCGCCCGGCAGCGTCGCATCCCCACTCCGCGTCGTCCTGCGCTGCCGATTTGATAACGCAGCGACAGAGACAAAATTAGCTGATGGGGAGTCGGGCTATCACGACTGGCACCTGGCCGCGACAGTAGTTGAATGCCTGCCGCACGGCGCCAGATTCTGCCGGCCGGTGACCCTCTGCCTGCCGCTGCCCGGAGCCAGACAGCTGGCTGAACAGTTGGGACTGCGACCTGAGAGCGATTTGAGTCTGTGGCACAGCGATACTACTGGTGAGTAGGTTGTGAGGGGTTGACTGGTCGACTGTAGCCAAACCTGATTAGAAGCAGTAAAGCGTCTCTATCACTAACGATTTAGGCGATGATTTATATTCATTCTCTACTTAAAGTAGTGACTGGGTATCTAAAAGCATTTATTATTTGGGTTTTTTTAACGGTAGGAAGTCCGCGCCATTCCCCCACCTCGGAATTGAACAGGGGGTAGTTTCAAACACCCACTGCCTACTTCACGATAGCTCCCAAACCGAATAACAGAGTTTCGCCCTTTATAATATGCAAATGCCACCAGACACTCCGGCGAGATTCGTTAAATATCTCGACAATGCCGATGTCACTGTTGAGCTACGTTACAGGTTAATAATGCGCTCACTGCCTCTACTACCCTAAACAGGCTCCACACCGCCACAATGGCGCCCATTGAACGCCCCGTTCTCTGTGACTTCATCAGCAGCTTCCTCTTCTATGCTGGAGCTTCGTGTCAGTCTGAGCGGCTTCTGCCTGATTCGCGCCGTCTGGACCCGCCTGGCCGGCGCTATTCGTCGCGCTAAACTCGGCGCCGCCGCAGTCTACGGACCGGCTGCCACCGGTGGATTCGGCGACGTCGCCTACCGGATGCGTTGCGCGGTGTACGCTCTGCCTGCGCTGGGCTGCGGCGCCGGCTTCACACTGGAGGTACTGCTTCACCGGGCTGACCGGCCTGCTCCGGCGGTTGACGGCGGTCGAGTCTGCGTCGGCGCAGCCCTGCTGGACCGGCCGGTGCCGCCTGGCCGGCTGCGGATTCGCCTCCTATCCGAGCAGTTCGAAGCGGACACCGGAGCCGGCGAGGCGGCCGGACTAGCCAAGACGGAGTCGGACTTCGCTGGCCAGGCGTTTGACAAGACATTCGCGTGCCGCTATCGTCGCCAGCCGGCTACTGATGGCGGCGGTGGCGTCTTCGGGCGAGTCCTGGTCGAAGGCGACTCCGTCGAGCCGCTGTTCGACTTGACGCTGGTTCGCCCGCCGACAGCTCCGGCACCTCCCAGCAGGAAGCGAGCCAGATCGCCGCAGCAGAAGCGGCAGCGGCTCTGTCGTCAGCAGCGGCACTGCTGCTGCGAACGGCGGCGCAAAAACCGGCGTCAGCAGCAGCGGAAGCGTCGGCACCGTCTAGTTCGACGATGCTGCTGCTGCTTCGGCCGGGGCACTAATGAGGCCGACGACGAAGATGTTGACTGCGATTGCCAGCACGGTGCCGGCAACAGCGATGATGAGTCAACGACTTCAGTGACGATATCCTCGACAACTTCGGCGTCTACTTCGTCGGCTGCGACATCCTCCACGGCAGCAACCACAGTGAGATCAGCTCCGACGAAGCGGCAATGCCGTCGGCGCGAGGAATTTGTTGAAGTGGCTGATGGTACAGCCGCCAAGGACAAGGAGGCCCTGCCGCTGTGCGCGGCTGAGCCGGATGAATTCGCGCTATGGGAAGCAGCTGATTTGGCTGCCAGCCGATGGCGCGTGCTGGCCCGCTCCCTCCGGTTGCCTAGCGCTGAGGTGACCAGGGTCGAGGCCCGCTGGGGCGATGACGCGCGCGAAGCCGCCTTCCAGTGCCTGCTGCGGTGGCTGGAGGCCGCCGAGGTGCCCACCTGCGACGTCGTCTGCGCTGCGCTTGCCCGTGCTGGACTGCGCGCCGCCGCCCGGCGCCTTTGTGCGGCACATCGCGGTGCCGGCGTCTCCGAGGCAAAGCTTCGTTGACTTAATCGTTGTTGAATGATTATGGGCTTCTTGAAGTTCAAGGCAGTCTGGGTTCAATGAAGGTCAATGCAGTCTGGGTTCAATGAAGGTCATGGCAGTCTGGGTTCAATGAAGGTCATGGCAGTCTGGGTTCAATGAAGGTCAAGGCAGTCTGGGTTCAATGAAGGTCATGGCAGTCTGGGTTCAATGAAGGTCAAGGCAGTCTGGGTTCAATGAAGGTCAAGGCAGTCTGGGTTCAATGAAGGTCAAGGCAGTCTGGGTTCAATGAAGGTCAAGGCAGTCTGGGTTCAATGAAGGTCAAGGCAGTCTGGGTTCAATGAAGGTCATGGCAGTCTGCGTTTAATGATGGTGTAATTTATTTTGATTGTTTTGCCTAGATCTAGATTTCGTCTGTTAATAGGCCTACTTAACCATTACCAGTTAATTTGCGCATCATTATCATGTCTCATGCATTATAGAACTGTCATTCCATTATTATCCGCTTTGTAAATAGTCACAATTGTGACTTTTTTAAAGAAACCCTATGTTGCTACTTATCAGTAGTCAGTAGTCAATGAATGGCAGCAAATTAGTAATTTTTTGCGGTAATATCAAGTTCACTATTTTTTTTCGAGGCAGCCGCTTTACCGCTGTTTCTAAATCTCAATTGTTCCCCATTGTTGGTGCTAATAGTTGAGGTCAGTTTTTTCCTAATTTTATACAATTTTTTTATCTGTTAACTCTTTTTATTTAATGTTGAAGGCTACCTTTACTGACAATCGCCTTTAATACTTTTTGCTCTACTAGTTATAACTTGCATTAAAAAGTGCAAATAGCAATATTTGTGACATAACTGACTAGACTTTCAATGCAAATTCACTAGACTTTCAACCAGGTTATAACTTTCACTATAATATAAAATCTGCGATTCAGCATGACATTATTTTATGCATTATCAAATCTTTCACTACAAGCAAACTTCTTTCTGTTACTTCTGTTTTTTGTTAATTTTCTAGCGAGTTTTTAGCAGTAACAAAAACTGAACTGGGTGTGACAGACTGAGACTGGGTGTGACAGTCTGGGACTGGGTGTGACAGTCTGGTAATGAGTGTGACAGACTGGGACTGGGTGTGACAGTCTGGTACTGGGTGTGACAGACTGGGACTGGGTGTGACAGTCTGGTAATGAGTGTGACAGTCTGGTACTGGGTGTGACAGACTGGGACTGGGTGTGACAGTCTGGTACTGGGTGTGACAGTCTGGTACTGGGTGTGACAGTCGAGGCTGTTTTAGTTTTCAGAAGGCAGTTGAAGGCAGATAAACATCGACCGCTAGTTTGCGCGGAGGCATGAATTGTTGTCCGCCCGCAAGTGCATCTGCGCCTAACAGTCGCGCTTGCGCGTTTCTTGCCCAATTTTCTGACGCTAGCTGGGGCAGAAGGCGCTATTTTCGAGTTGAGTGAGCCCTCGAGAACCCACCTGGGCGTGTCATAAATTACAAAGATTTTCTCGTTCAGATTTTTCTCCCTAAGAGGCGGGAAGTGGAACGGGGAGAGGGGCGATTGAAGGTGCTGCCTCCCAGATCATTGCCTGTAGGTGCTTGCTGGTGGTTCACTGGCCACTGTCTGTTAGCACAAGCTCTTAGTCCCCAATTCAAGGTCAGCAGGTGTCAAAATCCTTGCTGCGGTTCTTGCTGCGACAATAGCTATGGTTCCCTGCCACCATTTTAGCTACGGTTGCTGCTGCGATTCTAACTACGGTTCTTGCTGCATTTCTAGCTACGGTTCTTGCTGCGATTCTAACTACGGTTCTTGCTGCGATTCTAACTACGGTTCTTGCTGCGATTCTAACTATGGTTCTTGCTGCGATTCTAGCTACGGTACTTGCTGCGATTCTAGCTACGGTTCTTGCTGCGATTCTAACTTTGGTTCTTGCTGCGATTCTAACTATGGTTCTTGCTGCGATTCTAACTACGGTTCTTGCTGCATTTCTAGCTACGGTTCTTGGTGCGATTCTAACTACGGTTCTTGCTGCGATTCTAACTACGGTTCTTGCTGCGATTCTAACTATGGTTCTTGCTGCGATTCTAGCTACGGTTCTTGCTGCATTTCTAGCTACGGTTTTTGCTGCGATTCTACCTACGGTTCTTGCTGCATTTCTAGCTACGGTTCTTGCTGCGATTCTAGCTACGGTTCTTGCTGCGATTCTAACTACGGTTCTTGCTGCATTTCTGGCTACGGTTCTTGCTGCATTTCTAGCTACGGTTCTTGCTGCATTTCTAGCTACGGTTCTTGCTGCATTTCTAGCTACGGTTCTTGCTGCGATTCTACCTACGGTTCTTGCTGCATTTCTGGCTACGGTTCTTGCTGCGATTCTAACTACGGTTCTTGCTGCGATTCTAACTACGGTTCTTGCTGCGATTCTAACTATGATTCTTGCTGCGATTCTAACTACGGTTCTTGCTGCGATTCTAACTATGGTTCTTGCTGCGATTCTAACTACGGTTCTTGCTGCGATTCTAGCTTCGGTTCCGTTCTATAATTCTAGCTCCCAGCTCAAGGTTCAGCTCTCGCGCACTGTTTTCGAAGATTACAGTTGCACCTTTGTCACCAATAGTAAATTTGGCGCACAGAGATTTTTTCCTGCCACGTCTGTTTCCTATTCCTCCTTCTGGGATTTCTCGAAAGCCATAAACACAGACTAAATAGATTTTTCGAATAGCCAACCTTTCCCCTCTTGCTTTTATTTTTTCTCGCTGTTGTTCCATCCGGAATGAGGAACACGGCTAATTACGCCGCGGATACCCTGGAGACTGCATTATCGCGGTGGAAGTCTTTGTTCCTTGAGCAATAAAATTATTTCCAGAGAATCCCCCGGCGTCTCGGAGAGCGAATTTATTTAACTGCCGTTTCTAAGGACAAAAGTGAAAGAAAAAGCAAAGTAGAGCAATAAAGCCGGTTGAGGTCTTTGTCCGAATAGTGGCACTGCCGGAAAATGAACATCTGGCAAGACCCGGACAGTCGCAGTGCTTTGTAGAAGCTGGACAAACCCAATAAAACTATTGATATCTCTTTAGTCATGACCAAGGGACTCGACCCTCGAAAGCAATCAGACAGGAACAAATCCTAAATACACTGTTCGAAATCAACACAGTTCTCAGAGTCAGAAAAAAGTTATTTAACTTTTTTCTTAAAAGTCAATCTATTTCTGAGACTCCTCAACTTAGTTATTTTTATCCTCAATTGCTTGTTAGAATCCTCAATTAATTCTTAGAATCCTTTCTGAGTTCTTAGAGTCCTTATCAGTTCTCAGAAACCTTAATTAGTCCTATAGAATCCTCAATTAGCTATTAGAATCCTCAATTAGCTATTAGAATCCTCAATTAGCTATTAGAATCCTCAATTAGTTATTAGAATCCTCAATTAGTTATTAGAATCCTCAATTAGTTATTAGAATCCTCAATTAGTTATTAGAATCCTCAATTAGTCCTTTAGAATCCTCAATTAGCTATTAGAATCCTCAATTAGTTATTAGAATCCTCAATTAGTTATTAGAATCCTCAATTAGTTATTAGAATCCTCAATTAGTTATTAGAATCCTCAATTAGTTATTAGAATCCTCAATTAGTCCTTTAGAATCCTCAATTAGTTATTAGAATCCTCAATTAGTTATTAGAATCCTCAATTAGTTATTAGAATCCTCAATTAGTCCTTTAGAATCCTCAATTAGTTATTAGAATCCTCAATTAGTTATTAGAATCCTCAATTAGTTATTAGAATCCTCAATTAGTTATTAGAATCCTCAATTAGTTATTAGAATCCTCAATTAGTTATTAGAATCCTCAATTAGTTATTAGAATCCTCAATTAGTCCTTTAGAATCCTCAATTAGCTATTAGAATCCTCAATTAGTTATTAGAATCCTCAATTAGTTATTAGAATCCTCAATTAGTTATTAGAATCCTCAATTAGTTATTAGAATCCTCAATTAGTTATTAGAATCCTCAATTAGTCCTTTAGAATCCTCAATTAGTTATTAGAATCCTCAATTAGTTATTAGAATCCTCAATTAGTTATTAGAATCCTCAATTAGTTATTAGAATCCTCAATTAGTTATTAGAATCCTCAATTAGTTATTAGAATCCTCAATTAGTTATTAGAATCCTCAATTAGTCCTTTAGAATCCTCAATTAGTTATTAGAATCCTCAATTAGTTATTAGAATCCTCAATTAGTTATTAGAATCCTCAATTAGTTATTAGAATCCTCAATTAGTCCTTTAGAATCCTCAATTAGTTATTAGAATCCTCAATTAGTTATTAGAATCCTCAATTAGTTATTAGAATCCTCAATTAGTTATTAGAATCCTCAATTAGTTATTAGAATCCTCAATTAGTTATTAGAATCCTCAATTAGTTATTAGAATCCTCAATTAGTCCTTTAGAATCCTCAATTAGCTATTAGAATCCTCAATTAGTTATTAGAATCCTCAATTAGTTATTAGAATCCTCAATTAGTTATTAGAATCCTCAATTAGTTATTAGAATCCTCAATTAGTTATTAGAATCCTCAATTAGTCCTTTAGAATCCTCAATTAGTTATTAGAATCCTCAATTAGTTATTAGAATCCTCAATTAGTCCTTTAGAATCCTCAATTAGTTATTAGAATCCTCAATTAGTTATTAGAATCCTCAATTAGTTATTAGAATCCTCAATTAGTTATTAGAATCCTCAATTAGTTATTAGAATCCTCAATTAGTTATTAGAATCCTCAATTAGTTATTAGAATCCTCAATTAGTTATTAGAATCCTCAATTAGCTATTAGAATCCTCAATTAGTCCTATAGAATCCTCAATTAGTTATTAGAATCCTCAATTAGTCCTTTAGAATCCTCAATTAGCTACTAGAATCCTCAATTAGTCCTTTAGAATCCTCAATTAGTCCTATAGAATCCTCGATTAGCCACTAGAATCTTCGATTAGCCACCAGAATCCTCAATTAATTACTGGTATCCTTACTCAGTTCCTAGAATCCAAGCTAAGTTCCTAGAATTCTAATTGGTTTCTAGGAATGGGAACTTACTTCTTGGATTTCGAAACCACTTTCGAAAGCGATCTAAAAAATAGCTTAACAATGCCTAGAAAAAGTTGAAATTGAAGTCTAAAAAGTGAACAAAGTCTTATTTCCAGGTGAAGATGAATTTTCTACTATTTGTAGCAAATCAGAAGGTCTGGTTCGCCTGATTAGTGCCAGGGCGGCCGAAAGCAATAAACTAAATTTGTAGCGGAAGGAAGCGACAAACTAACTCTGTTGGTAGGGAAATGCGCGGAAGAAAAGGCCCTTGGTAAAAAGTTTTTTTATTGCCCGAGCTGCAACGATAAATTAAAGGAAAATATTTCAAAAATATTTCTCGGGGCGTGGCCACCGGGCCGTTCCGAAGCTTCGTTAGGCCGAATTCAGGTGTCGGGTGTTGCAGGTTACGGAATCGGCCACATGCGAGAAGTCGGATAGAAAATTTGACAAATTGGTGGTGTGGGATTGGTGGTGTGGGATTGGTGGTGTGGGATTGGTGGTGTGGGATTGGTGGTGTGGAATTGGTGGTGTGGGATTGGTGGTTTGGGATTGGTGGTGTGGGATTGGTGGTGTGGAATTGGTGGTGTGGGATTGGTGGTGTGGGATCAGTTGTGTGGGATCAATGGTGTGGGATTGGTGGTGTGGGATTGGTGGTGTGGGATTGGTGGTGTGGGATCAGTGTTGTGGGTGGTGGTTTTGTATGAGACCAAGAAAGTTAAAAAAATTAGCTTCAAGTCAGAGTGTTGCAGCGAAGATTTAGAAGGTAGCCTGGTTTGTACAAGGAAGAAAATGACAATTTGATTGATTGAATTTGAACTGAACTGTCACTAGACAGAAGTTGTTTAATAGTTGAAGCACTTCATGATGCCGCCTACAGCTCCGAGGCGGCGAAGGAGCCGATGGTGTTTGGCACCAGCAGTCGATCATTAGCGGCCACGGCTGCAGCGGCAGCGTTTTGCTGCCTAATGAGAAGCTGCTGGTGCTGCTGCTGGTGCTGCTGCTGCTGCTGGTGCTGCTGCTGCTGCTGCCGATAATCGGTGCACTTTTGCTGCTGCGTCCTGTCGCCAGAATTCAGGGCGAGGCCATGCGCAGGCGGCAGCGGCGGCAGCGGCGGCTGATCGCGGCGCCCACTGCCACCGCAACCGCCAGCGCGGCCGTCTCCGTGGCCGTCGCGGCAGCCGGCGCCGCCGCAGGCGAGGGCTCGACAGATGCAGCGCCTCCAGGCCGCCAGAGACTTGCTGTTGCACCAGACAAACAGGCCGGAGGGCAGGCCGGCCGTCAGGGACATGAAGATCTTCAGGATGCTCAGAGCTGATGATGGACCGAACTCCAGGCTGCAGCTGCCGTCCTCTGCGGCTACGAGACCGCTCGAGTTTGAGCAGTGCGGCCTGGACAGAACCTGCGGCAATTGGAGACTCGAGACTGCCAGTGCCTTGGTTCGTTTCTGGATCCTTCAGTCACTTTACACCTTTCCCGACTCACTTTCCACATCCCTAAATATCCAAAGTTCCCACCCCTCCCTACTCACTTTTCACCTTTCCCTACTCACTTTTCACCTTTTACTACTCTCTTCCCACCTTTCCCTAAGGCTTCAGGCAGGAGCCCTACCTTGTCCAGGCTGGCGGCCCATCTGTCAGTCTCCAGCATCTCGTAGATGTTGATTGCCAACACGCAGCCGGTGGGCAGCACAAACAGGAAGGAGAACAGGCCAATCTTGGTCATGAGCTTCTCTAGCCGGCGGAAGGCTTCGTTGCCGCTCCACTTCAGGCTGTGCCGCACGGAGGCCGATGAGCACAGAGCGCTGGCCAGGAAGCCCAGACCGGCTGCTAGGCAGAGCGCGTTCGGAGACACGACAAACACCAGCAGGTTCGAGCTGTCCACGGTGCACAGGTGAGTCAGCTCGTCCGCCTCAACCCGGTGCAGCACCAGCAGCGTAACGCTGAGCAGAAGTGGCACACCCCATGCCAGCATGTGCAGCCAAACTGACCTGCGCACGAGTTATAACAAATTTATTTTCCGGAATTATCTCGGCCTCTATATGGCTTAGTCAGAGAAATCCGCAGCTCGGTGGGGGGATACGCCAAAGAGTCCAGGGTTTAATTAGGGGAATCCAGGGTTTAATTAGGGGAATCCAGGGTTTAATTAGGGGAATCCAGGGTTTAATTAGGAGAATCCAGGGTTTAATTAGGAGAATCCAGGGTTTAATTAGGGGAATCCAGGGTTTAATTAGGAGAATCCAGGGTTTAATTAGGGGAATCCAGGGTTTAATTAGGGGAATCCTGGGCTTAATTAGGGGAATCCTGGGCTTAATGAGGGGAATCCAGAGTTCGGTCAGGGGAATCCAGAGTTCAATTAGGGGAATCCAGGGTTTAATTAGGAGAATCCAGGGTTTAGTCAGAGGAATCCAGGGTTCCATCAGGGGAATCCAGAGTTCAATTAGGGAAATCCAGGGTTCAATTAGGGGAATCTAGGGTTCAATTCGGAGAATCCATGGTTCCATCAGGGGAATCAATCGCCAACCTTTGTGCCAGAGCTTCGTGAGCCCACTTCCTGGCGGCGCAGAGGTACCAGCAGACAGTCAGTAGGAGCCACCAAATGCAGCCGGCGACGGAGGCGAAGTACAGGAGGAGGAAGACGACGGCGCACCAGTGGCCCGCGTGTCGAGACACGCGATGCAACGGCTGGCCAGCCACCCCGCTGGGCGCGCAGCCGGCCATCTCTGGGCCCAGCCAGACTCTGAGCAGGTGGCCGCAGGCGTACAGCAGATGACTGGCCGCAACCCACACAATGGGTCTCTCCGGGAAGCGAAATCTTTCGCCGTCCAGAGCGAAGGTCGCCACGGCCAGAGCCGCAGCGACCAAGCACACCGTAGACCAGGCCAGCATCCACGCTGTCGCCAGGTCTTTGTCTCCCCGGTTAAACATCAGATCCGCCCGACACAGCGGCGCGCAAACCGAAGCTCGCCTGAATCGGGCGCTGATTTCGGCGCCGCCATCCACCAGGGGTACCTCGGCCTGGGAGCAGCGAGTCGCCCTCCTCGGCTGTTTAGTGGACGACAAGGGAGTCTTTGTTACAGCCGATCCTATTTCCGAGTCCAATGCCGGAGGAAGCGGTGGTGGAGGCGGCGGCGGCAGCTGCGGCGGAATAGTATCGTAGGAACTGCTCTGAAGGTTCTTCAGCGCCTCCTCGAATTCCTGATTGCTCGGCCGGAGGCAGAGGCTGCGCCCGCCGCCGGAGCTGCTCCCCGGCTTGCCAAGGTCCACTTCGTAGTTCAGATTGTCGCAGGCCAAGTTCTGCGGCCACGGATGTCCGAACTGCTGCACTAGCGGCGAGCAGAGGTCCCGGATGCGGAGGCAGAACTCCTTGCACGGCCGCACCAGCAGTTGCTGATCAACGTTGCACAACGGCAGGTGCATCGAGCAGACGAAGAGCTTCAGAAATGGCGCACAGGGCGCCATCGTGAGCTCCTTGAACTGGCGCAGCGCGTAGGCCACTTCCGACTGCTTGCTGTAGCCAGGAAGGCGGCTGGCAGTGTGGTTGTACTGCATGTCCTTGCACATGTCCACCTCGATGGGTGCCGGGCTGCAAGACAGCTGAGCCTTGGCCGCGGCGTCGTTGGACTGCTGAAGGCTCTCGTCGTCGTGCACCATCACTAGGGCGCCGTGAAGTGCCGGCTGCTGCTGCTGCTGCTGCTGCGGTGGTGGCGGCTGAGCATCCAGGAGAGCTGCGGCAAGAAGTAGAAACAACACAGGCGGCAGAGACTGCATGGCTTAGCTGCTTCGGCAACAAAATGCACTTGTCCCTTGCGCTTGCCTTTGTACTGCTTGCTCGCTTGCTTATCTAGAGTCATAAATACTTCGGAGGGGCGACTGGAAAAGGGCTAACTGGCTGTGAGCCTCTGAACCAATCGGAACTGCTCAGGCCGACACAACAGCTTTGATGCTGCTATTTTTTTATCATCGTTTGGTTTCCTTACTTTGGACACTGTAACGTCTGGTGCTGGACTGTTAGATCTGATGCTGGATTGCTGGATCTGATGCTGGACTGTTAGATCTGATGCTGGACTGTTAGATCTGGTGCTGAACTGTTAGATCTGATGCTGGACTGTTAGATCTGTTGCTGAACTGTTAGATCTGGTGCTGAACTGTTAGATCTGATGCTGGACTGTTAGATCTGGTGCTGAACTGTTAGATCCGATTCTCGATTACTAAAACCGCTAAAAGACACAATGTAGTCATTCCTTGCACCCTATTTCGCCCGATTCTATGCAATTTTTATAAATTCAGAACTTTGCTTCAATTCTTCTTTGTGGAAATTTTGTTTCTTAAGAAACTAGCAACAACCTTTGCTAAGGACGTGCGCTAAGCGTCCGTGTGTGCTTGCATCTGAACAGATTAAAAATGTAGATAACTGACTTGCCGCAAGTTTGTAACAGACTGTTAGACAGAGAGAAAATACTGTTAGACAGAGAGAAAACACGGTTAGACAGAGAGAAAATACGGTTAGACAGACAGAAAATACGGTTAGACAGAGAGAAAACACGGTTAGACAGAGAGAAAATACGGTTAGACAGAGAGAAAATACGGTTAGACAGACAGAAAATACGGTTAGACAGAGAGAAAACACGGTTGGACAGAGAGAAAACACGGTTAGACAGAGAGAAAACACGGTTGGACAGAGAGAAAACACGGTTAGACAGAGAGAAAACACGGTTGGACAGAGAGAAAACACGGTTAGACAGAGAGAAAACACGGTTAGACAGAGAGAAAACACGGTTAGACAGAGAGAAAACACGGTTAGACAGAGAGAAAATACGGTTAGACAGACAGAAAATACGGTTAGACAGAGAGAAAATACGGTTAGACAGAGAGAAAATACTGTTAGACAGAGAGAAAACACGGTTAGACAGAGAGAAAATACGGTTAGACAGAGAGAAAATACTGTTAGACAGAGAGAAAACACGGTTAGACAGAGAGAAAACACGGTTAGACAAAGAGAAAACACGGAGAACCGATTGTTAGACAGCGAGAACAGTCTCCCAGGATTCTGAAAAGGGATTTCAGTTGTTCAGTTTCGGACCACGATCCCAGTCTCTAGTTTTGCAAAGATTTTTTCGTCCAAAACTGAGGATCAGACAGATCGCAGCTTTTTACCTGATCCGATGCGGACTAGTTGTAGTCGCATAAAAATTGCAAACCATAGTTTTGATCCCAGAAGAGGGGGGCGCACGCATTTTACTGCGAAATTCCCACGAACCTGAAACTCCCCTGCCGCAGTGAAATTTATGCCGGCCCCCCATAAAAGCGCAGAGCAACAAGATGCCGCCGGGACATTTTCTCTCGACATTGTTCCATTGCGGGCGAGTTGAAAACAATTCTTATTTAATTCAGGATTCGAATACCGCCTATATTGGCGCCGTTAGCGCGCATTTGAAGCCGCCCACCTCGCTAGCACTGCGGCGATGGCAGCTTTTAGGATGCGCAATGGATGCGGGGCTGCCGCTAGCTGGCGGAGCACTAACCCTGGACGCAATAAAAGTGCAGCCGCAGGTATAGAGAGGTTGAAGGGGATTTTTAGTCAGGCTAGCTGCTGACAGACGGACAGACATACAAAAAATATTGACAGACAAAGAGACATACATCTAGACAGACTTACGTAACGTCTAAAACACCGAGAACAGATGTGGACGTCTAAAACACCGAGAACAGATGTGGACGTCTAAAACACCGAGAACAGATGTGGACGTCTAAAACACCGAGAACAGATGTGGACGTCTAAAACACCGAGAACAGATGTGGACGTCTAAAACACCGAGAACAGATGTGGACGTCTAAAACAACGAGAACAGATGTGGACGTCTAAAACACCGCCGAGAACAGATGTGGACGTCTAAAACACCGCCGAGAACAGATGTGGACGTCTAAAACAACGAGAACAGACAGACGTTGCCAGTAATACATCATGTGCGGAGCGAATCCAATAACCCGAATTCTCAAATCAGAGAAGCGAAGCTGCTGCCCTCAAGCGGCGGAGGGCTGCCTTAGCAACCGGCAATCAGATCCCAGGACTGCTCTGGGATCAGGTCCAGGCCGAGATGATAGAGAATAGGAAATCAAACATTAGCTGCACTAGCGCTGGTCAGTCGCGTGTTGTGTGGCCGCCACAGAGCTATAATATCCTCTTATCTGGAATGTTTCCCGGCCGCTATAGGAAGGCGAAGATAAAAAGCAAAACAAAAGCAAAACAGCACATTCCGGCTGACCAGTTTTATGTCTCACTGTGCCGCTATTCATTCGCATTTTATTGCCTTTTGAAGCTGCATCCGCTAGATGACTATGTAAAGTCGAAATGTCGGTTTCCTTTGGCGAAAGACAGCCTGATCTGCTGCAAGTTTGGCTTGTCGGCCCCAATATCATACCGCCTTGTTCAATTAATTACTAACACGTTGTCTGTCAGTACCGCTTCCGAAGACCGCAGTACTAAAAAGCAAAATAAAGTTTTTAACCGCGGGTCTTAAATTACTCAGGAAATCTGACCATCTTATGCCAAATCAGGTCATAAAACGATAGAAAAATATGCCCGACCTTAGTCTACAGGCAGTTCCTTTGCAACATAAACAGCATTTATGTTTTTCTGTAGTGCAATAGCAGTTTCTCCAACTCCATCGGGGTAATTTTATTATTTCCACAAAGATAATTGAGTACATTGGTGGTTTCCCCAACCTCACTGAGTACATTGGTGGTTTCCCCAACCTCATTGAGTACATTGGTGGTTTCCCCAACCTCACTGAGTACATTGGTAGTTTCCCCAACCTCACTGAGTACATTGGTAGTTTCCCCAACCTCATTGAGTACATTGGTGGTTTCCCCAACCTCACTGAGTACATTGGTAGTTTCCCCAACCTCATTGAGTGCATTGGTGGTTTCCCCAACCTCATTGAGTACATTGGTGGTTTCCCCAACCTCATTGAGTACATTGGTGGTTTCCCCAACCTCATTGAGTACATTGGTGGTTTCCCCAACCTCATTGAGTACATTGGTGGTTTCCCCAACCTCATTGAGTACATTGGTAGTTTCCCCAACCTCATTGAGTACATTGGTGGTTTCTTGAACCTCACTGAGTACATTGGTAGTTTCCCCAACCTCACTGAGTACATTGGTGGTTTCCCCAACCTCACAGAGTGCATTGGTGGTTTCCCCAACCTCATTGAGTACATTGGTGGTTTCCCCAACCTCATTGAGTACATTGGTGGTTTCCCAAACCTCACTGAGTGCATTGGTAGTTTCCCCAACCTCATTGAGTGCATTGGTGGTTTCCCCAACCTCATTGAGTGCATTGGTAGTTTCCCCAACCTCAATGAGTACATTGGTAGTTTCCCCAACCTCATTGAGTACATTGGTGGTTTCCCCAACCTCATTGAGTACATTGGTGGTTTCCCCAACCTCACTGAGTACATTGGTGGTTTCCTGAACCTCACTGAGTACATTGGTGGTTTCCCCAACCTCATTGAGTACATTGGTGGTTTCCCCAACCTCATTGAGTACATTGGTAGTTTCCCCAACCTCACTGAGTACATTGGTAGTTTCCCCAACCTCATTGAGTACATTGGTGGTTTCCCCAACCTCACAGAGTGCATTGGTGGTTTCCCCAACCTCATTGAGTACATTGGTGGTTTCCCCAACCTCATTGAGTACATTGGTGGTTTCCCAAACCTCACTGAGTACATTGGTGGTTTCCCAAACCTCATTGAGTGCATTGGTGGTTTCCCCAACCTCATTGAGTGCATTGGTAGTTTCCCCAACCTCAATGAGTACATTGGTAGTTTCCCCAACCTCATTGAGTACATTGGTGGTTTCCCCAACCTCATTGAGTACATTGGTGGTTTCCCCAACCTCACTGAGTACATTGGTGGTTTCCTGAACCTCACTGAGTACATTGGTAGTTTCCCCAACCTCATTGAGTGCATTGGTGGTTTCCCCAACCTCATTGAGTGCATTGGTAGTTTCCCCAACCTCAATGAGTACATTGGTAGTTTCCCCAACCTCATTGAGTACATTGGTGGTTTCCCCAACCTCATTGAGTACATTGGTGGTTTCCCCAACCTCACTGAGTACATTGGTGGTTTCCTGAACCTCACTGAGTACATTGGTGGTTTCCCCAACCTCATTGAGTACATTGGTGGTTTCCCCAACCTCACTGAGTACATTGGTGGTTTCCTGAACCTCACTGAGTACATTGGTAGTTTCCCCAACCTCACTGAGTACATTGGTAGTTTCCCCAACCTCACTGAGTACATTGGTAGTTTCCCCAACCTCATTGAGTACATTGGTGGTTTCCCCAACCTCATTGAGTACATTGGTAGTTTCCCCAACCTCATTGAGTACATTGGTGGTTTCCCCAACCTCATTGAGTACATTGGTGGTTTCTTGAACCTCACTGAGTACATTGGTAGTTTCCCCAACCTCATTGAGTACATTGGTGGTTTCCCCAACCTCATTGAGTGCACTCTTGGTAACCACCCCCATTTCAGGAATTTTGTAGAATATTTTAATTTAAGAAGCACCATGCGTCAGGCATAATTATAGCAGCCTGATTATGGAAATATCAGTCTGAGGTGACCCAAGCAAGACTTAAGCCAGAGATCCAGTTGTTGGAGAATTAAAGAAAATATTAAAATTTCTAATTTAACTCAGCTCAGGAAACATTGTGGAAGGCTCGTTAGCCGGGGCAGTTGCATTGGCTGATTTCCTTTTGCATGGCTGCGCATGTGCAGTATTGTGTCCTAAATCGGCGACCATTGAGTCACCGCAGGCTGAAGCAGGATGCGAGTCACTGCGTTCGCATCCAATCGCCTGTATACGATTTCGCAATAAAAACCCTTTCGCAACTAGAGAGAATCGCTACGGGCAGGCCAAAGACGCTTTATTGTACCAGTTATTTTTTTTAATTCCGCTTAAAAAGCAGTCCAGATCAGGAGCAATTTATCATGCTGACGTATTCTAATTTTAAATGCTTAGCCGAAACACTATTCTCATCACATGCGTACGCACACCTGATACACACCTGTGATTCTAAATCCTATTCTCATAACTGTCCGATTCCCGAATCCGATTCTCCCACCTGTCCGATTCCCGAATCCCATTGTCTAACCCGTACTATTCCCGAATCCCATTGTCTAACCCGTACTATTCCCGAATCCCATTGTCTAACCCGTACTATTCCCGAATCCCATTGTCTAACCCGTACTATTCCCGAATCCCATTGTCTAACCCGTACTATTCCCGAATCCCATTGTCTAACCCGTACTATTTCCGTATCCTATTGTCGAACTAAAACCGCTAAAAGACAGGTGGCCTATTTCCACCTGTTATCCAATTACCGAATCCTATTCTCACATCTGTCTAACTCTCGAATCCCACTCCGACATTCGTCAGTGTCCCGAATCCTATTCTTACATCTGCCAAATTTTAAAGTTCCTAAATCAGGTAAATTATTAAGAGAACGCAAAATTTCCAAGCCAATTAGGTTTCACCTAAGAGAACAGGATATGCTGCCAGCTTTAAACAGCAAACTGATGTATTAACATTACAGAGACGCCGAGAGACGCATCGTCCCTGTTCACAAGTGCTCAGAAAGCAAAAAAATTCATTTTTTAGATATTTTTATTTTTATCGTCTCACAAGATGTTCCGGATACTACTTTCGAGGCAATAAGTAGTGAGAAACGCATATTTCCAAACTACAAGCGGATGTACTTATTAAAAAATGTAGTTACATTTTCTGATGCGCAATTTTGGGCATAACTTATCGATACCAATAATGCCACAATTAAGTTTCATACAATAGCGCTGAGAGGAAACTAGTAGATTAATCGAATTAAAGTGATTAGAAAATCAATCAGCCCCCCATGTAATCACTCGTGCTACTGTGAGTAGACAAACCAGTCAGCGTTTCATTCAGCTGCCCCAAGTAAAACAAGTAGAAGTTAAAGAGAGTAATAAAAATTACTGATGTTTAAGCACAATCATAGAGAGAGAACGGGGTCAGGGTTGCAAGTCCTTATAGAGTCACACAAAACGCATTCAGTTAAATGCAGCCCAACCAAACCGCCAATGAGTTGGGCACTACGAGACGGACTCACTGCCCGGCCTGCTTGCGCAGCAGGACGTAGATTTTCTCCTTGATCCAGCTCTTGTTGTGCGGCACATAGGTTCCGGTGGTCTGGTTCAGCACCAGGCAGCTGAGATCGCCGAGCCGGTCAATGAACTGGAACAGCTGCGAAATATCGTAGGTGATGGACGGCGAGTTCGGATTGGACACCTTCAGGTGCTCCTCGTAGATTTTGCAGATGCCTTCAAGACAGAGGTCGACAGTTTCGTAGTCGCTCCAGGTGCGACTATCCGGCTTGCGCAGGGTGGGCTGGATCAGTAGAATGGTGTGCGACATGTCTGGGCCGAGGCGCTGCTGGAAGAGGTCATTCAGAAATGGAATCTTCTGCACACAGTGAAGATGTAAAGCAATAATATCCCCAGATATATTGCATGAACTCAGTAAGGCTTTAGTCAGGTTTCTCAAAAGAACACTCCGTGCTATCTTTAGCTATAGCTATTCATTATTTATTAATTCTATATCGATATTTATTAGAATATTATTTATTCTAAAAGTACTTTTGCCATTTACATTTACACTTTATTAGCAAAAATCTAAGAAAAATATCCAATTTCTTTAGCTGCTAATTGTAGGACTACCAAGCCATTTTGCCACTCGTTTTTATACCAAGCAGGGGAAATCCCTCAGAATTTTTTTGGCAGTGCCTGAATGCTATCAGCGTTGGGTGGTGACTGATTGGTTGACAGACTAGGCTATGGTGTCCTGTGGCTGAGCTGCACCTAATATTTAGGCTTGATCAGTGAGCTTGGAGAAATTCTGTCATTAGTGGCCTATTTCCACCTGTTGTAGCACTTAAAGGTCCAGCAAGATTAAGGTAGGTGACCACCAAAGACAGAGATGATGCAGGCACATTCAGATGACATGCTGATAAATTTTGAAGGCATGGCAAAGCCACACTGAGGCACAGTGCTAATTCATGCATATGGGTGAAAAACACTAGAACTTATGTGAAAATCAAACCTTTGGTCAGAACTATTGAATATGTTGATAGTCTAAAGAGCCGGCGACTTGATTCTTGTTTCAGAAGATGTGCAACAAAAAGTTGGCATGTGTAGTTGAGTTTTGTGTGCTTGCATTGCTCTATTTGGGTGCAGCACTAAATATTGTCAGGGGGAATGCCACTTTTCTTGGTAGTTCTACAATTTAACGAGTTTCTTTAAACCTTCTTGAACTGATACCAACTGGTTTTGTTTATTACATAGCTTTATAATTATTAATCATACTGGCAAATAGTATGTCTTAAAGTAAAATATGGTCTAAGCCAATAAAAATTTAGACAATTTAAAAATGAGAATAAGTTTTCTATCTTTTAATCAAGACTTTACAAAGAGAATCTTTTGTATTACTGAAGATGACCTGTTAGGTCGAAATGCATTGGCATTCTAAATAAGCAACTATTTTTTTTGCTTCTTTTCACTAAATAAGCAAAAATTAACAAAACTAACAAAAACAAAAATATATTTATTAGGGACAAACATTTTTATCTGGTTCTGTTTTTAGTTAATTTAAAAGTATAAGAATATAGTTATTGTACTAGCTAGCTACACTAGACCCTATAGCTATGTAGTTTTAGACCATATTTGAGAATATATATTTTCTTAGGCCCAATTAGCTTTGTCTTTTTAATTTTGCTTCCATTTAAAAATAGAAAAATAGAACAAAATAGAACAAAATAGAACAATAACAAAATCCATTATATATATTGTAAAGTATAACATATATAATATGTAGTATTCATCCACTTAGTTTTGGATTTTGGCCAATCGTCTAACTTATTTTATTCTTGTTAAACTTCTTTCTTTATTAACACTTGCATACTTTCAACCGCTTAGTTCAAAAGACAGTACAATAATTTTTGTTTTTGTTTTTCCCTACCAAAAAGCATAGGGCCTAGTTTGATTAGGAGTAGCAGCAGTATAAGCTATGTAAAAATAAACATTCTCTGATCCTTTTGGTTTAGGCCCTCACCCATCACTTATTAATATTTCAACAGTAAACACTGTGACTACTAACAGGTACTATGCTGCTAACTGCATCATGTTAGCAAGTAGAAAATTAACTATGCTATCTAGGGGTAACCAGTCATTTCAGCCATAGGTGTTTTGGCCAAAAGCCATTTCAGCCTCAAACCATTATGGCCACAAACCAGTTCAGCCCCCTACTTAGGGTAATGTATCATAAACCAAACAAGAATGTGTATTTTTTTAACTTCAAACTTAAGCTACAGATTTTATATTTAAGATATGATGATAAATCAAAAGCCAAGTTATAGAAAACAGCTACATCTTTCTAAAAAGTATATACTTTTGCTATTTTGTCAAATAGAATAAAAGTTATTCCTGCTTTTTATCTAAAACCGAACAATGATTTTCATGTATCTTCAAGCCAAACAGAGAATTTGATGTTTGTTTTTATAATTTGAGTGAGTGGTTTAATCTTATTTTAAGGAGTAAACTATCATGAATTATGTCATTTGAAAGCATTTTTCATGTTCTATAAATAACTACATTTATGGTCATTTAATTGGCAAGCAACCACATACAATCTTTGTCTAAAGCAAATACTGAAAAAATGTTGTTAAAAAGTATGCTTTTGCAATAAAAATTTCTATTGAAACATCTATATCTTTCTTTCCTCTTATTGCTTCATTGCACATCATGCCTCAGCTTGTAGATAATTTCTTCAACTTTCAAATTAGTTGTTCTGTGAAACACAATAGCTTGTTTCTGTTTCATGAGACCAAGGAAGGAGTCAAAATTCTTGTTCGGTTTTGAAGATACACTGTTCGGTTGATGATACATTACCCTATTAAAATGCACAACATTCTTATGGCTAGTTTCTAATTTATTTAAGAGTTGTTAATTTTATTTGATAGCAACAATGGAAAGCACGAATTTGACTTATACAATGACAAAGAATTTTAAATACATGCTCAAAGTATTTGCATAGTATAATGGTAATAAAAGAAGAGGACTTGGTACACTATTAATGGTAAAAATGTGAATATTCTGCAGCAATGCAAATAGTTCAGTACTGCCAATGAGCACATTTCACACATTTTTGGCTGAAACAGCTATGGCCAAAACGTCTTTTGGCCAAAGCAGCTATGGCTGAAACTGTGTATGGTCGAAATGACTGGAATTTTATCTGAGCCAAAATGACAGCAACTAGGCCCCTATGATATAAACAACAAGACCACCTAAGTTTCAACATGAATTGTCTTTTGACAATTTTGGTAAATATATAAGACTAATAGCAAAGTAGGAAATACTTCATAATAGGCCTGTAATATTCATTATAGATTTTATTATTTTCTTATTATAGGCCTAGCCTAAAGAAAGGCCTATTTATTTACATTTGGCCTCTAAGTGATGTACGAGCTCATATATATTAAGCCTGCAGCTCCCTTTGTGGAATAATGTCAATGACAAGTACATGTTGTGTCAATCAATATATTTTTATAGCTAAGCTATTTCTATAACTTGCAAGCAAAACAAGGGTGATACAATTTAAAAAAGATAATTTACAATTTTAGAGACTAGTTCGAGACTAATACCTGTAATTTCTAGCTTGTGAATTTGTAAACTTTGATGGCGAGCAAAATATGAATAGAAAGAGCAATTTATTACAGCAACCAAGTGTACCTAATGCAATGTAATTTTTCCTTAACAAGCATTATTAATCATTTATGAGATGATTTTTCGTTTTAAAATGAGTTACATATTTTAAACTGACGACAAGAAAATAACATATAATAACAAATTATGTTGCTATTATTATCTTGTGGCTGTAAGTATCCAAAGAAAACCAGAAAATTGCGCCGATAGTATAATTATTCTCATTATCCGCATACACAGTTTGGTACAACTCGGCTTCTTAGGCTTTTCATTATTTTCGCTACTCCGGAACAACTATCTCCCGACGCTGTGCTGCTGCAATGTAAACTTGGCCCTAAACTGGTATATATTTTTCTACTTCTATTCAAATAGAGCTGTTCGGTAAAGTAAAAATGTTCAGTAACGAAATTTCCTTCTGCAAGTAGTTAAGTAGCAAATTAACTTAAATTAACTTTTTTCAAGCCACGCGTTCGTCAAGTATAGGGCTAAATGAAAGCACTCCCATTTCCATGGGCCGCCTCAGGTAGCTGTAACGCTCGCTATACTCAGGCATGCTGGACAAGCATCAGCACCTTCTTGAACAATATTCAGAATTCTATTGGATATGATATGATATCTGATCCAATCTTGATTTTATCCTTCATTGCTGGAGATTGATCAACGAACCCATATAAAAAATCATAATCAGAAGTAAATCAGCAAGCCTCTAAATCGCCATTGCTCATTTTCAAATTCAGTTTCATATTGACTGCATGAAGAGAATGAGACAGTTATAGAAATATTAGCTTGATTGGCCGTTGATTAGCTTGTACTAAATGTTCCTTCGAGTTGTTTGACTATTCATAGCTTACCCAGACAGTATATATATATATATATATTTGTATCTCGATACGTTGGAGCCACATAGGCCCTACTATTTAGTGTGGAAGCTTCAGTCGGGACTGTGGGTTAAAACTCAAAACCATGCATTAGTGAGTCACTTGCATTGAATCACCATTCAGATTTTGATTTTTCATGTTGCGACTCATAAAATAGATAGCTATGACTGGTTGGAGCTCGAGTCAAACAAAATAGAGTAAGAATACTATTACACGAAACGAATGGCTTGAAATATACAAATGCTTACAGTTTTTTCCTCTCAAAACGGCGGCCTGGAAGCATTATAGATGCTCCTAAATTACCAGTGCTGCCTTCATTTCCAAGTTAAAAGTAGCAATTTTCTATCCTCATTGTTTACAACCTGGACAAAGCTATAATTGCTTAGAGCCGTAGCTTAGCATGCAGCAGCAGCAGCAGCTTTGTTGCTCAGTCAGCCGTGCCTAAGCGTACACTACATGGTAGCTAAGGCATTGGCGGCAGCAGCTTTTGTCCATGCAGGCAAAATAAGATTCTCAACAGCAGCAGCAGCAGCTGCATGACACTGTACATGCCTGCAGTGAATGACGTCCCGACTTTTCAATGTCATGCAGTCGAATGGGACGGAATTATGAGAGGATGAAAAGAAACAGTTGAAGATCGCCTAGGGGAGGTTGGCTAGCAGCAGAAATATTTTTCTGCATCAGACAAGTTGCTTTGCAGTTTCCACGGGCAACTCAGCACAAATTTCCCCTCGCGGCCAGGGCGGGTTAGGGGAGGCGATGCCGTCGAATTCTCCGTGCGCATCCTGCCATTCACAACAATGGCAGCCTGACTTGTCTGAGGCAGGGCGACCTCAACTCACCCACTGCTGCTAGGGGTAGCAGCAGAAATGAAGCATCTGCTTTGGTCATGCGCGCACTGTTGCTTCTGCCACTCGGAGTTTCTTTTGCTCTCCCATCTCTTCTCTCCCCTCCCTCTCTAACTGACTCTGCCCCCCTCCCCTGAAACGCAGGACATTGTTGCCTGGCTCTTCCATATCTGCGATCCCGGGCCAAAACAACACTGGCTGCTGCTGCCGGTCTCAACTCCCTCGCGCCCCCTCCCCCCCTAAAAAAGGCGGAAACATTTTTGCCTTATTATTCTATCTCTCTGCCTGCTCCGCTGCCGCATCTTCCCCAGTAAATATCGATTTTTTTGGTCCAAGACAGGCCTGACCATGATGGAAGCGGGTGTGGGGTGGGGCTGGAAGCTGGCTCAGGAGGAATTAGGAGGCCCGCTTGTGGTGGCTTCTCGGCATTGACAGCGCCACGACTCTCGGGTCTGGGGTGGTGGCGGCATTGTCTCTCAGGTTGTCCCCGCAGCCAACTTCCCTCTGCTCTCCGGCGCTCCTATGGCAATGAAAATTTAATGCATTACTTTTTTCCAACTGCTTCTCCCCCTTACCCTCTCTCCCTCAGTGTTTCTTACTATCTACCGTTTGTTTATCCGTTGCCAGGGACAACCAAAGCCAAAACTGAGGCCGGCCTTTAAACACGCTGGCAAGGAGCGCCCGCCTGAGAATCCTCACCATCCCTTTGGCTGATCAGTTCTCACACAGTTGTCCTGAGGACCTGTAGCTAACTGACATTCTCCCCAGCAACAGCATGGCGACCTCGCGTCCCACAAGCAGCAGCGGCGGCGTCGGCGGCGCCACTAAGTCCAAGAGCCAGGTGTCCCTTGGCAGCAGTCAGGCCTGGTCCAATGATCCCGCCATGGACAATCCGGCCATGCTGGACCAGGACCCGGGCGCTTTCGACAGCCAGACGAACATTGTGGCCAAGGACGAGTCCCCCGGCTGCTGGCAGCGATTCCGCCGCGGCATTCACGGTGAGGACACGAAATTACATCGCCTGTACAAATACTGTATATTCAGTAGAGAATCAAGAGGGAGGTAAGGGGTCATGGGTTTGAGTTTGAGTAAGACATTTGACTCGCCATTGCTTCAGTTCACAATAGTAATAGAAATTAGTGTGGATGTCATGGCGGTCAATTGGACAGGGCCTTTAGACACGCCGCATATTATCTGCGGCTGTGCACTTGCCATGCCATCCAGCAGTCTCTAAAGCGCATGTTTGACCTCCTGAATCCTACATGCAGTGATCTGGCGGACCAACCTGACTGAGAACACCAAGGAGGATCGTGAGCTCTACATCAAGACCACCCTGCGAGAGCTGATCATCTACTGCATCTTCCTTATTGTGCTCATGATCTGTGAGTGACGCGTCAATGGAAGCTTGATTGACTGTTCTTAGCGATACGCTGGAAAAAAATTAGAAACCGCCTTTTCAGTGACCTTCGGCATGACCTCGACAACCATGTACTACTACACCCAGGTGCTCAGCGCCCTGTTCCTCGATGCCACTGACGATCCAGTGAACAAGCCCAACTACCGCAACCTGGGAGCCATTCCCGACTGGTGGACGGTGAGCACAACTGCAGCTCGTCACAATGTCTTGTTTGGCATGATCGCTAAAAATTGATTTCCTTATTAACGAAAAAATGGGGATTTATTATTTAGGGGAATAAGGGAATAACGATAAATAAAAGACTTAGTTTAACTACGGGTTTTAGTTCTAACGAATTTAGCGATATCTGTAAAGTGTGCTCTAAGTGCTCTCACACTGCTGGTACCCGCAGTTCACACAAAACGCCCTTGTGACCGGCCTGTACTGGAACACCTGGTACAACAGCAACAATTTCACTGACCCGCGCGAGACCAACTTCATCTACTACGAGAACAAGCTGCTCGGTGTGCCTCGCCTGCGCCAGGTTAGAGTCCGCAACAACAGCTGCGCCATCGCCTCCAACTTCAAGGAGACCATCCCGTTCTGCTACTCCACCTACAGCAGCAGCGCGCAGAGCAAGGAGCCCTTCGGCTACATGAACTCCACCGCCTGGAACTACACCAGCCAGGACACCCTGGACGGACAGTCCTACTCTGCCCAGCTCGCCAGCTACCCCGGCGGTGGCTACTACATCGACCTCGGCCGCGATAAGGACTCCACCCTGGCCATCATCAACGAGCTCTACAGCGGCCTGTGGATCGATCGAGCCACCAGGGCAGTGTTCATAGATTTCACGGTGTACAACGCCAACATCAACCTGTTCTGCGTCATCAAATTGGTCATGGAGTTCCCGGCCACCGGTGGCGCCCTGCCATCTTGGGAGTTCCGAACCGTCAAGCTGCTGCGCTACGTTGAACCGATGGACTACTTCGTACTGGCCTGCGAAGCCATCTTCATGCTGTTCATTTGCTACTACATTGTTGAGGAGGCCATTGAGATCAAGCGGAACAAGATGGCGTACTTCAAGTCCTTCTGGAACTGGCTGGACATCCTGGTCATTGTGATCTCGCTGGTTTGTGCATGCTTCAATGTCTACAGGACCATCGCTGTTGGCAAGAAGCTGACCAGCCTGCTGCAGGACGAGAACAAGTACCCGGACTTTGACTTCCTGTCCTACTGGCAGCAGCAGTTCAACCACGGCATCGCCATCACCGTGTTCTTCGCCTGGGTGAAGATCTTTAAGTACATCAGCTTCAACAAAACCATGACTCAGCTGAGCTCGACGCTGGGCGCCTGCGCCAAGGACCTCATGGGGTTCGCCGTGATGTTCTTCATCATCTTCTTCGCCTTCGCCCAGCTGGGTTACCTGATCTTCGGCACGCAGGTGCAGGACTTCCGCGAGTTCCAGCAGGCCATCTTCACCCTGTTCCGCATCATCCTGGGCGACTTCGACTTCAACTCGCTGCAGACAGCGCACCGAGTGCTCGGCCCGCTCTACTTCCTGCTGTACGTGTTCTTCGTGTTCTTCGTGCTGATCAACATGTTCCTGGCCATCATCAACGACACCTACAGCGAGGTGAAGAGCGACTTGGCCAACCAGCCAAATGACTTCGAGATGACCGACTACTTCAAGCAGGTGAGTCGACCGTGAAAAGGTTGAAAGTCCGTTGAGAAGGCCTGCACCCCTACAAGAGCAAGAAGTGCTCTGAATAATTAATGAAGCCACTGACGGGGCTGTAAAATTTCTGCCTTGTGAAGCCCTCCTTCCCCCCAGGATTGAAGTAGACAATATAAAACTGCAGCCGTTGTCATAGCAACCATTGTTTGTGTTCTCCTGATATAAGATTCACAGATTTCAGATCAGTGAAGTGAGTGAAGTGACGTAAAATGCGTATGTCAGTGATGCAAAAATAGATTCAATGTACTCAGAACCACAGAACGATGCGCTCAAAACGAAACAACCAACTTTTATGTGCTCGATTGACTGCAGATCAGTATTAATGAACAGCTGCTCAATCTGAACCCTCCAATTTCCTAACTCATAAGCGCGCCGGCAAAGTGTTGGACAAGCTGAACTTCAAGCGCGACAAGATTGTGGACATTCAAAAGGCCATCCAGTCTGCCGATCTCAACAATGACCGCCAGCTGGACTTTGAAGAATGGCGTGCCGAGCTTAAACAGTAAGTCATGACAGGCGTACAGTCTTTGTTTTCTCCGTAGGATTGAGGCGTTGGGTGTCCTTGTTACAACGAATACGCTCCTACACGACCTGTCTACTTTAGGTAGTAAGAAATGCAATTAAAACACTTGGAAATCAAAACAAAAATACCTGCAGACGCGGCTACGCCGACGGCGAGATCGAGGCCCTGTTCGCCAAGTATGATCTGGATGGCGATCGCGTGCTGGACGAGGAGGAGCAGCGTCGAATGCAGGCCGAGCTGGAGGGACAGAAGGTAAATAGGGCTACAGAGCCAGGATGGGAGAGCGATGGGACAGAACGAGATGCCGAGGGTGGGAGGTTTCGAGGGCGAAGATTAGAGATCGGAGATTAGGGGGCGAGGATTAGAGGGCGAGAATAAGGGATAAGGGATTAGAGGGCGAGAATAAGGGATCAGGGATTAGAGGGTGAGGATTAGTGATCGGGGATTAGATGTCAAGTATTAGTGAACAGGGATTAGAGGGTGAGGATTTGTGATCGGGGATTAGAGGGCGAGGATTAGTGATCGGGGATTAGAGGGTGAGGATTTGTGATCGGGGATTAGAGGGTGAGGATTAGTGATCGGGGATTAGGTGTCAAGTATTAGTGAACAGGGATTAAAGGGTGAGGATTAGTGATCGGGGATTAGAGGGTGAGGATTAGTGATCAGGGATTAGATGACAAGTATTAGTGAACAGGGATTAAAGGGTGAGGATTAGTGATCGGGGATTAGAGGGTGAGGATTAGTGATCGAGGATTAGAGGGTGAGGATTAGTGATCGGGGATTAGATGGCAAGTATTAGTGGTCGAGGATTAGAGGGCAAGGATTAGTGATCGGGGATTAGATGTCAAGTATTAGTGAACAGGGATTAGAGGGCGAGGATTAGTGATCGAGGATTAGAGGGTGAGGATTAGTGATCGGGGATTAGATGTCAAGTATTAGTGAACAGGGATTAGAGGGCAAGGATTAGTGATCGAGGATTAGAGGGTGAGGATTAGAGTCTGAGATACAGTGAGGGGCAAGGGGCAGGACTAGATGTCGAGTGAGGCAGGGTGTGTTGAGAGATTGATTTACGATATTTCTCGCATCCTTCTAGTCTAGTCCGCAATTGTACAATACACCTGAAACCCACTCGCAACACTCATTCCTGCCAAAATTAGCTGGAACTGGATGACACAGTATGCCGTGCTCTTTGTGTCCTACAAATCGTGTCTAAATTTGAGTTCTTTTCCTAGTTTGCTTTGATTTTTTAAGGTGGTGTATTTTTTTTTTTTAAGTATTGATTTTTTGTTACACTTTGGATTTGACAACGGCTTGGTTTGGTTGCTTTTGAGTTTGTGTCGCATTTATTTGTGGCACCGGTTGCCCCCCAATTTTGGTTTTCTTTCGAGTTCTTGTGAATTCAAGTTTTCGATGACGCCAACTTTCTTTGCTTGTTTTTAGTGTTTGATTCAGAGCTAAGCAAAGTACAAGCCTTGTACTTTAGGGGTTGTAGCCAAGTGTAGCCAAGTGGTTAGAGCGTCGGGCTCACGATTTGAAAAGTCGGGGGTTCGATTCCCGACTCCACTGGAAAAATGTGTCTTCTTTAGAAAGACACTTAACTCTGCATCGATTCCGTTCACTCAGTTGTTAATTGGGTAACAGCATTAGCTGGGGCAATTGAGCGTGTGGCGTCTTCCCAGTCCATGGACTGAACAGTCGTACGCAGCCTTCAGTTGAGCCGCGCAATAGCTGCGGCTGTGCTGTCGGCTGCACATCTGGCCCAATTGGGGCAGGTGTTATCAAACGTTAAGATGTGAGCTGGCCTTTCTAACTCAGTTTAAACTCAGTGCATCCTACTTACAGTAGACTATCGCAGATCTGACTCATATCTCCATGCCTCCGCTTTAATCCGGCACCAAAGACCGCCCTGAGCGACCAGATCGAGACCGAGCAGCAGCAGGAGCGCCCGTCGACGGCCCGCACCCTGGACGGCGAGGGAGCCGCCGGAGGCCGACCTCGCAGCTCCCGACGCGGTGGTGGCGGCGGCGGTGGCGGCGGCAACGGCGGCGTCTCCGTTGAAGAGTTCACTGTGCTGGCCCGCCGAGTGGATCGCATGGAGCACAGCATCGGCAGCATCGTGTCCAAGATCGACTCGGTGCTGGTGAAGCTGGAGACCATGGAGAAGGCCAAGCTGCGCCGCCGAGAGACAATGAGCAAGCTGCTGGACTCCATCGCCGAGTGCGACGGCGCCTCGGAGGCGGAGAAGCGGGAGCACATGGAGCGGCTGGTCCGGGAGGAGCTGGAGCGCTGGGAGAGCGAGAGCGGCGCAGCCGGCGGTAACAGCGACTCAGCCGCGCCGTCGTCGGCTCGCGGCGCCCGCAGCTCCGCCAGCGGCTCGAGGCGTCAGCTGTGAATGAAGGAGTAAGCCGCAGTACTGAAGGCAACAATTGCATAGGCCAGGCTGATGACAATTGAATGACAGGTCTCTTATGGGAGCATCAATTAGAATCACGTTTGTATGGGTAGCCAAGGAAATACATGCACTGTACACAGGTTCTTTTCCTGTCCATTTTTAGACTTGTATTGTAGCAAAACTCGACAAATATTTATTTGATTCGACAGAAGATTAAGCGTTGCAGACTCTGCGCCCTAAATATGGTGACGTCATCGAACTTTCCCCAAAATGCGGCTTAATCCTTCTAAAATTATAGTTTCTTAAACGGATCAAAGACATCAGCTGACTGTCTATTTTATGATGTTTGTTTTTGCAGACAAAGACTTGCCCCCACCTGGACGGCCTGATAAACGTATATTTTTTGGTCTAAAAGTACAAAGTAAAAATACCTTCTGTGCCAGAAGTCAGTTAGATGATCCTTGCCATTAAAAAATCAGATTGTCTGTGATTGCAGCCAACACTTCAAGCAACAGCAAATACAAAGCTTTAAACTAAGATTGCCCAGTTCTATCTAGCTCGTATATCTAGCCCTTTAGACTCGTGTATTTTCCTATTCTGGCATTCTCAAACTTATAATTTCGATGGCAAATTTATGTTGTTGCTTTTTTCAGTTTAAATTTCTGCTCCAAGAACTTGACTTTTGGAAGTAAAAGTAACGACGATAACCGAGGATTGCTTTGAGGTGCCGCCTATGATGAGTCACGTCACAATAGGCCACATTTTAGTCAGGCCGTAGACTAAGTAAAGTACAGTTAAGGCTAAATTATTGATCAGTTGACGTTAAGATATTGTTTTTTTACCGATCCTATCCAGTGGAAAAGCAGCAAAATAGTAACAGCCATGAAGTTTGTTATTCAGGAATTCAGCAGATCAACCGATTCACAAATAATCTGCAGATAATTCATCACAATCATTGGAGAAGGTAGGCAAGCAAAACCAATGCAGATACCAATCTCAAAACAATAAAAGACATTAAGCTAATTGTAATTATTCAAAGGCATTGCATCTATGATGAAAAATTCAATTTCTAGCTCGTACATTAGTAAAAAATATAAATATAAATATTAAAGTAAAAAGCAATGCGTTTCTTAGCGGCAATGCGTGAAAATGTATTCCCAGCTGTGCTAGCTATCATTTGATGGAGGGGTTACGGGGCTCAAACAGCGAGCAATAAAGCTATCAGGCTGAATTAGGGATTTCCCTTATCTATCAGGCTGAATTAGGGATTTCCCTTATCTATCTGGCTGAATTAGGGATTTCCCTTATCTATCTGGCTGATCTAGGGATTTCCCTTATCTATCTGGCTGATCTAGGGATTTCCCTTATCTATCTGGCTGATCTAGGGATTTCCCTTATCTATCTGGCTGATCTAGGGATTTCCCTTATCTATCTGGCTGATCTAGGGATTTCCCTTATCTATCTGGCTGATCTAGGGATTTCCCTTATCTATCTGGCTGAATTAGGGATTTCCCTTATCTATCTGGCTGATCTAGGGATTTCCCTTATATATCTGGCTGAATTAGGGATTTCCCTTATCTATCTGGCTGATCTAGGGATTTCCCTTATCTATCTGGCTGATCTAGGGATTTCCCTTATCTATCTGGCTGAATTAGGGATTTCCCTTATCTATCTGGCTGATCTAGGGATTTCCCTTATATATCTGGCTGAATTAGGGATTTCCCTTATCTATCTGGCTGATCTAGGGATTTCCCTTATCTATCTGGCTGAATTAGGGATTTCCCTAATCTATCTGGCTGAATTAGGGATTTCCCTAATCTCACTGGCTAAACAAGGGATTTCCCTCATCTCTCTGGCTGAACAAGGGATTTCCCTCATCTCTCTGGCTGAACAAGGGATTTCCCTCATCTCTCTGGCTGAACAAGGGATTTCCCTCATCTCTCTGGCTGAACAAGGGATTTCTCTCATCTCTCTGGCTGAACAAGGGATTTCCCTCATCTCTCTGGCTGAACAAGGGATTTCCCTAATATATATGGCTGAACTAGGAAATTAATTAATCTATATGGCTGTACTAGGGATTTCCCTCATGTATCTGGCTGAACTAGGGATTTCCCTCATCTATATGGCTGAACTAGGGATTTTCCTTAGCTATCTAGTTGCCACATAACTTGCCAGCTGTCACAGAAATTCGGCTGCTCCAAAAGCAGTTTTTTCTTTAAGAAAACCCTTGAGTCACACTTCGCCGAATGCGAGGCGCGCTGTCGCCGCCGCTGTTACCGCCTCCCCTGCCAACAATGTCGCTAAGTCGCCGATGCCTGGGTGCTCCGGAAGCAGAGAAGTGCGGCGGGTGCTGCTGGTAGCGCCTGGGCCGGTAGCTGTTGTAGTCCGAGCTTTCGCAGCGTCGATAGCCGCCGGCACCACCGACGGTGGCGCCACCGCCGCGGCCTCTGCCACCGTAGGCGCCGTTTGAACTGGAAGCGGCGGCAGTTTGAGTTGAAGGAGCGGCTGCGGCGGCGGCAGCAGGCGCTGCGGCTCCGGCCCTCTTGACCATGTCGGCAAATGTCGGCCGATGGTCGACGCCAGAGGCCGACGCCGCCGACGGGGTTGCCGGCGCCGACACCGGCACAACGTGGTGAGCAATCTTGGGCGCCGAGTTGGCATCGAAGCCTTCGCCGCCGCTGCCGCCGGCCGTGTGATAGTGCAGATCCTCGTCTGACAGTCCGGGCGGGCCAGTCGGCTGTCGGACCTGCACCTGGCGAGTGACCAGCTGGCAGACTCCGGCGCGGTGATTGGCGTCGTCGGGGACAGTCCAGGGGGTCAGGGAAATGTCCAGCTCGGGCGGATAGGCCTGGTGGGAGGCGGTTTCTATGAGTAAGTTGAGTGTTTAGCCTCAACTTTAAGGTACCAAAAGTCCCAACCTGCAGTTGAACTCGCAGCCTGGCTGGCCGGTCGCGGCTGTCGGCGCCCAGCCAGTCGGCCATGACGTAGCTGTAGCCGACGCCGACCATCGCCGACTCGTCGGCTGGAAAATCTCCGTTGATCTCGCCGTCGACCTCGCCGTAACTGAGACCCGAGAAGTGGCCGAACTCGTTTGCGGTCGGTTTTCGATAAACCAGAGCCGAGACTGAATCGATGTCCACGGACACAGCGGGCTGGCAGGACGCCTCGAACGAGTTCTCCCCAGTGTCCTCGTCTAGGACGGTCGACGGTTCGATCTCCACACAGAGCTTCCAGGAGCCGTCGGGCCGGCTTAGTCGGTTGACAATGAAGGAAAGGCGCACCTGACAGAGTTGGGCGACAGGTGCAAAATCAGTGAATTGGAGGATACACCTCTTATCGTAGCTAAGTACCCTCGCGGATACTTATCCCGTAGATCTTTCAGTACACTAAAATATGATTGATCCCACAGATAGAATATAAGATCCCATAGATTTCTGAGTACACAGTAAGATTAGATCCCATTGATTTCTGAGTACACAGGAAGATAAGATCCCATAGATTTCTGAGTACACAGGAAGATAAGATCCCATAGATTTCTGAGTACACAGGAAGATAAACCCCAAAGATCTCTGACTACTTTGGGAGATAGTCATCCCATGGATGTTTAAGTACTCCTGACTTCCCACGGGCTGCTCACGGGTCGGAAGGCGGCTGCCGCTGCAGCCGAGACCACTGACACCGACGGCGAGGCGAGTGCTGACGCGGAGGCAGCTGCGGCGGACCTGGCAACCACCGGACTGGCTGGAGACGCGGTGGTGGTGGCGGTCAGAGCGGCGGTGAGGCTCAGCGGCGGGTACTGCCTGTAGTTGTAGTTGTGCTTCTGAAGCTGGCCAACCAGACGGAGAAGGCTGGCCCGGTGGCTAGCGGTGGCCACGCCCATTTGCTGCAGGTCGTGGTCAACCAGGCGAAGGAAGCGCTCGCCGGTGATGTTGTGCTGCATGAGCAGCTCCGCGTAGCCGGCTAGGCAACACGGGCTGAGGTCGGGCGCGGCGGCCGATGTGTGATGCCGCAGCCAGAGGGAGACGTCGATTTCACGCCAGGCGTTCACGTCGTATTGCTGAGGGATTTGATGCTTGCGATCTGATCCGTGTCCCATCTCTGACCTGAGTCCCATCACTGACCTGAGTCCCAACTGACCTGAGTCCCAACTGACCTGAGTCCCATCTCTGACCTGAGTCCCATCACTGACCTGAGTCCCAACTGACCTGAGTCCCAACTGACCTGAGTCCCATCTCTGACCTGAGTCCCATCACTGACCTGAGTCCCATCTCTGACCTGAGTCCCATCACTGACCTGAGTACCATCACTGACCTGAGTCCCATCACTGACCTGAGTACCATCACTGACCTGAGTCCCATCTCTGACCTGAGTCCCATCTCTGACCTGAGTCCCATCTCTGACCCAAATCCCTTATCTGTTCTCCCAGGAATCCCAGCCGCACCTCGAGCCGCAGAATCCTGAGGTTGTTAACGGCCTGGCTGCGCTGATTGGCCAGGCAGTTTCTCAGTCGGGCCTCGATCAGCTGAGACTCCAGGCGCTGCATCTGGCCCAGCGCCGACTGGATCTCCTCCTGCCAGGCCCGGCGCTGCTGCAGGAACTCCGCGGTGGCCGACTGCAGGCTGTTGTCTCCGTCGAACTGGCGCAGTCGCTTCAGCACCTCGCCGCAAGTCGGCCTGCTAAACGGCTCAACGGCCCAGCAGCTGCGCATCAAGTTGGCCAGCTCGGCAGGACAGCTGGCCGGGATGGGCAGCCGCTCGCCATCCTTCACCACAACGTACATGATCTGCATCGGCTCCAGGCCGCGGAATGGCAACTCGCGAGTCAGCAGCTCCCACAGCACTACGCCGTAGCTCCAGCTGTCGCAGTACTTTGTAGCCGGCTTGTCAGCGATCATCAGCTCAACGGCCATCCAGGCCGGGGTGCCGGCCAGGGTCACGTGACTATCGCTGACTACGACAGTTTTCGAACTGCCAAAGTCGCAGATTTTGCACTGCCGCCCAGCCGAGCTGATGACAATGTTCTTGGATTTTAGATCGCGGTGGATAATGCTGACTGGCGCCTCCTCGTGCAGGTACTTCATGCCGCTGGCGATCTGCCTGGCGGGCGGGCGGGCGGACCAAGGCTGGAGACTTCTCCATCTTAGAACATTTGTCTGTTAAATTCTATTGGCTAAGGCATTGTCAGAGATGACACACGGGAGAGAAAAGACAGGGGAGAGATGAGGCAAGGGACAGATGAGACGGGAGAGATGAGACTGAGGAGAGATGAGGCAAGGTAGAGATGAGGCAAGGGAGAGTTGAGGCAAGGGAGAGTTGAGGCAAGGGAGAGATGAGGCAAGGGAGAGATGAGGCATGGGAAAGATGAGGCAAGGGAGAGATGAGGCAAGGGAGAGATGAGGCAAGGGAGAGATGAGGCAAGGGAGAGATGAGGCATGGGAAAGATGAGGCAAGGGAGAGATGAGGCAAGGGAGAGATGAGGCAAGGGAGAGATGAGGCAAGGGAGAGATGAGGCAAGGGAGAGATGAGACAAGATGAGCTTCGAGGGCTGCATCTGGCCCGCGCGCCGTAGGATGCCGATCCCTGCTTCAACCCGCTGGTCTAAAATATTTCCTCTAAACACAGAATAGACTAAAACAGATGCAAGTGAATAAGATAAGAAATTCAGAAGACGGGTGAGAAAGTCTCACTTGGCCCAAGCCAGTATGCCAGCGAAGTCCAGCCGCTTCTCCGGATCGTGCAGATAGTCAAACAGGCAGCCAAGGTCGGCCAGCTCAGAAACCACACAGTAGTTCGGCCGCTCCGAAACGGCGCCAATAAAGCTGATAACATTCTTGTGCTTCACTTGGCTCAGGATGCGAGCCTGAGAAGCAACGATTCGTTGAGTTTGGGCGAATAAATATTTGCAGGAGGGCAGTGTGAAATGGTATATGATTTGCTGACAATAGACCTACAGCCAGCATGGAGGCAATTCTGCCCATTTCTCTGACTCCTGAGCACAGGTGTGTACATATGCGCTGACTTTCTCATCATCAGGCAGTGTACACTCACTGTGAGTTGGGGTTGGCCCTCAAGGGCGTAATTTGCAAGACAAGCCCCCCAAGCTTTCTCCCCACGGCTGCGCCCCAAAAAAATGTAGCCTCGCCGTGGAATCGAACTTAGGAGGGACATTGGTGACCTGAGGGACCTAAAAATGACTTGACTTGCAGCTTGTAGTTGTAGCCCAAAAAGCTTCAGACTTTTGACCGAGAGGTTGGGGGTTCGTTCTCACTCCTAAATAATTATTCGTGTCCTTGAGCAAGTCAATTAATTTTCTAGTGCTTCAGTTCACTCAGTTTTAGAATAGGCACCAGGCTACCAGCATCAGCTCGGGTAGAAGTCTGGCTCAGTGTAGCGGCCCCTCCAGTCCATGGACTGAACAGCTGTACAGTCTTTGCAAGGTGTGCCACAGCTGTGCAATTGTTTTTTTTAGTTTTTTAGTTATCTATTTACATGGACAAGAAGAAAAAGCAAAACAAGAATGGAATTATAAGAGCTAAGCTGAATGATGCCCAAAACTCACCTCAGTCAAGTCCAGATCCAGCAGCCTTTTGACAGCCACAATGCGATCGGCACTGATCCACTTGGCCCTATAGACACTTCCTTTGGCGCCACGCCCAAGCAATTCATAAAACTCCAAGTCTGAATAGCCAATGAGAACCAAATCATTCATTATGTTTTTCTAAACACAATGGCTATTTTCTAACTGTAATTAGGTTTGTTTAATTCACTTTTAATAACTGGCTCCATGAGTGAGTGAAAATAATTATACAATGCTAATAGTAATATTTAAATCCAAAGGTTTTAGGGTTGTAACAAGTATAAAGAAAGCATGTCACTCTGTAGTGACTAGGAAAAATATCATTAATAATCATAAACAATTATCACTACTAAAAAGTTCTAACCAATAATAGCTATGCCTAGATAATAGTTAGTTTATTAGTTCAAGTTCTGAGAAGATAACAAAATTATTTATTATAAATATGTAATGCAAACATCTAACTTAGGCTAGCTAACCTGGCAAATAAATAATATGGCATTGAAAGCTTATATGACAAAATTTCCCCATCACAGTTTACTTTATTTATAAAATATTACCTTCTCATCATACATTGCAAACATTGTCAAACCCCCTTTATGCTAATCAATAAATTAGATACTTTCTCACTTATCATTGCATAATGATTCTTAATGAGAGTTAACATTATTATTCATTCAATATAAAAATATGATAGGTAGGCTGGTTTGCAAGAGGTGAGCAAGGAATGAACATACATATATAACTGAATATGTACAAGTGTACAAATACAACTAAGCACTTCCTCCATAGATACATATATAGTCATAACTCATAAGCTACTAAATAATAATAGCAGTTCTAAATTTTACCCATTTGTTACATTTTTTAATTTTAAATTAAATAAATATTAAACTTGTTATTGTATGCAGAATGCATGCAAGTTATGACTAATGTATTTGAATGCATGCAGAAAACAAGTGTGTAGTTGTAATAGTACAAAAGCACCAAATATTTTGGTGCAGGCAAGCAGCCTGTTAAGCCAATCCAGGTATTGTATTTGCAGGATTATAATATAAATCAATCTGTGACAAATTAAAATTTTGCGAAAGATTATAATGATAAAATCATACCATTTGCATTTAAATACACATATATGTGATTTAGATGATAGAAAGCTATATATAGTCGTGAATAGATATCTAAGAAAAAATAAAAATCGTATAATAACCTAACCAAACAAAAGTTAAGGATGTGGCATCTATTATATATATATAATTCTAAAAAACTTTTTTGCAATCTTAACTCAATTAGGAAATCAATAAATTTGTTTGTTAAAAGTTCAGTCTGCAAGTGTGTTATACTAATCAACACGAAAAATTTAAATGGGGGAGTTTTTGAACAAAATTCATGGATCTTTTTCGTTCTAACATCGCGATATAACATGCAAAAGGACGCATTTGCATCGATCTATAACATGTTCGATGTGGCGTGTAAAATGTTTACTCCAAGAAATAATTAAAGAAATAACAAGAAATTATATTTATATTGCTAGCGAGCTATACAAATTGTTAATATTACCTATAGCTAGCCTAACTAAACTATAGTCTATACAAATAGCTAGTTAAAAAGCAGGTATTTTTCTTATTGCTACACTGCTAGTAAGGGGCTTTCTATTAGGATTACTTCAAGGTTAAAGTAGGTATTAACGCAACATCTAATGATCTAACATGTTATAAACTGATGTACATGCCAAATTTTAGCATTAACACAACTTCTAACATGTTATACACCAATGTACATGCCCACTTTTTGCATGTTATAATCCAAAGTTAGAACGAAACATTAGTGAACAAAATAGGGCTTCCAGTTAATTCGGCGACAGTCCAACTCGGCTACAACCAATTCGGCGACAAGTCAATTCGGCGACAGTCAATTCGGCGACTGCGAATAGTAGTGTTCTGCAAGAAATTATTTTGATTGTCACTTGTATCAGTGACTAATTCTCTGGAAATTTATTCGTTTTTGTTTGAGTATTACTATAATTTGGGTATAATTATTCTCCAATCTCGTCGGACTGAGTGTCGTTGTAATTAGGTAAAAAGTAATGCTCCTTTCCGAGCTCCTGTTTTCACTCAAGGACTACTTAACGTTATATATATACGTTATATATACGTTACTTGAGTAGTCCTTGTTTTCACTTAGACTATACATACAAACGGATCGACGCATAAATTATTTTTGTGAGCGAGCAATTCGAGATGTATTTGTCATCACGCAAAAGTAAAAACGCATAAAAACATCGAGAGCCTCATCGAGAGCTTACATACCATATGTATGTAAATAGTACTACTGTACGATAAAAAGCTGTTAAAATGTGCAAGCTCAACATGTACGGTCTGTACACTATCACTAGCCTTATTATCAGATACATGCACGAAAAAATAACCTGTGTTCCAATATACTCTACTTAATAGTAGAGACTCAAAGAAATGATTCGTTAATTTAAATCATTGTGTCATCCAAAATTAGTGAAAGCGTAGTGAAAGCGTCGTAAAATTGTAAACAATGTACATTTAGCCATTCAAAGAATGGCTAAACTTCAAAGAATGTGAATTTTTCCGCACACACTTCCGCACAAATAAAGCAAAAATGGGAATAAACCCACGAATTTGTTTTACTTTATTTATTTCTATCTTGTGTAGCAAGCAGGTAGTTTTCGAAAGGGCTTTTTCAGTTTTTAATCTATACTTGTCGCCGAATTGGTTGTCGCCGAACTGACTTGTCGCCTAATTGGTTGTCGCCGAATTAACCTGTCGCCGAATTGACTGGCACCCCAAAATAGTCAGCGCAAGTTGCAAATTGCAACTATGGAAACTTCCGTACATCCTTAATCTGCAAATGCACCTCTGCTGCAGCTCTGTGCTAGTCAACCAAATCATATGTCTAAGTGTTGCATATATTTAAATTAGAATATTACATTTGTAACTACTTGCTTCACTAAAAAAGTGTCTGTGGACATGAGTTTAGTAGTTAAAACTAGCACACTAAGCCTTGGGGGGCACTACTGTTCAGACAAAAAATCTTGTGCAATGCATAGGGACAAAACACACCTGAAAGCAAACAAAAATGTAAACTCATTTTGTCAGTATTAATTTCCCTGATTGCAAATCAAAGAGAATTTGAATTCTCATTAAATACAAAAATAGTCAGTCTAAGCTTGAATACATTCTAAGACATCCAGTCTGTACACCAAGAGCCCCATTGGGGCAAAATTACACAAGTAACTTATGTTTAAGGTTGTAGAGGTTGTAGCCTAGTGGTTAGGGCGTCGGACTCACGACTTGAAGGTTGGGGTTTGATCCCGACTCCACTGGAACAATTTGCATCCTTTAGCAAGACACTTAACTCTGCATTGCTTCAGTTCACCCAGCTGTTAAATGGGTACCAGCATCAGCTGGGATAATTGAAGGTGGGTGTGACGTCCCCCCAGTCCATGGACTGAACAGCTGTACGCAGCCTTCAGATGCGCTGGGCATTAGCTGTGGCTGTGCTGTCAGCTGCACATCTGACCCAATTGGGGCAGGTGTAATCAATTATTATTATTTTTATTTATGTTTGATACAACTCAGCTAATGCACTAAGGTCCCCCCAGCAACAGAGAACTAATTCCCCCCAGCAGCAAAGAACTAATTCCGCCCCTAGCAGCAGAGAACTAATTCCCCCCCCAGCAGCAGAGAACTAATTCCCCCCTCAGCAGCAGAGAACTAATTCTGCCCAGCAGCAGAGAAATAACCCCCCCCCCAGCAGCAGAGAACTAATTCCCCCCTGCAGCAGAGAACTAATTTCCCCCAGCATCAAATAACAATTTTTAACCAATAAATGAATTAAAAAATTTTTAGACGCATTTACAAAAGTGGGGAAACTTTTGGGATCATTTGGAAAATTATTAAACACATTTAAAAAACTGTTTAACACATTAGAAAACTCTTGGACACATTTACAAAAACTATTTACACCTTAAAAATCTATTTAACACATTTAGAAAACTGTTTAACACATTTAGAAAACTGATAAACACATTTAGAAACCTGTGTAACACATTTAGAAAACTATTAAACACACTTAGAAAACTGTTAACCAAATTTTGAAAACTGCTAAAACACTTTTAGAAACCTGTCAAACACTTTTAGAAAACTGTTAAACACATTTACATAACTATATTAAACAAATTTAGAAACCCATTAGACTCATTCAGAAAACTGTTAAACACATTTAGAAACCTGTGAAACACATCTAGAAACCTGTTAAACACATCTAGAAACCTGTTTAACACATCTAGAAACCTGTTAAATACATTTAGAAAACTGTTTAACACATTTAGAAAACTGTTAAAAATATTAAAAAACTGTTAGACACATTTTAAAAACTGTTGGACACTTTTCTTGATTGAAATATAGAGATGAGGTTGATGATTTATATACGAGGGTCAGTCAAAAAGTAATGATAATATTATTGTCACGAGCTTCAAGCTTCACGCACAAATCTACTTTTCTACATAATCCCCCTCCAGGGTCAGACACTTCTCCATGCGGTGTCGCCATCTCTCCAGGCCATTCATGTAGAAGGCAGGAGGCTGCGCAGCAAGCCACTGTACGGTAGCCTTCTTGGCAGCCTCCTTGCTGTCATGTCGAACTCCCTTGATCGCCTCCTTCAGCTTTGGAAACAAAAAAAAGTCTGAAGGAGCCAAATCAGGGCTGTACGGAGGATGCTGAAGTATTTCCCAGCGGAAATCTCGCAGAGCCTCCCGGCACAGTCGAGAAGTGTGGGCTGGTGCATTGTCGTGGTGGAAGAGCACTCCACGGTGCAGCTTGCCAGGTCGCTTTTTGGCCAGTTCGGTGCGGAGCTTTCGCAAAAGCGACTCGTAGTAGATGGCGTTGATGGTTTTCTGGCTTTCTAGGAAGTCAACCATCACAACTCCGTCAGCATCCCAGAACACAGTCGCAAAGACCTTCGCTGCTGACCGCTCGGCACGGAACTTCTTGGGACCCGCTGAACCACGTGGCAGCCACTCCTTAGACTGGACTTTGGACTCGGGATCGTACTGATATATCCATGTTTCATCGCCGGTCACCAATCGCTGGTAGAAGTCTTCGGAGTTGGCGTCCAGGCGGTTCAGCAGGCTGATGGCACATTCAGTGCGCTGAACCCGGTGTTCAGGCCGCAACAGCCGCAGTACCCAGCGGGCACTCAGCTTGCTCAGACCAAGGCTGATGGTGACAATCGAGTGGGCACTGCCATGAGAGATACCCACTACCTCAGCTATCTCATCGATAGTCACACGGCAATCCTGATCAATCAGCTGCTGCACAGCCGCCACATTGTCCTCTGTGCTCGATGTTGTTGGCCTGCCAGACCGCTGGGCATCTTCCACGGATTCTCGGCCTTCCTTAAAGGCTTGAATCCAGCGGTAAAGCGTCGGATCAGATGGCGCAGTATCACCATAGACCTTCTTGAAGGCCTCGATAATGTCGGCTGGCTTCCAGCCAAGTTTCACTAGAAACTTTGCATTGATGCGAGCTTCAATTTTTGAATTTTCCATGGCTGAAGGGGGTATACTGTGTTTAGAGCTTCACCAAGCAGACATATATCATTCTAGAGTGACCAAAATTCTATTAAATAAAGAGGAAAAGACTATTTTTCAAATGAAACCAGTTTCACTTCGATGCACCATATATTTAGGAATTACAACAGTATTATCATTACTTTTTGACTGACCCTCATATATGTTGTAGTAAGAACGGAGTATATGTCTCGCTAGTATTGAGCAATATATAGTTGAATTGAAGTCTGCTATGCATATTTTACCTATTTAAATCAAACACACACACAGGTGAGAAAAGCTGTGATGTAATATATTTATAAATTCGCACTGTCTTGCCAGTGGGGTTGACACAGCTATGTACATTTGACACATTGAAATTCTTATCTGTGTACTCACTTTTAACAAAACTGGCCATGATACAATCATTAAAATTGGCAGTGGTATGCACGTTGACAAAACTAGCTCTGATTGAATGCATTAAACAGTTTTTCGAATATTTAATCCCCTTAGCAATAAAGTTAAGCCTAATGAAAGTAAAGTGTCACTGTACTCAAATTTAAAACATAAAAATGCCAAATCAGGAACAAAATGTTTTGCAACTTTTTCTCTAGCTGGAAATAGTTGGCACCAGAGGAACTCCTGTTGGTATTTCTCAAATAGGCCATCTACTATGGCATGCATGGCCAGGTACTAGTACTTTGCTTTGTAGTTGGCCCATGTGCCCTCGATGTATTGTATTGTGGCATAATTGGGGTTGAAAAAGTTAACAAAGTGATTCACAGTAACATGATTAGCTAGTTGCTGATAGGTGGTGGTCTACTGGTTGGTGATTGACTAATAATGGCAATAAAATAACTGAAAAAGCAGAGAACTGCAGGATTGCTGGCCAAGCCTGAGGCTTGAAGCTAACTCAGAACTTTTTAATTAAGCTGATAGCTAGGCATAGGCCTGCCTGAGTGAGCATTTTAATCTGTCCAGTGTCCTTTATAATTTTTCCAAACATAGATTTATAGAAAATTATTAGATTTTGTCAAATGCCTACCAATCTTGTGGTATATTTTCCAAGTTTGAAAATACCATCCAGTTCATGCTTTTCCAATTTAGCAATGCTTGTTTCTCGGCTATTCTGCAGTAGACAGCTTTTATTTCTTTTGGCCCTAGCCAATTAAAAGCAAACCATATTAATGAAAGGGATATAAAACATTTTAGATGTTTTGATAAAAATGACCTACACCCTTATATACAGTATAACACAAACTGTAGGCCCATAAATATGGCCTATTTATTTATACTTAATATAAGCAACTCTGTTAAAATGAAATTCAACTTTACTTTATATACATAGGCCTATATATGAACCAATGTAGCTATTAAACAAATAATTTTTTTATTCCAACACTTAGTTTGAAATTGAAAAAGGCAGTTGTATATTTTATGATTGAACAAAGTTATATTTAGATTCAGTAATTATATATAAATTATAGTTTACATTGTTTTATAGTAAAGAATTTTGTAACTTATATTTTTGGATATCATCCTACACCTATATATATTAAGTACTTACTATTGTTTGCATGACATTTAGAAATAGGCCTATATATTATATAGTTATATAGGGGCCTTTGCATATATTTTATTTCCCATCCAAATAAGTATTACATTTTTTATTATAACTTACAAGTTTTAGTGTTTACTAACCCCAGCTTCAACTCTGAACAACAGATGGAAGAAATCAAAGAACTTATACCTAGGCCAGCTGCACTGGATGCACAGCCCCAGCTATTGCTTGTGTGGCTACTCAGTCCGAATTTCTGTCCCAGCTAATGCAGCTAATGCTAATGCATTGTTTTAACTAGGTGAACTGAAGGAATTAAGTGTCTTGCTCATGAACAGTTAGCTTTCCTTGGACTACGATTCAAACTCTCGACCTCTGGGTCAGAAGTCGTGCAGCTCTAACAGGTGGGTGAAGTTTTGAAGAGTGCCTAATTAAGCTAAAGCATGCTGGCTTTGCATTACAGCGATAGCATCATGCCGAAGGTGCCTCGCCGCTCCAACCTGAAGTCCAAGCGCAAGCGTCAGACCCTGAAGTTCCGACTAAACTGCACCCAGCCAGTGGAGGACGGCATCATGGATGTTGTCAGCTTTGAAAAGTTTCTCCTAGAGCGGATTAAAGTGCAGGGCAAGACCAACAATCTGCAGAATCTGGTCAGTGTTGAGCGGAGCAAAAACGAGCTGACTGTCTCGGCAGATATTCCGTTCTCCAAGCGCTACCTGAAGTACCTGACCAAGAAGTATCTGAAAAAGAACTCCCTCAGAGACTACTTGCGCGTGGTCGCTTCTGGCCGGGAGTCTTTCGATCTGCGCTACTTCAACATCAACAGCGACGAGGCCGACGAGGCTGAGGGTGACGAATGAACCAACTGAACTGACGATAGCAGCGGACTCCCAGCAGCCGTCTCTCTTGTGTACCTAGAATATGGCAAAATATATACTGAGTACACAAGCTCTGAATTAGGATTCAGTGTTTTGGATTGAAAAAAAACATAATAACTGACATGTTCTGATTGCTCAGTGCTTCGTTTTTTATTTGGTGAATGACAAAGACTTCAATCGGGATCAAAACCAAGACTTGGGCGACCCATGTCTCGATATTAAAGCTAGTTTAGAAAACTTATTGGAAGCTTCTGGATTCTGTTAACCATACTTGCCTACTTGAGGCAGTAGTATTCAAGCGATTATAGTAATGATAGTTTTATCTTCACAGATAAATGAAGACAAACACATGGATGGACAATCTGCGAGAATTTTATCAGAATCTTTTTATTTAGATTTCATTCGACTCGACTACAAAGCATAATGGAGCTTAAATATTAAATTCTGGATTGTTATGATGAGCTAGCTAACACACGCTTCAGTTGGCAATTGTTCACCCACGTCGGTGCTAAAGTTAGTCGCTTTATCTAACATAAAAAGTTAACTCATGACACCTGTAGTTGTCTTTAAGTTTTCTTCTGCGACACTTGTCTTTTCTGAGTTCTGGCCAGTCTGACACTTTCTCTGATATCTGTCTCATCTGAAAATTTCATACCTTTCTCAACCGACACTTCTGTACCTGACATCTGCATCCTTTTATATCGTCTGTCCCTGACATTTATCTTATTTGACAAATTCGTATTTGACACCTCTTAAATAACAATTCCCTCACACCCGAGTACTGTCTTATCTGGCATTTCTTAGCTGACACCTGTCTTGTCTGGCATTTCTTAGCTGACACCTGTCTTGTCTGACATTTCTTAGCTGACACCTGTCCTGTCTGACGTTTCTTAGCTGACATATACCTTGTCTGACATTTCTTACCTGACATATACCTTGTCTGACACTTCTTTGCTGACACCTGTCTTGTCTGACATTTCTTAGCTGACACCTGTCCTGTATGAAATTTCTTAGCTGACACTGTCCTGTCTGACATTTCTTAGCTGACATATATCTTGTCTGACATTTCTTAGCTGACATAGACCTTGTCTGACATTTCTTAGCTGACATAGACCTTGTCTGACATTTCTTAGCTGACAACTGTCTTGTCTGACATTTCTTTGCTGACACCTGTCTTGTCTGACATTTCTTAGCTGACATATACCTTGTCTGACATTTCTTAGCTGACACCTGTCCTGTCTGACATTTCTTTGCTGACACCTGTCTTGTCTGACATTTCTTAGCTGACACCTGTCCTGTCTGAAATTTCTTAGCTGACACCTGTCTTGTCTGACATTTCTTAGCTGAAATATACATTGTCTGACATTTCTTAGCTGACATAGACCTTGTCTGACATTTCTTAGCTGACAACTGTCTTGTCTGACACTTCTTTGCTGACACCTGTCTTGTCTGACACTTCTTTGCTGACACCTGTCTTGTCTGACACTTCTTTGCTGACACCTGTCTTGTCTGACACTTCTTTGCTGACACCTGTCTTGTCTGACATTTCTTTGCTGATACCTGTCCTGTCTGACATTTCTTACACCTGTCTTATCGGCACTTATTCTCCCGCTCGTCATATCTGAGAGCTTAGAGTGCGCTTCTCTGCAGCTAGAATCTCTGGTCAGCAGCTTGACATCCTTGACAGGTCTTCAACCGACACTCCAGGGCATCGAGTCTGTCGCAGATTCTTTGCTCGAGCCCGTCCAGTCGAGAACAAAGCCAGCCGCTAAGCCCGTCCGTGCCGTCGTCCAGTTCCTCGAAGTCACATCGGTTGCAGTCCAGCTCCTGGCTTGTCGCCGCAGCATCCGCCTTACTGCCGATAGCATCTGGAATCTCCTCTAGGAGACACTGGACCCCGCCAAGGTGAAGGCGACCGGCTTGGTGAAGTGAGGCAAACTGCGGGCCGAATTGTTGATTGAATAAGTTGATCATAATTACACTCGTATTATATACAGCCTGTACCAGCACAATGCTTCCTATGACATAATGTAAAGCGTTTAAAGCTTCTCTGCAATTGTCAAAAACTATATTCAGAAACACGGGGCCCGGTGAGCTGCTGTCGAGGTCTCTTCTGAAAAAAAGAATTGAGGCAAATTTAAGCAGTTTTGTCGCATGCACTTCTCGGACTGATGAGCAGCTTCATTTGAGATCGAAACTTCATCGGTTCCTGCAAGTCGGGTATGCTTTTTCCTCGGAAATCAAGTGCGGTTTGAGGTGTGCTCAAGTTGACGCCTGCCGAGTCCTGTTTTTAGTTGTTTAAGTCTTTACTCTCCAGGGTTCTCAAAATTGAGATCAACCAACTTATGTAGTTACGGCAGAGAACACTCTCCATCTGCTAGCCTGTGTGCTTGCTGCACGTTAGCAAGACTTATTTCAGAGTCTTGAAAGCATAAAAAGTTACCTGCTGTACCCAATAATCAATAATCAATAAGAAGAAGTACGCCTGTACACAGGACAACAGGCGTAATAAATTTGAGACCAGTTGGGTCGGATGCAAGTCGCGGCGCTTCAAAGGGCTGTGTACAGCTGTTTCAGTCCATGGACTGGGCAGGCCGCCACACCAGACCTAATTTTTTCTCCCAGCTGGATCAGAGACCTATTTTTAACAGAGAATTGAAGTGTTTCGCTTAAGGACACAAATTGCTTGTTACTGGGCTGAGACTCACTGCCGAGATAGGAGTTTATGTCAAACTTATCTAACGAATGCTTACAATTACGACCCAAAACGTCTGCACGAGCACACGAATTCGGACCAATTATATACTCGTAATTAGCTTCTATAAAAAATGCAACATTTTGCAACTGTCAATTCTGTCCATTCGGAAACATTTTTCGAAAAAAAATCTAAAATACGTGACGATACTACTCGTTCTTTCCCACATCTACGGTGTGCTCACAAAGGTCTCTATTTTGACCACGAATGTCTGTTCCTGTGAGACGATCGGTGCAAGAGTTATTTTACACGACGTAATAGGAGTATAGGAGTTCAATTAGGAGCAGGCACACCTGCCTGCCTATCCGCCTCAGTGTTTGCTTGCACCTTTGTGCTGTCTCTTCGGCACCCAATCTTTCGGCCCACTGCCTACCTGCTTGTTGCGTTTGATCACTTAGCGCGCTCCGCTGCTCAGCAGAGGATTGAACTACACACTGATGATCATCATTATGATGATGATGAGGAGGCACAGGTGCGCAAGAGAGGCCGCAGTCAATAACTCCTTTGAGCTTTGTTCCAAATCGTCCCCGACTATTGTTTCGGACCAAGTCTCCGTGTACAACACCAAAGACGCATTTAATCACGGCTTTCTCGCTGCTATTCTGCTACGATCGGCGGGTTGAGCGCTACTCGCTAGACTAGCTCGTGCTTTCCTCAGCAACAAAAGAAACTCATTCACATTTAACTCTGAGAAAGTCTCCACGCTTCAGAATTTACTTGCTCTATGAGAGTCCGATTTATTGAATGATTAGTAATTTAACAGTGACACGGCTGTACTCACGAAGGTCTCTAAGTTCGAATCCGCGGCAAGGTCGTATTAGTTTGAAGCGCAGCCTTGTCTTGAAGGCTTGGGAAAGTCGTTGTGCAAGACTCACGCTCAGCAGGGCCAACCCCCAAGCCAAGGTACAGTGAGATTGTACACTGCGTGACAATGAGAGAAGTCAGGGCAGAAGCACTCCCCTGTGTGCGTGTGTGCTTAGGAGTCAGTGGAATGAGCAGAATCACCTCTCGCTGGCTGCGGGTCTACAGCCACCAAAAATGTTGCAGTGTCTGAAGCCCTTCAGAGTGTAATACTATATATTATGTGCTCGCATGTGAGTGTATTGGCCCTTGCTTACTCGGACTCGCACTTCTCGGCAGGGTTCGGTTGTCACGTGATAAAACCAGCGCCAGCCTCCGTCGAGCACTGAAGATTCGTCATCCGGGCCCGTCCGCAAACAAGCAACGCGGGCGCGGCCTCCGTCAACGGCGACGTGAGCCTCCCGAGCTGTGGCAGCGACTCGAAATGCCCGAACACTCAGCCGGCAGCTGCGGCTCATCAGCAGCAGCTCGCAGCCAGGACAGTGGCCCGTCTTAGCGGATGTTGTCGCTACTTCGCTGAAACATTCGGCTGACAGCTCCGGGTGAAGAAACGGACGTAGGACCACACTGGACTCAGGTGGTGCGGCAGTCTCCAATTTTCTATTTTAGGCAATAAAATGCGAGTATTGAAGTTCTGCCTGTTTTAATCTAAATATTAACAAGTTTACTTAAGTTATATATTTTATATTACATTTCATCTAAATAAAACACTTGCTCAATGTATACTGTTTCTGAATTTACAGGTCACGGCAATGTCAAAATTAACACTAAATAATACTCTACTTAATTATTTTCACACAATTTATCCCGAAACGATTCGATGAGGACCCAGTAGAAGTGACATACATATAACTCACATTTTCAAATCGTCTTCAATAATTTCCGATCGGGTTTTTTCTGCTGATTGATTAGTAAGAACGATCTCCTTGATGATGCTACTCAACTTCAGTTTAAACTGAATCTCCCAGCTCACTGAGGCATGACAGAGCATTTTTCCCAGTTCGTAGTTCGTGAGGGTTCGCGTCTTTCGCGTTCACAATGGGCATGGCGAATTCAAAGCTTCGAGACTTTCGTGCTTTTATTTTATGACTTGAATGTTTTAAAACTATTTTTACCTATATTAATTGCATGCCAGTAAGGTCTAAAAATATTTTCAGATTATTGTTTGTACTTTTTGTTTGAACGCTTGTACACCGGTATTCGAGTTGCGTAAAAGTGCATTCATATTGATTTGCGTGTTTTTACGAGCGTATATACTCAAGGCACGTACAAAAATGATCGAGTACCGTGTTTCGCTAATAAAAAACAAATTTTATAAGTAAAATATGCCTAAAAAAGACGATTTTTACTTTGCTGCATTTCGTGTGCTTTTAACGCGTTCTTACGCAGTTGACTTCATATAATAGCTCATAAAATCGTATAATGAGAAAACTATATAGTAAAAGGATGTATATATACATATGAGTAAATAAACACATGTATAGATGTAAAAATAAATGTTTCAATATAAGTATAAATAAATATACATTTTATACATATATCCAAGAGTTTCATTTCTGCTCTTCTATACTTCTTAACTGGCTAATCTCCATCTGCTCCATATCATTGTAACCAAACGATTGGCATAGTCGCTGAAGATTTCTATAGCATGCAATCACAATTCTCGATATGAATGCGAAAATACTACGAGCTACTTCTTTTTAATGACACACGTTACACGTACGAAATATTATGACTTGAAGCAACGAACAATAACCACCATTGCAAAGACATTTGTGAAACTTTTAGATTACTGTTAGAGAGGCCGCGGTCAATAACTCCTTTGAGCTAAGGAGTTATTGATCGGCCAAGATGCTTTTAAAGGGTTAAATCAAGTACAGTATCAGATCAATAAGTGCTCGGTAGTTCGAAAAATAGTTATTCGTCTGATCGAGAAGTGCAGCCATAACTGATTTAGCTAATGTTCATATATAATTAAAGCCTTTAAGTAATAAATAGCTTTAAGCAATAAATACTCGGCAAAACTCACTCCTTCTTTAGCTGCTGCACAGTGCCAAGTCCGATGAGGAATCCTTGGCTCATGGTGCCAATCCTGGCATGGTGCCAATCCTGGTAGCTAGAACCTCCGCCCCCTCCTAGCTTTGCGTGTCCAGAATGATAGAGCAATTTTTCCCAGCAACCGATCTGATAGCCTGCCATAGAGATTCCTCGCCTTCCTGGTCCATGCCAGTTGAGTGATCGAGGATTGCCTAAGAGAGACGTGGCTAGCGACAGTCGGCGTTTATTGCCGCAAGACAACTGTCTGGTGGTCTTGCTCTTGTGCTTCTCCAGCTCCAAGCCTTCTAATAGGTCAATCTGCTCTTCGGCGTCCAACTTGGACACGCCCAGGATCGATGCATAGAACTCCAGGTGTTCCTTGCCGGTGAGATCTGCGTACAGGGGATCGTACTGCGGACAGAAGCCGATGTAGCCTGACCGGGCGGCCTGAACACGGTCTTCCAGTTATTGTCAGCTCTAATTTCGCAGTGACCACTAGTTGCTCTGATGTGACCAATAATGACCGTCAGTACGGCCGGTGCTCTTTCCCGCCCAGAGCAGCCCAAATATCTCGCCAGTGGCGACTGTGAATGAGACGTCCTGCACACCTTTGGTTCCGTTGGGGTATGTCCCACTGAGATGCCGCAACTCTGACATGCGGCTCGAGTTTCTAGGCGACTTTTCAATAGACTCGATCTCTCCTTTTACTGAGGCGTCAATTTCAATTTTTCAAATACCTGACTGCCAGTGAACTGAGAGGATTATTGCAGGCACAAACCAATGTAAGTCTGTTTTCCCAGAGGCACAGGATTAAGGGTCAGATAATACAATGTGCAACAATGGATGAATGCGATGCTATGATATGCGGCTGGTGCAGATAAATGCCGCTTACAGTGGTCGCCGATGATGCTATTCCGTCTATTTCTTAGAAACGAGGCTTAGGGTTAGGTAAAAACTGCCTTCGTATCATGAAAAGTCAGCGAGATCATGACATGCGAGCTATGATAGTAGCTCAGCATTCTGTTCCGTAGGCTCTGATGAGCACGCAAGCTGCCTCTGTCGAGTTGAGTTTATCGGCTTCTCTAAAAGATCCTATGGTAATTGATTTTTCACAGTTTAGCATGTCTTTTGCCCATCCGTTTGTATAAACAAAAGGACAGCCGCTAACCAGGTTGCCTCCACAGGCTAATTTGATGCGATCAATAATGGAGGAGGTATGGAGGAGGTATGGAGGAGGTATGGAGGAGGTATGGAGGAGGTATGGAGGAGGTATGGAGGAGGTATGGAGGAGGTATGGAGGAGGTATGGAGGAGGTATGGAGGAGGTATGGAGGAGGTATGGAGGAGGTATGGAGGAGGTATGGAGGAGGTATGGAGGAGGTATGGAGGAGGTATGGAGGAGGTATGGAGGAGGTATGGAGGAGGTATTCCAGGCTAACATAATTAAATACTTCCGGTAACAATAGTGACAACAATGAGTCACTTGCATTATCAGACTTTCCAGCAACGATCGTGGTGCAGGTGTCAACCGGCATGTTTGCCCACTCCTCTGCTGAATACAGGCAAACACCGCGTTCGAAATAACCGTAACTTACACACACGCCATTCTTCTCATCAATCAACCGCCGGCTGTCTGGCAAGGTGAGGCTCACAAACTCGACCCTGCCGAAGGTTCGGTTATCGTTTTGCCATTTCAAGTTGTCCGAGGTCGCAGCCGGATGGGTCATGTACGGGCAGTTCATTTCAGCTCCCTCGGGAGCTTGACAGCCCACTTCGGTGCGGCTCCTGCTGTCCTCTGTAATCTCTGTAGTCCGAGTTACTGAAGCCACTGCCGTGCAGAAGCCGGAACACCATCTGCAAGCATCCCTTCTTGGTGTAGCAGGGCCACACCTACCATGCGTGCTGTGAGGGATCATATCCCTATCGAGGAGATTGTCCAGGAGGACCAGCACAGACGCAGGGTAGGCGTTCTGGTCCACCAGGATGATACTGCTCGCTTCGAGCTCCTTGCCGCCACCACCAGCTACTTCTGCCACTCATCCACTCGCTAAACACGGATAGCATGTAAAGCTGAATATTGACTTCATTTTTAGCAGCAAAAACACAGGTGCTGACACTGGCTGGACAGCATGACTCGTGCTCAGCATAGCAAGAGTTTGCCATATTCTCTGCTCGTGCTCTAATTTGAATTCTGGTGAGTCTGCAACTCAGATTTTTAATCAAAGCAGGGATTCCACTCCTGTGACCCGAGTCGCTCACTTCTATAATCGGGTTCAAATGGCTTGGATACTTATAGGATTTTGCGCCAGACTTGCCTATTTTAAGAACTAACATTTTGGATTAAATTACAATCACGAACAAGTCATTAAATTGTGCGAAATACGATTCCAGTATACATTTTTGCCATATATTAAATATTGGAATAGGACAGTAGTAATTAACAAGATATACAACAGCAGCAATATAGTTACAAAACATAATGAACTTTAACAATGCTGACTTGCAGTATAAGTTCAGTAAAAACCAATGTCCACAGCTTCAATAGCCAATTGCTAGGATCAGCACTACTGCCTTAGTGACCCGTGACGCTGACAATCAGATTTACCTTGCTTCGAAATGCCGCGGTGAGCTCGTTTGTCATCAACTTGTTGAGCCTGGAGCCGTCCTTGCGGTCCTCCCGCTTTGTCATTTTGCTGCACTGGTCAGGACCGAAGTGGCAGGACTTGAAATGCTCGTTCAGCCCCAAATTGGGGTCAACATCGTGCCGCGCGTTTCGCGTATCGGGATTCGGGGCGTCTTCCCAGCTGTAGTGATTGTGCAGGGCCACCACACAGCAGCTGCGGTGAATTGACTTTATGGAGTATCCAGGTGGGCTGATGTCCTTAACCTTATATGGATGCCGCAGCATGTACATTCGCGCGTCCACGGAGGCGTTCTCGCCCAGCTCGCTGAAGTGGTACCAGTTATGGAACGCATACGAGTTGGCGCTTGCCGCCTGGCTCAGAGCATTCAGCAGACTTGGATAGTCCGCATGCTGCTGCGGCACGATGATCTCGTCCAAGTCAAACACAGCCGTGAACTCATAGCCACCGAGATTCTGGAATTAAGTTTTTGCAAATTTAGCAACTTACTAAATCTGTCCTTAACAGTAGTACTACCAAGCCATTTTGCTGCCCGTATCGAAACGCTTTAAAAAAAACTTTTTTGGGCAGCGCCCGAATGCTACCAGCGTTGGTGGTGTCTGATTGGTTGACAGACTAGGCGATGGTGCATTGCAGTTGAGCTGCGCCTAATATTTAGGCTTGATCAGTAAACTTGGAGAAATTCGCATCATTCGTGGCCTATTTCCACCTGTTGTAGCCCTTGAAGGTCCAGCAAGGCCGTCTAGATAAAGGTAGGTGACCACCGAAGGCGGAGATAATGCAGGCACATTCGGGTGACATGCTGATCAATTTTGAAGGCCTGGCAAGCCAGCACTGAGGGGCAGTGCTAATTCGTACATCGGGGTGTTTGAAATACACTAGCGCTTATGGGAAAAATCTGACCGGAACTATTGAATATCTCGACGGTCTGAACAGCTGGCGACGTGATTCTTATTTCAGAAAATGCGCAACAAAAAGTTGGCCCGTGTTCTTGAGTTTCGTATGCTTGATTTGCTCCGTTCAGGTGCATCAAAACCCCCTTGGTAGTTCTACTGTTAAAGCGATAAATAAGTTGGAAGCATAGATCTCAACAGCTCTAGAGTCTCTGAAGTTTAGCACATCCAAGCATTTAGCATCTAATACAACACAATGCTGTCTTGAAATTATGGCACCCTTGATGAACATTAAATATTGACAATAAGACCAGTTGGACTACTGGTCATTACACAGGCTTACCTCGTAGAAGCACTGGTTAATGGCTGGAGACATAAGCAGCAGCTCGAGCCACGGGTTGCTTGGCTCGCAGAACGGACAGGCTATTCGTCGAACATTCAAAAATCCTTCAGAGCTGTATGCCTGGGCCACCGCTTCGAACACAATGTTCTTCAGTTGGCTGAAGTGCAGCTCCACTTTGTCCATCTTGAGCAGCCTCTGAGTTTCCAGCCACTCGATCAGCCGAAGCTCGCTCGGCCGTCCGAAGGTTACAGACACGCAGTTGATAACCGTCTGCTTGGTGGCCGGTGTTTGGCTCAGAGACAGCGGGTTATGCCGCACTCGCACCACCTGCGACCTCATTGCGGCGTCTCCAGTCTGAAGGAAAACAAACGCTGCCAAGCTAGTATCATTGGCGATTGGGCAGGAGAGCACGAACTCCTTGTAGTAGTGCCTGTTGTGCCCCATTCCGGATCCGATGGCTGACTTTCTGGCCATGGAGCTGAATGACAAGCTGCCAGACTCATTTAGAAACTGGCAGATGAATTCGCTCTCATAGGCTTTCGTATCCAGCACTGAGATGATGCGCACATACTTCCTGTTGCCCAGTGTGGATCTGGTATCGAAGTACGCGCTGAAAACGTGCTGCCCCAGCTCCGCCAGGTCGGTCTGATCCGGCCTGAGCTGCTGAACGATTCTCTCGAAGATATCGACATTTTGCTGCTGTATCGTGAAGCGCGAAGACTTTGAAATCAGGTCAGTCAACTTTGTCATTGTTAACAGCAGCAGCAGCAGCATCAGCGAGCCAGCGAGGGCCGCAAATTGTGCCGGTCGTAAGAACTGACGCATCGGCTGGCAGCTCTGTCGCAGTTCGAGGTGAATTAGTCTAACTTTCAGTGATGCAGACTTGGTGGAGCTGCTAAGTGCTATTCAACTAATTATTTTGCAGTGAAATCTATGCCATTCAGCTTTTCTGTACATCCATCTGCTTATCTTATGTGGCACTGTGGCATTGCCCGATGTAAATTCACTGCGCCCTATGGTTTCTCTCTCTCCTCACCGCCCTCTGATTGGCTGTCGGTTCGTCTCGCTAGGCATGCTTCCCTGACCCTCGGTGCCAATTTCTACCCCTCCTAAGGCTCGTTCACATTGCCATCAAAGGAGAATGGAACATGCGATTGTACATTATTTTAATAATTACCATTCATTTGAACAATAAATAAATGCACAGCAACACTGAGTTACTTGATGGCAGTGTGAACGAACCCTTTAGCTGATCGTGCTGCCCACCCCACAGGCTAGGTGCCTTCGCCAATAAAAAACGAATGCCCTTTGTTAGTATTTGTGGTACTCACTTCTATTGCTTTCCGAAAGACCTTCGTTAAAAATGCAAGGTATGCAAAAATGGTATTCTTTTATATATTTCTCAACTTACCACCATATCCGCCACAGAAAAATTGAGATGGACCCACTATTGACTTCACTTTTGACTTGAAGAAAGCATGCACGGTGCGGCTGTCTGCAGCTGCAACTAGGCTTCCAATTTTATGAAAATATCTTTAACATAGCACACACAATTGGCAAATCAGATAAGAAGTTGAAAATTCGTCTCTCACACGCGGCGCCTTATCGGAAGATAAGCGAGGCACCTGGTTTCTGCTGCTGCGACCAGACCTCTAGAAGACCAGGAATAGCAACTCCAAGTTATATAAGCGAAAATTTGTACGTGCGCTTAATCAAATAACAATGTATGCGCACACACCGCGTGTCGGATTTATCCTCCAGAAATAACTTACAGTTTGCACTAATGTTGCAGGTGGTAATTAACTATCCCACCGCTGCTACCAAAGTTGTTGCAGGGCTATTCTATAATATTTAATATCCCACGAATGCCACCAAAGTTGTACTAGGGCGGATCTTACTGCTGCTGTCTCAATTTAATAGATATTTAGACTGGCGGTCCTCAAATGGGCCGTTTTAACTCCTCAATATGGTAGCGTATGTGTTGCACGAGCGGTAATTAGGCACTATATATACTTTCCAGCCGATTGGGCGTCCCCGAGATTAGAGTTTAACAGTTCCCTCTTAGTAATATTCTTAGTATAAATCTGAGTATAGTTCTTAGTATGGTTCTCAGTATAGTTCTTAGTATGGTTCTTAGTATAGTTCTCAGTATAGTTCTTAGTATGGTTCTTAGTATGGTTCTCAGTATATCTCTCAGTATCTTCTCACAAATGACTAACAAGATGACTCCTTTTCCTCAAATCACTCTTTTATATCTCGAACACACAATTTAAAGCTTCAACAATGACTTGACTTTCGGCCAACAATTTTACTCACACACACTCTCTCACTCTCTTACACGCACGGCGAGGTTATTTTTCTGTCTGAAGAACTGCGGCTATATATACAAGAGTTTTTTAGCATTTGTTTAAATTGTGAATTTTAACAAAATAATCTTTACACGGTTTTCATTAAAACAAAAATATTCATACAGTACTACTTTCAATATAGTAAAGAGTAAAACTAAATTTTGTTGTTTTTAGCGCGTATTTAATTTTTAGATTTTTGAGTATTTTTATAAATCGTTTACAACAAAAAAAATGAAACATATTTACACTAAAACTGATAATGTATTTACACCGTTACACTAATTCCTACTTTTATTAAGCTTTCCTTTGCAGTTCCATTTCTCTATGCCACGACTATGCCTCGTTTTCAATTTCTTGATTTCAACGCAAGACTATGACGTTATTAATTGTTAAGGAGGCCGATTGTATCGCTTTTTCTCCTTTTTTCAGTCGTTGTCCTCTTAAGTAGCCCTCAGAAGGGCCGTTTTAGCATTCCTTTTAACTTAAATAACTTTGTAATAATGAATATCTCTTCCCTCGTTTTTCTCAGCCTGTTGAGTAATCCCCCTAGTTGTCATGAGTCCATTTTAGACGTAGCAGTTATACTTTACCAATCTATCCTCTTAGCCAATATCCATACGCCAACTTGTATAAAGGTTTTTGGTCCATGTTCATAGGTTTGTCTCATGCTCTTGCATTTTTACTTGCAGTAAGCGTCACGAACATCTAAGCGTCTGCCTGTTTATTTGTTTAGCCAGAACTCCAGCCAATCCCGCGCACTCGCATAAATTATGCGCAGTGTGTTTTTCGGCTTCGCCTCTCCCCCCTCCGGTCGCTGTTATAAGTGGGGCCACCCTCCGTTTCCCCCCTTCCCCCCTCCGTGCCGCTCTCCGCCACCTCTGTTCCGTGCCACTTGTCATCCCGTCTGTTCGTCTGCCGCCTAGTAGCTTTTTCAATGACGGCCTAATCACCAGTTATGACAGTAGCCAAAAAATGACAAAGCTGAATGACCAGGAACATTTCGGAATGTGAATGTCATGTAGAATTGATAAAAATGTATAAAAATATTTGCCTTTTACTTCATGATCCCACAAGTACAAGAAAACATTATTATTTTGTACACATTTAGACAATTATCTTTCAATCGGAGTCTGTCTCCACTTCGCTGTCGCTTCCAGCTGCCGCCAATTCTGTTGCATCCAGCGGCGCCGCGACCTCGTTGGCTGAAGAGGCAGCCAGGGAGACGCCAGTTGGCTCGCGCTCACGATCGCGTTGGCCGCCACTGCCGCCGCCACGGCCGGATCCACCAGGTGCTCGACGAGTCACCAGCTGAGTTCGCGCCGGCCTGATAGAGTAATTTCGTTGGCGTTGTTATACAGTAGTAGTAATTACAAAGAGGGTTGTGTGATGCATGGCTAGAGAAAGGAGTGGGCGGGTGACGCCTTGCTAGAGAGAGGAGTAGGGTGGGTGATGTCTGGCTGAGAGAGAGGAGTGGGGTGGGTGATGTCTGGCTAGATAAAGGAGTGGGGTGGTTGATGCCTGGCTAGAGAGAGGAGTGGGGTGGTAGATGCCTGGCTAGGAATGAGTGGGGTAGTTTAGACTGGCAAGAGAGAGGAGTGGGGTGGTTGATGCCTGACTAGAGAGAGGAGTGGGGTGGGTGATTCTAAAGAGAGAAAATATTGCAGATGGTGATGACTGGCAGAAGAGGCAGTGAAGATGTTTCCAATCAAAGTAAATTTCCATCAGGTAAGGCATAATCCTAAAGAAAAAGCATTCCGGGAAAGGGACGAGAAATACTTGAACTAACTCAATACGCGGCAGTAGTCGCCGCCGTTCCTCCCAGTCGTCCGCCAGTCGCTGATCAGCGCGACCGCAATCAGGGAACTCGCCGCGTCCCAGCACAAGCCGCATCAGCTGCGGCGTCCGCCTGGCTGCCGCGATCAGCTGACGCCGTCCAGTCGGATTGTGCGACAGCAGCGCAAGGGCGGCGCAGGCGCGACCGCGCACCGCTGATGGCACCGACTCTCCGCCGGAGACCAAGTCAGCGAGGCCGACGACGGCACCGGCCGCGATCAGAGCGTCCGGGATGCCGCTGCCTCCGCCTCCACCGCTTCCGCTGCCGAAGTTCGTCGAAGCGGCCAGTCGGGCGAGTAGTTCGCAGACGCGCGACTGAAAAGCAGCAGCTGGCGGCTCAACCGCGCTAGCCTCGTCCGACTGCTGGCGGGGATGACGCCGGCCGCTGAGACGCAGCAGCAGCTCAGTCAGGGTCTGGAGGCCGCGGCCGGCCACTGCAGTTGAATCCGGCGGAGGCGGTCCATCGGATTTCATCAGGTGGCTCAGGACAATGGACTGTAATGAATGGATGGCTAATCTGTCAAATCTGACTCATTGTGATGAAGCAATCGAACTCGCCAGACCTGATAGGCGGCGGTGGACCTGACACCCTCGTCCGGGTGTCGGCGCGCTCTAAAGAGCAGTGCTTCGCGTGCCACCGGGCCGAGTCCGCCGGCTGCCCGAATTCGGCGACGCTGACGCGAACTGCGGGCAGCCAGCGCCGTCAGAGCTGACGTGGCTAGGCGTCGAAGTTGCCAGGTCGACGGCTCTCTAAAGTCTTCAGAATCGGCACCTTCTTCGCCGTCGTTGTCTTGATCTTCCACCTCTCGACGATCAGGATGCCGATCCTCTTCTAGCCGTGACAGCAGCTCCGGGTAGACGACACTGCTGAACCCGTCAAAGCCATCTAGAGCCGCCTCCGCCGCTGGATTGTCGTGCACTGCGGCAGCCGCCGCCCTCGTCGCTAGGAGTCGCAGACTGGACTCGTGGCGAGTCGCCGGCGACGTCGCCAGCCAGGCAAGGGCACGGAGGCCGCTGCTACCGCTGCTGCGTGGGTTTGAGAACGCAGCACAAATAGTAACTTAAACTTTTCAGAAAATTGAAGTGTAGCCAACACACTCTCCCTTGAGCAAACAGTAGTGAGCACACACTCCCCTGAGCAAACAGTAGTGAGCACACACTCCCCTGAGCAAACAGTAGTGAGCACACACTCCCCTGAGCAAACAGTAGTGAGCACACACTCCCCTGAGCAAACAGTAGTGAGCACACACTCCCCTGAGCAAACAGTAGTGAGCACACACTCCCCTGAACAAATACAGACACGAATTCGCACGTAGCCAACGACGTGGTGCATGCCAGTTTGCCTTGAATTTCACTTTTTTATTTGCCTCGACTCACTTCGTTGTTAAACCACCGCCGTTTCCGCCGTCGCCGACGCCGTCCGAAGCGTCGCCGCCTACGATGGCGTCGCCGCCGATGCCAGCCAGCAGAAGGCTCTGAACCCGACGGTCGGGCCAGTCCCCTACTCCGACGCTCAGTCGCCGCATGGCAACTGCGGCGAGTTCGGCAACGGCCGGCCTGTCCGACCGGAGAAGCCGCACGAGAGCCGGCAGGCCTCGGCTGTCCACGATGCGGTCCCGCAGCGAGTGTGGACCTTCGGCCAGGACGCCAAGACCGTCAGCCGCGATGAGCTGCAGGTGCTCCTCGCTGGTCTGCGAAAGGAAACAGGAGAGATTCCCTAGGTACGACTCCTGCTGGGATTCCTTAGGTACGACTCTTCCAGGGTAAGTAGCTCACAAACTCGACGCCGCGGGTGTACGCCTCCGGCATGCGGTCTGACAGCAGGCGCAGAGTGGCAGCCACCGCCGCTTTGCGCTGCGCCGCCTCTGCGGCCGCCTCTGGAGTCGCTGAAGCAGCGTCAGCGTCGGCTGCTTTGGCCTGCTCCATCAGCAGGTAGATCGGCTGGTGCTTCACCTGCGCGGTACAGCAAAAAATTGAACGATTGAAAAATAATATAAGGGTCTTTTACTGTTCCCTGTTCACAACTAAGGCACACCTGTAGAAAGTCCAGAAGAAGGTCGACACCCATGGCGACTGCAACCTCGCGTCGACGGTTCTCATCAGCGCCGGCCAGCGTCCAGACTGCGCGCGCGCTAATCGCCTGTAGGTCGCGTGTTCGCACCCGTCTCAGATGAGCCAGCAAAGGCCAGATCGCGCCGTCGGCTGTCAGGGAACGCTGCGCCGTGGGATTCCTTCTGGCTAGCAAGCGAATGGCAGACATGACAGCCAGCTGCAGCTCTGGCTGCTTGGCCCGGCAGAGAAACACCAGACTGGACCCGGCGCCCGCCTCGACTAGGCGAATCTGATTGGCTGCGAGTGTGACAGAGTGACATTTCAGAGATTTGTGGCACATGCTTACACCTCGAATGTAAACTCTGCGGCAAGCCAGCCAGTGGCACTGCCGCAGCTATTGCGTGGGCGCGAGTCTTCATATAGCAGTTCAGTCCATGGACTGGACTTTGACGGTTCTTTTGATAAAAAATATATACGTCAAATAACTAAACGTGCGCTAGATTTAATTGTATACAATCTACGAGCGTATATTGCGGTAAAAGTATGCCAAGTCAGTCGCTCCCGATCGAACCAAAATATAACTGTTTGGAAGTAAAAGTACACTATATGGAAAAAGTACACCATATGGAAATAAAAGTACAATTATGCTTAAAAAACAGTACACTATATAGAAAGCAGTACAATCTTTAAAAATAAAATTACACTGTGAAGAGATAAAAGTACACTATTTATAGATAAAAGTACACCACTATAGATAAAAGTACACGATTTATAGATAAAAGTACACGATTTATAGATAAAAGTACACAATTTATAGATAAAAGTACACAATTTATAGATAAAAGTACACAGTTTATAGATAAAGGTACACAATTTATAGATAAAAGTACACAATTTATAGATAAAAGTACACAATTTATAGATAAAACTATACTGTGTGGAAATAAAAGTACACTAGACCGGCCGCACGTACTCACCCGAGTGGCCACTGGCCAGAGCGGCAGTCGCGTGTACCAAGCCGCGCAAGAGGCTCCTGTGCAGCCTGGGCGTGCCGTCCGGATTGCGAAAGAGCTCGGACAGGCAGCGGACGGCGCCGGGCTCGCGACCGATGACCGATTTCTGGTCCGGCACGGACTTAAAACAGTGGATAAAATTCATGTCATTAGCAAATCTATGAACAATCCTGAGCATTCTGAGCTCACCTCTGCCAGACAAGCCAGAGCTTCAACCAGTTCAGCCATCAGCTCGAGCGGCGGCGCTGATGGAACCTCACCTTCGATGCCGCTTACACTGGCCTCCGACAGTCGTGTCAAGCAGCGGCAGAGGCTGGTGCCGATGCCCGCCGCAGAGCAGGCGAGCGCCAGCTGCGGCCAGCTGGCCAGGCTGCGAAGGCAGCGGCCGGCGGCGCCGAGTAGCCGCCAGTGAGCATCCAGCTCCGGCCAGTCAACGGGCCTTGACACCAGCAGCAGCCGATTGATGGCCGGCAGAGTCTCCGCGGAGGCCAGCAGGTCAGCCTGCAGTTTGGAACAGCTCAAGCCGCCAGTCAGGAGACGGAGTGCGGCCTCGCCCGAGCGTGGCGTGGCGCCGCGTGGCGCTGCCGCCCAGCGGAGCGCCGCCGTCGCCGACTTGACGAAACCGGCCTCGACCACCTCCGGCCGTCTCTCTGCCGATTGCGCAGGAGGCGTCGCAGGCAGGCGGCTCCGGCCAGCGCGTCCGACTCTGTTGTCGACGCCAGCTGCCGCAAAAGCGTCGGCCACACGCCCGACCCGCCCAGCAGCTTCAACAGGGCGGCCACAGCTTCGCCTCGACTGGCTCCGGCAGCCAAGTCGACGACTCCGGCTCCCAGCGCCGATGTGGCATCCAGCCTGGCGCCGTGTCTGGCCAGCAACCAAAGGACGGCCGCCTGTCCGCTGACGGCCGCCACCAGCAGGGGTGTCAGGCGGTCCCGGTCGCGTGTTGGCAGCTCGAGCTGCGCCGGGTTTGCCGCGGCGAATCGCTCCACGGAGGCGACGAGGCCGCGCTCGGCCGCCCGATGGATTGGCGCCCAGCCGGAGTCGTCGAATTCGTTCATTGTGGCGTGAAAGTCTTTGATGTTCTTCAGGGTTGTCAGGTTGAACAGGCTGTGCGAGTTTCGAGCTACCATCACCTGCGTGACCCTGTTAAAACAGCTTTTGCTTTTTTAGAAGTTTTGAAGATGCTTTTTATGAGTTAATAAGATGTGTGAATGCCCCTCAAATGAGCGGGCGATAGAGGAACAAAACATTTTTCATATGTAGATTGTCAAGCAGCAGTACTAAATTTATTGTGTAGGAAGATTTTCCTTTAGTGAGATTATCCTGCAAGGAGATTATCTAGCTCGCAGAAGAGATGATCCCAGATTATCATGCCGGTGGGATTATCAATTAGGGGAGATTCCCACGAAGTGATTTTGAAACCAAAATTTGATTTCAAATTGTAACTTTTTTGATGAACCATTACTCATCATCCAACAGGTGAGGAAGTTAAATTTTTTCTAAAAAACAATAAACTCACCAAAATTTGGTTTCCATTTTTTATTCAATGTCTAGTTGACTTTGACACAATAATTTAATGAAGTGAATTGCGACTGAGAATCTCGATCGCTAGCTAAAGATGGACATCTACGAGTATATAGCACGTTTCTAGGAGAGACACAACAATACAATTAACTATTTATGACACTTTTAATTAAAGAAAGTTAATTTATTTCTACACAAAATAATATTCACCGGGGATTAACAAAAGCTGTGTCTCTGATCATCAATGTGCAAATTAATATTTAATTTGATGTTTTGGATTTTTGAATTTTTTAACCGCAGGAGTTAACCAACAAGGGATTTGAACTGCTCCGTGGCCGGACTCACGGGGATGCAGATTGGTGGGGATCTAGACTCATTGGGATGTAGATTGGTGGGGATCTAGACTCATTGGGATGCACATTGGTGAGGATCTAGACTCATTGGGATGCAGATTGGTGGGGATCTAGACTCATTGGGATGCACATTGGTGAGGATCTAGACTCATTGGGATGCAGATTGGTGGGGATCTAGACTCATTGGGATGCAGATTGGTGGGGATCTAGACTCATTGGGATGCAGATTGGTGGGGATCTAGACTCATTGGGATGTAGATTGGTGAGGATCTAGACTCATTGGGATGCAGATTGGTGGGGATCTAGACTCATTGGGATGCAGATTGGTGAGGATCTAGACTCATTGGGATGTAGATTGGTGGGGATCTAGACTCAATGAGATGTAGATTGGTGAGGATCTAGACTCATTGGGATGCACATTGGTGGGGATCTAGACTAACTGGGATGTAGATTGGTGGGGATCTAGACTCATTGGAATGCAGACTGGCAAGAGTCGGCAACTGCTACTTTTAGGAGTAGACAGAGAAGTAGAGAGGAGAGGCAGGTGAGACAGACGCATGGAAGGCTCACAGGCTCTTGAAGAGCTCCTTGCCGGCCAGTCGCCTCTTCTGCATTCTTCTCTTGCTGATTTTCTTCTTCTGCCGAAAGTCATGCAAAATCGACTGGCTGAGTCGGCACCCAGTTCTTCCTGCAGCTTCAGCTGCTATTTATTGTCTAAAATGCTTCAAGAGCAGAGAGAAGCAGAGCCAGTCCAGCTTCCTTTATGATTGGAACAATACCCAAGCAGCTACGCGGTTGAAGCAGTTCCAATTGTACAAGCCCAGCCTTCTGCTGCTTGTGCCAGCAACTTTTTTGCCTTGCAGTTGTTTTTTTCACATCGCAACGTTTCTCCTCTCAAAGCATTGAAAAATTTGTCAATCAACTTTAAGCCCCCGCACTTGGTTTGCAGTGAATTTGGTGGAACTTTAGGCTAACATGTTGATGCGCACGGGTTCGCATGCAGTTCAGGGCAAATTGGACGCGGCCTAATGGCGTCTCATTGCTGATTTTAATTATTCAACCCAGACCCCAACCAATCCACCGACATACACCCCACTCCCTGACAACCACCTCACTCCAGTGACATCCACCTCACTCCAGTGACACCCAACCACTCCAATGACATCCAACTCAATCCAATGAAATCCACCCCATACTCATACTCATCCAGTACTGAGCTTTTCCCATGCCCATTGAAGACTATTGGTTGCTGACCTTGGTGTCTCTGTCTTCAAGAAGGTCATCAAAGAACGTAGCTGGGACTAAGGCGATAATAATCTGTTGCATAAAAGCTGCGTATAGTGGAATAAGCATGCTCCGGTAATTACACATCGACACAGTGACCACCTTGCAGGAATTGTCTAATGAATTATTCCCAACAAGCCTGGAAAACTTCGTATACGCACCCTGAGCGGCGGACGCGTCACGTGACGAGTGCTGAGCGAATCTGTGATAAATTTGCGAGGATGATTTAAGAGGGCGCAATTCCAGTTGTCAGTGAAAATGATCGGACACTGCTGCCGGGCAGTTGGCTGAGTAGCAAGCTGACTTGATGTGGCCCAACTGATCCTGCTCTTGGATGACTTGTAAACATCGGCATCAACGTGAATTTCTAGAGCCTAAAAGTTGTTCCGATTGACGACGCTTTTGTTACCGCCGGAATGATCATGGGAACACAGGGCTTGGTACACAGACCAAGTGAATGATTCGAGTGACAAGACGACTCCAAGATCGGATCCCGCGCAGAAAACTGACTTTGTCTATCGCTTGAAATCGCATGCAAAACGAAGGCTGAGTCATCCCCTCTATCTCGTCAATTGACATGCTTAGACTTGAAGGAGATCGATGAGACTCATTCGGGTATTTACTCCGTTCGTCTTCATTAACTAGAAGTCCAACGCGGCCCTCGTTGAACAGCTTTTCGACCTCGTCGGGCGTCAAGTCTCGTAGCCGCATGAAGATATCGTAAAGCGAATTTTGAACCAATCCGAACGAGCTTATATAGTCATTTCTTCGTTCAAAAGCGTTTGCCCGAGTGGGCAGCATATGGATCTCCGTGGCCGGTAGGTGAAAGCTCAGACTGTTAGAAGAAAATGTGTTCTTAATTTTTAATTTTTAAAAAATCGTTTTCGAATCGCTTGGTCAGTAGCGCAACGTAATTTGTCTGCTTCACCGTGACGTTGAAATGGAAGCCGCAGTCAAATGCGCTTTTCAGAAAAATTGAAGACCCGGCACAAAGGACAGCTCCACCAGACAGGCACGTCGGCATCATCCATTGCCTGAGTGCTCAGCACAACAGAAGACTTGGCTTTATATTCCTGTAGCAACTTCCAAATCAGCCACCTAGAGAGCGGATCCACTCCGGTAGTTGGCTCGTCGAGGAACAGAACCTTGGCGTCCCCGATAAGTGAAATGGCTGTGCACAACTTTCGCAAAATGCCAACGCTGAGGTTTGAAACCTTCATATCCACCAATTTTGTCAGTCGATGCGCTGACAGCAGCCTATTCGCTTCGTCTTCCCCATGTCTCGAGACGACTATTGCAACTGATCTGCATGGGCCAGCTCGATTGTCTGCGCCACAGTCAGTGAGCCGCATAGCGAGTACTCCTGTCCGCAAAAGCCGATCAGGCGCTGCAAATGCATCGTTCAAACACAATATCCAGTCAATTGCCATCTTGTGACTAACTTAATTTAACAGTCACTTTCTAATCAAGTATAAGTGTATAACGATAATTTTGTAGATTTTTTACTTAACAAATCAGTAGGCCAAGCTATAGGCTAAATTTATGCTTGATTTGGTTGCTATTGTGATTCAGGATAAATATACATGAGGATCAATGAGGATCAATTATTCATAGAAGCAACATATGTTTTGCTAGATATATTAAATAACAGCATTGGATCTGCTTCCAATAAAAAGTTATCAACTTATTCATGTGAAACTCTAGTGCATTTTTTCGCGAAAATCAAGACACAAAAAAACAAAGCGTCCCGTCCTTCTTCTATAGTGGTCCTTGAATTTGCTATGTTCACTTGCAGTGATTTGGAGGGGTGCAGACGGTCGAAATCAATCATTGTTATTTTATGTTATCGTAAAGCTTTAGTGAGGCAGTACTTTCTCAGTATCTAGCCGTATTGAGCATCAGATCAAAAATGGGTTCTTCGTATTTAAAAAGACGATAAAATTTGTTTAAATTTTGCTTTTACTCGACGCACGATTTTAGTTTTTCAGATAGCGAATCATTTTTATATATTGTTTCGATCGAGCAGCGAACATCTTGGATTGTAATCATTGATATTAATGATATGATTCATGCGATTCATTGTACTAATTATTTAATTATAAGAAAAAAATTGTGCATAGAAACTAAAATATTTATACAATTTAAAACGTTTTAAAAGCTAAATACTACGATTTTCTTTCATTGGCACTATTGTCTATTCTACTAATAAATAACTGGAACCGTTTTTAAGTCTTTATCTTTATAAAAATTCGTGCTATATCTCGCTTAATTTTGGTATGAAAAATATGGGGCATTATAGCTGTAATAAATATATTATTTTAGCCACTTTTAAAAACATTTTATGAAATGTAAAATAAAAGTATGAAAATGTGAAGTGCAAAATGATAACTAACATGCCAAACTGTGTTAGCTCGTTCCAGTGTAAGAGATCTAACTACTTGATAGTTAATATCTATCTAAAGTATCATTGTTTATTTAAATATTTTCTTAGTCTCTGTATCTAATTCTATGTAAAGTTTCGAAGTAAATATTTGAATGTCTAGCTAACAGCCACTAACTTTATAGTGAAGTGACTGTCTCAGATTCTCCACTTACTTCACAGGTTTATTCACTGTACAAATGAACTGAACTACACTGGCCAGAAACTTTCGATTTGAAAGTTTTAGAAATATAGGTGACCACTGAAACTCTAGTTTATATTTTTACTTTAGCTAGTTAGCTATGTCGCATGGTATAGTATAGGATCTAGTGCATGAATTAGTAATTTATGCTATGTAAATTAATTACAATTTCTGCATTTCAATTTCTGCAGGAATCTTCTAAAATGAATTTTCTAGAATTTACCCTATTCTGAAATGTTCATTGTAAACAACTAGCTATAAATATAATATACCTAGCTATAAAAGCAAAATATAGAAGAGTAATATTAAATGATAGTATTATTTTTTAAATTAAGTTTAGCATTCGATTTTTATATTTCTTTTTTTAAAAGATTTTGTGTTTAGAATGCAAGAAGACAACATATAATCGCCTGTTTTCATTATAGCATATTTGATTATTTAATTGTTTATTGTAAGAAATCTTAGGATAAGTTTAAACTATAGTTTACCAGAATTAAACTAAAACTTTTTAGTTTTTTGCATGATTCTGTTTAAAATAGATCTTACTTCCTAAATCATACTATGACTTTTTTTCATTTTTCATACTATAAGTTTTTGTTTGTTTACCAGGTAGGCCCACATTTTTGTACAAAAAAGTCATTAAAACAGAGCTTGTTTTAAACTTTTTAGTAGAATTTTTATGGGCATAGCTTTGATGGCAATGCAGGTATATATCCTCCAGGGGGCTGCTGAAACTCACATACCTCTCATTCATCTTACTCACTTCAAATTACATATCCAAATGTTTGGCATTTGCTTATTAATGGTAGGACTACCAAGCCATTTTGCTGTCCATTTGTTATACCAAGGGGGGAATAAGTGCTATGACCGAAAAAATATTCAGGAAAGGAATTCCACCCAGAAAATTTTTTGTCAGTACCTGAATGCTTTGAATGCTTACAGCATTGGGTGGTGACTGATTGGTTGACAGACTAGGCGATAGTGTTCTGTGGTTGAGCTGCACTTAATATTTGGGCTTGCTCAGTGAAACCGGAGAAATTCACGTCAGGGTGTCCACACCCTGAGCGGTGTTGCATTGAGGGACTGGCATTGGGCTGGTTTCGTCGGTCGTCATCGGTGTCGGCAGCGCCGCAAGCTGTAGAGGTGGGCGGCCTCTAGGCCGCACAACCGGTGCCGGAACTTGCTCCCGCAGATCGAGGATCGCCGGTTTCAGTCTTTCAACAGACACCTGGTCGCGTCACGTGCCCAGGTCCAACAGGAAGGTCTTGTCGCCCGGCTGGATGACCTTGAATGGGCCGTCGCTGGGCTTCTGCACCGGAGCTTGATGGCCATCCCACCGGACGAAAACAAATGGGCAGGAGTCGAGGGCCGCGGGCCACGCCGTCGGGCGGCTGTTATGATGCGTTGTCGGCGTCGGCCGGAAAGCTTGAACTGCGCCACAGAGCTGGGCGAGGAACTGGTCGTGGCCGTCGACAGGCTGTCCAAACTGCAGACACTCGCCAGGCATACAGAGGTGTGCTCCATAGACCAGCTCGGCCGATGATGCCTCCAGGTCCTCCTTGGGGGTCGTCCAGATTGCCGAGTAGTACCCGGGGCAGCTCGCTGACCCAGGCCAGTCCCGTCAGCCGCGCCACGAGGGCGGCCTTCAGTTACCGGTGGAAACGCACGACCAGCCCGCCTGCGGATGAAAGGCTGTCGTCCGGTGCAGCTGCATGCCTAGGAAGCGGGACTCGCTGGACCACAGCTGCGACGTGAACTGGGCGCCACGGTCTGAGGTGATGTCGCATTATATTTCAATGCTTGTATTCGAATCTTCTCCGGCGGCCACCGATGGCACTGATAAAGTGCTTGAGGAGCCAGCGATGTGACCGGCGAGTGAATCCGTCAGGCAGGTGCTGATCTGCGCCATTTTGCTCTCTCTCTTTTCCCCCCGACGGATGTAGCGCTCAACTGAAGTACTGACCTGCAGAAGGAAGCATTTTTATAGAGAAATAGTGAAGCAGCATGTACATGTACGCTCGTATGCTGCATATGATTTTAATTTACAAAAAATATGCATAAAATCACTTTATTTAGTTTCACTTACCTTGTGCCCCGTTACCTTTGCGATTGTCTCGACAGCAACGCCGGCTTTGTGCAGTTCGGTGACCACAGTCGCACGGACACAGTGAGCAGTGTAAGTCTTGGAAAGTCCAGCACTGGTCGAAATTCGCTTCAGCATCGGACCGAGGCTGTTCACACCGACCGGCTGTTTGGTGTACCAGAGTCCATCCCGTCCGATGACAGCTTTTGGTCTCAGAAAAAAATCTTTCATCATTCCACCCGGGAACTTCGCGAATCTTGGCGCAATACAGTCGGAATGCCTCGACAGGACAGCATGACGAACCTGGAATTGCCACCATTAGAACCTCTTTGTTGTCGTCGCTCTCCTTGATGGCGAGTGAGCCACGAACATTCTTGCTGGCACCAGTCTTCATGAGTACCGCTGCGGTACCATTTGCTAGACGAACTTCTTCGAATGAGTCCATGGTTAGGCCTCTGATCCACTCACGACCACGATTCCCAAAGTAGTAAAGCGTATTAAAGTACACCTCATCCTGAAGCCGAATAGGATCTCGCCTCGTAAAGTAGTCAGTGAGTCTATGTAGATCTTCACATTCTAAAGCACTAAAGTGCTGAATTCGACCCCCGTCACGAATAAAGGCGCTGCAGGCGTGCTTCAAGGTCAAATTAGCATTCTGGAATTGAGGCTCAGCAATGATGTTCAGCCCTCGAAGCTTCATAAAATGACGAAACAGCCCGGCGCGTAGACCCACCAGCGTGTTCGGCGAATAGTAGCTTCCATTTGGCTTCTTCAGCGATGCGTAGAAATAGCGAAGGAATTTTGCGATCTCCTGCACAGGTGCCGTCTTGAAATTCATTTGGAGATTCTTCTCCAGCAGCCAAGCATTGAAGCGCTGGATAGCAGCCGTCTCCTTCGCAATGCTGGACTTGCACTGGTTGTCCTTCTCCAGTTGTATAGCTACACTTTCTAGCTCGTCTAAGTTGCTCACTTCTCCGGGTCCGCGTCCATCAGTTCTTGCAAGCCGTTGCTATCAGCCGCATCCGAAATGGGACTCTCGATTTCTAATGTTTCCATTTCTCTATCCAGATTGCTCACTACAGAAGCGATGTGCATCTCGTCACGGGACATACCAGCTATTTCTGCGAACTGCATGTCAATCAGTGGGGGCATAAGATCATGATTCACGAGGGCAGCCATTTGTCTTGGATGACAAAGAACAGACAATTGAAGCGACAGGTGAAAAATAGAAGCTCAAAGACGATGCGCAGTATATTTAAATTGCAAGTAAGAGAGGCGGGGGCTCCTTTTACGCTCGTAAAACTGGCATTGCGAGATAAGAGAACTGATTGTGAGATAAGAACTGAGGACCGATAGATAAAGTAGACAGTATACTATCGTGGAATTTAATGAACTTCTTCAGGACGTCTCTCTTACTGTACATTTCACAGCCATCAATTATCGATCGTTCCCTGGATCACCTCCCCCCAAGCCCTCGCTGCGTCTACCATAAAATATTTTCTACCCTTATACCCTTACCCAGACCTCATCCGATCGACTGCTGCAGATCTGGTCAGATTCATACCAGAGAGAGGGGGGCCCTCTTAGATAGTCAATTATTTAGATAAGCGCAGCATTTTGAAAAACTTCTTGATGTTAGTACGTGGGGGCTCTGCCCCCACACTCCCACAAGGGGGCTTTGCCCCCATGACCCTCTCTGTCCACTCACTCAGATTTATGATGCAACTTAATAGTCAATCGACAATCGGATTCCAACACGCCGACTCGTGCGTCAATGGCAAAAGCACGAGTGCGCGAAGCGTGCGTGCTAGAATCATTCCATCCGGGCCCCGTGCTGCCCAGCAGGTGCACGCTGGCAAGCGATCGAGCGTCCAGAGGCCGCCGGTGCGGCAGGTCTACAAGCAGGCCGTGGTGGCGAAGGAAATCAGCGCCGATGAGCGGGCGAGAGACCTCTGCTAGGATGAACGGCCAGAAGCAGCGACGTATTCCAATGTCGAGCGTGAGCTGTCGCGTCCTGAAGGTGCGGATGACGCTTCCTTTAGCTGCGTTGAGCGGCGGACCTGGTTAGTGCAGGCGAGCGTCTGTGCCGGTGACGGGGAAAAGAATAACCTCAACGCCAGTGTCGAACAGGAATCGCCGGTCCGTCTGGATGTCAGAGATGAGTAGCAGGCTGCTGTTGCTGCCGGCCGTCGAGCTGTACACTGACGGCCGGCCTGGCCATTTCTCTGGAAACTGCACGGAGGTTCGCAGTTTCTGCCGGGTCAAGCCAAAAGTGCCGAGCAGACGGGTCAAGCCGAAAGTACCGAGCAGACGAGCTTTCAGTGCGTCGTACTTCTCCGCTGTCGGCGGTTTCTCCAGTACGTCAAGAAGCCGCTCGGCTGTCTGCTGGTCGAGCGCGGTGATCACATGGCAATACTTGGTGTTGTCATCAGTAATTTTTCGCAGGGCGAACTGGGCTTCGACCTGGACGAACCACGCCCTGGGCTGGGAGGCCCAAAAGGTTGGCAGTTTGAGTGCGCCGGCTGACTCAGTTATGATATAGTAACTTCAGCTACGGCTGGGGCGGTCGGGCTCACCAATTTAGCGTCTCGCAAAATTAAATGCGGCGAGAAAAGATTCATTCACAACTTTCTTTTCAAAAGTTATTTTTATACAGAGCGTGGGGAGGTGCGCGAGCGTGAGTCAAACAGCCCCGGCCGGAGATTGAGTGCGAATGCACCGCAGACATCGCTGTGTGCGGGCCTGGCCGCCACAGGTTACAGGTGGTTACCAATTCAGGGAGGGATGCCAGAAAGTGTCAGAGTTGTGGTACCTAGGTCAGTTTTTTTCCTCTCCCTTGAACCCTTGTTAAACCAAATGAAAAAGTCGGCCAACATTACGCCCAGCAACTCTGCCTAGCTGAAAGCACACCTATAAGAATAGGGTCAAAGGAAGAGGGCTGTGGTGTGATGAAAGAAATAATAGTGTTAGTGTAACAGCTGCCGAGCTGTGACTGACGTTCGACCAATTTGCCCAGACCGCCCCGCGGCCTTTCTCAGATACATGCATGCATTGTGCAATGCTTAATCAGTATCATTCTGGCACCAGCGATGGAAAAATGCTGCAGAAATATGTTCCCATGCACTAGCGCCCCTGCAGTTGAGACTGGCGCCCTTCAGTTGAAAGTACAAATCACACTATATTAGATAATGGCAACGTGAAAGTGGAGACAAGAGACACTAAAGTATATAATATTCAGGTGAAAGTTTAGATGAAGCAAACTATATAACGAGTAGTTAACAGTGAGGTAACGGTGGAGATATGAGGGAAACTAATATTATAGGCGTCTTCCCGTGTCTTTTTGACCGTGATCAGTCACGCTGTAAATGTACTTTTAGAGAACCTCAAGCTGACAAGCCTTAACACGCAAAAACTAAGTAGAAGGATCGGGACTTCATTCATTTGTCTATGGCCAAGCTAGTCTGTTTGCGATCAATCAGTGCACTTTCTGTGTGTTGTCTTTCTGCATCTTAATGGGTGGTCGCATGTCGGTCCCGAATTTTCTTAGTCTATGGCCGCTCGAGCCGCTGGCCGAGTTGTCTCTTTCATTCCCTCTAGACCTGTCTCGAACGAAAGCGGGGGTCAGCGAGTAACTTCTTAGGCTTAGTAAGCGAGCGAGGGCACAATAATCAAGACAGAAAAAAACCAATACTTAAATAGTTGATAAATTACCAAGACAAGCATGGCACCTCCACCATCAGCTTCATCTGCATCTTCTCAAGTGCCCTACATCGGGTCCACAATATCGCTATTATCAAAAGCCGGCATCCGTTACGAAGGATTCCTGCATAGCATCGATCAGAAGGAGGCCTCTGTGACGCTGGATCATGTTCGCGTATTCGGCACCGAGGATCGCCAATGCGAGCGCAGAGTTCCGCCATCGCCGGACACATTCGAGTACATCATATTTCGTGCCGCTGACATCACCGAGTTGCGCGTCATTGATACGCCCCTGTCTCGCCCGGTGCCAGATCCGGCTATCATCCGGGTGCAGGCTAAACCGTCTGGCTCCTCTTCCGCTGCGAATTCTGGCAATGTTGAAGAATCCAACGGAGGCAGGTCGGCTGGTGGAGGCAGCGGTAGGCGGCGTCATGCCAAGGGCACGTCCGCTGGACGTGTCGGTGGCGCCGGCGGCAGGCCCGGTCGCAGTCAGTTTAACCATCAGCATCATTATCTGCTGCCGCCTCCGTCCAAGATGCAACTGCCCGCCCACTCTCCGCAACCGTCGCGTCCTCGCAACGACTGGTACAGCTGGTACAATGTTAGCTATCGCGGCAACCAAGGCGCTGGCGGCAGCGGTATGAACGGTGGCGTGGGCGGCGTAGGTGGCTACTATCCGCAATACCGGCCTGCGTCCATGTACCAGGCTGCCGATTTCGCCGCCGCTGCTTCAAATGGCTACCCAATGCGCCCACATCATAGCGGAGGCGGTGGAAGCGTCGGCGTTAATGGCAACGGTGGTCGGCCAGTAATGCAATTTAGTCGCTACCAAGGCAACGGTCAGCGTCGCCTATCGCCGCGTCTAGTTGTCGGCAGCGGCGGAATCGGTGGAGGAGGCGCCGGCATCGGAGGAAGCCGCGGCGGTCGTCACTCGCGCCGGTCGCACCAGCCAAACGGCATCGCCGAAGCTGCGGCCCATCCGGCCAAATATTTCTCTGCCGATTACGACTTTGAGACGGCCAACGCTGAAATGGCCAAATTGTTGCTGACAGCCGTTAAGAAGTCTTCTGCAGCTAACGGCATCGACGCCGGTCAACTGGTTAACGGCAGCGGCGGTGGCTCTAGCTCCGAAGACAACGCCGCCAACGAGGACGCATCGGACTCGGCAGCAGCTGCCGCCGCATCCGCCTCGTCATCTGCCGCAGCCAATCGTCACTGCGGCTACGACAAGGAGCGCAGCTTTTACGACGACATTAGCCGGGTGGACGTTGATCCAAGCACAGCGGCTGGCGGCGACTCGGCCAGGCTGGGTCGCAAGGAGGCGGCCAGACAGAACGCGCTCAACAGGGAGACGTTCGGCCTATCGGGCCGGCGTTTTCACCCCAATCATCAGCATCACCGGGGCGCGCCTCTGAGCAGCCGACGCTCGCCAGTTTGAAGCACTGCGAGCAAGAGTTTGAAACTCTAGAAAATAAAAAACAGCGACAAAGACTTCATAAATTCTTGGCCACGGCTCCCAATTTTCCCTACACCGATTGTTCTGACTCAGCCCTTACTCGTCAAACGGTCTGCTATCGTTTACAAACCGCTCGTTGTTTTTTCTGTGCAACACCTGATCCCTGATCCGCTTTTGGAAGAAGACCGCCAGCCAAGCTTGCTTCGGTGTGTTTTCCAATCTCGCTATTTCCCACTCCCCAGATGTTCCACTGTGGGACCTTATGCGAATTTTTCGCCGAATACAATTTCAACACGAGCATGCCGCGTGCACTGTTTGTTATTCGTAGGAGGACTCAATTTAATTGGACCCTGATCTTACTGGATGCCAAGTTGCAAGCTTTTCTAGTAAATTTTCACTTGTCCCTTGAGTGTTATCCGCAGAAATATACATTCGTGGCTCTCAAAAATTTCTTGACTAAAACTAAAAAAATTAGGAGAGCGAGTAAAGTTTGTTAGCAATGTTAGTGAAGTTATAAACTGGAGTCCATAAAGTGTTAATCTGTTTCTTACTCCTTGTTCTGCAACGATTCTATTGTCTGATTGCGAACACTACAAAACTAGCACAACACTAAATTCAAAGTTATGAATAAAATGTCTAATTTCACAAAGCATATGATAGTACAAGCATATATTAACTACGGCTGTGCCACTGGCTACATATCTGGCCCAGCAACACATTGTTCCATTGGAGCTGGGAATCGAACCCTTGACCTTCAAGCTCTGAATCCGACGCTCTAACCGCTATTCTAAAATCCCCTTCTAGCCTACAACCCTTCGCTAAACTACGTATATATGTATTAACGTCTTCACGAGTAAACCAAATTATTCTTAAGCTTACTGACTGCTACTGACTGGCTTCTGTTCCAGTCGTCAGAGTCGACGCCGCGTCCTACAGCGGACGCTGTCAGCAGCAATCCGTTCGCTGCGCTGGCTTCAGATGGGAGCTGGCACCAGCACGTACAGAACGCCCAGCACAGAGCCGTCTGTCCTCTGTGCAGCTATCTGCAATCCCAGTTGGCGGACCAGCATCGCTACCGCTTGCTGTGGAACTTCACTGCCGAAATCTGCTTCGGTGTCACCTTCGATGCCGAACGTCAGTCAGCTGTGCCCCTGCCGACCGATGCGGCAACTCCCAAGTATTTGGCCGGCTTGGCCGAGCTCCATCCGGATCAGAGGCTGATTGGTCCGGATCTCATTGGGCAAGTCCTGGTCGATCTGTTGCTAACTTCTCGCGACATTGTGCCATATAGTTTCCGCTGCTATCAAAGTCTTAACCGTCTGGCTGAGTCCAATCCGGCGGCACTTCCGCTTGATTTGGCCCCGGTGGCTTCTCGCCTGACGGAAGTGATCTCCTCGTGCCGATCCCAGCTCACTGGCCAGGTCAGAGAATTTCTGGCCAATCCGGAGATCCTCACCCAGTGTCCAGTGGATTTGGCTGCCAGGCACCTGCTGGAATTGGCCATCAGCAGCGGCGGCAATAGTCGGGAGCTTCCCGCAGATGTCGCCGATTTTCTAACTGCCTGCCTGCCTGGCGCTGTTGACTCTGCAGGCGCTGCATCCGCCTCTCCTCTTGTTGTCCGCCAGTTCGTTGCCGGCGTCTGTCGGGCTGTGCTGCGCGACGAGCGGCACTTTGAATCGCTGCACTGCCCGCTGCTGACTGAGCCCCGCCTACTGGTGCTGCTGCTTCATCTGGCCCGCCTGCCAGCCTGCGCCAGAGCTCTGCTGGCTGCTTCTCGCCTGCAGCAGGTGAGCTGTTGCTTTTTTAGATATAAAAATTATCCTAATCCTAGCTTAATATTTTACCTTAAAACTCGTCCAGAAACTCCTACCCTCTCTAAAAATGGTACTCACCCCGAAAATCCAACAAATCCCAAAAATAATTCTAGAAATCCCGAAAATCCTACTTATCCCGAAAATCATTCTTGAAACTACTCATTCTCAGAGACTGTAGCGATCACAGAAATCTCAAATCGTGCCTGTATTTCCCGCCCCTCCTGTCTCGCCTTGATAAGCCGCTGACAGTGGAGGGAGCCGGTCGCCAGGCGCAGGTCGGCACAGTGCTGGGCCGCCTGCTGTCCCCCAGCGGCCTGCCCCAGCTGGGCGGGGTGCAGCAGCCGGACCCGCTGTTTCCGTCAACTGGTCAGATGTCCCAGCGGGCCTACGATGCGGCTGAGCGAGCCCTGTGGGATCTTGGCGGTATTTATTTATCCCAGGTGAGCTGTTTTACTTGCATATAATATGTTTAGTATCCAAGTACGAGCGCTAAGTCTTGAAGCTAGAGTCTCGAGTAGAATCGCTGGTAGCGCAGTTAAAAGCGCAGCTAGTATCGCAGCTAGTATCGCAGCTAGTATCGCAGCTAGTATCGCAGCTAGTATCGCAGCTAGTTTCACAGCTAGTATCGCAGCTAGTTTCACAGCTAGTATCGCAGCTAGTATCGCAGCTAGTTTCACAGCTAGTATCGCAGCAGGAAGCTCGTCTAGTATCGCAGCAGGAAGCGCAGCTTGTATCGAAGCGAATATCGCAGCTAGTTTCACAGCTAGTATCGCAGCAAGTATCACAGCTAGTATCGCAGCTAGTATCGCAGCTAGTATCGCAGGTACAACATTTGCAGAAGCAATACAAAATAGTTGTCATTCTATTCCCGACAGGTTGGCGGCATCTTCAGAGCTCTGTTCCGCTCGGCCAAGCGTGAGCTGTTGTTATGGTTCGCAGAATTTCTCGAGGCCAACGCCGGCAAGGCCAAGCTGGCTGCCAGGCACTCGATGGACCCCCTGATGCTGGGCATGGCCTTCGCCAGCGATGGCTGCTGCCTGAATGCCTGCGCTGCCCTGCTGCAGCTGGCTGGCCCGCTCACCGACCCCAGATCGGACCGCCTGCTGTTGGTGGATCCCAGGTCAGATGGCCTTGCATTTTATTCATTCGCCACGCCAGCCAGTCTTGATCTGTGCTCCCCACACCGCCTACATCTCCCATCACTCCGTGTTATATCTTACCAGCCTTCTCCATATCTCTCCATCTCTCTCCCTCCCTTCACTACATCTCTTCTCTCCCTCCCCCTCTCTACATCTCTTCTCTCCCTCCCCTTCTCTACATATCTTCTCTCCCTCCCCTTCTCTACATCTCTTCTCTCCCTCCCCTTCTCTACATCTCTTCTCTCCCTCCCCTTCTCTACATCTCTTCTCTCCCTCCCCTTCTCTACATCTCTTCTCTCCCTCCCCTTCTCTACATCTCTTCTCTCCCTCCCCTTCTCTACATCTCTTCTCTCCCTCCCCTTCTCTACATCTCTTCTCTCCCTCCCCTTCTCTACATCTCTTCTCTCCCTCCCCTTCTCTACATCTCTTCTCTCCCTCCCCTTCTCTACATCTCTTCTCTCCCTCCCCTTCTCTACATCTCTTCTCTCCCTCCCCTTCTCTACATCTCTTCTCTCCCTCCCCTTCTCTACATCTCTTCTCTCCCTCCCCTTCTCTACATCTCTTCTCTCCCTCCCCTTCTCTACATCTCTTCTCTCCCTCTCTTCACTTATTCAATCCCTCCCAGAAGTTTCGATTGATACATATCGTCCAAGTGTTGAACGCAATCTTTCATTCCAGCTTCATCTCAAGCCAGTAAATAATTCAGGCTATCAATGTTAAGCCTCGTTAATCCGCTACCAAACCCGCCTCGCCCAGATACGTCCGCAGTGACCGCTGCCCGTTGCGAAGCCTAGCAAAGGAGACGCCTCTCTCAACTGGCGGCGGCAGCGGCGAAAGTCCGGCTCAAGCAACCGCGCCAACTGAGCCGCCGCACGTGCTCACTGAGCTATTCTTCCTGTGCCAGCGGGCTGTTCGGCTGGGCTTCGCGTTAGCCTGCGAAAAGCTTCAGGAGGTACCGGAATCGAATTGCACCTGCTAATTAGATGACGAGGCAAAGCCAAGCTCATAGTTACTCTTCGCCGTTTACCCAAACAAATTATTTGACTGAAAACACCACCCAGGTCCAGCAGAACCTGAGCCGGTTGCAGCACGCGGTGCAGCAGCAGCAGCCGCCGCACGAGTCGCACGTGGCAGCATTGGAGCGCCTAACAGCTCACTATCTGGCACACCGGGCCAGCCTGAGATCTCCTGCCTTGCTGGAGCCGCTGCTCGGCTTCCTGGTGGCCACCTCCCGCCTGATGGTGCATTTCGCTCTAGCTGACGCGCCGTCGGCCGAGTCGGCTGGAACTCCGTCGCGCTGGTCCGACTCGTTGCCCGATGGTGTCGGCATTTTGGACGCCTGCGGCGACGGCTCCGGTTGGTGGCTTCGGCTGCTGCCGGAGTCGCTGGCCGAAGGCGTCGTCCAGTGCGCCGTGTTCTTTCGTCATCAAAGGCCGGACATGCTGGAGATGTCGCAGCATCAGCTGGAGCCTCTGTTCAGCTTCCTGCTGTTGTTCATGGGTTGCCCCAGACTGCTGAGGAATCCGCACCTCAGGGCCAGCCTGGCCGAGGGTCTGTGCGCCCTGTGCCCGCTGCCCGGCGAGGAGGGCGCGCCGCAGGTAGAAGATCCGCGTTGAAAGTAGGGGCTACAATATAAACACTCCCTGAATACCCCGTTCATTTCCCTAAAAATACAGAATTCCATTTTCGAAGTATCTCTAGCTACACTCTTCGAATAATTCGTATCTCTAATTCTCTAATTCTAAAATATCCCATTTCCACTCTCCAAATGTTACCTATTCCACTTTCCAAATATCCCTATTCCACTTTCCAAATACCCCTATTCCACTTTCCAATATCCATATTCCACTTTAGAATATCCGTATTCCACTATCCAAATATCCCTTTTCCACTTTCTAAATATCCCCATTCCACTTTCCCACTATCAGGGGATAGTGGGATCATGGATTCCACTCCTCAGATATCCCTTTTTTATTTGCCAAAAATCCCCTATTCTACTCCCCAAATATCCCCTATTCTACTCCCTTAATATCCCTATTCCACTTTCCAAATATCCCAAGGTCCACTCCCCAAATATCCCCATCCGCCCAGGTGCCAACGTACCGGCGGGCCGCCCTGCTTGAGTCGCACCCGATGGCCTCGCACACAGCGGCGGCGTTGCTCAGTGTTTTCGTTAGCATTGAATTATCCGGCGAATCGGTGCAGTTCGAGATGAAGTTCAGCTATCGAAGGCCGATGTACTCCGTGCTGCACTGTCTATGGTCCATCCCCAGCCACCGAGAGCAGATCTGCCTGCTGGCCAGGCTGGCCATGGAGCGGCTGGACGATACCGAGGCGCCTCTGTTCCTGAAGTTTCTCAACCTCCTGTTAAACGACGCCACCTTCCTGTTAGACGAAGCCCTGGGCTACCTTGCCCAGCTGAAGTCCCTGGAGCTGCGCCGCCAGGACGGCCAATGGCCCGAGTACGGCGAGAACCAGCGGGAGCGGCAGGAGGCCGAGGCACAGTTCCTGCACACAGCCAGGTTAGCCCGGCCTCACTAAGTACCTAAAGTCCCTTTAGTCCCTCAATTATCCCATTTTAAGTGCAAAGCAGTCTGTCAATTATCCCATTCTGAGTACAATGCAGTCTGTCAATTATCCCATTCTGAGCACAATGCAGTCTGCCAATTATCCCATTCTGAGTACAATGCAGTCTGCCAATTATCCCATTCTGAGTACAATGCAGTCTGCCAATTATCCCATTCTGAGTACAATGCAGTCTGCCAATTATACCACTCTGAGTACAATGCAGTCTGCCAATTTTCCATTCTGAGTAAAAAGAAGTCTGTCAATCATCTTAAGTTTTGAAAGTGACCGATCCCCTCACCCAGAGCAATGTCCCAATGTCCCATCTCCATAGGCTGACCAGATTCCACAACCAGCTAAGCCAGGACACTCTGAAGGCCCTGGAGCTGCTCACGGAGGCTCCTGACGTGCTGGAGGTGCTGCTTCACCCCATGCTGGCCGATCGAGTAGCCGGCACTCTCAATTACTTCTTGGCCCACCTGGCCGGGCCAAAGCAGAGCGAGTTGACCGTGCGCGACAAGTCCGCCTACCAGTTCAAGCCTCGCGAACTGCTGGCCTCCATCTGTCGGCTGCTGGTGAATCTCAGCAGCGGCGGCGAGGCCTTCCTATCGGCTGTGGTCCGCGACAGCCGGTCCTATTCGCCCGGCCTCATGCAGGCCGCGGCCAGTCTCCTGGAGCGGGTGGCCGATCCTGGACTGGCTGACGCCTTTGCCCGCTTCGCTGAGAGCGCTAGGTGGGTCAGGGCTGCATTTTTGGCTGCCGGGGGGGGTGATGCCTTTAGGCATAAAATAGGGACTTCTGAGAAGGAAGCAGATTTTTGTGTTTCCGAGGAGACAAGAGGTTTCAAATGAGTAACCAGTAAACAATGAAACACTGGTTTCCAGTGCCGAACCATTGGGGTTTTCGGAACCTGGGGTTTCCGGTGAGGAACCTGGGGTTTCTGGTAAGGAACCTTGGTTTTCCAGTAAGGAACCTGGGGTTTCCAGTAAGGAACCTTGGGGTTTCCGGTAAGGAACTTGGGGTTTCCGGTGAGGAAACTGGGGTTTCCGGTGAGGAACTAGGGGTTTCCGGTGAGGAACTAGGGGTTTCCGGTGAGGAACTAGGGGTTTCTGTTGAAGACGTGTAAGCTTCGTGGTGAACTTTCAAGTTTGCCAGTAGCTGATGGTGGTCATAAATTATGAAGTATTTGGGTAGCAATGCAATTCTGGTTGAGGATCGAAGCTGACTATTTGACTTTCCGCGGCTTGCAGGCTGGCCGAGGCGGCTCGCCAGGCGGAGGACGAAAGCGCCGAGGACGCCCCGGAGGAGTTCATTGATCCCATCATGGGCACGCTGATGCGCGACCCTGTGGTGCTGCCGGCCTCACGGGTCACGGTGGACCGGGCCACCATTCAGCGGCACCTGCTGTCCGACCCCACCGACCCGTTCAACAGGCAGCCCCTGACAATGTCGCAGGTCACCGCTGATGAAGACTTGCGCGACAGGGTGCGGCAGTGGCTGGCGGAGAAGCAGAAGCACTGAGCTTCTGCTGCTGCTGCTGCTGCTGCTGCTGCTGCTGCGGCTGCTGCTGCTGCTGCTGCTGCTGCGGCTGCTGCTGCTGCTGCTGCTGCTGCTGCTGCTGCTGCTGCTGCTGCTGCTGCTGCTGCTAAGCAGAGCTACGCTCTAGACGGACGATCTTTAGTCTAGTCCCAAAAACAACATCTTGTTGCTAATCCCTGGATTTTAGTTCAAAAGCCAATTCTTGGATTAAATTGATAAAGTCCGGATTTTATGCTCGGTTTTAAGTATGCAGACATTAATCCGCGGATTAACTTCTGGGTCTTAATATGTACAGTAATATGTAATAAATTAATAATAGATGATTAACACTGCCTCTATTGGACCAGATTTTCTGCCGACAATGTGAAGGCTGTGTACGGGTGTTCAGACCATAGACCTGGGAGGCCGTTGCATCCACCCTCAATTATCCAAGTTAATGCTGGTACCCATTAACCAGCTGGGTGAACTGAAGCAATTCCTTGTCTTGCTAAAGGAAGCCAACTGTTCAAATAGAGTCGGGAATCGAACCAACGACTTTCTAGTCGTGAGTCCGACACCTAAACCACTAGGCTGCAACTCCTTATAGCATAGATTAAAAGTCTTTGTATTAATCCACTGATCAAATATGGCATGTTAATCCGCGGATTAATGCCTGGTTGTTAATCCTAGGAAACCGAATGATTTTTGTTGGTTATACCGCGGCAGTTTCCAAACGGTGATTTTCTAATGCACTCGCGTTGCTCGTTTATTGAACCAATGATCCTCTCTGCTGTGAGCCAATGACAAGTATTTGCATCGTACTCAGAATTTTCCGAATTGACTCGCTTCTGCCTACTTGCGAGTAGCGTAAGTAGGGCGCGTGAGTGTTTCGCAGCCAAAAACTGTCATTTTTCTCCTGAATTTCTGTTTTCGTCTTCTAATGCACTATGCTTTTTCTTAAATAGAAAGGTTGAGATTTTGAGGTTATAAAAACATGATGACAAAAATCTATGAGACAGAAAATAGTATAAATTCTGAAGTTAAAATATTTTTCTTATCTCAGCAGATTATCTTAGCAGATGAGAAAACTCTGAAAAGGAGCGATTTTTTTATAAAAAGAGGCTAATTTAAAAAGTGTGCCCACAGAAATAATTTCTTTAAAGTAAAGTTCAGAAGGGGTGAGATTAGGGTTCAGAAGGGGTGAGATTAGGGTTCAGAAGGGGTGAGATTAGGGTTCAGAAGGGGTGAGATTAGGGTTGAGAGGGGGTGAGATTACGGTTCAGAAGGGGTGAGTTTTTTTAAGTAGGGTTTAGATGGGGTGAGACTTTGACAGTAGGGTTCAGAAGGGGTGAGACTTTGACAGTAGGGTTCAGAAGGGGTGAAACTTTGACAGTAAGGTTCAGAAGGGGTGAAACTTTGACAGTAGGGTTCAGATGGGGTGAAACTTTGACAGTAAGGTTCAGAAGGGGTGAAACTTTGACAGTAGGGTTCAGATGGGGTGAGACTTTGACAGTAGGGTTCAGATGGGGTGAGACTTTGACAGTAGGGTTCAGATGGGGTGAAACTTTGACAGTAAGGTTCAGATGGGGTTAGACTTTGACAGTAGGGTTCAGATGGGGTGAGACTTTGACAGTAGGGTTCAGAAGGGGTGAGACTTTGACAGTAGGGTTCAGAAGGGGTGAGACTTTGACAGTAGGGTTCAGAAGGGGTGAGACTTTGACAGTAGGGTTAAGAAGGGGTGAGACTTTGACAGTAGGGTTCAGAAGGGGTGAGACTTTGACAGTAGGGTTCAGAAGGGGTGAGACTTTGACAGTAGGGTTCAGATGGGGTGAGACTTTGACAGTAGGGTTCAGAAGGGGTGAGACTTTGACAGTAGGGTTCAGAAAGGGTGAGACTTTGACAGTAGGGTTCAGAAGGGGTGAGACTTTGACAGTAGGGTTCAGAAGGGGTGAGACTTTGACAGTAGGGTTCAGAAGGGGTGAGACTTTGACAGTAGGGTTCAGAAGGGGTGAGACTTTGACAGTAGGGTTCAGAAAGGGTGAGACTTTGACAGTAGGGTTAAGAAGGGGTGAGACTTTGACAGTAGGGTTCAGATGGGGTGAGACTTTGACAGTAGGGTTCAGAAGGGGTGAGACTTTGACAGTAGGGTTCAGAGGGGGTGAGACTTTGACAGTAGGGTTCAGAAGGGGTGAGACTTTGACAGTAGGGTTCAGAAGGGGTGAGACTTTGACAGTAGGGTTCCGAAGGGGTGAGACTTTGACAGTAGGGTTCAGAGGGGGTGAGACTTTGACAGTAGGGTTCAGAAGGGGTGAGACTTTGACAGTAGGGTTCAGAAGGTGTGAGACTTTGACAGTAAGGTTCAGATGGGGTTAGACTTTGACAGTAGGGTTCAGAAGGGGTGAGACTTTGACAGTAGGGTTCAGAAGGGGTGAGACTTTGACAGTTGGGTTCAGAGGGGGTGAGACTTTGACAGTAGGGTTCAGAAGGGGTGAGACTTTGACAGTAGGGTTCAGAAGGGGTGAGACTTTGACAGTAGGGTTCAGAAGGGGTGAGACTTTGACAGTAGGGTTCAGAAGGGGGTCAGTTTTTTAAGTAGGGTTTAGATGGGGTGAGACTTTGACAGTAGGGTTCAGAAGGGGTGAGACTTTGACAGTAGGGTTCAGAAGGGGTGAGACTTTGACAGTAGGGTTCAGAGGGGGTGAGACTTTGACAGTAGGGTTCAGAAGGGGTGAGACTTTGACAGTAGGGTTCAGAAGGGGTGAGACTTTGACAGTAGGGTTCAGAAGGGGTGAGACTTTGACAGTAGGGTTCAGAAGGGGGTCAGTTTTTTAAGTAGGGTTTAGATGGGGTGAGACTTTGACAGTAGGGTTCAGAAGGGGGGAAACTTTGACAGTAGGGTTCAGAAGGGGGGAGACTTTGACAGTAGGGTTCAGAAGGGGTGAGACTTTGACAGTAGGGTTTAGATGGGGTGAGACTTTGACAGTAGGATTCAGAAGGGGTGAGATTTTGAAAGTAAGATCCTGAAGGGTTGCGAAGTATAGTGTAACCTCCATGGAATGTACTTTATACGAGCGTGTTTCTGATTAATCAAGACCATCAAGTGATTGCAATAATATTTATTCTATTATTCAGCTCTATTCCGCCCGTCATTGATGGTTGAATCGGTTCAATTTAGTGTTTCGTTTTGCTTAAAGATAATACCCATCTGGGGAAGTGTTTTTTGCTGTAGATGCTTTTGTGTTTTTCGTAAATTAATGGGTGGCTAGTCGCCCGCACATACACATTATTCAGTCATTTAGTGGACTCTTTAAAATACTAAATGGGGAGGAGGCAGAGTGACTGGCACAGGCTGAGAGGGGGAGGAGGCAGAGTGACTGGCACAGGCTGAGAGGGGGAGGAGGCAGAGTGACTGTCACAGGCTGGATCAAAAAAACCCTGATCCTCACGTGGACTACATCCGTCGGAACCTTAGCCACATCGGCTTGAACGATGTAGACCACCAGCCCCCTATTCTAAAAATCAAGCGTGGATTTGCCACCGCCATGCCCGAGCGCGACAGCCACACGACGGATGTCGGTGTCAACCGGCGAAGTCAAAGTGCAGAGTGCTTCAACAGCATGCAAAGCCTAGCGGTCCCCAACAGGGTCAACCTGGTCTGGACCCTGGGGCACAGCAACATCCTTGGCAACGAGCTCGTTGATCAGCTCGCCAAGGATATTAACAATCCTGGAAACGGCGACTACAGGCAAGCACGCTCCGCGATGCCTGGAATTGACCGAAAGTCTCTGATTACCTGCTGTCTCTCAACAGAACCGGCCTTAGGGGGATGTGCGTGGCCAACACAGGTCAGGGCTTCTTCCAAAGTCATTTATCACTCCGAACTATGCGCATCCCCACCTGGCTGCAGGCTGCACCTTGGCCACACCCAGGGGATCGACGAGCTGACCACTCCGGAGAGGATCCGAGAGCTCCATGCCTTCATTCGGCACACCGGCAGGATCCGAGAGCTCCATGCCTTCATTCGGCACACCGGCAGGATCCGAGAGCTCCATGCCTTCATTCGGCACACCGGCAGGATCCGAGAGCTCCATGCCTTCATTCGGCACACCGGCAGGATCCGAGAGCTCCATGCCTTCATTCGGCACACCGGCAGGATCCGAGAGCTCCATGCCTTCATTCGGCACACCGGCAGGATCCGAGAGCTCCATGCCTTCATTCGGCACACCGGCAGGATCCGAGAGCTCCATGCCTTCATTCGGCACACCGGCAGGATCCGAGAGCTCCATGCCTTCATTCGGCACACCGGCAGGATCCGAGAGCTCCATGCCTTCATTCGGCACACCGGCAGGATCCGAGAGCTCCATGCCTTCATTCGGCACACCGGCAGGATCCGAGAGCTCCATGCCTTCATTCGGCACACCGGCAGGATCCGAGAGCTCCATGCCTTCATTCGGCACACCGGCAGAATCCGAGAGCTCCATGCCTTCATTCGGCACACCGGCAGGATCCGAGAGCTCCATGCCTTCATTCGGCACACCGGCAGGATCCGAGAGCTCCATGCCTTCATTCGGCACACCGGCAGAATCCGAGAGCTCCATGCCTTCATTCGGCACACCGGCAGGATCCGAGAGCTCCATGCCTTCATTCGGCACACCGGCAGGATCCGAGAGCTCCATGCCTTCATTCGGCACACCGGCAGGATCCGAGAGCTCCATGCCTTCATTCGGCACACCGGCAGGATCCGAGAGCTCTATGCCTTCATTCGGCACACCGGCAGGATGAAGGTTGCTAACGCAGACCCAGCCGAACCTGCCTGCTGCTGCTGGCGCGGGGTTACCCCCCAGGCTGAGCCCTTCTCTATTATCCTGGGGTTGCGATAGGGGCCTGACGCGTTTCGCCTCCCGCCAGTAGTATGTAAGCAACATCTAGTCCACAGAATCCCGTTTAGTTCAAGCGAAATCCCCAGAAATCTGCTTTGATTTGGCTGCCAATCTATGAACAATGACCCAGCTTTTTCCCTCTGCTTTTGCTGGCTGAACAGACACCGCATCTAAGCAGTTATGGGGTAATAACTCTGTGAGATGATCGCCTCCTTGAGGCAGAAGTTGGCCGTTGGGGCCCGCAGAACAGATAAAGCCATCGCTCATTCGGATACATATCGCTAATATCACCCGCGTGATCCCCGGCGGAACAGGGGGATGAAGAATCGCAATGGATGAGCTCAGGGGGACTTTGTGCTTCTGGGCACAATTAAGCCTCGGCGGAATGATTTGAAGAATCTGTGCGCTGGCCAGCAGAAAGATTTCAGAGAAGCTGCAAACACTCAAAGGGGAACTGCACGGCTGCACGGGCCGCAGTCAACAAGACATCCGGTTCCATTCGCTACAAGCCATCTCACAAGGTCTGAGCTCGATTCCGCGGCATTGTGGGCGATCTGCGTCTGTCACCCACTCTCACCAGTGCCTGTCACTGCCTCGCCCCACTCTCACCACTGCCTCATCCCACTCTCACCAGTGCCTCATGCCACTCTCACCACTGCCTCATGCCACTCTCACCAATGCCTCGCACCACTCTCACCACTGCCTCGCCCCACTCTCACCAGTGCCTGTCACTGCCTCATCCCACTCTCACCACTGCCTCATGCCACTCTCGCCAATGCCTCGCACCACTCTCACCACTGCCTCGCCCCACTCTCACCAATGCCTCGCACCACTCTCACCAGTGCCTGTCACTGCCTCATCCCACTCTCACCACTGCCTCGCCCCACTCTCACCACTGCCTCGCCCCACTCTCACCAATGCCTCGCACCACTCTCACCAGTGCCTGTCACTGCCTCATGCCACTCTCACCACTGCCTCATGCCACTCTCACCACTACCTCATCCCACTCTCACCACTGCCTCATGCCACTCTCACCACTACCTCATGCCACTCTCACCACTGCCTCATCCCACTCTCACCTCGGAACAATTTGCGCTATTAAAGTGTGTCTCAGAAATGAGAGGCCGTTGCTAAGCAACTGAGCAAAACTGCAGCGCAGGTAGGTAAGTGCTTCGTTCTCAGCCAGTTTGATGGATTGCGTCTGGGGCTCCATTCCCAGCCTTCTCTAATCCATAAAGTTTTATGTGAAATTGCTCAGTCGATCTGACAATTCCTCCCAATCAAACTGATTAATGCCTACTCAAATTGGCGGTAAATGGGAGAGTGTCTATATCTAGAATTATTGCCTATTGTTCTCAAATCAATCGTTTTCTAGTGCTCTTTCAGTGAAAAAATCATCTAGCAGAAAAAGAATTTATAATGATTGAAATATTGCAGGTATCAATAAAACCATTCAGTGATTTTTTCGAAAGACAAGAGACAACAATGTTTTCCCTAGACATGAAATATAGGAGCAACTTTTTACTGGAAGCTAAATTAATTAAATTCGGGCTGGTTAAATTTTTTTTACCGAGAATTTCAAGTTCCTTAATAATACAGCTCATGTATATTGTTTTCAAACGGCCTACTTGGACGCTTTGTAAACAAGCCATTCTTGAGTTGACATATTAAAAATTATTTTTGTGTGAGAAATTTCTGCATTTTTTAAGATGTTGAAATTTATTTTTCATTTAAAAAGGCAGATTTTTTATATTAAGTTAAACTATGAGCATAATACAATGACCACTAGACCACTAGGATATGGGACACTTCGTTTCTTGGAATTTTTTTATATAAAATGCTGATTTTCACGAAAAAAATTCACCAGCGAGATATGAACTTTTTATGTTTTTCACATTAATAAGTTGATAACTTTTTCTGGAATCAGATCCAATGCTTTTCTTTTAATATATCTCGCAAAACATGTTGCTTCAACGAATTTTAGAAAGCTTCATTTTTTTATATAGCTTTTTGCGTTCAATTTTGGACAGCGGGCTTTCAATTTCGGCAAGGGTCTATGTGTCAGTCTCCCATCTCCTCCCATTGGTGTCTATGGCCAGAAAATGCACAGACGGGCTTTCAAATTCAACAGCGGGCAATCAATTTCGGCAAGGGTCTATGTGTCAGTCTCCCATCCCCTCCCATTGGTGTCTATGGCCAGAAAATGCACAGACGGGCTTTCAAATTCAACAGCGGGCAATCAATTTCGGCAAGGGTCTATGTGTCAGTCTCCCATCTCCTCTCATTGGTGTCTATGGCCAGAAAATGCACAGACGGGCTTTCAAATTCAACAGCGGGCAATCAATTTCGGCCTTAAGCAAACATTTAAACTGTATATTTCGGAGTAAAAAAACGCGAACATTTTGTTGAATGAATTCAATGCAAACTGGGACACTACGATAGAGTCGCGAACGTGTGAAACAAGTCGGACCACAAAGACAAAGATAATCAACATTTATCCCAATGTTTTCTGTAGCCAAGCACGGAGGGATGAATCGCAGTGTGTGCTGAAACCAAGCACTGCACTTCTGCTGGGTGATGGCATCCATTGCCTCAACACCACAGCGCTGCAACACCATTATCCTCCTGTCCCTAGCGCTCATGTCCTCCGGAATAAGAGCAAATTCCTGCTGAACAACTGGCTGACTCAGTTGGCGCTTCACTGCAGCCTTGAACGCACTGTGTGCCAGCTCCACTGGGTTCAGGAATGGTGAGTATGGCGGCAAGGCGCGGAAGCTGATGCGACCTTCAAATTCCAGTGGACTTGAAACCCCTGGTGAAACCAATCCCCATCCAGCAGAATCACACTCTAATGGCCTTCTGGCAGATGAGCAGCAACGCTCTGGCAGATTTAAGGGACCAAAATCTGCATGCGCTCACGGTTCACAGAATCGATCTCAAGGATGTACTCCACCAAGCCGATAGTAGGAGAAGTTGCCAGAATGAGGTTGAGTCCAGGGCTCTTCTGAGTACGCACCAATCTGAGAACTGGCTTTCCTCGCACACTTCGACCGAAGCTGCGCCGAGTCCAGACTCCGAGCCGGACTCATCAAGATGCACCAGCTCAACAAAAGGCGGCAAGTTGACCAACCAGTTGGCGAAATCTTGTCTCCTGGCTTTGTTCTCATCGGAGTTCCTCGCAGCCAGCACGTCAACTTCCCTCGAGGGGCACTTCATTGTGTAAAGGTGACTGTCCAGTGCCCTCGAAATGGTCGAGATGTCAACACTATCGAGCGTACCCTGAAACTCGGCCAGCAAGTGAGTACGCAACTGCTGCAGTGTAGCAAAAGGGTCCTCGTCCTCAACGGCCATCAGGAAATTCTTCATGGGGTTGGTGAGCTTTTGGCGCCTGTTACCACCCTTAGGCAATGAATACCTTCTCCCCTCCGTGTCAAAAGCGTGACAGATGCTGTACACGGTTGAGCGCTTCACCCCAAGCATCCTTGATATGTCCGTCACGAGCTCTCCGCGCTGCCAAGCCTGGATGGCAAGATCTCTTTTGTCTCTGGATATCGTTGCATACTGCCGATGCTCGATGTTAAACTGTTAGATTTTAACAGAGAAGACTCAGTGCTGCGAAACTCTCTCCCACTGTGATCTCTGTCAAATTAACGAGCAGTCAAGCTGCTTCTACCATAGACAGCTGCCACGAGCTGAGGATTGCCAGTAAGAGAGAAGTTCCAGTCAATCCGTTTGCATGCCGAAATTGATTGCCCGCTGTCGAATTTGAAAGCCGGTCTGTGCATTTTCTGGCCATAGACACCAATGGGAGGGGATTGGAGACTGACACATGGACCCTTGCCGAAATTGAAAGCCCGCTGTCCAAAATGGAACGCAAAAAGCTATAATAGATCTTCACTTTATTTTCTCTTATTTATCATGAAAAACAATAGCCAGTCAATAGCTATCTCGTGACTAACTTAATTTTACAGTCACTTTCTAATCAAGTATAAGTGCATTGCGAAAATTATGTTTTATGTTTTCAATAGCTAATTCTAGGCTAATTTTATGTCTGATTGGTTGCTATTGTGAGTCATGATAAGTAGACAAAAATAAAATGAATATAAATTATTCATGAATAAATATTTCCGAAGTTCGATGAAGCAACAAATTTTGCGAGATATATTAAAAGAACAGCATCGGATCTGCTTCCATAAAAAGTTGGCAAGATTTTAAAATGAAAAACATGAAACATTCCTATCTCGCTGGTGCATTTTTCCGTGAAAAATATCCTTTAATTTTTTTCCAAGAAACAAAGTGTCCCGTACTTCTTCTTCTATACATGTAGTGGTCCTAGGTAGAATCTTAAACTTTAACTTTAAATTTGCACTCAAATTTCTCATTTGAAACATTTTCATATTTTTAGTCTATGGTCTAAAATATTTTAATCTAGCTCGTAGTCAGAGTTCAAAATTTTGTAGCCCTATTGAACTAATCTTCTTGCTCAGGATTCTAATTTTAGCTGTCATTTGCTAAGCCTTGTCAAACACGCATGGCCCTCTTCTAACAGGGAAGCAGGTGACAACTCAAAGTGACTGAGACCACGGGGCCAATAGTCTCAACAGCTGTTGACACAGCGAAGGGAGTTAGGTGGCAAGCGTGACAACAGACTATGTAGCCTGCTCAAAAAATGCACTCAGCAGAAGAAAGTGAGTTAGCAAAGAACGTGTTCTCGTGAACACATTTATTAAAATTCTATTGAAGTCATTTTGGCCCTGTCTGATGTTTACATATGCTCGATTCTGCGGAGAAACCACGTTCGTTTGGGGCGCAGCAGTGGAGAGAAGGCTTGGGGGCTTGTCGTAATATTTACGACCTTGAGGTCCAACCTCCAAGACACAGTGTGAAATGTAAAGTGCCCGACGAGGAGGAAATTGTCAGGGGCAGATGTACACACCTGTGTGAGTGTGTGACAGCGTTCAGTATCGCATTATATCGCATCAGATTAAGGGTACAATCGATAAGTCTTTGTTGAAGCCTTTTGACTATTGACAAATGCCTTTGACGTGCCGTTCGCTACTTGGGCGAGACAAGCCGCTGTCTTTAATTAAAATCTGCAGCATTCTTGAAAAAAACGAGTCAACATTTCACACCATAATGACCAAGAATCGAAATTGTAGAACAAGAAAAGTGCACAGGTGTAACGGAGCAGTGCCATCTGCTGTAGAATAATTAATGCTCGATCTGGTCTCCGTGCTTCCCGTAGCAATATCCTCTAGGTGGACACACACCCCACAGCCCACAGACACAATATGAGCCATGGTCAGCCTTAACGTCTTGTTCTATCGTATTCTCAATGCGAATGTCCAGCTTGTAGGCGAGCTGACCTAACCCGTTCAATAGCTTCGGTGCGTGCTTCCCCCTTGCCGAGATTTTTTCACTCCTGGACGAGTCTATTAACTCTAGAGTTGAGCAGTGTGAGCTGCTGCACTCAGGTCAGCATGTCAATATTTTCACTATTTTTCTAGGAGAAAGGCCACAAAATTTTTTTCTGCAGCACAGCTACATGCTTCGAACTAGCTGAGTATATTGCATATTTGATTCCCCAAAACATCACAAACTGCAGTAGCTGCATCACAAACTGCAGTAGCTGATATGCATCACAAACTGCAGTAGCTGCATCACAAACTGCAGTAGCTGATATGCATCACAAACTGCAGTAGCTGCATCACAAACTGCAGTAGCTGATATGCATCACAAACTGCAGTAGCTGCATCACAAACTGCAGTAGCTGATATGCATCACAAACTGCAGTAGCTGCATCACAAACTGCAGTAGCTGATATGCATCACAAACTGCAGTAGCTGCATCACAAACTGCAGTAGCTGATATGCATCACAAACTGCAGTAGCTGCATCACAAACTGCAGTAGCTGCATCACAAACTGCAGTAGCTGCATCACAATCTGATGTAGCTGATATGCATCACAATCTGATGTAGCTGATATGCATCACAATCTGATGTAGCTGATATGCATCACAATCTGATGTAGCTGATATGCATCACAATCTGATGTAGCTGATATGCATCACAATCTGATGTAGCTGATATGCATCACAATCTGATGTAGCTGATATGCATCACAATCTGATGTAGCTGATATGCATCACAATCTGATGTAGCTGATATGCATCACAATCTGATGTAGCTGATATGCATCACAATCTGATGTAGCTGATATGCATCACAATCTGATGTAGCTGATATGCATCACAATCTGATGTAGCTGATATGCATCACAATCTGATGTAGCTGATATGCATCACAAACTGCAGTATATGCATCACAAACTGCAGTATATGCATCACAAACTGCAGTATATGTATCACAAACTGCAGTAGCTGCATCACAAACTGCAGTATATGTATCACAAACTGCAGTAGCTGCATCACAAAATGCAGTATATGTATCACAAACTGCAGTAGCTGCATCACAAAATGCAGTATATGTATCACAAACTGCAGTATATGTATCACAAACTGCAGTATATGTATCACAAACTGCAGTAGCTGCATCACAAAATGCAGTATATGTATCACAAACTGCAGTAGCTGCATCACAAAATGCAGTATATGTATCACAAACTGCAGTATATGTATCACAAACTGCAGTATATGTATCACAAACTGCAGTATATGTATCACAAACTGCAGTATATGTATCACAAACTGCAGTAGCTGCATCACAAACTGCAGTAGCTGCATCACAAACTGCAGTAGCTGATATGCATCACAAACTGCATAGCAAACTGCACAAGCAACCCCTGGCCCAATCTCATCCCAGTCCCATCGTTCGTCAGCAATGGCCTCGTCATTAAGCATCCCAATTAAGCGGTGGCACAACTATGCGGGAATCAGCAGCTGCGGCCCCTGTCCAATGCGGTGTTTGGTACCGCCTCATTGGCTGCGGTCGAAGCAGCTCAGCCTGCCCGCGGACTCCTCGAGAGCCGGGATCACAGAGCAGGCAGTGAGGCGGGGGCAATGGCCCAGCTACTGTGACTGCCACTGACTGCCATAAATGCAGTCGCCGGGCATTCAACTAACGCCGGACCTTCTCAACATCCACCTTCGCGTTGCTTCGGAAACTAAGAAAACCGCTTGATTGGCTGTGAGTGCTTCCCTTGCTGCCATCTATCTATCTGTCTATCTATCTATCTATCTATCTATCTATCTATCTATCTATCTATCTATCTATCTATCTGTCTGTCTGTCTATCTATCTATCTATCTGTCTATCTATCTATCTATCTATCTATCTGTCTATCTATCTATCTATCTATCTATCTATCTGTCTGTCTATCTATCTATCTATCTATCTATCTATCTATCTATCTATCTGTCTGTCTATCTATCTATCTATCTATCTATCTGTCTGTCTGTCTATCTATCTATCTATCTATCTATCTATCTATCTATCTCTATCTCTATCTACTATCTCTATCTCTATCTCTATCTTTATCTCTATCTCTATCTCTATCTCTATCTTTATCTCTATCTCTATCTCTATCTCTATGTCTATCTCTATCTCTATCTCTATCTCCATCTCTGTATCTATATATATTTCTATCTATCTCTATCTAACTCTATCTATTATATAAATGTGTATAAATTATCTGTCTTCCTTAGCTTTGAATGATGATATTATTTTAGTAGAGTTTGTTTATAAGATCAGTCGGGCTCACGAATGCTGTTTTCCAACTAAACAACGCTAGAGTGCATTATTTATCAGAGAGCTGCCTCATAAAACAAATTATTGACTTGCTCGGTGACTTTGCTAGGGTTGCTTAAGTACCAGGTGATTTATTAGGCACTTGTTGAGAACTACTGATGCTGAATGGGGCATTGCGGATAAGAAAACTCATGCAAGGAAACGAAAGACAGGATGTTAGACTGACTATTAATAGAAAATAGAGAATGATAAAATATCTGTTTGAGAGTGACAAGACAGATTGAGAGTGACAATACAGATTGAGAGTGACAAGACAGATTGAGAGTGACAAGACAGATTGAGAGTGACAAGACAGATTGAGAGTGACAAGACAGATTGAGAGTGACAATACAGATTGAGAGTGACAAGACAGATTGAGAGTGACAAGACAGATTGAGAGTGACAAGACAGATTGAGAGTGACAAGACAGATTGAGAGTGACAAGACAGATTGAGAGTGACAAGACAGATTGAGAGTGACAAGACAGATTGAGAGTGACAAGACAGTCTAGGAATGACAAGCCCAATCAATAGGGAATAGACATTGATAATGAGAAGGCCAATCGGGAGTGACAATGCATAATTATATAAATTGCAAAGCAATGTGTTAACCAAGGCGGAAATGATATTTAGGGTAATAAGGAAATGGTGTGATGACGCAGGTCATTGTGAGTCTTATTTCTGTGCTCACCTTTGAATCGGAGCGCGTGAGCATCCATACAAGGTTAAAAACACGGCCGACTAAAATGCCTGACCCCAGGCTAAAAATAGACCAAAAAATTGTCCGCTGCAACAATAATCTGAGCTTAGGACTGCTCAAAACCGGCCCGCCATCCTTCATCAGCCCAGCCTCCTCATATCCTGTCCAGCCCTGACTGATTTCAACAATTTGAAACCTGACCTGCCCAGTCAGATCATTTTCTACGTCCCAGAAATTTGGCTCTTGAAATGTTTTCGCTTTGCCTAAATTGATTCTTGCAGCAAAATGAGAAAAATACTACGAGTCAGCTGTCAAAGCGCTGAGCGTTTTTGACATTTTGACGCAGAAAATTACTCAATTATTTTTTAATCCATTTGAACGTTTTTCTAATCAGCCAAATGGATGCTGCGCAGTCTTGGCGGATTTTTTTCGGATTTGGGAGGAACTGGACTAGCGAATGAAAAACTAATGGAGAATGTGGCGAAGTGTAGTCAAAAGTAGGAAATGCTAGGATAATGTGTTAGAAGGTAGGATAATGTGTTAGAAGGTAGGATAATGTGTAAGAAGGTAGGATAATGTGTTAGAAGGTAGGATAATGTGTTAGAAGGTAGGATAATGTGTTAGAAGATAGAATAATGTGTTAGAAGGTAGGATAATGTGTTAGAAGGTAGGATAATGTGTAAGAAGGTAGGATAATGTGTTAGAAGGTAGGATAATGTGTTAGAAGGTAGGATAATGTGTTAGAAGGTAGGATAATGTGTTAGAAGGTAGGATAATGTGTTAGAAGGTAGAATAATGTGTTAGAAGATAGAATAAAGTGTTAGAAGGTAGGATAATATGTTAGAAGGTTGTATAATGTGTTAGAAGGTAGATTAATGTTTTGGAACAGAATGCGTTAAGATGTAACAGAATGTGTGTTTTAATTCTTTGGAAAATGAGTTAGAATGTAGAAAAATGGTTTAAAATGTAGGAAATGAATTAAAATGGTGGAGAATAGGCTAAAATGTAGGTGAATGTGTTTAAATGTAGGTGAATGTGTTTAAATGTGGAGAGTGTGTTTTAATGTAGGTGAATGTGTTTAAATGTAGGTGAATGTGTTTAATGTAGGTGAATGTGTTTAAATGTAGGAGAGTGTGTTTTAATGTAGGTGAATGTGTTTATTGTAGGTGAATGTGTTTAAATGTAGGTGAATGTATTTAAATGTAGGTGAATGTGTTTAATGTAGGTGAATGTGTTTAATGTAGGAGAATGTGTTTAATGTAGGTGAATGTGTTTAAATGTAGGTGAATGTGTTTAAATGTAGGTGAATGTGTTTAAATGTAGGAGTGTGTTTAAATGTAGGTGAATGTGTTTAAATGTAGGTGAATGTGTTTAAATGTAGGTGAATGTGTTTAAATGTAGGTGAATGTGTTTAAATGTAGGAGAATGTGTTTAAATGTAGGTGAATGTGTTTAAATGTAGGTGAATGTGTTTAAATGTAGGTGAATGTGTTTAAATGTAGGTGAATGTGTTTAAATGTAGGAGTGTGTTTAAATGTAGGTGAATGTGTTTAATGTAGGAGAATGTGTTTAATGTAGGAGAATGTGTTTAAATGTAGGTGACTGTGTTTAATGTAGGAGAATGTGTTTAAATGTAGGTGAATGTGTTTAATGTAGGTGAATGTGTTTAAATGTAGGTGAATGTGTTTAAATGTAGGTGAATGTGTTTAAATGTAGGAGAATGTGTTTAAATGTAGGTGAATGTGTTTAAATGTAGGTGAATGTGTTTAAATGTAGGTGAATGTGTTTAAATGTAGGTGAATGTGTTTAAATGTAGGAGAAAGTGTTTAAATGGGCAATGGGCTTTGTACTCAGGCTTCGGTTGAGCCGTTTAGCTGATGAGCAGCTTACACTGGTCGGTGCCTCTTTAATGACAATCCTTCCAGCTGGCTGCATGTGAAGCTAGTACTAATCTTTGTTCGCAATCCTTCCAGCTGGCTGCATGTGAAGCTAGTACTAATCTTTGTTCGCAATCCTTCCAGCTGGCTGCATTTGAAGCTAGTACTAATCTTTGTTGGCAATCCGGATTCAGCCATGCTAGAGTGCAGCACAATCTGCGCCTGCATACCGCAGCTGCCCGCCAATCTGTCCCGCTACTATAGTCTATGGTACAAAGGGGAGGAGTTCATCGAGCTCAACGTGTCCACTAATGGCTTCTGCACCCTGCAGCACGAGATCCCGACCAACACCTCGTGGAAAGCTCGAAGCAGCGAGGAAGTGCTCAGGATGCTGCTCAACTATTACCTGGCACCGCCGCTCATTCTGGTAACTGTGGTCACTAACATGCTCATCTGCGCTGTGCTCACAAGAAAGCACATGATCACCCCAACCAACATCATTCTTCTGGCTATGGCCATTGTTGACATGCTCACTGGTAAGTCGGGCGGCCGTGCTCACAGTTCCGTGCTCACAGTTCCATGCTCACAGTTCCATGCTCAAAGTTCCATGCTCACAGTTTCATTCTCACAGCTCCATGCTCACACTTTCATGCTCACAGTTTCATGCTCACAGTTCCATGCTCACTGCTCACTGCTCACAGTTCCGTGCTCACTGCTCACAGTTCCGTGCTCACTGCTCACAGTTCCGTGCTCACTGCTCACAGTTCCGTGCTCACTGCTCACAGTTCTGTGTTCACTGATCACAGTTCCGGGCTCACTGCTCACAGTTCTGTGTTCACTGCTCGCAATTGCCTGAGCTACTGTAGCCGCTCATTATTTTGCGCTTCTTGCCTTTTAAGACTAATTTACTCCGTTTGCACTGCCCAGATCCCGGGGAATCTAATCCTCGCTCGCGTGCCGCACAGTTTTGAGTAAGCTTTTTTATCCCAAAGCCTTCTCGTCTATCTACGCCGTACTGCTCCCCATCTTCTTGTCTCCTTGCCTTTGAATGCCCTTTTCTAGGCATTCTCTTTGCCTTGCTGCCTGCTGCGAGCCTTATTGACTGCCTTCAGCCCTTCAAGGCCCCCCAATACCCCGGCCACTTCCCCAACCTGCCAACGCCACCCGCGACCCGATCGGCACAGGGGAGGCTGCCACTTGTTCCGCCCCCTTGCCGGATGAAGATCGGCTACTCCACAAGCCGGGGCCGATTCCAGACGCTTGGCAGCGACCTCCCCAACCCCACCCACCTCCGACTTCTCGACAGCCACGCCACGACTGGAGGAGGAAGAGGAGGAAGAAAGGGCTGGTCTGGGGAAAGTTTGAGGCCGAAGAAACCCGGTCCAGCCCCTCCTCCCCCAGCTGTCTCCCCGTCTTCCCGTCTGGTTTCCTGTATTTTAGCCATCTATTCAATAGTCTCCGAGTCGCAGAGGTCCCCTGCCGGCCTCCGTCTGAGAATCCTGCTAGATTCGCCTAGAAAAAAAGCTGCATGAGTATGGGGAATTCCCCATTCAATGCGCTATCTATTCCCCACGGCTGAGAGCACTCGCGGGAACAAAGGAGCCACTTTATCAGGACAGATTAGGAGCCGAATGAGAGGCTCTGCTGGATCTGAAAGCCCGCCCGAGTCTCCGATTCCTCAATCGACAGATCAGATTTCAAACGCTCGATTAGATCGATGATTGGCGAGAGTGCATTTTACCTGCCGATTCAAAGCCGCGCCGACGTCACCGAAATCCCAATTAAGGCTGGGAGACAAAAGCGGGTAACTGGCTGCGGCTTCCTACCCCCGATGCGGGCCACGCCTGAGTGCAAACACGGGCTGCTGGGGGTGTGACTGGCTGGATCGATTGCGGGACCTGAGGATGCCAATCCACTGCGGAGACAATGAGCGACGAATTTTTTAATCTGGCTGCTGCTGCTGCTGCTGCTGCTGCTGCTGCTGCTGCTGCTGCTGCTGCTGCTGCTGCTGCTGCTGCTCGTTTCTGTCCCAGCTGGCAGTGAAACCAAGGGAGTGTTTGTTCTTCCACAGCTGCTGCTGGAGCACCTACACGGCCCGCGTGCTTCCTGCCTGTCTGTCCACGCTGACTTCGACGCTGCGGTTTACGATTTAGTTGTCAGCTTGTACTGCCGATTCTCTTCTCCATTGCACCACATGCTAATAGTAACACTTGGCCTGCTAAATCCTACTCCTAGATCCCATCTCATACATAACTAGATCAAAACTCACACCTGATCCCATCTCACACCTGATCCCATCTCACACCTGATCCCATCTCACACCTGATCCAATCTCACACCTGATTCCATCTCACACCTGATCCCATCTTACACCTGATTCCATCTCACACCTGATCCAATCTCACACCTGATTCCATCTCACACCTGATCCCATCTTACACCTGATTCCATCTCACACCTGATCCAATCTCACACCGGATCCCATCTCATAACTCACCTAATCCCATCTCATTCTTCACCTGATCCCATCTCATTCTTCACCTGATCCCATCTCATTCTTCACCTGATCCCATCCCATTCCTCACCTGATCCCATCTCATACCTTACCTGATCCCATTTCATTTCTCACCTGATCCCATCTCATTCCTCACCTGATCCCATCCAATACCTCACCTGACCCCGATTACCAATTTTCTTCGGACCAGCCAGATTCCATTGGACCCTCTCACTTATTTATTTGCAAGCTGTCGCGCTAAATACCGTAAATGAGGAGGTGCAAAAGTCCAGCTGGTCCGAATGCTACTTCCTCATTGAGGAAGCGAGACGAGGCTCCGACCAGCAAGCAAGCGATGAGGCCGGCAGGGCTGCGCAGGAGGCTTCCCGGTCTCCTCACCCAGCTTTAGCACGCAAACTCGCGTGCGCCTGGGGGGCGGTCGGCGGAATCGTTGTTCCGAGGGGCCTTGAAACTCGGCTAGGCAATTTTTTTGTAGGAAAAGGCGGCGGACCAGATGAAGTGCTGTCCGGCCTCCTTGCAGCACTGCTGTTCGCAATCCTCAAATTATAGAGGAAACAAGCACTTCAGTGACCTGCAGCTTTGCTAAAGCCGATAATTGACTAAACTCAAAGACTTCCTCAAACTAAAAATATAACAATGACCAAGCCGAGTCTGAAAAACTGACATTTCAAAAATTTCGGAATTTAAAGAAACGAAAGTCTAAAAAACGGAACACCGGAATAAGAAACTCCGATTCGTGAAAAGTCGAATCCCAAAAGCCGGTTGTAAAAAATGCCCGAATATTAACAGTGGACTGTTTCAAATACCCGCTGCCCACTTCACGAAAACCGATTGACCGACTTTCATGAAAGTCCACCAGATGGATCAACATTTTCCACCCTTTACCATTAAAAAAACTTTCAAAGTCGTTGTCGGAGACCCTGGTGACAAGGACAGCTAACATCGCTCTGTTATAACCTCTGTGGCAAACCCATACGAGTACTTGTTCGAATATAATCAACAATATTAGCTCACATGGTAACACGATAATACTTTGCGAGAAAAAATATGCCAATATTGGTGCTGTTTTGCCACCAGACACACCGACGAATAGGTTGAATATGTTAAGAGATAAAGAGGTGTGTACATCTGCCCTGACTTTCTCATCGTCAGGCAGTGTACACTCTCACTGTGTCTTGGGCGTAAACAGCACGACAAGCTCAGAACATCGTCGAAACAGAGTATGATCTATTTTTTCAGTCTACATTTAACAGCTCTGAATTTTGGCCTATTGGTAAACAAGTCCAGCCCACCGGTTCCTTCACTTCTCCCCCCATGCAGGTTTTGTCACATTCTGGGCAGCCCTTTGTGCCATTATTGTGTAAGCCTATAGCTGCGCCTTTTTCCTCTCCATCGCTTTTTTGCTACATCTCAGGGGCCTCTGATCTCTCGCCCACTCTCCATCTAGGCTCAGTCTCTTACTCACTCCGTCGGAGTAGCAGTTTGCCCCTTCACCCCCACACCGAAAATATCCCCAGCTCATAGCTGGCCCACTTATTGCTCTGCCAAGATGCTTCTCTCGCCTTTATTTCGCATCCAGCAGCTCTCATTTCCATTAGGCCCAGCCCCGTGCAGCTCAGCACTTTGCGCTGCCACCTGTTAGTAGCGACTGCTTGAAGAAGCCACCTGCGGACCTCCTCTCCTCACCATCTACCTGGGAAATTGCATTGTGTTTGCATTCCATTCCCAGTTGGGCGCGTTGGTATTTTACAGCTTTCAGCCCCGGCGTTGGAAGCAACAGATGCGATAAGAAGGTAGGCTGAGGAGGAGGAGAAGTGGAAAAAAGGAAATAATGGATCAAGTAATTGATTATGAGGATCAGGGGAGTGATAATGGATCAAGTAATTGATAATGAGGATCAGGGGAGTGATAATGGATCAAGTAATTGATAATGAGGATCAGGGGAGTGATAATGGGTCAAGTAACTCACAATGAGGATCGGGTGATTAAGATGGGATCACGTTAGCGAGTGGGGATTAGGTGAGAGATGGGATCAGGAGAGGTAGATGTGATCAGGTGAGGTAGATGGGATCAGGTGAGAGATAAGATCAGGTGAGAGATGGGATCAGGTGAGAGATGGGATCAGGTGAGAGATGGGATCAGGTGAGAGATGGGATCAGTTGAGAGATGGGATGAGGTGAGAGATGGGATCAGTTGAGAGATGGGATGAGGTGAGAGATGGGATCAGGTGGGGGATGGGATGAGGTGAGAGATGGGATCAGGTGAGAGATGGGATCAGGTGAGAGATGGGATGGGGAGAGGAAAAAGGGGACTGAAATAATTTCATAGGGACTTAACAAGTCGTAAATCAAATTCGGTAAAAGATCAGGGTGGGTTGGAGTAAAAGTCGAAGTGAAAAATAATTTTCATAGCACAGTGATTCGGGGCACTCGAATTGCGGGGGTTGAAGCTGAAGGAGCTGAAGGTGGAAAAGAGGCAGAGGCAATGTGCGGTTTTCAAGCCAGAAGTCGAGCTGGGTAGAAAATAGTTTCATTTAGGAGTTTGATCGGCCTTGGCTTTCATCGCGGAAGAAAATTATTTCGCTTTTTTATCTGCTCTGCAGTAGAAGAGGAAACCCGAGACAGAAGTTCCCCGCCACAGACTGCAAACTGAAGACAGATTCTTTTAGCAGTCCCGATTCCGTCTGATGCGTCATCAATTATGAAACAGGGGCGAAGGCAGGGGCGAGGCAAACAGAAGGCAGAGCAGACACTGCAGCCAGTCGTGACCGAATAATCGCATTCCGACTTCAATCTTCAATTCAAGATCCATTCAAATCCTCCATTCAGTGGGATAGACTAGCAATCCATTCAAATCCTCCATTCAGTGGGATAGACTAGCAATCCATTCGTATCCTCCATTCAGTGGGATAGACTAGCAATCCATTCGTATCCTCCATTCAGTGGGATAGACTAGCAATCCATTCATATCCTCCATTCAGTGGGATAGACTAGCAATCCATTCGTATCCTCCATTCAGTGGGATAGACTAGCAATCCATTCATATCCTCCATTCAGTGGAATAGACTAGCAATCCATTCATATCCTCCATTCAGTGGAATAGACTAGCAATCCATTCATATCCTCCATTCAGTGGGATAGACTAGCAATCCATTCATATCCTCCATTCAGTGGAATAGACTAGCAATCCATTCATATCCTCCATTCAGTGGGATAGACTAGCAATCCATTCATATCCTCCATTCAGTGGAATAGACTAGCAATCCATTCATATCCTCCATTAAGTGGGATAGACTAGCAATCCATTCATATCCTCCATTAAGTGGGATAGACTAGCAATCCATTCATATCCTCCATTCAGTGGGATAGACTAGCAATCCATTCATATCCTCCATTCAGTGGGATAGACTAGCAATCCATTCGTATCCTCCATTCAGTGGGATAGACTAGCAATCCATTCATATCCTCCATTCAGTGGGATAGACTAGCAATCCATTCATATCTTCCATTCAGTGGGATAGACTAGCAATCCATTCATATCCTCCATTCAGTGGAATAGACTAGCAATCCATTCATATCCTCCATTCAGTGGGATAGACTAGCAATCCATTCATATCCTCCATTCAGTGGAATAGACTAGCAATCCATTCATATCCTCCATTAAGTGGGATAGACTAGCAATCCATTCATATCCTCCATTCAGTGGGATAGACTAGCAATCCATTCAAATCCTCCATTCAGTGCGGATAGACTAGCAATCCACTCCGCATGCCACTCCGGGAGCCAGATAGAGATGCAGAGCAAAATTCCCGTCCCAGAATCTCAGTGCTCCTCACAATGAGTTGTCCCACCTGACTGAGCCTAAGTCAGCGCGCCATTTTCTACCCTGCCAAATTAGTATATTACAGGAGTAAAATCTGCGATTTTTATGATTGCAGCATCGGCTGGAGATTAATGACGCGTTGGATGAGAAATTGAAAAAAGGTACCCACAAACCTTCGCCCCATCTCCCCTCTGAGGAGTCGCTTCCCTCGCCCGGGCATTCGTGTTGCAAGCCGATCCCCAGGATGCGGACTGATTGAGGGAAGCCAAGCAGGGCGAGGATTTGGGTAGGGGATAAATTACATTGGAAACGGGGATCAGGGAATGCGAGAGATGGAGCTGGGTGAGGGGAGGCTGACTGCTAAGGAATGGGAAGGAAACGCAGAAAAAAGGTAGCACGGTAGGCGATGGCGGCCTGCAGGCCGAGCTAGGTGCATGCAAGGCCTGCCACACTCGTGCAGAAACGAGAAACGAGAGAGATCGGGGAAATTTCAGAGCGAGAAAGAGAACAGCTCAAATGAGAAATGAGAACTCTCAGAGAAAACAAGTGCGTGGGTGACGCAGTTGCGGGCGCGTCTGAATGGTAGAGCTGGGTTGCTGGGCCACCCCAGATCAGTGGGCGGAGTGACGAAGCTCGGTTCCCCCGTGTATTGTTCTATTGTTTCGCAAGAGACCCGCAGCGTAGTTGAGTGGAAGCGAAAAACGTCGCCGGCTGCTAATTAGCGGGTCTGAGCCATCCATCTGGCGATAAGAGAACCAGTTGCCTTCACTCCCCCATCCCCCAGTTTCAGTGTGCCTGCATGGATAGCTGATTGCCTGCATGGATAGCTGATTGCCTGCCTGGATAGCTGATTGCCTGCATGGATAGCTGATTGCCTGCATGGATAGCTGATTGCCTGCCTGGATAGCTGATTGCCTGCCTGGATAGCTGATTGCCTGCATGGATAGCTGATTGCCTGCATGGATAGCTGATTGCCTGCCTGGATAGCTGATTGCCTGCATGGATAGCTGATTGCCTGCATGGATAGCTGGTTGCCTGCCTGGATAGCTGATTGCCTGCCTGGATAGCTGATTGCCTGCATGGATAGCTGATTGCCTGCCTGGATAGCTGATTGCCTGCATGGATAGCTGATTGCCTGCATGGATAGCTGATTGCCTGCCTGGATAGCTGATTGCCTGCATGGATAGCTGATTGCCTGCCTGGATAGCTGATTGCCTGCCTGGATAGCTGATTGCCTGCATGGATAGCTGATTGCCTGCCTGGATAGCTGATTGCCTGCATGGATAGCTGATTGCCTGCCTGGATAGCTGATTGCCTGCATGGATAGCTGATTGCCTGCATGGATAGCTGATTGCCTGCATGGATAGCTGATTGCCTGCCTGGATAGCTGGTTGCCTGCCTGGATAGCTGATTGCCTGCCTGGATAGCTGATTGCCTGCATGGATAGCTGATTGCCTGCCTGGATAGCTGATTGCCTGCATGGATAGCTGATTGCCTGCATGGATAGCTGATTGCCTGTATGGATAGCTGATTGCCTGCATGGATAGCTGATTGCCTGCATGGATAGCTGATTGCCTGCAGGCAGGCAGGCAGGCAGGCAGGAATCGGTCCTGGAAACCCACCTATTGTTTGCAGGCATGTAAAGTGCTCAGGCTGGGTTGCGCCACATGTTCTGTGGATGCTTCGCTCGAATTTATAAAACTCTCAGAAAATTTGGCTGGGCGCCGCTGCACTAAAACAATGGCGTAGAAACGATTGGCAAACACCGAAAGTCACTGAGCTTTCGGTGGGGATTCTTGGAACCCTTTTAAGCATTGAATAATCCACTTGCTGCTGGGATTGTGAGTCTATTGTTGGCTTTCCGCTACACTCTGCTTGAAGTTCTCGAAACACTCGTTATACTCTGCGAAACACTGCCTAGAGCACCACCATATATAAATACAAGCATAATGCAGCATTCATAGAATTAAAGCCTAGATTACCCAACCTTCAAATCCTACCCAACCTCAAATCCTACAGATTCTCAAATCCTACCCAAACTCAAATCCTACCCAACCTCAAATCCTACAGATTCTCAAATCCTACCCAAACTCAAATCCTACCCAACCTTCAAATCCTACCCAACCTTCAAATCCTACCCAACCTCAAATCCTACAGATTCTCAAATCCTACCCAAACTCAAATCCTACCCAACCTTCAAATCCTACCCAACCTTCAAATCCTACCCAACCTCAAATCCTACAGATTCTCAAATCCTAACCAAACTCAAATCCTACCCAACCTTCAAATCCTACCCAACCTTCAAATCCTACCCAACCTCAAATCCTACAGATTCTCAAATCCTACCCAAACTCAAATCCTACCCAACCTTCAAATCCTACCCAACCTTCAAATCCTACCCAACCTCAAATCCTACAGATTCTCAAATCCTACCCAAACTCAAATCCTACCCAACCTTCAAATCCTACCCAACCTCAAATCCTACAGATTCTCAAATCCTACCCAAACTCAAATCCTACCCAACCTTCAAATCCTACCCAACCTTCAAATCCTACCCAACCTCAAATCCTACAGATTCTCAAATCCTACCCAAACTCAAATCCTACCCAACCTTCAAATCCTACCCAACCTTCAAATCCTACCCAACCTTCAAATCCTACCCAACCTTCAAATCCTACCCAACCTCAAATCCTACAGATTCTCAAATCCTACCCAAACTCAAATCCTACATATCCTCAAATCCTACCCAAACTCAAATCCTACATATCCTCAAATCCTACCCAACCTCAAATCCCACCCATCTTCAAATCCTACATATTCTCAAATCCTACCCAAACTCAAATCCTACATATCCTCAAATCCTACTCAACCTCAAATCCTACATATCCTCAAATCCAACATATCCTCAAATCCAACATATCCTCAAATCCTACATATCCTCAAATCCTACATATCCTCAAATCCTACATATCCTCAAATCCTACATATCCTCAAATCCTACATATCCTGAAATCCTACATATCCTCAAATCCAACATATCCTCAAATCCTACCCAAACTCAAATCCTACATATCCTCAAATCCAACATATCCTCAAATCCTACCCAAACTCAAATCCTACATATCCTCAAATCCAACATATCCTCAAATCCTACATATCCTCAAATCCTACATATCCTCAAATCCTACCCAAACTCAAATCCTACATATCCTCAAATCCTACCCAAACTCAAATCCTACATATCCTCAAATCCTAAATATCCTCAAATCCTACATATCCTCAAATCCTACATATCCTCAAATCCTACATATGCTCAAATCCTACATATCCTCAAATCCAACATATCCTCAAATCCTACATATCCTCAAATCCTACATATCCTCAAATCCTACATATGCTCAAATCCTACATATCCTCAAATGCAACATATCCTCAAATCCAACATATCCTCAAATCCTACCCAAACTCAAATCCTACATATCCTCAAATGCAACATATCCTCAAATCCAACATATCCTCAAATCCTACCCAAACTCAAATCCTACATATCCTCAAATCCTACTCTACCTCAAATCCTACATATCCTCAAATCCAACCCAAACTCAAATCCTAAAATTTCCTAAATCCAACCCATATCAAATTCTAACCAATCCCAAATCCAACTCAACTTTACATTCCAGCCAATCAAATCCTATCCAATCCCAAATCCTACCCAACTTTAAATTCCAGCCAATCAAATCCTCCACAACTTTAAATTCCAGCCAATCAAATCCTACCCAACGCAAACCACGCAAACGGCACTATTACAGGCATCTTCCCGCTGCCCTGGTACCTGCTGTCCGAGTTCGCCCACAGCTGGACAGTGGGCCGAGTCTGCCACAGTCCGGCTGCCGCCAACATGGTCAACCTCATGACCTTCACCCTGCCCACCATCGCCCACACGGCCTCAATCTGGCTAACAGTGATTCTGGCTATTCAGCGCTGGGTGTACATCACCTTCCCGATGTCCGTGCAGCGCCTTTGCACCAACCGCACTTCGGTGGGTGCCATTGTCATTCTGCTGGTCGTCACCAGCACGCTGATGGCCGCCTGGGCCTATCTGGATGGGCCTTACACCATTGCCATGGCAACGGACGACGGCAGACCCAACTTGGTTGTCTCGTGCAACTTCGCCAGCCAGAAGCAGCTGTTCGGAGTGCTGATCTACACCCGGACACTGCTGGTGCACCTCATCCCGTCCGTGCTGCTGCTTGTCTTCACCAGTCTGCTGGTTAATGGCATGCGCAAGGCGGCCAAGCGGAGGAAGCTGCTGCTGACCGGGCGCCGAAACCAGCAGCAGCAGCAGCAGCAACTATTGCAGCAGGTTCGAGTCTGATCATCAAATAAAACTTTATACCCGATTGCTGAAATCATGACCTCGGCAGAATTTTTAATGACTTAGATTACTTGCTATCCAGTAGCAGCAGCTGCAGCCATAGTCGAGATTTGAAGCGCACATCAAAAATCTGCCACATCTCTCAATTCCAGGAGCAACAGCCGCAGGCCCCGGTCGCGACCCAACAGCGCAGGCGCGAGGAGCCTAGCAACACGACTGCTATGCTGACCACAGTCGTGGGCATCTTCATGGTGGTGGAGCTGCCGATGACGGTGGTCATGTCGCTGTACGCCCTGCAGCTCCGCACCAGAATGGAGTTCATGGTATCCATTTTAAACTACGCCGTCCCAGTCATCAACTTCACCATCCTCGTCTCGTATCCAATCAATTTCTTCATCTATACGAAGATGTCCAGCCAATTCCGCCAGACATTCGCCACAACATTCGGCCGCTGCCGGATTATTGATTGCTGCTGCCACAGCGACGCCGGCGATTACGGCCGCAACGGCGGCCGCAGGAGGCAGACTTTGGGCGCGCAGCAACTGGGATCAGGTCCGGCTGGTCATGAGTCCAAGCTCAAGGAGCAGCAGCCGCTGACCAACTCGACGGCCGCTCTGGGACCGACGATCAACGGCGGAGAGGGTGTGACGGAGGCCCTGGTAAGCTCGGACCTCTAGCTGCCATCTCTGCACGACGGCATTCAATATAGCCAATGCAAAGAGATCCTAGTATTTCATGCGTTTCGATATAAAGTCTCCGTGACTAGCATTAAAGACCAGTTTAAAGCGGTGTACATCTTTGGCTTGCAATGTCTCTGAAATTGAACTTATTCAGGCTTTAAAAAACTCAAGACACGAAATTGGTCGAAATTTGAGAACTTGCATCGCTGCATCTTGGTCCGGATGTAGATAATCTATCTCAAGGTCTCGTCCTTTCCCCACGCAGCCGTCATCAAAGTGCATAGGGCTTTCTTATGCCATGTTTATCTCATTTTAAATTCTGCTTGGCTCATCTCTCCTTTTGCATGTGTGGCGTGGCGCGCAATTGTCACGGTAGCTGGCCCTCTTGCCTGGCATGCAAAGGTTTAGTAAAATGTACTTGTACTAGCCCTAATTAAGTCATGTAAGCTTGTAGATATATCTGTTGAAGTGACAATAATTTATTCAAGTGCGCTGATAAATAGTGAATTATTTTTCTTTGCTTTCCTAACTACTCCGCTTAAAATGTAGCTAAGAAATCTATTCTCAGCTGCCCCATTTTGAGATAGACATGACTCCTTCAATGCGGAGACTCACATTTTACCGGACACGTGCAGGCTTGTATTCCGAGGATCATATTATGCTTATGTGATATTGCTTAATTACCGATAGGGCTAATACTTAATTGCCTTCTAGAAAGATTCAACGCGCTGTATTGTATTTTACCTTTATTTTTCTTGCTCTCGTAACACAAGTGAGTAGCGGGAGTACCACAGTTGAATGAAATATGAAATATTTGTACTGTACCTCGACTAGCCCACAATCGCTTGTTCGTGCTACTTTTTTATTGCTGCAACGGATCATGAATGGGAAGCCACCCTCGAAAATGTTAATTCGAAAACTTAGATATTATTTGTCCAAAGTGTTGCGCTCCGATCTGAGCCAAAGTCCGTTTCTTTTTAGCTAGGAAGAAGAGACAAACACGAACTCTCCAAGCCAGGCTAATTCAACATTTTCTCAGCTGTGGCTGACAAGGTTGCGCTAACATTGTCGTGTTTCTCCTAACCAGACACAACAGACTAAAAAAAGCCCAAGGAAATCGCTTTGTATATGCACGTGTTTCGCACCGTTTCTCAGATCAAAATTGTTTGCTTGGACTAAAAAAATAAAAGCTGCAACCCTATTACAGATTAGTCCAATTCTTCTTGCTCGCTTCTCCATCACTAAAAGAAAATGGAGAACAAAGCTGACTCCGGTTTTAAGTTATTTATCCTGCGACACAAAACTATAAATTTGTCAAACTCAAACTTATAGCTAGACTGGAATCCGAGCAAACAAGAGGATAAGAAATTTCATGTCAAATAGGTGTCTGGATGCGCCTCAAAAGCCAACGAGGTCTGTGATATTGTCGACGGAGTCTACAAAGGTTGGTGTTAGTGATTCTGACACATTCTTCGAGTTGTGACTGTGCAGCTGATGCTCAAGGTTGGTGCCAGTGATTCTGACACATTCTTCGAGTTGTGACTTTGCAGCTGATGCTCAAGGTTGGTGCCAGTGATTCTGACACATTCTTCGAGTTGTGACTTTGCAGCTGATGCTCAAGGTTGGTGCCAGTGATTCTGACACATTCTTCGAGTTGTGACTTTGCAGCTGATGCTCAAGGTTGGTGCCAGTGATTCTGACACATTCTTCGAGTTGTGACTGTGCAGCTGATTCTCAAGATTGGTGCCAGTGATTCTGACACATTCTTCGAGTTGTGACTGTGCAGCTGATGCTCAAGGTTGGTGCCAGTGATCAGTGATTCTGACATTCTTCGAGTTGTGACTTTGCAGCTGATTCTCAAGGTTGGTGCCAGTGATTCTGACACATTCTTCGAGTTGTGACTGTGCAGCTGATGCTCAAGGTTGGTGCCGGTGATCAGTGATTCTGACATTCTTCGAGTTGTGACTTTGCAGCTGATGCTCAAGGTTGGTGCCAGTGATTCTGACACATTCTTCGAGTTGTGACTTTGCAGCTGATGCTCAAGGTTGGTGCCAGTGATTCTGACACATTCTTCGAGTTGTGACTTTGCAGCTGATGCTCAAGGTTGGTGCCAGTGATTCTGACACATTCTTCGAGTTGTGACTTTGCAGCTGATGCTCAAGGTTGGTGCCAGTGATTCTGACACATTCTTCGAGTTGTGACTGTGCAGCTGATTCTCAAGATTGGTGCCAGTGATTCTGACACATTCTTCGAGTTGTGACTGTGCAGCTGATGCTCAAGGTTGGTGCCAGTGATCAGTGATTCTGACATTCTTCGAGTTGTGACTTTGCAGCTGATTCTCAAGGTTGGTGCCAGTGATTCTGACACATTCTTCGAGTTGTGACTGTGCAGCTGATGCTCAAGGTTGGTGCCGGTGATCAGTGATTCTGACATTCTTCGAGTTGTGACTTTGCAGCTGATGCTCAAGGTTGGAGCCAGTGATTCTGACACATTCTTCGAGTTGTGACTGTGCAGTGTGCAGCTGATTCTCAAGATTGGTGCCAGTGATTCTGACACATTCTTCGAGTTGTGACTGTACAGCTGATTCTCAAGATTGGTGCCAGTGACCAGTGATTCTGATATTCTTCGAGTTGTGACTTTGCAGCTGATGCTCAAGGTTGGTGCCAGTGATTCTGACACATTCTTCGAGTTGTGACTGTGCAGCTGATGCTCAAGGTTGGAGCCAGTGACCAGTGATTCTGACACATTCTTCGATAAGTGACTGTGCTTCTCAATCATATCAACCCTGGCTTACTTCAGCGATTCAAACATTCGTGCCAATTAGCTTACTTCGCGAAAGAATTAATCAGGAATCAGGATTAGGGGGCAGTATCCGATGCAGTATTTTTGCAACAAGTAGTGCATTTTTGAAAAAAGGTTAAACACTCTAGATAAAGGTATAGATTGATCTTCACCTTGGCTTGCCAGTACGAAGGTTGTCAACTATTTGACAACTGGCTAATCAAATAACGTTTCGTAAGACAATCTGCGGCAAAAGGTTGCTGGTTGGTTGTTAAAGCACGCATTGACGGCAAACATTTGACCCGACCTCATCAGAGGCACGACAGCTTCCAGTTCGTGTTTAATATTGCCGAACGGCAGTCCATGTTCTGTTTCTAAGAATGCGCGTGCAGCCTTGACAAGCGCAAAGTATAACGCAGCCAATCCTAAATATGGAAATCGGATAATTAAATAATCTTAAGCTAGAACAAACGAGCAACAGAAAAAGGTGGATGGGACAGTTAGGGAGCATGACAAATATATTATTCCCTAGTTAACAACTACTGCTTGTAACTAACGGAAAACACGTTCGGACACCAGCGGTTAGTGACACAGGCCACACAGAAACTGTCAGAGAGTGACACTGACCACACAGACACTGTCAGAGATTGACAGACCACACAGACACTGTCAGAGAGTGACAGACCACACAGACACTGTCAGAGAGTGACACTGACCACACAGACACTGTCAGAGAGTGACAGACCACACAGACACTGTCAGAGAGTGACACTGACCGCACAGACACTGTCAGAGAGTGACAGACCACACAGACACTGTCAGAGAGTGACAGACCACACAGACACTGTCAGAGAGTGACAGACCGCACAGACACTGTCAGAGAGTGACAGACCACACAGACACTGTCGGAGAGTGACAGACCACACAGACACTGTCAGAGAGTGACAGACCACAACCACACAGACACTGTCAGAGAGTGACAGACCGCACAGACACTGTCAGAGAGTGACAGACCACACAGACACTGTCAGAGAGTGACAGACCACACAGACACTGTCAGAGAGTGACAGACCACAACCACACAGACACTGTCAGAGAGTGACACTGACCGCACAGACACTGTCAGAGAGTGACAGACCACACAGACACTGTCAGAGAGTGACAGACCGCACAGACACTGTCAGAGAGTGACAGACCACACAGACACTGTCAGAGAGTGACAGACCACACAGACACTGTCAGAGAGTGACAGACCACACAGACACTGTCAGAGAGTGACAGACCACACAGACACTGTCAGAGAGTGACAGACCACATAGACCAGTGGGTAAGACATCAGAAGATCAAGCTGCAACAAGTAAAGCACAGAGCGCAGGGACTCTAAATTCTGCAAGAAATAAATCGACTGAGAAACTCGCAAGAATTTTTTTAAGTAAAAAAATTACATAATCAAACCATCAAGCCTAGCTTTCTTACATTATATACACAAAAACGATTGAGGCCTACAATGTGGGCTCGCAGTGTGACACGGAAATTTCAAATAAGCGACTTTAAACAAACAAAAACAAACTGCTACATAAACGATTAAATGATAACTCACGCGCTAACTAATGCAATGTACATTTAGATAAATAGAAACAGACAAACACATGTAACAGCATCAACTCACAAGTTTATTGAGGATTTCCAAATTAAATAACTTATTTTCGCGGGTCGCACGCAGACCAGCCTACTGAGTGAATAGCCAATAGAGGTCGTAAAACACACACTGAGAGACAAATTATAACACGAGTGATTTACAACGGCTAAACGCATTTTCACTTGCGAATCTGACGATACGAGTAGCTGTTTGGAGGGGCGGACAGATAAATCAACTGGCTTAGTGCGTGACTTAATGCGACAGTGCATCAGGACAATCAATGGACAATGAAGGCTTCCACAAAACACATACTGTTTAAAGCAACAATCACTACTGATGACAATTCGATAGTTGAAATATTGGAAACATGACGCCACTGCAACAATGAGAGCAGGCAACACAGGGCGGATTCCATAGCCTTGCTGAGTAGAAAATATTCTTTGATCTAGACTGGGCCTTTTGTCTCTAATCCTTTATGTCATCTCTTAAGATCAACAAAAAATTACATCATTTGAAATTGCAGCAACACAATGGCTCAGACGAAACTGACAGTCAGATGAAACTGACAGTCAGATGAAACTGACAGTCAGATGAGAACGCACAACAATGGACAAAAAATGTTTAAAAAAACGATAGAGATCACATCGTGCTCGGCAGACTACTTGCCAGTAGGCATGGACGCTTTCGGATTCGGCGGAAGTGGCCGGCTCGCTGCGCCGCCCCGGCCGCTGTGGTAGCCGTCTATGGGAGCCTGGGGCGGCAGGCGGCCGCGACTGCTGCCGACCACGACCGGGCCGCCAACTGCCAGTCCCGAAGAGGAGGCGGCGCCCGCGGCTCCGTTTCGATGCTGCTGGACAAGCAAATGCTGCTGCTGCTGCTGCTGGTACTGCATTTGCTGCTGCTGCTGTTGTGAGTGGCCATCGGCGCCTCCTCGATTTTTTGCCGCTACAAAAAATTTAAAATTGAAGAACCTAATATTGTCTATGCTTTTCTTAGGTACTACTAATAATCACAACAGGAAGTAGTCTGTTGCAGGTATCTCGTAACAGGCTAAATCTGGCGCAAGTGAACACATAATATTGTAGGTAGATACTCTCAATCAGCAGGGTGTGAGATGAAAGCAGGGTGTGTGAGATGAAAGCAGGATGTGTGAGATGAAAGCAGGGTGTGTGAGATGAGATCAGAATGTGTGAGATGAAAGCAGGGTGTGTGAGATGAAATCAGGATGTGTGAGATGAGATCAGAATGTGTGAGATGAAAGCAGGGTGTGTGAGATGAAATCAGGGTGTGTGAGATGAAAGCAGGGTGTGTGAGATGAAATCAGGATGTGTGAGATGAGATCAGAATGTGTGAGATGAAAGCAGGGTGTTTGAGATGAAAGCAGGGTGTGTGAGATGAAAGCAGGATGTGAGATGAAAGCAGGGTGTGTGAGATGAAAGCAGGGTGTGTGAGATGAAAGCAGGGTGTGTGAGATGAGATCAGAATGTGTGAGATGAAATCAGGGTGTGTGAGATGAAAGCAGGATGTGTGAGATGAAATCAGGATGTGTGAGATGAGATCAGAATGTGTGAGATGAAAGCAGGGTGTGTGAGATGAAATCAGGGTGTGTGAGATGAAAGCAGGGTGTGTGAGATGAAATCAGGATGTGTGAGATGAGATCAGAATGTGTGAGATGAAAGCAGGGTATTTGAGATGAAAGCAGGGTGTGTGAGATGAAAGCAGGATGTGTGAGATGAAAGCAGGGTGTGTGAGATGAAAGCAGGGTGTGTGAGATGAAAGCAGGGTGTGTGAGATGAAAGCAGGGTGTGTGAGATGAAAGCAGGGTGTGTGAGATGAAAGCAGGGTGTGTGAGATGAAAGCAGGGTGTGTGAGATGAAAACAGGGTGTGTGAGATGAAAGCAGGGTGTGTGAGATGAAAGCATGGTGTGTGAGATGAAAGCAGGGCAGCTTGTTAGAGGCACTAACCGTTCGCAGGCTGGGCTGAGGCGGCCGTCTGTCCAAACTTGAGCATGTTCCAGTCGAACACATAGTCGTAGGTGAAGCCCTCCCTGTGGAACAGGTTGCGGAACAGCTGTCGCAGGTAGCTGTAGTCCGGCTTATCGTCGAAGCGCAACGAGCGACAGAAGGTGAGGTAAGTGGCGAACTCGCCCGGGTAGCCCTGGCAGAGGGCTTCAACGGGAGTCTGCATCTTCTTCTCGCTGATGCGCTCGTACTTTTGCCGCTTGGTGGCCGCCTTGAGGCCCTGCCAGGGCAGCGCGCCGCGGAGGAAGTACATAAACACATAGCCCAGCGACTCCATGTCGTCTCGCCTGGCTTGCTCTGTGGCGGTTGGGATTTGTATTTTTATATTTGGATGTGATGAATGGGGATTTGAACTAATGGATTGGGATTTCTGTTTTGGGATGTGACGAATGGGGATTTGAACTAATGGATTGGGATTTCTGTTTTGGGATGTGCTGAATGGGGATTCGAACTAATGGATTGGGATTTCTGTTTTGGGATGTGCTGAATGGGGATTTGAACTAATGGATTGGGATTTCTGTTTTGGGATGTGCTGAATGGGGATTCGAACTAATGGATTGGGATTTCTGTTTTGGGATGTGTTTAATGGGGATTTGAACTAATGGATTGGGATTTCTGTTTTGGGATGTGATGAAAGGGGATTTGAACTAATGGATTGTAATTTCTGTTCCTACCAATGCCCAGGTGAGTATTGACGCTGGCGTATCTTGCGGTGCCGGTCAGGTTCTTGTTCTCCCTGTAGGGAATGTGCTGGTGGGTCTTGGAGTCGCGATACTTCTTGGCCAGACCGAAGTCGATAATGTAGACCAGGTTGCCTTTCTTGCCGAGGCCCATCAAAAAGTTGTCCGGCTTCACGTCTCTGAAGCGGGTAATGGATTGCAGATTGTGTTTCATTGAAAACAATTCACCTCATACCAATCAGCCCCAATCCCTAATATCAGTCATACACTCAGATCAATGTCACTACCCCTCAGATCAATCAGTCGATTCCCATTTTAATCTATCAGATAAAAAATACTGAATCTATAGATTAAATTCCTGCTGTGAATAAATTCACACCCGTGAAAGCAAGCTTCACCCTTACCTGTGAATGAATTCCCACCCTTAAGAGCAAGCCTCACCTGTGAATAAAATTTTTGCTGTGAATGAACTCGATGCGGTTCAGCAGTTGATCAGCCAGCAGCAGGACAGTTTTCAGTTTGAATTTGCGACCACAGAAGTTAAACAAATCCTCCAGACTGGGACCCAGCAGTTCCAATACCATGACATTGTAGTCGCCCTCTGTGCCACACCATTTCACCACTGGCACACCGATGCCACCCTGCAGCATGCGGTAGATCTTGCTCTCAATGTGCAACTGGGGGTGCTTGGTGCGAACACACTCTAGCTTGATGGCAACCTCCTCGCCGTTGGTCACATCCGTGCCCAGATAGATGTCACCGAAGGAGCCGCTGCCAATCTTGCGGCCCAGTCTGTACTTGCTACCAACTCGCAGCTCCATGGCTCTGTGTACAAGAATATGACTCTGCTGCTGCTGCTGCTGCTGCTGCCTGTCTGCCTGTCCGTTGCCTCCAACTAGTGGAGAAGCAGCTGAATTTGTTTGATAAATCACGGGGTATATACAGTATAATATTAAATCAATTTTGAATTACATTTCCATTTTTATCATTATATTTGTATGTGACTATGCATGAAATCTCAAAATATTAATGCCTGTACATTCAACTACACATTTAAATGGACATAAGTTTGATTAACTTTAGATCAAAAAGTACTTTTTTTCATAATAAACTGAAGAAACTGCCAATATGCCATGATAACATAGTATGATTTAATTGTTTAAAAAACGTTCACTTAACAAATCAAACATACAAATTAAGCTCTTCAAAAGAAGACCAAGAAGAATCATTGTTGACTGATTGTCCTAAATGTTATAGTTTTGGTGAGACTTTTGCAAGAGCTGTGGCTACATGATATGGAAATATACATCACTTATTTAGCAGATGATATCGCTATGGCAATAGGAATTCAGATTCATTGTATCTTTGTATGTAATCAAAATGATTTATTAGTGAATATGCACAGCCATAGACTATAGCAAAAAACTAAATTAAAAAGCTAGTGAGAAACAAATAATGCTGATTGTGAAACTATGACTGATTATAATTCAAAACTAAAGAGATTGGTAATATTCAATAAAATCTTTCCTTTAGACGATCTAACCCAATTATAACGACAAGAAACTACAATCTCTAAATATTTTGCAATGATTTATACTTCGCTCCATTTTTGGTAAACAAAGTTATCATTCCTAGAAATATAAACTATAAAAATACTGTTATTTTATACCTATTAGTTAACAATCAATTACAAAGTTAGTCGTTCGTCAACTTTTTAATAAGCTGAAAAGCAAGGCTGTGCATTGTACATTGTACATTGTTTTAATGTGTGTTTCCATAGCATAGAAAGCCCTCGCGACTCTTCGGATTTAAATTTACGTAAGGAATTATATTTTATGTCTACTCAATTTCTGTGTCTTCTTTCCTACACCTTAGTAGAAAAATGGCCCACGAAGTGCCAGAGGACGTGGACTTTCAAAAGCTTGAAGTGCAGAGCATCATCGGTTTCAATGGTAATTTTAATTACTTTAAAAATTTAAAACTTTAAACTTTAAACTTTAACTTTAAAATGTTTTCTAGAAACGTATACGAATGGAAAGAACTTTCACTTAAAATATAACCACAATATGAAAAGTATGAGAATGGTTACAAACATTTAATGTGGTCGCATTCAGTTTCTATATTAGTATTTTGTCGTTAGTGTACACTCAAATCAGTAAAATCTTTTAAGAATCGAAATGTGTTACATAGTTAAGCTTAAACAGTAATATTAGTATTCATAAAAAAGCTGATATAGTGTCTAATGAATTTTTTTGTACAGCATATACACGGAAATGTTTACGCGCACGTAGTTATTATAACCTCGTAAAAGTTTTTTCTCTATATCTTGATAAAAACATATGAGCTACTATAGTTTTGACAAGGTGCGTCTAATTAACATTTTGCAGATGTGAATCGGAAGTATTGTATAGTTTGCAGTTCAATTGAACTCTACTGTTTTGGAGTAGCTGTTGTGATTTTGCCTTGCTTTGTGAATTGATAGAGATATTCAAAACTTACATATACCGTTTTCGAAATAATTAAGGAATGGTGCTTGGCGGGCTAAATGTCCACCCGGACAAGCAGCATCTAGTTTACTCCATCGGATCCACCCTGGTGGTGGAGGATCTGCAGAGCAGGCGGCAGGAGTTTCTGCATGGCCACCACAGCGACATTGCCAGCATCGTCATCTCGCGTAGCGGCCGCTTCATAGCAAGCGGACAGATCACTCACATGGGCTTTAAGGTAGGTCAGGAAAGTTTCACGTGTCAATTTAATAATATAGCTCGAATTATAACGAGAACTCTCCATGATTCTACTACAGGCCGACATCATTGTGTGGGACTTCAGTTCTCGCACCGAGTACGCCCGCTTTGTTCTGCACAAGGTGAAGATCCAAGGACTGGCCTTCTCGCCGAACGACAAGTTTTTGGTCTCCCTGGGCGGCCAGGATGACGGAAGGTAAAAAAGCTATTAGAAACTTTCAGAATTCGACCAAGTTTACTGAAGTTTTCACCATTCAATATTCGAGAAAATTGTTGCACTTTTTAGTGTGGTGGTCTGGTCCTTGGACAAGAAGGAGGCCATCTGCGGCAGCCCCGCCCAGTCCAAGAGTTCCGGCAACACAATGTGCCTGGCCTACTCGAACAATTCCGACTTTCTGTTCGTCTCGGCTGGAGAGTAAGTCGAAGATTTAGTAACCATGAAATCAGTTAAACATCAAAGCATGAGTTTGGTTTAAAAAACTCGCTTGCCTCCCCACCCAGCAACAACCTTCGCGTCTGGGAGCTGGACGTTGAGAACCGCAAGATCCGGCCAACGGAGGTGACCACCGGCCAGACGAAGCGCATCATCACTTGCATGGCGCTGACATCGGACGACAAGACCCTCTACTGCGGCACCACCACTGGCGACGTGCTGGGCATCAACATGGAGAGCCGCTTGTTCCAGCACATCGGCCCGGAGAAGGAGAAATTCTCGCTTGGAGTGACCGCCGTGGCGCTGCTGGAGACTGGCGAGTTCCTCATCGGAGCCGGCGATGGCACCGTCCAGATCATGCGCGCCTGCGAGCAGCAGGTTGCCGCCGGCGGCAAGAAGTCGCTGAAGTTTGTCAAGACCAAGTGAGCGAGGCCGAGCTTTCTGGGCTACTGAGGCTTGGCCTGTTTGAAAGCCCAAATATCACCTGTTAGACACTAGCATCAAATATCACTAAGTAAAAATCGCCTACCTAGAAAGAGGCGTCGCTGATTCGCCCAGTAAATGCTGTATAAAATCTTCCCCTCCACAGGAAGCAGCAGAAACTGGAGAGCGGCGTCACCAGCATCTCGCTGCGCGGCCGAGGTCACGAGTTCTACGCCGGCACAGAGAAGAGCCAGATCTACAAGTTCAACCTGGCTGACTTCAGCCACACCCTGGTCAACACCTGCCACTACTCGGCTATTAACGATATCGCCTTTCCATTGTAAGTGCTGGCAGGCCTGTCAGTTAAAACTGGCTATCCCCCCTTGACATAGCTTTTGTTTCTTTATTGTCTAATCAACCGAATCGTACCATCTTATGTTTGTCGGAATAAACTCAGAATAGTTTATATTCTGCCGTAATCATGTACTATACACATTTATAATTAAAAAGCAAAACGTCTAACAGTAAAAAGGCCACACGTACAGAAAGACCTCCCTGGGGAAAGATTACGGGGTATTTCAAATCTACTTCACGATAGCTCCCAAACAGAATGACCAATTTTCATGAATGCACACCATTTAGATAAAACTTTCAGCCCTTTACGATGAACTAACTTTCAAAGCTGTCCGAGTCAGTTTTTACATCAGCCGATGTTTCGTAATTCTGGAAGTTGTTTCATCGGATAGAGTGGAAAACTTTTGCCCGTGTCATGGCTTACCCTCTTCTAAGAAAACGTGCATGTAATAGCTTCACGCAAAAAACTTACTAAGCATCACAGGCAAAAAAAAACGAAAAATATTCTTCTATTTTTTTATCTCAAGTCACGACGAAATTCAATACGTTGATGCTCATTGTATTAAACAGGCTTTGCGAAAATGTTAACGGAAAGAACAGGATGTTGTAAGTATCGAGCCTCAAGTGCTGCATGAATTGACTTACAAATGTGTGGCCATTTTCTGATCTCATTGCGAATTTTTACAAGCATAGAAAGCAGTGCCTAAAATTCATGCAATTTGACTGCTTTCATACCAAATTAGCTATTATAAGTGTGTGGACAAGCCAAACAGACCATGGAGGAGCCCCGTCTACTTTCTCTGCTTTCTCTCTTGCTTCTCTGCTCGCGAAGTAATTTCTGCCTAACCGCTTACATTGTGTGCGCTTGAGCGGGAATAATTTAGTCATTCGCAAAAAGCTGCTTTTCCGCTCTTGTGCCCGCGTGTGCGCCTTCAAAAGCTCCCTGTTTTGTGTTCCAGCTTCGAGCCTTGCAGCAACTTATTTGAACAGATAGTCGCTCGAAACACCAACATGGAAAATTATAGCCAATAGCGCACAACCATCTACAGCGGGATCGATCGATAAGCATGGGCTGACGCGCTAGGCAATGTACATTAGGGGGGAGGGAGAGAGAAGAAGGGACACTCCTCAGTGGTGCACATTCCCATCGAATCGATAAACGTCTCTTAACCTATCGCTGTAAATAATGTACATACAAGCTACTAGCAACTGATTAAGACCGGCCAGTAAATTTCATTACGCATCAATGTGCTAATAAGTTCAAATAATTGACTGTTTGACTCATAACCAATTGCTGAATCATCAAGTAATTTATAACATAGTGCCTTTTGATTTATCTTAACCAACAATAATGTGACGGCTTAAAATTTTGCTTAACATTGCTTTTAGAATGAATCTCGTGTATTAGCATGTTAATCAGTATTTGAAAGCGATGTATGAAATAGTTTTCCCCAATTCAATTTAAGCCAAACCCTTCAACTGAAATAAAAATAAAATGTGTACACCTTGTCATCGTTCACTGGTGGTGATAAAGTGCTAAGCCTCATCCAGAAGTTCGCAATGTCAAAATAACCTCCATTCCAGCGGCACCTCCGACCTGTTTGCCACCTGCTCGTACCAGGACATCCGGGTGTGGCACACACCCTCTCAGAAGGAACTGCTGCGCATCACCGTACCCAACATGACCTGCTTCGCCATCGACTTCCTGCGCGACGGTAGCGGCATCGTCTCCGGCTGGGACGATAGCAAGATCCGCGTCTTCTTCCCGGAGACCGGCCGCCTCATGTACGCTATTAACGACGCGCACAAGAAGGGCGTCACAGCCATCACGGCCACTTCGGACTGCAGCCGCATCATCTCCGGAGGCGGCGAGGGCCAGGTTCGGGTCTGGCGCGTCGAGGAGCGCATCGCCAAGTCCGGCCAGAAGACGTTTGTCACCGAGCTGGAGGAGGCCCTGAAGGAGCACGCGAACGCCGTGTCCTGCATCCGCGTCTCCAAGGACAACACGCAGTGCGTGTCCGCCTCGGCCGATGGCAGCTGCATCGTGTGGGATCTCAAGTGAGTCACGAGAAAGCTAGTCGTGAGAGTGACGCTTGGCTGGCACTAAATTTCACCAGCTTACCGTGATTTCAGCCTACTTACTTTGAAATCTTGAAAGGCGAGAACAAGTGGGCGTAGGTTTTGAAAAAATTCAGAGAAATCAAACCTCTAATCCCGTTGCCAACGCAGAACTTTCCGCCGCCGGCAGATCATGTTCGCTAACACTCTCTTCCGCTGCGTCTGCTACGAACCGGAAGAATGCCAGGTGATCACGAGCGGCACCGACCGCAAGATCTCCTACTGGGAGCTGTACGATGGCACCCTGATCCGGGAGCTGGACGGCTCGCGGTCCGGCTCAGTGAACGGCATGGACATCAGCCTTGACGGGCAGTATTACGTCACCGCCGGAGACGACAAAATAGTCAAGGTGAGGGGTCAGCTGGCCTGAAGGAGAATGCTAATAATCCATATTAGGGATTACTGAGAGCTTAATTTCAAGCATCTAGAATCTTTAAACGCATTCAAAATGCATTCCAAATACCGTTGATCCGTCATTCAGGTGTGGCGCTACGCTGAGGGTGACGTCACTCACGTGGGCCTGGGCCATAGCTCGCCCATTATGCGGGCCAAGATCTGCCCGAACAACCGCCTTATTGTCACCGTGTCCGATGACGGCGGCATCTTCGTGTGGAAGTTCCCGTATTAAAGATGCAGAAATTAGACACGCAAGCGAACTACTCTACTGTTAGTAGGACAGAAGTGAGCAAAATGTAATATTCGATTCGCTTTCCCACAATTGTTATGTGCCTTCGCACAGGAAGAATTGCAGAGTGATTTGTCCCACCGTGAATGCTCATTTTTATGCCCGTAAAGGTACGATACTTTTTGTATTTTTTCATGTTGAACCCACAGATAGTCTTACTGGGAGTGATACCTATATGCCTTCAAGCGTTTTCCCACAGCATCAACCAGGCGATAATTAAATCCACTGAGTGTTTTCTGATATTTTCGCGTTCGGCGTTTTTCAAATCCCCACTTTTTACTTGTTTTTTTCTCTTTAAAAAGCATACCGAAATGACTGCTCTAACTTGTTCTCAATATTGACATCGCGCTTATTATTTGGGCTGCTGCTCTGTGTACTTTTAGACTATATTTTTAATTATCGACCAGTAATTTTTTACTTACTTAAAAATAATATGATATTGGAGTTAGGAAGGAATGACTTAGTCTAACAAAATAGACTCTTTTTGATGGAAACTAGCTGCAGATATTACAGAACGAGGAAAAGTGACTGCTACTGTATACGGATTGCTGCATAGCAAGTAATCAATGTTTTCTTTAAAGTAGAAGCAAAGCCTGCCGCAGGCAGTCTCTTATTGGTTCTAAAATTCAACCGCATAATTACAATTGGCTAGAGATGAGAAGAAAACGTTTTTTTATTAACGACAGCTAATTTCAGGCGAACAGTGAATAGTGCATGCGTTTGCTAGCTTGCCTTGTTTCATTTGCGGCTTCGGTGCAATGACGCTAAAGACAACCATAGCAAGTGCAGAAAATTTAGTACTTATATTCGGACTCACGACTTGGAGGTCGGGGGTTCGAGTTTTGACTCCACTGAAACTATTTCTGCTTATCCATGGACTGAACAGCCGTACGCAGCCTTCAGATGCACCGCTCCCTGGCTGCGGCTGTGCTGTCGGCTGAGGTGTAATAAAAAGAGTTCAGAACCAGTCCGTGAAAATTACGAGCCCATTCCCGTAACACGTTTTCAGAAAGCTCGTTTTAAGACAGGGCACAGCAAGTCTATGGGACGCAGACTTTGAAAATATTATTTGACATTTAGAATTTAGAGAACGCTCTCGCATACAGAGCAATGTCGCCAATGTCAGGGCAACTTTGGTTAAACCCTAATGTATGAGACAAAATGAGTCAGTAGAAAGAGCATGCTATTTTCAACCCTAAGGAAAGACTTCACGTTAGTTGCCAAACCGAATGACCGATTTTTGTGAAATTCCACCATTTCCGCCCTTTCGCTCAGTAAACTAATATTCAAATATGCAAATCGTCGAGATATTTAAAATAGTCAGCAATAGGCTGAGATGGTTACATGATGAATTACAGCTGCATAAAATTTTGTGAGCAGAAAAATAATGCCTATAGTTGTGTTTTTTTACTACCCGACACACCGACGAGAACCGTTGAATATCTCGACGATGCCGATGCTTCGTGATTCTGGAAGTTGTTTCATCGGATAGAGCGGAAAATGTTAGCATCTTCATGGCGATTGGTTGAATATTTTGGTAGATACAGATAAAATAAAAATATGGGTTATTAAAACTACCCCTACTGTTAATGGTCTAGCCATTAACCATAGCCATATGGTCTAGCGCTAGGGGAGTCAGTCCTAGCGCGGGTTGCCAGCAGATGCAGATGCAGCATCGTCAGCATCCGCGGCTCTGGACTCGGTCGCGCAGCCGCAGCAGTCGGTGTCAGAGCTTGTGCAGTCGGTGCGCTGCGAGGCGCTTGTCCGCATTGACATCACAGAGCCATAGAACGGCTTCCGCTGCAGGAAGCCGGGACACCGGAGGCCTCTGGACAGTCGCTGGCGGAAGGCCAGGCGCAAGTAGGGAGCGCTCATGCCGTAGGCGAATATATTGAACGCATTGTGTAGCAGCATGACGAAGTGGGTCACGTGGGCCCAGTAATTCAGCAGGGTCCCATTGCCATTGGTCAACTCGTCGATCACATTGTACTGGTTGATGTCCTCAGAGCGGGCGGCTTCAATCAGCTGCACCACCGTGTTGGGCGCTGTGAAGACCAGGAACACCGAGGACACGAAGGTCAGCGAGCCAAACAGCTGAGGCCGGTCGGCGGCGGAGCCCGCGCCGGTGGCGGCTGCCTGGCGAAGGTGGCGCTGCCGCAGGGCCAGCAGGGCGCAGTTGCAGGCCAGAATGAAGGCCAACGGCAGCACTGGAAAGATCATTGCCAGCCAGAGCTTCTCCGCGCGGTAGGTTAGGAACAGCAGATCCCTGCGCCAGCACTGAGCGAAGAAGTCGGCGTCCACCAGCACAACACGACGCCTGTTGACAAGCAAGGGCGAGCAGAGAGCGGCGATGACTGCGAGGACGAGGCCGATGACCAGCCGGTGAGTGCGCCGCGAGTTCAGGCTGCTGTTGAACGGCATCAGCACCGACAGCACTTTGGCAACGGCCAATGCGGCCACCGTCCAAGCAGCGGCAGCAGCGAAATAGGCTTCGAAGAATGACAACAATCGACAAGCAGCTGTGGAGCTCTGACGCAGCAGGACGTCCCAGTGAAGCGACAAAATCGTTGGCAGGAGGTTGCACCACAGGCAGAGCAGGTCCAGTATGGAGAGGACGAGAAAGTACAGACAGACGCTGCTCTCTGAGAGAACCACGGCGCTGAAGAGCAAAGCAACCAGGTTGCTGAGGGTGCCGACAATCAGCAGCGCCGGGTAGCCGTAGCGGATGAGACTAGCCACGGAGCTCAGCTGGCCAGGTAGGGTGTCGCCCAGGCGCGGGTCGATCCACATGCGGTTTGGCACGCGCAGCGCCTCAAAGTGACCGTACAGGACGGTGTCAACGAAGCTGATGACCTTGTGAGTGCTGTTGTACCGGAGGCACGCATCGCCAAAGGCGACAATGTTGAGCAGGCGGGCCTGCAGCTCCGCGGTGATAGTTGGCTGCTGGCTGTCCAGCAGCTGCTGCGGATTCGTCAGTTGCACGAGAAGAGTTCGGCGACAGTCGGCTGGCACCGGGGCGTCCGGCAGGCGGCGTTGGGCGAACTCGGATAGGGTCGACTCGCTGGGTTGGCCGGAATGGCGCAGCAGGCTGCTGTAGGTCACCTCAGATTTGCCAATGCGCAGGTACTGCTGCAGATACCTGCCGTGGCAAAGTTCGCGTAGGTGCTTCAGAGTGCATGACACCGTCTTGAATCAATGATTTTCTATTGTCAAATTATGCATCACTTTCTAGCTTGACTAAATGGGGTTTCCAACGCTTCAGAATGGATTCAAAAGCCAAACATTTTGAAAGCAGCCAGAAAGCTGCAAGGACCTACTTGAACAGAAAATGATGCGTGCTGTGTCCCCTCAGCGACTGGACAACAAACTCAAACCAGGTGCTGGCCAGCGCTTGTACGGCGGGATAATTATCCCCGTAGATGAGGTTAGGGAGTAGGGAGAAGTGGCACGCAGCGTTGAAATCTTTTACACCGAAGAAAGCGTTGAAGTACTCAAACATGTCTCCCCGAAGGCTCATCAGCGCCGCTGAGAACTCCTTAAAGTCGGTCTGATTGATTTGAGAGATGTGCCGCTGCCATTCTTCCAAGACGTCCGCCGCCCAGGCTCGCTGCAGTGTTAGGTTGCGCGGCAGGGAATCCAGCAGCCGTTGGGGTGACAGCATCGGAGACATCGGACCAGAAGCTCCGAGAACGCAGCCTGCTGACAGCGCCACCAGGAGCGCCATTATAGGCGTCAGCATTCGCGACAGAGTGAACTGAACTTTATAATCTTCAGCTTCATTGACATTGGCATTAGTGTGCAATAATACACTGCGGGCACACAAGTAAACGGGACTGGCTACGCTTGTGAAAGCCGTGGCTTTTTGAAAATTCCTAGCGTAAAAAATAACTCATGGGAAATCGTCCAGACGGACGGCTCAGGGAGGGCCTCAACTCTCGGCTTGAAATTTGCGAGTGATAAGCGACCTCGAGTCTTAACAGGGCCGCTGGGACGACCCACTGCAGAGGCAGGAGTCGCAAGAAAAATTTTGTTTGACAGGTCTAGCTCCACTCCGCTTCGCCTTAGTCCAGTTGCTAGCTTCGTTTTCGGCCAAGCAGTCTTTAGTCGGACACTGTCGACTGGGGGGCTTTTAATCTGACAATTTCGCGAAGGCTACTGGTCTGACTATGCTAATTGTGCCACAAATTGGCAGTAGGTTGCTTCTAGGCTCCGTGGCAAAGATTAGTTGAAAAGCTTTTAGGATTGCGTAGTACTGTTCATAGTACTGTTCAAGACTGCCAATGAAAAAATCTTAAAATGTAATAAAAATTAGCTGTTTACACAACCAGCCACGCCTTACCGAGCGGGTGAGTAGCCTAGCGGCAAACGCATCCGATTCTCGGACCGAATTTTCGGTTCCGAGCTCGAGTTCGCAGCGAAGCCACATTCGTACGGGACGCAGCCGCGGAGAAAGGCTAGGGGGCTTATACTGCAATCTATGCCCACGAGGGCCAACCCCCAGTGGGTGCAGTGGGTGGAAAATATTACGGCAGGTGTACACACCTCACGCCTTACCTACCTATGTACATCGTCTTAAAATGTAAGATCAAAATATGATTGATTATACAGCATCCACTCCTGACCCTTGATGCACGCTAAAAACTATGACTCATCCTAAAACACCCACCCCTCACCACTCATGTACACTGCACAGTACGGAAAAAACAATGACTCATCGTAAAACACCCACCCCTCATCCCTTATGTACATCGCACTGTGGGCAAAAACACTGACTATCATACAACATCTATTCTCACCCGAAGAAATTTTCTCTGTATGGTTAAATTATAATTCGTCCCACAACACCCAACCCTTAACCCGATGTACAGGTCTGGTAACTTTTCAAATAGGCAAAAAGTCACAACGAAAAATGATGACAAAATGGTCACTTGCAGTGCTTTGGGATTTGAATCAAAATTAAACTAATATTTCTATTTATTAATCACTAGAGAGTTAATGCACATAAATAATACAAGCTAATATTAAAAGAGCTTAAGGAAAAAATCCAAAGAGATTAAAGAAACACTATCGGCCTATATAAATAAAAACGTAGTCACTGAAGATTATGGATGTAAATTTCCGAGTTTGTCGAAAGATTTAACAAGCTGGAGCAATCAGGAAAGTTAATTCATTGATTTGTTAATCGCTAAGGCACCTGCACACAAAATCCTAAACTTGAAATAGTATAAGACTTTCGACAAACACTAACTCTCAGTCGAGTGCAGTAGAAAGCTGAAAGAAAACTAATCATAGCTCATTAGAATTAGAAGCAGAATTGCAAAAAACGCCAATGACAAAGAAGCAAAACATGAAATTGTCTCTATAAACAAAACTATAGTATGGAGTCTTCTGATTGATCAGTGATTAATTCGCACTAGTTACTACTACTACTACGATTAGTAGTGTGCTGCGGCCATTAAAGTGCGGAGGGCAAATTGTGTTAGCACCACAACAAAAACATCATAGTGTAAAGCGTGACTTAAGTACATAGCATAGCCTTCAAAAATGAAACCAATTAAATTTTTGGGGAAAATACCAACATGATAAACCTATAAACCACAGATCGCTTTTTTTATAACTGACGTACAAACTGAAATAGCTTAGTAATCTACTGTATGACCTACTAGAAACCGCAAATAAAATCCAATTATTGATTTCATTGCAACATTTGTAAAGCTACAATATAAAACTCAATTAACTGTGGTAACTAGATTCTTTTTAGAGTTGCACATGAAGAAAGCGGTGAAACTAACAGACCGCAATAACTAAACAACAAACGCAACGGAAAACTATGACCCACTGAAACTAATTTATGTAGTTAGGAAAACTATCTGTAGTAACGCAAACAAACTATTTACCAAAAACAAAAACCTTTCTCCATCTAGCGCACTGGAAATAAACTGACACCAGTTATATTTTTGCTGTTTTTTTGCAGCTCCCGTCAGCCCAAGGAAAGCACGAACTCTATAGTTTTTCAGAACTGTTGTGTCAACTGGCTTATCAAACATTTTTACACAGCACTAAGGGCCTTGTTCGCGCTAGCCAAACTAAACAGACGCCAACCCCATTTTCACACCTCTCTTATAGGCTTGTTCGCGCTAGCCAAACTAAACAGACGCCAACCCCATTTTCACACCTCTCTTATAGGCTTGTTCGCGCTAGCCAAACTAAACAGACGCCAACACCATTTTCACACCTCTTTTATAGGCTTGTTCGAGCTAGCCAAACTAAACAGACGCCAACCCCATTTTCACACCGCTCTTATAGGCTTGTTCACGATAGCCAAACTAAACAGACGCCAACCCCATTTTCACACCTCTCTTATAGGCTTGTTCGCGATAGCCAAACTAAACAGACGCTAACCCCATTTTCACACCTTTCACACCTGCTTGTTCGCGCTAAAAAACGAACACTCCCAAACTTTTTTCTCCAGACTTTTTTCTCGCAGACGAATTTAGAATAATTTTGTTAACTATAGCTGTAAAACACACAAAAGATATAATTTTTTTGCGTTGCGATCCATCACCGAGAAGTAAAAAACTCCTTGAACCAAGACTCTGGCTTCAATAAGTCCAGGTACTAATGTACTGCATCAATCCAGTACATATGTGAATCATGATTTTAAAGTCCCTTATTGTAGTAAAGCACTTCGTCCGGCTTGCGACCCTCCTTCAGCAGGCGATCCCTCAGCGGCGCTTCCAAAGCAGACACCCGCACCGAGGCCATCTGTGGAAACAGAGCGCAGCACATTGGCGTAGCGAAGGTGAGAAAAGCGCCGCACAATAGCACCTGAATTGGCGCGCCAGACCAAGCGAATCTGGCCAAAAAGCCGGACTTCTCCAGTCGATTCATAATAATTGGCGGAATCAGCATGCCTGGCGTGGCCATGCAGATTCGGCTAAACACAACCTGGCCTATGGCCAGGCGGGCGGCCGCGGTGCTGTCGCCAACCCGGCGGCCTTCGGAGTCCAGCACTGGAATACCAGAGTCCAGCTCCTGTGTGGAATAGCACGATGGGATTTACTTTCATGAGCTGCTACTTATTTTAAGTGTTTTTAGTTTTACTGAATAAATAGATAGAAATTACACCAACCCTATTTGGGCCAGGTGAACAGCCGTTGAGTCCGTGGACTAAGGAGGCCGCGAAACCTAATCAAATTTTTATCCCAGCTAATTTTGCAGCTAAGTGAATTAAAGCAATGGGAAATAAGTATCTTTCTGAAGGACGCAACTTATCTCCCAAGAGATAAGATTCGAACTCCCGACCTCTCAGTCAGAAATCCAAAGCCGTAAACACTGGACTCAGTAAAACTAACTGCTGCAACAATCACCAACTCGCAAGAACTGACTACAACGTTAAGTCACTGCAATAAATTTAGTCACTTGCCTGGCTGCGCATGCAGGGTATGTTGACACAGTTGGCCACAGCCACAGCAGCGAATGGTACAAAGCGACCAATCAGAGGAGGGAATCGGCTAACCTGCCGATTGATTAGCAGGGCTGTAGACACGGCGCCGCCGGTGGCCAAAACGTAGCTAACACCGAGGCGCTGCACTGAGATTGGCGAGTCGCCGCTTCGATTTGTGTAATTGACAACCGCGTTAAATGTCTGGTTGCACCACTGCCAGAAGATTACAGCCGGTGTGCTCTTATAGAATGTCATCATGCAGCCGGTGATAGTCATATTGCCGGGCACCTGGAGAATTTTATTCTCGTTTGTTTATCTCATTTGGCGCAGCATTCATGTACTCGAATGATACTATACAAAATAACACTCGTACGCATTGTGAATTTCACCCGTGTACAATATGTTCTGACGTTATCAGCGTATTATTTTTTAACTTCATCATTCACTGTGACATCATTAATGACATTCTCTGTGAAGATATTAACGTAGACAGTGACGCAGTTTAGGACAAAATATCTGTGAACTCATCTTGGTACATTGTGACGTCATTAATGACGTATGTTTTGTGACGTTATCAAAGTACTCTGTGTGGTAATCAATGTACGAGTACACTGACGTAATCGATGTACACTGTAGCGTAGTCAATGTACACTGTGACACAATTGACGACGCGTGACCTCCGAGGGAAGTTGATCGAACGAATTCCTAGCAAGTAAATTCATCTTAATTTTTTGAATATATCTTTGCGTTTCATTGGTCAAAAAACAAGGGCTTGATTAAATCAAATGACTCGTTTTGTTATTTTATTTTTTCCCACTAAAATGAATGGCCATAAGAATCGTGTGCTCCAGCCGCGTTTGATAGCAGTATGAACGAGTCTTTTGTGGTATCAAGGTATGGCATGACGTCGACATACTATTTGTGACGAAAGTAAACAACAAACTAGGTCACCTGAAACGACATCCGACCAGGCAGGAACATTTTCTCCCCGGTGTCCGGGTGGAAGGCCGAGTCGTAGGTGTGCTTGGCGCGCCAGATGTCCTCCGGGGTGAGGCCGGGCAAGCTCTCGCCCGCCTTATATCTGGTGACAATGTCTCGCGCCTGATCCAACTCCTGACTAGTCTTGAGCACATTCAACGGATTTGTTGTGATGAAGAAGTGCTTGGCCCGGCCCATGTAGGTGGACTGATCGTAGCGCGGGCGGTCCAGGTCGATTCTGGTTGCCATGACGACTGATTCAGTGGGTGCTGCAGCAGCTGAAATCGGAGACCATTTCCGGATATTCACCCAAAAGGCTACCAGGCCAGAGCAAAGCCGCAGCTATTGCACAGCCTGCGTACAGCTGTTCAGTCCACGGACTGGTGGGCTGCCACATCTAGCCTAATTTCTACCCAGCTAATACTGTCTCCCACTGGGTTACGACCTTTAAGGGTAATTTGCGTTGAGTCTAGCATATAACAGTATAAATAAATACAACTGAAAGTACTACTTATCACGAAAAGTAATATAATACCCATTCTTAAAGTAATTTTTGCATAAGATAAAACAAAAAACATTAGCAAAATACATCCAAACGACTCCCAACAGAGAATATTTTTTAATCAGCTTTTCTTTATTAACTATGCACGGTGCATTCACTGTGGCACAACTGCAAGAGAATAATTTGGCAAAAGAGCCAGAACAGGCATCTAGCAGATAAACAAGCAGTAACATCACAGTAGCTCGATGTTTTTGCATTGAGCGAGCGAAAAGCAACAAGAACTGTTAGATATTCGCTGTGTCAAAATCAATCAATGTTTAATATTTACTATAGAGCTGTCAGAGCTAATATGCACTTTGATTGGTTATCGTTTTATCAAAGTCTGATTTGCAAAGGAGGCGTATATTAAAAATCAAACTATGTGGTCAATGATACGTCTAGAGTAAAAATAGCAACAAATAGTAAAGCAGCTTGAAAACAAGCTATCAGAATATTAGAGACTCAATCAGAAGCGTAACAGATGGGAGAACCCGAATGAAACAACACCTCACTTGCGATTTTGTCCCTTGACCTCATTCCGTTTTATAATAAGATCGCATCCTTGAGGTTTGGAGAGGGAGCGGGAGACAGGGGGAGGGAGCGGGAGACAGGGGGAGGGAGCGGGAGACAGGGGGAGGGAGCGGGAGACAGGGGGAGGGAGCGGGAGACAGGGGGAGGGAGCGGGAGACAGGGAGAGGGAGCGGGAGACAGGGAGGGAGCGGGAGACAGGGAGAGGGAGCGGGAGACAGGGAGAGGGAGAGGGAGACAGGGAGAGGGAGACAAGGAGAGGGAGGCAGGTATCTGCCCTAGATATATATCTAGTTTTATAAATTCATACCTCTTCAGTACCAGAAATTTTGCGCACCTTCTGAAACAGGGTCTCTGGCTCTTTGGAATGTCGAGATATTCAACGATTCTTACAGAAGGATCTCAAAAGTCTTCAATCAGGCTAATAGAGCCTTCAAGCATTGTCTATCTCCCACTCCCTGAGGTTGGGCTTTGCCCAACAGTGCGGCAGAACGGCTGTTACGCTGCTATAGATCCCCAAGACCTTGACGTCTCAATCAGCCATAAAAGCACAATATTAAATCAAGTTCCAAGATCTAAAAAAGTAAAAGCAAACCAATAAAATATTTAAATTTCGACTCATGAGTCCTGAACTGCTCCATGCGGATTGCGGAAGCAAAGATGCAAAGAATAATAAACGACTCTCAACCAGACATTGAGTCAATCATTGCTGACTCTCAGCCTGAGCAGTGCTCGGGCTGTCATATGGCCAGTGGTCCAGATGGGAGAGGCCGTGCTCCCGGTACCACAGGTGCAGCCGGCGGCAGGCCTCCCTGGACGCGGCTAGGAAGGTGTCCCTAGGCCTGGCGCAGCGCAGCAGGCAGTCGGACAGGGCGGAGAGGGGCGCGAACTCGGAGCCGCAGCCGGGTAGGAGGACGGCACGGTTGTTGTACAACACCCGGCATAGGATGCGGTCGCCAGTCTGCTGGTTGTCGCCAGAATCTCTAGCCGTATTGACGTAGAATTCAAACACGATGGCCGAGGAGAACGCCGGCCAGTCGATGTCGGTGCGCGGATCAAAGCCAAGCGCCACCAGCACTGGCAGCAGCATAGAGTCGTGCGAGGAGTACAGCTCCATCCGGTGATAATCGGCTTGGCCGGAGGCAAGCCGGTGGACATTGCTGGCCAGCGTGTGAACCCAGGTGCCGATGGCGTATGGCACGGCCTGGCCAGTGAAGAGCGAAGCATAAGGAAACCGACTCTCTACCATTTGAGTCTGCCCTACTCTCTACCATTTGAGTCTACCCTACTATCTACCATTTGAGTCTACCCTACTCTCTACCAGTCTAATCTACCGTACTCACTTTTATTCATAAATAAAAAACTCAGATTTACACTCTTATTAAAACAACAAATAAGATAGAATGACAATGCCTCACCTCATCCCACACTTCGCTAGGACCCAAAATCTCGGTGAGCAGCTCCAGAGCGCACAGTCTGTCCAAGGCCGGGTAGAGCTCAGCTAAGGAGCTGGGCAGTGCCGCACCATGAGCCAGCCTAGCAGCTAAGTCGTCGCGGGCAAAGTACATGGGAACAAAAACCGGGCGGAAGTGCTTTAAAGTAGTTAAAGCTGTGGCGCCGAACTCTGAAACACCAAGGGTGTCGGCAAGTTTCCTTCGCGTAGCCGCGTAGCCGTCGAGTCGACTAAGCAGGGCGGCGGAATTGGCCAGGTTGAGCCGGCGAACTTCCGGCACCAGGCGACTGTTGGGAAACAGATCCTCGTCAGCTAGCGTGCGCACGGCTACGGGCACGACAGGGGTGCTGGCCTGGCAGCGAAGTTAAAGAAAAGAAGAAAATTGGTTGTCATAGCAGCTGAATAAACACAAAAAAAATAATGCCAAAGATTTTTCAGGATTCTAGATAATAAGGCCAATAAAAATTCTGATCCTAAAATAGGAATATAATATTCAGATCCCAAATGGTAAACAAATGATCCAGATCCCATTCATCAGATCCAAATGAGGAATATAACATTTAGATCCGAAAAAAGGAATAAAATATTCAGATCCCAAATGAGATTCAGACACTAATACGACTTAATAGAACCGCTGGTCTGTGCTCACCGACTTGCCGGCAATGGCGTCCTCTGCCAACAGACCGGCTAGCACGCAGCGCAGGGACAGTACACAGCGCAGGATGCTGGTGCTGCGACAGTACAGCCAGTCATCAACGCGATCGTCCGACATCAGGTGCCGATAGTCCCGCCTCAGTTGTCGGCCTAAGCGAAGCATTTCTGCCTGGCCTAGGCGGGTCAGTGTGCCCGGCTGAGCGCCGCCAGTCAGGTACAGGTGATGCGGCAGCTCTAGTCTGGGCTGGCAGCCCGGGTGCAGTGGGTCATACAGCTCCAGCTGTGGGTTCGGGATTCCAGTTACAGGTCAGCTGTGTCTAACAGGTGGAAGCTGTATCTAACAGGTGGAAGCTGTGTCTAACAGGTGGAAGCTGTGTCTAACAGGTGGAAGCTGTGTCTAACAGGTGGAAGCTGTGTCTAACAGGTGGAAGCTGTGTCTAACAGGTGGAAGCTGTGTCTAACAGGTGGAAGCTGTATCTAACAGGTGGAAGCTGTATCTAACAGGTGGAAGCTGTGTATAATAGCAAAACAAAAGCAGTAAAACAAAAACAACAAAAGGCAGTTCTTACCTGCACAGCGTCAGCCTCAGCCAGCGAATAGCACACCGCAGTTGGCCAGTGACACTGGATGCCCAGCTCACCTGGAACCAGGTGCAGCGGTGTCCTGGCGCCATGCCTCATCAGCACAGACACTGAGGCCAATCTGTAGCCTGGCGGACTGACCAAACTTTTGTTAGATAGCAGGCTAGCCCTGTGCACATCATTATTGATTGGTGGAAAAAAATCCTTATCAAAGCTGGTATTGGTCAGAACAATTGATGCAGCAGCAGCAGATGCTGCGACAACCAGGCGAGGAAGTTTTGACATTTTTTACTGCAATTTTGTAAAAATATACTCAATATATCAGTACTTGATTTCTAATTGGGAGGCTAAGGAAGACCTTATTTTGTCTTATTATAACTATGCTTAGAATAAGCATAGATTGCTTTTCTTATATGCAAATGATTTGAAAATAGTTTGATTTTATTTTTCATATATTTTTATTACTTTATTGTTTTTATACATTGTATTAATATTATTATTTTTTTTAAATCAATAATAGTTTATATCTTATATTTTTTAATATCTTATCTCAATATCTCTTCTCTCATTAAATAAAATATATACAAACTTATGAGCCATTTAAATAATTAACTAACAAACAATTTTTAGATATTCAAAGCATATTTATATCTATAGAATTATTTGCTTAATTCAATAATTTTTGTCACCTAGGTACCTAGGTAAGTTGAATATCATTCTTCGAATTTGAAGAAAAATTAAGAGTGTTAGAAGTTTTGGCATTAACCTTTTCCGATCTGATCCAGTTTGTGCAACATATCTGTTCCAGTCGGAATGGTACGCAGAGCTTACCATAGACTACTCTCGCTTTTGCCGAGGGCATAGACATTCCAGTCTGCTAGAATTTTGGAATGGGTCTAGAGGGCTTGAGAAAAGCAGCAGAAAAATATCTTCATGTGTGTATACTAACCAATGTACATAATGGCATCGGTATACCACTGTAAAATCCGTCTATGGTCTGGGGTCTTGACCATAGAGTAGTTAGCTATCGAAAATACTACATTGTAGTGTATATCACGATCTCACTACGCCTTCAAGTTAAGAAACTGTTCTTCTTCCCATGTACTACGCGTACCAATAGTTGCTCAATCTTGGCAGGCTAGCATCAACCACAGTTCATTAGACAGCAGCGATTTTTTTAATAACTCTAAAACAAAATATGCAAATGGACGAGCTAATGACGTCGGATGATGAGGAATCGATTGTCTTGGATGAGGTCATGGATGTCATGTAGACAGGTGATGAAGAAGCGACCGACGAGATGTCATGGCGTCCTGCTATCGCTGAGATTGATGTCTCTGATAGTGAAACAGAGTTTCTTGGCACACCTGGCCTTAATCCTGGAATCGAAGTTCCCGTTAATGTTGAGCAATCCACTTCATTTTTTCTTGGCCTCTTTCTACCCGACGCTTTGTTTGACGATTTAGCTAAATGGACTAACCGAAGAGCCGAGGCCGTAATCCATTCAACGCCTGCTGAGGACCTCCCTGTGAGTTATCAGAAATGGATCGATTGTAGCAAGAATGAAGTGAAGAAGGTAATCGGGATGTACCTCTACATGGGCAGCAAAAAGAAGGCCGAGATGAACCAGTACTGGTGCATGGACAGCTACTATTCGACTCCATTCTTTCAAATCCCTGAAGCGCTCATCAGGGATCGCTTCAAGCAGCTGCTCGGTCTGCTTCGCTTTTACGATTGCGCTCAGGGTCCGGCTCCGGGCGATCCGTTGTTTAAGATCCGTCCTTTGCTGGACATCTTTAGACAGCTGTGTATGAATGTCTACATGCCGGAGGAGGATATAAGCATCGACGAGTCACTGGTGCTGTACAAGGGGCGCCTGCGCTTCAAGCAGTATATCCCAACGAAGCGCGCCAAGTACGGCATCAAGCTTTACTGCGCCTGTAGCCGAGACGGGTATCTTTGAAATGGTTTTGCAAACACCGCGTGTTACATCTTTACAACTTTCGCGTCCACTCAACCCCGGAGGAGAATCGCAGGTTCGACGAAGATCTACAAGACCTGTCTTTCAGTGAGAAGATTGTCGTGGAGCTGTGCCGAGATCTCCTGCATAAAAGCTATCGCGTATTTGTTGACAAGTGGTTTGGCTCTTATCGGCTCGCTGAGTACTTGCTGACTCGAGGAACTAATCTGACCTGCACTATCCGGTCCGATCGTGGTGTGCCGATTGAACTCAAGCAGTCGAATGTGCCGCCGAATGATGTTGGCTTCATGCGCAATGGCTCCGTGCTTGTAGCTAAAATAGTAGAGAGAAAATAGAGCGGTCTGAAGACTCTGTACCTACTGGATACGAAGGAGGCGGCTTCCAGAGTGCCAGTCAGATCGACGCATCATCCGTGGTGGAGGAGAAGCCATCATGCAGAAGTGCAGATCTGCATTGACCTACAACCGATGCATGGGCGGCGTTGACCGAATGGATGGTCACATGCAGCCCCATCAACCTGGCAGAAAAACCACGAAGTGGTTTCTGAAGCTTGGTCTGCACCTGTTCCTGCAAATGGTTCGGAATGCTTGGATTGTGTACTGTCAGTGTGCCAGGCGGAAGGTTTTTTCCAAGTTTCTGGAGGCCAACATTCGCGAATTGGTGCAGTGCACTGGAGGGAGTAGAAAGCGACCGGCTGCTGTAACTCTGGCAGTCCAGGCAATCGGTCTGATCGGCCCGCACTTTCCAACAAAAATAATGGCTCGCGAGAGTCAACTGAGACCCACGAAGCGGTGCCACGTCAGCTATCGAGCTGGAAGCAGCAAGCGTACAATCTACTGCTGCCCAGAGTGCCCAGGTGCGCCTGGTCTGTGCCTGGACTGCAACCTGTCTTGGAATACAAAAATGGAAAAATATTGTTGTATGGAGAATATACGAGTATGCTTGGGTAAGCCCTGCTTACCATGACGACCGGAACGGATAAAAATTTTTGGCCATAGACACTAATTTGCTTGCTTTGGGCCAGACTGGAATTGGTGTGTCTACGTGGTAAGCAGTGCATACCATCAGACTTTTGGAGGTTAAAGGACAACTATATAGCTTCTGATCTGCAGCTTATTGACTATTCAAATCTTTTTACTTCATGGCTATATGTCTGTCTGCTTCTTAAGCATTTTTCTATATTACCTTAAATGTTTATTTATTTAATTCTAAATGGAAAACTTTTTAGTATTGAAACTAAATGAATGTCACATGATGGGACAGCTCTTGTGTAGGCATATTTTTATGTTTCATATTGACCATATGCATATATTTCATAGGCAAAATGCCCAATTTAACTACTATGCACCTTCAAACAGTACATGAAGAATGAAATAACATACTGATCAATGATCTTTTACCCTAATGTGTTTGCTTGCCTATAAAAATAGGCAGAGCTTAGTCCCACAGTCCCATGGGGATAATTTAAATTTTATCCACACAGATCTGTGCTGATAATTTTCTGCTTATCTACATGGATCTGTGCCAATAATTTTCTGCTTATCTACAGGGCAGCTTGTATGAATCCTATATATCCTAGGCCTAGGCCTGAAACGACAAAACAAAGCCCTTTCAGGTTTGAACATTTTGTTGAACCCTTGAGCCAATAGATCGACAAAGTTGCCAGTGTGTTACAACAGTGTTCTACATTTTGACTTATACATTCATTAACCAACATTAATGTTATCCTCTTTAATTATTGTAATAAAAACTTACTAAATCTTTTGCAATTTCTCATGCCATTGTTAGCAACGTTAGGGCCTACATATTATTTGAAATTAATGATTATTCGAAATTAATGTGTGCATTGCTTGTAAATTATATTTAAAAGAGACACTACTGCAGCTTCTGGAAAACATGTATGGCCGGTTGTATATAGTACATGAAAATTGCTACACAGTTCCTGTAAAATATGTGCTTAAAGTTCTTAAAGTTAATGGCAAAATAAACTGCCATGTGGATGGGCAGAGAATTGTCGGCACGGATCCATGTGGACAAAATTGAAATTATTGGCATGGGACTGTGGGAATAAGCACTTTCATACAAATAATCCTCAATTCTAAATAACCATGCTATTTAGTAGTATTTTTTTACCGTAACTAGCCAGAGACTGAGTGGCCATGATAATACAAAATTGAGACTACAGCCATAGTCAGGATCCTGTTATTGTGCATCAGAAGCCATGCCAAAATTATATGATTGATCAAATTATTCTTTAATCATGCCAAAGATTACTCTAACCATAAATTTTTTGGTGCACCAAAATAAAAAGACAGCATCCAAGGGGAAGGCTTATGGGGCTACAGTCTATTCCTGCCTAAAGTTTTGATCCTACAGATTCCAGGCGCCTCCCACCCACAGTGCCACCGCAGCCTCTCCCAGACTCACAGGTATAGCACCCTTTACAGTGCTACTTTTAAGATGTGTGACTTTCACTGCATGCTTTCCACATGTTAGCCCGCATGTTAGTCCTGGTGTGTTTTAAATGTGTTTGCATCTCAAACTGCCAACTAGTATATTCATGACTTTAGCAATAGTATAATATGCTACGCTAACAGTTTTGACTTCCTGGTAAATAAGTTATAGTTTGAATGAACAAAAATATGGATACACTAATGGCTCGTTCACGCTGCCATCTTTATTTGCTCATAGTATACATTTGCGTTTCCTTTAAATGAATGGTCGTAAACGTGTTCAGTTGTGTGCTTGGGCTCGATGAAATGTGAGTGTGAATGCCTTTCAATCCAGACCTAATTTTCGCCGTTTCGCGGAATAATACAGTTAAACTGTTCAGAAGTAATTATTATTTTGCCTTTTAAAATGCGAAAACACTTTTGTATTATTTTATAAATACATCTCAAAAACTCATTGAATATATATGCCTTAATTGAAAATCTACGCGTGAAGCCATAAATACTACATAAAAATGTTATAGTATGGTGTCGATTCACGGGCGGGTAAATTTAAAACGATCTGCACAAAAATAAACAACAACAACAACAACAAAGTACGGCAACCCGAGGCCGAAGCCAAAGGGGTTGCCGTCAAAAGGCACGCGCAAGAGCAGAGTGGCGCAGAATTGTCAGTCCGCGGGGGTCGGAGATTCCAGCGTCAGTCAGTAGCAGGTCAGGATAGCGTAGCGCCCTCGCCTGACCACGCCGCCGGGGCCCCTGCAGGGAAAGCAGCAGCACGTCCTGCAGTGGCTCGGGGCAGCGCTGCTCCGCACGGATGACGTGGCCAGGCAGCTGCAGGCGCCGCATGCGCAGCAGCTGACTTGGCCGGCAGAGCTGGGCCCGGCGATAGAGCTCATCGTTGCTGGTGTTGGTGACGGCAGTCGGGGAATAGTGGACGCTGAAGGCGGCTCGCAGGAGTCCAGCATGGGCGGCATCGAGTTGCCTCTCTTGCGTGCCATTCAGAGTCCACGTTTGAGCGTTGTAGAGAAGGACGGTCAAGTCCTATGACGGCTTGGAACAACTTAACCGCCCTCTCAGCCGATCCGGCAGCGTGGGGCACTGCAGGACAGTCCGCAGGGTGCGAAAGGCTGCCCAGGCAAGCGCCATGTCGTCCAGGGTGTCGGGTACTTGACCGCCGAGATAAATGAAGGTCTCGCAGCGCGGCAGCAGTGCCGCTTGCCCATTTACGTTGTGGCAGAAGATCTCGCCGTTGAGGTCATTCGGGACGGTCAGCACCATTGTTTTCTTGGTGTTCACAGACAGCCCGACTACTGCCGCCGCCGCAGTCAGCTTGTCCAGCAGATGCTGAGCACCTTCGATTGAGCTGGACAGCAGCGTCAGGTCGTCCGCGTACGCCAGGACAGAGAGTCGTCTTTCGGGGTGTCGGCTGCTTGTCCTGCGACAGAGCAGAAAGCCGTTAGCGTCGTCAGGGAGGCCGGTGCGCAGCACCCAGTCCAGGACCAGGACGAACAGAAAGGGGGCGAGGGTGTCGCCCTGCAGCACACCGGAGGTCGTGTCGAAGAAATCGGACAGACCTTCCGGCATCACAACTGCCGCCCTGGTCTCCTGCTGGTACAGGGCCATCACAGCCGTTACAAGCTGGTCAGGCACATGGTACGCGCGCAGGATCTTCGGGATGACCCGTCTCGACACCGAGTCGAAGGCCTTTAGAAAGTCCACGAAGATGCAGATGACCGTCGACTGGTGGATGCGAGTCTCTTCTAAAATGCGGCGCAAAGCGAGAATCTGGTTCACCGTGCCCCTACCTGGCCGGAAGCCGTTTGCTCTCGCCGGAGGAACTGGTCCAACACAGGTTGCAGTCGCGTCAGCAGACCCTGTTGTACAGCTTTGCGGCGCAGGACATTAGAGACATTCCGCGATGTTCTTCAACCTTGATAGTTCTGGGCTTCTTCGGGATCCCGACGATGTGTGCCGTCCGCCATTCAGCGGGGGCGGGACCTCCCGCCAGCACGCAGTTCATCACTTGCGTGACTTCTTGCGCCACCAGCGGGAGGCGCAACACTTCGACAGGCACGTCGTCAGTCCGGTGGCTTTGCCGCCCGGTTTTGCAGCGAGCAGAAGCACCTCGTCAATGGTGATAGGACTGGTGTTGAAAGAGCTTTCTTCTGGCAGTGCGACCTCCGCGGGCAGAGACATGTCGTCTCTTGGCGGCGGCGGAGACGCGTTATCGATGCCAGAGAAAAAGGCTCTCAGTTCGTTTCGCCTCTCTCGGACGTGTCCCCAGACAGGTTCAGCGTACTGCGCCGTTTACGGCCTGTCAATTGGTTTACAATAAACCAAACGGCACGGGGCTTCTTGTCGGGGCCGGCATTGGTAATTTCTTGAATTGCGGCCTCAACAGCGACGCGTTGCCGGGCCTTAAAAACCTCTGCTAAGGCCATCTCAGCTTCCTCCGCAATCTTTCCACAATTTGCCGGGCCTGTCGCAGCGCCTCGTCGTTTTGCCACATGAAGGCTGACCGCTTGCTACTGGTTTCACCAGAGGCAGCGTTTTAGTAGCGGCAGCCTGGACAGTGCAGCTGACGTCCGAGTATTTGACAGGTGCTGCTGGTTCCGGTCGTTTATCCAGCGCGTCGGCAAAGGCCAGGCAGAAACGGCCTCCTGTGTTTGGGTCGCGCAAGGCGCGGAAAAAGCGTTTTGGCTGCCGCTTCGGTGGTCGGTATAGTGGGTCCCCAAGGCGCAGGTCACAGTCTATGGTCAGACCGAATTGCCAAAGGTGCCACCGTGTCGCAGTTGACTGCACGGCACCGTTCTCTCCAGCGGATTAGGATGTGATCCAGCTGCGCGAGTCTTTTTGTGGCAAACTTTCCACTGGCGTTCCGGGTCGGGCGCTTGCATCGAGTGAACGAAACCAGCCTCACAGCTGGTTTCCTAAAGAGTGTGTTCGCTGAAACCAGATCGTGCCGGTCCGCGAAATCCATTAGTGCTTCGGTGTTGTTGTTTTCGCGTGGGGTGACAAAGAGAGCTCGTTCAGACTTTCGCAAAACAGCTTTGAGGTCTCCAAGCACAAGCACCGAGTCGCGCTGAGCAACCGCTTCCATTTGCGTCGAGAGGAACTCCAGAAATTGACGGTGCTCCATCGGGTGCGCAGCTGTGGGTGCATAATAAGTGAATATTACGGGTGCGGAGACGAAGATCGACTCGTAGTAGTCTTGGCGATAAGCTTTCGCATCAAATACATTTCTGTAGCCGTGGGCTGGTGAGGACACCAACTCCTCCTCGGCCTTTTGCGTCTGCTGAAGTGAACTGAAGGAGCCAGCCGCCACCGAGGTGCTCCTGATGGAGCCCAGGATCGGTTTTAATAGAGAGCTCCTGCAGCATTACTATGTCAAGTTGCAGATCGGTAGCTAATTTTGCTAGTAGATGTTGCCTCCAACCTGCTCGCAGAGTCCGGCAGTTCCAAGTCGCGACTCTTAGTTGTTGTCTCTGTTTATGCGGCGTGCAATTTGTTTCAGCTTGGATCCGTTGGTTGTGGACCTCATGGTCCCCGGCGCCACCCGGAGGAACCGCACCACTGCGCATAGAGGTTCTGCCAGCAGCGCGACGCTCGCGAGCACGGTGTCGACCATGGCAGTTTCGTTCGCGGCGTCGTTCAATACGTTGTCCTCGTCTGCTGGGTGGTGTGCCGCTCTTGGCAGCCGCAGCAGGTGCGCGGCTCTCCGTTGAGGCCTTAGTACGCAATTCCATTGGAGCAGGCATTGGCACCAGGAGGCGACGGCGCTATTCAATCCCAGCAGCGTTTAAATAGACTGCAACTTTGGCAAGATGGCAAGTTTCTGGTCTGCACAAAATGTAACCTAACTGACGTCACAAAAATAAAACAACATGTCCATAGCAATTTTCTCCTAAAAAGATTGATCTTTCAACAGAAATCGAAATAGAAACTGTATATATGATTGTCTTCAACGTTTTAGCACAAAATGAAGCTTCAAAGACTTTTTGCTTAGTTTGCCTAGAATTTCCTGCGAGAGATACAATTCAGACTACTGACAACAGTAGAAAAGCAAAGACTTGGCTGCAAAACTGTCACATAACACTAAAAAAGTATCGCCATAAAAATGACTAGCTTAAAAGAGACTTCTGTGCACACTAAGAGTGGTGGGAGAGGACTGCGTGTGGCTATGGCAGACTGACGAAGGCAAACAAGCCAGAAACCGGTCTCGGTCTGCCAGCGCGAGGTTCGTTCCCCACTTTTAGTGTGTTACATTTCCCTTAGGTAGCGATTCATGCTAATTACATATGTCCGTACGTATGCACTGGTTTTTCAATTGAACTTTCTGATACTAAAACGATGAGCTTTGCACAATTGTGCATGGAATTTAGAAAGCTAAGAATCTGAAATTTTTAATCATGCTTCGTCTTGGGATTCCAACAAGAAATCCGCACCCGAGAACAAGAATTCAATGTCCGTTAATTTTTGTGTAACCTACTGACGCCATTTCTTCGTTGATATGGTTGACTTTCCAATTTACAATATCTGAAGCTGAAAATTGACAGAAATGTCAGATGTATTATAGAAATTAAATCTACTTACTAAATAAATCTAAATAAAGACTTGGATAGATAATAGTTGCATGATATATTTTCGTTATAAATTTTTGTAAAGATGGCAAGTTTCTGGTCTGCACAAAATCTAACCTAACTGACGTCACATTTTTGCCTCTAAAGCATTAAATATCTGCAATCAGAAAATTTCCTTTGAGAGTTTGATACAGACTCCAACCACGTATCGTATGGTAAAAAATCGTAAATTTTAACGTTTGTGTTTGTCCCAGAGACAATGAAAATAGCACAAATGTAACTTAACTGACGCTTGTAGGCCAATAGGCGAGCACAATATTAATACAAAGCTAAAAAAATAATAAAATTCGAATGAAAACTTCGTTTTCGTGCTCATGCAATGTCACCTATCGTTGCTCCATGTTAAAACTCGTCGAATGAGTCGTATTCTGAATCTACCTTTCAGAATATGATTTATTAGATGTTTGATAAATGTATGCGCCCTATGGCTAGGTTTGAATTTTGACTGATATGTGAATCTATTGTGTGCGGAGCAGCTTCGTTTCAAGGTGCACTGTAGTCTGTAGTATAACTAAACTAGTAGTAGTGCGACTGTATGGTTTTACTACAGCTAAGTGGTAGCTGGCTGCATGGTTTGCTCCATCGATCAAAGAATTATGGCAGCGCAAGAAACCCTACTTAGACTAGTGAACTTATAGTTTTAGGGACACCTAACAATCATAAAATGACTCATTTGAGTTGGCTAACTAACTTGAGTCTCTGCATAATATTAATTAATAATTTAAATTACATAATTTGAGTAAATTGACACGCTGCTAATTTATGCAGATTCTTGATGATTACTTGTGGTTCTCTGCAATTCGAGTACATGGATTGGTAAATTTGCAAGAAAAAATGCAATTTCAGCAACAAAATTCATGCACTCAGTTTTATTTTTCTTTCGATATCATGTATTTTTAGCCAAAATCTAAGTACTGATTTTGTTTAGCATCGATACAAGACAAAAGAACCGCTACTTTCGCAACGAAAACCGCATGCTTGCAACTGCCTTGCTGCTTCCCTGCTAATTCTGCTCCTACAATATTCTCAGCCTATACATATATAGCTGCCCATTCTCCTAGTGTGCTCTATTTGAGCTAGTACTATTATTCCCTTTATCGATGCATATTTATTTCATTCCCTTGGCTGCTTTGCCGCAGGCCATTATTAGAATCCGCAATGAGGGTTGCGAGCATCAATGCATATCTAGATTATATAATACCTTCGTGCCTTCGTGTTGCAATCGCGACACACCGTTGGGCGGGGGTTGGTTACATGGATGAGTTGCAGAGCGAAGGGTGATTAAGCCAGGGTATTAGTCTGAGGAAGGCTTGTCGCTTGCATTCAGGTATATGTAGCATATTAATAATATTCTAACGCAGTGTTATCTTCATCGAACACCTGGTGCAACTGCTGTTATACTCACAGAATACACTGTGTATTCTGTGGTTATACTCTTATTATGCAATACACACCTGTGTTTTTAGGTAAGGGCATTCAGATGATCAAAATGTTGTTTTCGTGTTTTTTGGATTAGAATTCTTTTTTGGCTGTCATGAGAATAACAGTGGGTTTGAAAGGAACTGGATTAAAAACTCACGTAAATTTTGAGTCTAATGCTCCACTTGCATGTTCATTAACTTGTTTAATTCGATTAAAGACCGAAGCAATTAAAGACAGTGTACGTTGTGATATCGGACGAAATTACAAACGGTATCACGTGACAGCTCTGAGCCAATAAGCAATACTTGACTTGCGTGATTCGCAAGGTCGCCCGCATACATAGCTTTTAGTTGTTGCTATTTTTAGACAGCCTTGTAGAAAACCCCTACATGCAAGGGGCCACCCCCAGGGCACGTGGCCGCACTGAGGCTGTCATCTTTACAGCCTGTGATTAATATGTAGTGAAAGTTACAAATGCAAAATTCTTCATTAGATCAGTAAAAAAGAATATCGAATTTCCCAGTCTCGTATCAAATGCAGTTATTGCTACATCAGGATGAGATGGATTGGAGGCCAATAAAGTGTTATATTATAGTAAAAACTATTTTGAGTGAGTAAATTTTAATTCAATGAAAAATACAATTGCGATATTAGCTTCGGTTTGAATTTTTCTAGCACGGCATCAATGAGTAAATAGTTTTTTTCAAAACTGGAGCCTTTGCCTCCGGATCTATTCAACAATCAGCTTTCATTGTGAGCTGGAAATCAAGGCACAGCTAAACCTAGCTATACTGACTCAATATTAGCTGCCATGCTCAAATCCATTCTCATCTCTAAACTCATCTTCAGCGCGATTCACCTGCGCTGGGAGGTAACAGCAGGAAAGAGTCGGGCGTGCAGAAAAAACAGCTTCTCAAAGCAAGATCAAAGCAGCCTGCACAGGATTAGCACAGGCCTGCATTTGGCCTTCTCTTTGTCACTCTTGCTTTCTTTTGCCACCCTTAAGTAGCAAAAAGAAAAAATCCTAAATGTGGCGAAACATCCGCCGCATCGTGGACTTCTAGAACTGGAGCAGAATAGCAGATTCAGGGGCCATACAGGAGGTTTAATGCGTATTGAACTGTCAAAGAAATATGGAGATCTATTCGAATTATAAATATAAAAAGCAACTCGTAATAGATAAGTACAAAATATTAATACTAATACTTGCAGGAGGGTTGTAAGCAATGGCACATCACTTGGTGACACTAGACCTGCAGCCAGCAAGGAGGCAATTCTGCCCAGTCAGTGCGCGCCAATTAATGTAATTTCTAGCTTAAAAAGCCAGGCAAAGCGCGTGACTGATATGAGAACATGAGCAGCTTTGAAAACAGTTGCCATAGTAATTAAAGTGATTAATTTGAGTTTGCAGCATATGTAAAACTTGCTAATGCAAAGTTAGTGATGAAGGACAGCTGAACTCAAATCTAAAGGTCAAGCGCTGTTCCTGAATCCCTGCGAGGGCGAATCGAGAGTGGATTTGGCGGCCAGGTTTCGTTTTGCGACTTTCCATAGCGCCCGCGTTTGTCGGCCCGTTTCCTCACGCCGGGTCGGATTTCATCCATCCCCCTCCCCAGCCAGCCCGTGTGGCAAATTGAAGGCCGATTTTGTTGGACTCAAAGCATCTCAGCGACTCAAAGCCACGGGCGGGTTGGGGAGCGGAGGCTGAGCACGGAGACTCAGCGAATCCCCGGCTATCTTATCAGCTCGACCTGAACAAGGGAGTGGCGGGTGGGGTGGGCGCTCAGCCACTCCCGACCTGACCAGTAAAGCTCTCAGCACAGCCTTCCTTTCTCCTCTCTGGCCTCGCCTCTCACTGAAACCCAGGCCTGAGTGCTTCATACCAGGCGCGTTAATTGCATCTGGTCCCTGCTTTGGCACCGTCTTTGGCCTTCAATCCGCGGCCCCCAGATACACCCTCTTCAACCCCACCCGCTGCCGTCCATATTGGTCTGGACACTGCGCTCACTGCTCGGATTCTCGCGAATAACGGCTGAAAAAAGTTCTCAGAAAAAACGCAGCGGGGAAAAAGAATGCAACCAGGAGGGGAGAAAAATCCCATCTTAGACGGTGCTACGACGGTGAGTCTCGCTGATTGTGGTACTCAGATAGTTTTAATGTTAATTTCATTTCAGAAAACATTCGAAAAGACCTGCTTCTAGAAGCCGGATGTTTCAGCCTAGGTGAGGGTTTTTAGGAAAGCAGTTCGGAGATTGCCACTTAGTTGCTTCAACGCAACATTATCGAGTTCAATTTATCTGATTGTGGGACTAAAAAACAGTTCATTTACCTTTGATTGAAGATGAAGGATGGGAAAATAGTGAAGATTTTAGTATTTTAATTTCTTTGGACGACCTCAAATATCTTTTGCTTAATGCAAAAGCTATCCATTGTCAATATTTCAATGTCAGCAGATCTCTCTTCCAGGCTTAAATTCAAACTCCATGGTCTTTCAAGATCAACAACCCCCTCCCTCCGGTCTTTCAAGATCAAAAACCCCCTCCCTCCGGTCTTTCAAGATCAACAACCCCCTCCCTCCGGTCTTTCAAGATCAACAACCCCCTCCCTCCGGTCTTTCAAGATCAACAACCCCCTCCCTCCGGTCTTTCAAGATCAACAACCCCCTCCCTTCGGTCTTTCAAGATGAAAAACCTCCTCCCTCCGGTCTTTCAAGATCAACAACCCCCTCCCTCCGGTCTTTCAAGATCAACAACCCCCTCCCTCCGGTCTTTCAAGATCAACAACCCCCTCCCTCCGGTCTTTCAAGATCAACAACCCCCTCCCTCCGGTCTTTCAAGATCAACAACCCCCTCCCTCCGGTCTTTCAAGATCAAAAAACCCCCTCCCTCCGGTCTTTCAAGATCAACAACCCCCTCCCTCCGGTCTTTCAAGATCAACAACCCCCTCCCTCCGGTCTTTCAAGATCAACAACCCCCTCCCTCCGGTCTTTCAAGATCAACAACCCCCTCCCTTCGGTCTTTCAAGATGAAAAACCTCCTCCCTCCGGTCTTTCAAGATCAACAACCCCCTCCCTCCGGTCTTTCAAGATCAACAACCCCCTCCCTCCGGTCTTTCAAGATCAACAACCCCCTCCCTCCGGTCTTTCAAGATCAACAACCCCCTCCCTCCGGTCTTTCAAGATCAAAAACCCCCTCCCTCCGGTCTTTCAAGATCAACAACCCCCTCCCTCCGGTCTTTCAAGATCAACAACCCCCTCCCCCCGGTCTTTCAAGATCAACAACCCCCTCCCTCCGGTCTTTCAAGATCAACAACCTCCTCCCTCCGGTCTTTCGAGATCAACAACCTCCTCTCTCCGGTCTTTCAAGATCAACAACCCCCTCCCTCCGGTCTTTCAAGATCAACAACCCCTTCCCTCCGGTCTTTCAAGATTAACAAGCCCTCCATCCGGTCTTTCAAGATCAAAAAGCCCTCCCTCCGGTCTTTCAAGATCAAAAAGCCCTCCCTCCGGTCTTTCAAGATCAACAACCCCCTCCCTCCGGTCTTTCAAGATCAACAACCTCCTCCCTCCGGTCTTTCAAGATCAACAACCCCCTCCATCTGGGTCAAGGTCAAACACATGCTCCCTCCGTCCGGTCTTTTAATGCCAGTAATCGTTCTAATGGGCAGCACTCCAACTCTATGGTCCTTCAATGTCATCAACCCGCTCCCGCCAGAGCCGGTCTTTTTAAGTCAGCAACTCCTTCCACCCGGTCTCCAGGGGAACGCGAACCCTCCTTCAACCAGACTACCGGGAGCATCAGATGCTCCGAGCCAGTGGGCTTCAGCCACAGTCCTCACACACGATGGCTACTATCTACTAATGGAAAAGCGACAGTCCATCAAAATCTCTGGCAGCAAAATACAACAGCTCCCAGCTGCCTTTGACTGGCCTATTTAAGAGCATAAGCTTTGAAATTTTGGTGAACTTGTCTCCTCCTATTTCACTCTCTCTTTTATGACCGTCTCCGACTCCGCCTTTGAGGACACTAGTCGGATTAGTCCCATCTATTATCCCCGGGAAGAGAATCTGATTATTTGCATGGGAAATCCTACCCAGCAGAAGAGGCGAGAGAAGGAAAAGTGCACAGCATAACTGTAATATCGCCGACAGGATAAAATGGTAATAGACAGGCAAATATGCATTGAGGCACCACTGCACAACAGAAGCTCAACTTCAACCACTCTCAAAGTAGACAGAGCTAACAAAGCAGTTTTTTCGACAAGACCCTGGCAAAACTGCTGGAGATCAGAGCCAGGGGTACAGAAAGGATCGTAGCAGGATCGAGAATCGTAGCAGGAGCTAAAACCAGAATCGTAGCAGGAGCTAAAACCAGAATCGCAGCAGGAGCTAAAATCAGAATCGCACCCGGAGCTGGCTGTCCGGTTAGCAGGCAATCATTCAAGCTCATCGCATTCTATTCCCCAGCAGCAGCAGCAGCAGCAGCGGAAGCAGCGTCAGCAGAAGCGCCCATCCTATCACTCGCTGGACCTGGCGGATCTCGAGCGTCAGTTCTCAGCAGGCCAGTCGGCTAACCTGCTGGTCGACGCTGGCTCCGGGACGCTACTGGTACACGAGGCCACCTGTCCGAGGAACCTGCGCTCTGACGTCATCAGGCTGGTGGCGCGATTTGGCGGCGATTTGAACGCGCTGGACAAGGAGGGCAACACGGCGCTGCACCTGGCGCTGAGGCACGCCAGTCTGGCCTGCTTTGAGGTCAGAAACTCATTGGGCTTGAAACCTGGGCTGAGGCTAAAGTCGTTGTGAATTCGAACTCACGACCACAGATAGTATGGAGACACCCTTGTAGTCAAGAACAACAACAGCAATAATATAAATAATATAAAATAATAACAAATGATTACGCCTGCCCTAAGTGGCCTACATTTACAGCTGACAGCACAGCCACAGCCATTGCGCGGCGCGTCTGAAGGCTGCGTACGGCTGTTCAGTCCATGGACTGGTGGGACGCCACACCCACCTCAATTACCCCAGCTGATGCTGGTTACCCATTTAACAGCTGGGTGAGCTGAAGCAACGCAGAGTTAACTGTATTGCTAAAGGACACAAATTTTTCCAGTGGAGTCGGGAATCGAACCCCGGCCAGCCTTCAAGTCGTGAGTCCGATGCTCTGACCACTCGGCTACAACTCTCGCTGTAGTCAACAGCAAAATTCACTTAGAGTTCCTCTGATCCCGGTTTAAACAGAACGTCTCGCGACAATGAAATCTTAAAAGTACATCCGCATCGCAGACAGAGAGCTGGCCCGCCTCGTGCAGATACAACTCAAGAGAAACTCAGGAAAGTCCTACTTGATGTTTATGAAAATTGCCACCCACCTGACTATGCGGGCTTTTCAACCGTGGCTTAGCTGAGCACACCAGCTCGCTAATTCCCACTTTCCCATTGATCCACGCCTCCCTCATTAACTTGACAGACAGCTCCACCCTCCACGTTTTGCCCGACAAGGCTTCCCCGCCAGCAGCCTTTCACGTGATTAGCGGATTCGCCCAAAACTGCAGCTTTTTCAAAATTGTTTAATTAACTGCTAGCACCTGCTTCAATACTACTCTGGCTGGTCAGTAGTATGAATTGCGCTGTATTTAGTGACTGTCTTTGAGCCAATATGATAGGTGTCTTTGAGCCAATATGATAGGTGTCTTTGAGCCAATATGATAGGTGCCTTTGAGCCAATATGATAGGTGTCTTTGAGCCAATATGATAGGTGTCTTTGAGCCAATATGATAGGTGTCTTTGAGCCAATATGATAGGTGCCTTTGAGCCAATATGATAGGTGCCTTTGAGCCAATATGATAGGTGCCTTTGAGCCAATATGATAGGTGTCTTTGAGCCAATATGATAGGTGTCTTTGAGCCAATATGATAGGTGTCTTTGAGCCAATATGATAGGTGTCTTTGAGCCAATATGATAGGTGTCTTTGAGCCAATATGATAGGTGCCTTTGAGCCAATATGATAGGTGTCTTTGAGCCAATATGATAGGTGTCTTTGAGCCAATATGATAGGTGCCTTTGAGCCAATATGATAGGTGTCTTTGAGCCAATATGATAGGTGTCTTTGAGCCAATATGATAGGTGTCTTTGAGCCAATATGATGGCTGTCTTTGAGCCAATATGATAGGTGCCTTTGAGCCAATATGATAGGTGCCTTTGAGCCAATATGATAGGTGTCTTTGAGCCAATATGATAGGTGCCTTTGAGCCAATATGATAGGTGTCTTTGAGCCAATATGATAGGTGTCTTTGAGCCAATATGATAGGTGTCTTTGAGCCAATATGATAGGTGTCTTTGAGCCAATATGATAGGTGTCTTTGAGCCAATATGATGGCTGTCTTTGAGCCAATATGATAGGTGCCTTTGAGCCAATATGATAGGTGTCTTTGAGCCAATATGATAGGTGTCTTTGAGCCAATATGATAGGTGTCTTTGAGCCAATATGATGGCTGTCTTTGAGCCAATATGATAGGTGCCTTTGAGCCAATATGATAGGTGTCTTTGAGCCAATATGATAGGTGTCTTTGAGCCAATATGATGGCTGTATTTGAGCCAATATGATAGGTGCCTTTGAGCCAATATGATAGGTGCCTTTGAGCCAATATGATAGGTGTCTTTGAGCCAATATGATAGGTGTCTTTGAGCCAATATGATAGGTGCCTTTGAGCCAATATGATAGGTGTCTTTGAGCCAATATGATAGGTGCCTTTGAGCCAATATGATAGGTGTCTTTGAGCCAATATGATAGGTGTCTTTGAGCCAATATGATAGGTGTCTTTGAGCCAATATGATGGCTGTCTTTGAGCCAATATGATAGGTGCCTTTGAGCCAATATGATAGGTGCCTTTGAGCCAATATGATAGGTGTCTTTGAGCCAATATGATAGGTGCCTTTGAGCCAATATGATAGGTGTCTTTGAGCCAATATGATAGGTGTCTTTGAGCCAATATGATAGGTGTCTTTGAGCCAATATGATAGGTGTCTTTGAGCCAATATGATAGGTGTCTTTGAGCCAATATGATGGCTGTCTTTGAGCCAATATGATAGGTGCCTTTGAGCCAATATGATAGGTGTCTTTGAGCCAATATGATAGGTGTCTTTGAGCCAATATGATAGGTGTCTTTGAGCCAATATGATGGCTGTCTTTGAGCCAATATGATAGGTGCCTTTGAGCCAATATGATAGGTGTCTTTGAGCCAATATGATAGGTGTCTTTGAGCCAATATGATGGCTGTATTTGAGCCAATATGATAGGTGCCTTTGAGCCAATATGATAGGTGCCTTTGAGCCAATATGATAGGTGTCTTTGAGCCAATATGATAGGTGTCTTTGAGCCAATATGATAGGTGCCTTTGAGCCAATATGATAGGTGTCTTTGAGCCAATATGATAGGTGTCTTTGAGCCAATATGATAGGTGTCTTTGAGCCAATATGATAGGTGTCTTTGAGCCAATATGATAGGTGTCTTTGAGCCAATATGATGGCTGTCTTTGAGCCAATATGATAGGTGCCTTTGAGCCAATATGATAGGTGTCTTTGAGCCAATATGATAGGTGCCTTTGAGCCAATATGATAGGTGTCTTTGAGCCAATATGATAGGTGCCTTTGAGCCAATATGATAGGTGCCTTTGAGCCAATATGATAGGTGTCTTTGAGCCAATATGATAGGTGTCTTTGAGCCAATATGATAGGTGTCTTTGAGCCAATATGATAGGTGTCTTTGAGCCAATATGATAGGTGTCTTTGAGCCAATATGATAGGTGCCTTTGAGCCAATATGATAGGTGTCTTTGAGCCAATATGATAGGTGTCTTTGAGCCAATATGATAGGTGTCTTTGAGCCAATATGATAGGTGTCTTTGAGCCAATATGATAGGTGTCTTTGAGCCAATATGATAGGTGTCTTTGAGCCAATATGATAGGTGTCTTTGAGCCAATATGATAGGTGTCTTTGAGCCAATATGATAGGTGTCTTTGAGCCAATATGATAGGTGTCTTTGAGCCAATATGATGGTGTCTTTGAGCCAATATGATTACCTTTGAGCATCTTTGATTACCCTAATCGCTTTCACAAAAATTGTGAACTCAGATCTCAGAAAGCTCTGAACTATTTGAGCCTCAGCACGCATGCATTCACAACATTTAATGTTTCTTTCTCTGAGGCATGTAAATTTTGATAAGCAGCAGGAGGTGGGGTGGACATACATTGAAAGTGTAGGGCTGCACAACCCATGACCAATCAAAAAATGAACATACCAGTTAGCTTGCGATAGAAATAAGCATGAGAAGAATGAGAAAATATGGTACTCCATAAAAAAACTTTGAGACAAAGTGAGCCCAAAGCCAAAGCCAAACTGCCTAAACAATGCCCAGGCTCTGCTAGAAGAGGGCGCAAATCCTAACATTCCGGACGCCACGGGTGACACAGTCGTCCACCTGTCGGCAACGCCCGAAACCGTCGCCTATTTCAAAGCGGCGCTGCGCTACGGCGGCGACTGTCGACTGGGCGATGCGAACGGCGACTCGACGCTGCATCGAGTGTGCGCCGAGGCCAGGCTGGACTTGGCCCAGATCATCCTGAGCTTCGATAAGTCAAGAAGCATCGATGGCAACGGCGGCAGCAGCGACAACATCGCCGACTTGCCCGGCTGGCGCGGCAGGACGCCGTTGCACGCCGTGGCCAGCAGCGGCGGCGGCGGCAACGAGACGCGCGAGCTGTTCGTCCTGCTGCTCCACAGCGGCGCTGATTTTGCCAGGCCCGACGATGACGGCGCGGCGCCAATCGACCTGGTGCTCGAGCGCGAGGACGGAGCGATGCTGGAGAGCCTCGGCAAGTGCCTGGCAGCCGGAGTCGACGACTGTGATCTGGCAAGCGAGGAAAACATCGGCGAGGAGTTCAACGAAGCTGCTGCCGCCGAATTTCTGCGGGCCCTGCTGAGCCTCGCGACGCCGCCATCAGCGATGCTTCCGCAGGCGCAGTCACCATGGCAGCCGCATTCGCTAGCGGAGAATCCACTGGAGCGAGCCGAGCTGCTGCAGGCGCTGTCTTCGGGCCTGGCTGAGCGGAACCCGCAGCTGGACCGCCTGATGGAGCCGGCGGGCCGGGCGCTGCGGCTTGGCCTGCTGCCCGACCTCGAGTCCTACGGCCTGGTGGACGGCCTCGCCGAGTTGGCGGCCCGCCAGGCACTGATTCCGCAGGACGCAGCACTGCTCGGTCGGCTGGCCTCGGTCGGACGCGGCCGGCTCTGGCCGCTGCTCGCCGGACGAATCGAGCGCCGCGCCGAGTCGCTGCTCTATTCGCGAATTCGCCGACAGACGAAGACCGGCGGCGTCAAGGCGCTCGTGCGGCGGCACTGCCTGGACAGGCGGACTGGCGATGTCTGCCTACAGAAGGTCAGCGCCCAATAGAAACCAGGGAGAGAGAGGGAACACTGGGTTCTAGAGTCTAAAATTCCATAAAAGCGAAGCTGGGGTTGGCCTAACACGCTGGTGTGAGTTCCAACCAATCAGCCGAGCTCTGGGCACACGCAAAAGCACTCAGGTGTCCACTATGACCTACTCGTAGGTGAACTCGCTGGTCGCCAGGACCACCGGCTTCTGGCAGCTGGCCGGCGTCAAGCTAACGGAGCCCGAAGCGGCCGAGTTGTCGGCCGCCGACTGTCCGCTGCCGCAGCGCAGCCCCACAAGCAGCCTGATCGTCTGGTCGGCGCTGTCCGGCCGTCTCCGCCTGACGCCACAGCTGCTGCAGCTGGAGCCACTGGACCCCATCCCGCTGGGCCTCCTGGCAGCCCGCCTGGTGCGCGGCCTCGCTCGCTGGCCGGGCGTCGGCGACGCCTTCCTGGACCGGGCGGCCGCGTCCGCCGATCGCTGCGAGCGACTGGCCGGCGAAGCCCTGAAAGCCGCCAAAGCCTTGGATGGGTCGCCGGGCAACTGGCTGACCCTGCGCTACCTGAGGCGGCCGATGCCTCGCTACGGCGGCTACAGCGTCCTGGATCTCGCCGCCATCGGCCGCTGCAAGGGCTTCGCCCAGCTCGACGCCGCCTGCCTGGCCTGGGAGGCGGCATGGCGCGGACCCGCCACGCGCGATCGAAGCCGCTTCGCCGACTGGGCCTTGGCAGACGGTCATGCTGTCGAGGAGGCCGACTGTCCGCGACGTCATGCTCCAGCGGCGGCGCCGAGGGCCGAGGAGGCGGCGACGGTGCTCAGAGGAGGTGGCGGCGGTGGCATTGTTGGAAGTCACGGAGGTTGGTGAAGTTCAGCAGTCAAATAAAATATCTGAGTCGGCAGTTTTTCATTCTTCTCTACTTATAGTAGCATTTTCCGTATTTAAGTAACTGTTTCTCCTTCGCCAATCATCAGTGAGAAGTCGGCTGTCGACTGGCCTGTCCGAATTCTTCTCCAGCCTCGGCCGGCCTAGCTGGCGATTTCGGCTGCACCTGCTGGCCCACCTGCTGCTGGGCGCCCTGCTGACCGCCGTCTGTCTGTCGGATGTCGGCGGCGGCGGCGGCGGCGGCTCGAGTCCCGGGCCGGCCGAGTTGGCCTGCTACGTCACCGGACTGGGACAGCTGGTCGAGGCTGTAAGAGAAGCGACTCGCGGGCGGCAGGTGAGCTCTTGAAATGCAACAGTGAATCAAATTAGCAATCCAGTGACTCAGATTAGCAATCCAGTGACTCAGATTAGCAATCCAGTGACTCAGATTAGCAATCCAGTGACTCAGATTAGCAATCCAGTGACTCAGATTAGCAATCCAGTGACTCAGATTAGCAATCCAGTGACTCAGATTAGCAATCAAGTGACTCAGATTAGCAATCCAGTGACTCAGATTAGCAATCCAGTGACTCAGATTAGCAATCCAGTGACTCAGATTAGCAATCCAGTGACTCAGATTAAGCCTGAGTCAGATTGTAAATCTGATACTCTTATCCCGAAATCCGCAGGGCTGGCCGGACTGGTCGGCTGAGCTGGCCGAGGCCGCCAGCCTCGCCGCAGGCGCGGCCTGTCGATTAGCGGACTGGTCACCGGCGGCTCCGCTGGCCGCCGCCGCCGCTCTGCATTGGCTGCGGCTGCTGCGGCTGCTGGGCGCCCTGGCACCGCCGCTGGGGCGCCACCTGCTGCTCATCGGCGCCCTGCTGCGTCGCGACTTTCTCCCGCTGGCCGTCATTGGAGTCTGCCTGGCCGGAGCTCTCGGACTGGCCGGCCGGGTCCTCCTGCTGCAGCTGGTCGGTCAGAATCAGCGGCCTTCCATCGGCCGGGTCCTGATGGCTGCGCTGGGCGCGCTGACTGGAGGCGACCTGGAGCCAGTGCGCTCGATGGCTGCCTCTCCGGCGCTTGTAGGGAGCCTCAACGACACCGTCAGCCACGACACAATGTCCCCGATGCTGGCGCCGCTGTTGACAGCTCTGGCCGGCGGACACCTCCTGCTGACGGCCGCCGCTGCTGGCGTCTTTGCCACCACGGCGGCGCGCCAGCGAGCCCGCTCCAGGCCGCTCTGGCTGATCGAGCGCCACCGTCTGGGCCGCCAGCTTCGCGGCCGGTCGCGCTGGCCGCCGCCTTTCAACCTGCTGACTGGCTTTGTCGCCATCCTCGTCAGCGGGCTGCGCCGGCTTCGCCAGTGGCGCGGTGACTCTACGCAGCCTGATCGGCGACCGCCGCCAGCCAGCCGGCCCACACCGTCGAACGGCCCCGCCGATCGGCGCCGCAGGCTGCTGAGGTCGCGAGCTCGAAACCTGTTCCTGTTCTACCAGGCAGCGGCGCTGCGGGCGCACCCGCTCGGCCGCCAGACACCGCCGGACGACGCTGCGCAGGACACCGCAGTGGCCAGCCAGCTGGTCGAGATGAGAGCGGCCCTTCAGCGATTGGCCGAGACCGTCGGTCAGCTGTCTCGCCAGCGTCCCAACAGTCTGGCTGATTGAGTCGCTGTGAACAAGCAGTGACCCGTTACCTGTAGACTGACCCATGCTTGGCGATAGACAACTATTAGTAAATTTCTTAGTAACTGTACTTGGTCACCTCTGGACTCAATTTTGCTTTTGTAGAGCAAGGATTTCTAGAGGCCTGTAAGTGACGCTTCATTTCCCCACTCATAACACTGTGCTGCTCATGTGTGTAAGTAGTAAAGCAAGGATTTTAATCTGAAATTCGGCACGAAAAAGACTTGCATCTGTCGCCGGCAGACAAGAAGACCAATCGTGAGTTTCACTGAGGCTCGTAAAGGTTTGATTTCGTTGCTTCAAAGCGCTTAGTTTTTTACTGCTTTGAAGCCGTCTCTTGTTCTCAAGCGATTCGGCGCCCCGAGTTGGTTGCTACGGGGAGCAGCTGTTGCGTGATTTGGAACCGGTCAGAAACTGGGAATGCGGCCAGCTGGTGCAGAGCAGGATTTGCTGGACACTCACAGTCCACTCGCACTATATACCTTTGCAACTTCGGTATTCGGCAAGGGAAGAATGTCTACGGTAGTTTGCAGGGCAAGTGCGACTTGGGATTCGTCAGCGCAAATGGCTATTTGTCCAACCAGTTTCGAAAGAAATTTTACGTCGCTTAAAAGTAAAAAATATTGTCTTCATCATCTACATCACCGATTGAGAAACTGGCACTAATTGACGAATCTCAAAGAGGAGCCGGGCAATGATACTGCCAATCAGATTAAGCGGGGACGGATAGGGAAATATAGTTCCAGGGGATATTGCGCCTGTCTGGCTATTCAGTTGGAGGTTAACAATAGGAGCGAGCGCCTAGTCCGTTTCGTTAAACACAATCCTGGATAATATCGAGCTGTCTTGTACCTGGGCGAAGCATTTTGCTAGGAGAACAATGATCCGGGAATTGACGGCTGGAAACGCTCGGCAGCCCCGGAGGGCTCGTCGAGGCGGAGGCGGACGCGGAGGCGCAGGCGCTGCGATTTGATACTTCAGAATTGGCCGATCGAGCCGTGTCCGCCCGCGCTCAGCTTCCGGCGATTCGCCCACCCCCTCCGCCATTTCCCCGCTGAGCACAGAAATGGGATTTCAGGGACCTATCTTTGTGACCCACTTGACCCGGGAGACGGCAGTAAACTGAGGAATGGAGCACTGTTCTCCGCCGTCTTTCATTGAAGGCAACTCAACAAGCTCCATCGGTCGCCCTTTTTTCTTTCTAATATCTTGTTTATCTTCTTCAAAGCAGAAGCGAGAGCAAAGTTTTCCAGGGTGGGGGTAATTTTGCTGAGCTAAGGGCCGGATGAAGAATCAGTGACCAGAAGCAAAGTAAAAGTTCTGACACCTTTGAAGTCCTCCTAGAAGAAGGGCCGGTTCAGGAAGTCGCTGAGCTAAATTACTTTCCTGCCTAGCCAAGTTTTCGCCGCGAAAGTTTTCTGCTGTCCAGCTTCCTCTGACAGATGGGAGGGTCTGGCTGTCGCTAGCACTGCTGTTCTCAATCTCTGCCTGCTTTTCTCATCGCCTACCTGAGCAGATGAGCCCTGGAAGGTCTGTCGGAATCATTCTGAGCACACGCGCCGTGACAAATACCGGATGAATTATGAACTATGAATCCCTAAGGATGGGCATTCATCGGCCGAGTAAACTGGCTTCTGAATCCAACTACACTCGGCATTTCTCTTGGGAAAACAAGTTATAGGGATTTGTTTTAGGCCATCGGGAATTCCCTTTGTAACACATAACAAAATTCTGGAGAAAAGAAAGATTAAGAGTGAAAGAAAAACAGTCTTAATCTTTTGTATGAAGGCTATCCGCTTAAGTGGCAGATTATCTTAGGCTCTGGAGTGAGGATGAGACACCTCATGAATAATAGTGATAGAACTGGATCAGCTGTGTATAGATTACTTACTGAGAACATGAGATGAGACAGTTGAGAGATGAGACAGTTGAGAGATGAGACAATGGAGAGATGAGACAGTGGGGAGATGAGACAGTTGAGAGATGAGACAGTGGGGAGATGAGACAGTGGGGAGATGAGACAGTGGGGAGATGAGACAGTGGGGAGATGAGACAGTGGGGAGATGAGACAGTGGGGAGATGAGACAGTGGGGAGATGAGACAGTTGAGAGAGGAGACAGTTGAGAGATGAGACAGGGGGGAGATGAGACAGTGGGGAGATGAGACAGTGGAGAGATGAGACAGTGGAGAGATGAGACAGGTGTTTGAGCACATGGAAGGCTCAGGATCTCGGGTGCCCGAGTTTCTCAATCCCTGCTCTAAATGTGCTGCCTATAGTCAATCCAGTTAAACGCTGAAATATAAGCCGAAAATGTAAAAGCAGAGGTGGGTGAAAGCTTCTGCATCATTAAATAATCATTTCTTTACTACAAATGTAGCAAAGATGGCAAAATTGGCTCAAATTAAAGGAGGGCAAAAGTAGATTGCCGCGTGTTACTGTCTTTAACACTCGAAAAAATGGATTACGGAATAAAAGAAGACAAATGCGGAGCAAAGAAATCGGAGACCGAGTCGCAGGCAATAAGCAGAGGCAAATAAGAGGGCCGGCAGGATCTCAGATCCAATCTGACCGGTGCCAGAACTGCTCAGCGCTGGGTTTCCACTTTCAAACAAAAACTGCGGGAGAGAGTAGCACACACACAATTTCTTTTCTTTTTATCTTGCTTTTTACCTGCTTCTCCATCTTTTGCATTGGCAAACATTTTCCTACTCTCTCTCTGTATATCTGTAGTGAAGAAACGAGATTAAAGAATTTGCCTAGATGAGCTGTGGGGCGATGGGATCAGGGCGGCTGGACTCGCAACAGGCCATCATTTGTAGCAGTTTTCAAACTGCCCGCCCTTCCCAAGCTCAAGTCAGTGCTCAGTTGGAGTCAAGTTACAAAAGAGTTGTTGGCGATGGCGATTTTCTGTTTCCCGGTTCCGATTGAGTCCGCATCTTCTTCTTTGAGCAGTTTCAATGCCGAAAATATTTCCGCTGCCCACTGGGGGTAGCTGGGCTGAAATCAGACTGCAGGCAAGTGTTCGCCGGTTTCAAATTATTACTCAGCCCTCATCATCGGGTGCGGCAGGCAGAACAGCCTGGGGCAGCTGCAACTTTGCGGTCACGAGTGGCTGAGAAAGAGCTCAAAAAATGGATGTTTCTACATTCTCAGCGCAGAACTTCCTTACGCAACCTCGAGCAAGTGTGCAGAAAAAAATTGGAGCAAACTAGACACAATGCCCCCAAGACAGCGGCTTAGCGCCTCCTGCAGCACCCACTCCACTCGCCACCAGTGTCAGCAGCTCGGAAGCTGCGAATATAAAATATTTTGCGCGAAATAAAATTTGAGTTCTTGCTTGGCCTGCTCTCACCCACCCCAGTCCTGATTCGCAACTAATAGGTACTGTGATGTCAGAGCCACTTGACAGTGATCACTGCCAGATCCTGGCACCTGAGACTCGCCTGCTAACTGCGGCCTCACCTGTGCGCCTACTATCTGTAGGCTTTTTTGTGGCCTACTCACCTTCTGGTCGATTTCGTTCGCAAATTACTTCCTTTCAGACTTGGCTCTCGCACTCGCTGAGCTATCATTTGCTTTTGTTTTCCTGTCTGCCTGCTTGCCATCTCGCTCGCATTGCTTTCCAATTGAACAACTCGAGGGCAACGAGGGCTGCTCGCCGTTGAGTGCCTTTTTCCAATCAGCGAGAAAAACGCTGGATTTGCTCAACGAAAATTCCGGTGATTGCATCTCCTGGCAAGGACGCCCCTTTACAAAATGCCTACAAAAGGAACTCACCTCAGTTCACGCACTAAATTTCATAAACAATCAACCGAAAGATTATGCGTGAAATTTAGCTTGTAGTACCAACGGTTAAGATACTCAGCAATGTGCCACAGATTTCTGAAAATGGAGTGAAAAAAACATGTTTGGGATTTGTCTTCAGCTGCAAAAGAATAATCGTGCCCAGATCTGTGTCGGGTGGGATTTTCAGATCCTCTCGGTGACACCTGGCAGGACCGGACAAGGCCGGGGCGTGCCGCTAGGCCGAGCGGAGAAACTTAAAAACTGGCCGGTAAATTAACAACAAAGACTGCCCTACGCACAAAGACTTTGAGGCTCCCTCGTGCCGCTCGGCTGGCCCTCCTAAGTGAGCGAAGTGTTTCCGCACGCAGCCGACAGTTTATCATTTGCATTGAAGTCAAGCACTTCGCTGAATGGCGCAGGTGTCAACACCTTGGCGGAGCTGGGCGGATACAATGCCAGTGAAGGATTGGAAGCTTGAAATCCATTCTTGTCTCGAGTGGCTTCTCGGACCACTGGCGACTCTATGACAAGCTCCCCTAGGAGACCGCGGACCGTTGTGGGTGGGGCGGGTCGCGGGGCGGAGCAGTTGTGAGCTAATTATTATTAGGCCTTGCAATACGGCTCAGCAGATCTCAGAGATCCCCAGCGCGACAGTTCCCACACCGGGTCCCGGGAGGGTCAAATAGAAATGGCTCTCTATCACACCTCCGCGAATATTTGTCTGTGTGAAAATCCTTTTTCAAAAAATGAGAAAATAGCTCACTCATTCTTCTCCTCATCTGTGTTTCTCCTGCTCTGTGAGTGTCCATCGGCGCAAGTCGGGCGTGCCAGCCATTAGAGCAGGGACTAGTGGAAGGTGTCGGGCCACTCGGACCAGCGCCGGGCGGTCGGCTTTCGCATAATTCCAAAGTGGATTAAAGAGGCGTGTTTGTGAAAGTTGATGCCCCGCTCTCGCTGGCTCGCTCTTCATTTCAGATTCACCACCTCGCGGTCGGGCCTGAAGGAGGGGGTGGTCTGTTAAAAAGCTTTTCTGCTCTTTCAAGGATTAAGACCGCAGCTATGGGCCCTCTGTTGGACATGCTTTGAGGGGCCTGTACTCGGATTGAGACTCTGCTAAAATCTCAGTTCTTGCCTACAGCAATGCTTACTCAAAGAATTCCCAACGATGCTTGAGTTGACTTGAAAATCGCTATTTTGCTAGCAGCGGAGTTAACACTCCGAAATTACAGATCATTGCCTTCATTCCTTCAAGTTCAGGCTGGCACAAAAAGGCACATTTGGGAAAGCTCTGTATGGTTTCAACAAAGAAAAAGTCTTTCTACAATCTCACGATGCTTTGTGCAACTTCTGAAAGCACTGTACAACTTCTGAAGGCACTGTACAACTTCTGAAAGCACTGTACAACTTCTGAAAGCACTGTACAACTTCTGAAAGCACTGTACAACTTCTGAAAGCACTGTACAACTTCTGAAAGCACTGTACAACTTCTGAAAGCACTGTACAACTTCTGAAAGCACTGTACAACTTCTGAAAGCACTGTGAAACTTCTGAAAGCACTGTGAAACTTCTGAAAGCACTGTGAAACTTCTGAAAGCACTGTGAAACTTCTGAAAGCACTGTGAAACTTCTGAAAGCACTGTGAAACTTCTGAAAGCACTGTGAAACTTCTGAAAGCACTGTGAAACTTCTGAAAGCACTGTGAAACTTCTGAAAGCACTGTGAAACTTCTGAAAGCACTGTACAACTTCTGAAAGCACTGTACAACTTCAAAGCACTGTCTTCTTAAAGCACTTCTTAAGTTGAAACTAAATTGTTTAAAGGTTTCGTGTCTGCACCACTCAATTGTGCCTCAACCATTATTCAAATGCAGCAATAAATACACTCGCAGAAGAAGAAATTTCCCAATAGAAGAAAACTTTTGTGAATCATGCGGCAGAGCGGTAGCCAAGCGTGTGTCTGAGCAGTATTTCATAACCGATTCCCATGCAAACCCTCTGCTCAGCTTCGATAAGCCCGACAGAGGGGGAGAGGGCGTCCTAGTTGCGCTTGAAACATTGTAAAACTTGCCGCAAATAAGGGGCAAGAGGAAAACAAGCGAAAGAAAATAGAAGGCAATTTGCTGAGTTGCTCAGTTATCAGGCCCAGCTGATCTGTGAAACTGCTCAGGGTAGCTGGGAGCAGTTTGATAAGCGGCCAGTGCTCTCGCCCGATAGCATGCCGAGCAGCTTTTGAGAACAAAAAAACGACTGGGAAAAATGCAAAGTAGCTGTGAATTTGAATGACTCCCGGCACGCCGCTCAGACTTGGCGATGTCGGGAAACGAAGGAAACAAACAGTTGCAGTAGTTTTCAGTGCCAGGCAGGCGTCACACCGCAGAGGACCGCAGCTAGCTTGCAAGTCATTGGAGCACAATAAATTGTCCGCTAAGCCAGGCGATTGATACGCTGAATCACACTCAATCGAATTGTTTCCGAGCTGATTGATTTGTTTGGTTAGCCCCGGCTCTAACTCAGCCCTGCGGGTAAGGGGGCCTGCGAGTGCTCACTGCTCAACCATGCGCAACAGATGCGGCAACTGTTGATACCTTGATACCTGTTCTGAGACTAGCGGAAAGTAATATGGATTTTTTGTTCTGGTCGAAGCTGCTGAGCAGGCAGAAAACAAAGGAGGCCGGAGCTCAGAATGATTGAGTCAATAATTTGGGACAGTTGTCGGGCCAGCAGCCACTCGACTACGGTGTGCGAGGCCCAAGTTCAGCTTTGCGTGAACAAGAAGATGATTGTCAGATTGCGGCTTCTTGTTCCCGCTCACTTTGAAGCGATAAAACACAGGTGAGCCCGGAATGCGAATCCCAGACACTGTGAGCACGCTTTGAGTTTGTCAGGCTTCAGTGGGTGATATTGGCAAGGAATTCCAAAGGGCTTTTTCATATAAAGCTTGCTTTTTTCTTTTGTCTCGGCTTCTGCTTGGAGGAACTTGGCTTCTGCTAAGCTGCTGACACAGAAGTCTTTGACATTGCCTCGAGTTTGCTTGCCTTTATGAGCGAGCTAGTCCCATTGTTTCAAAAGAGAGTGAGCACGGAGGGAGAGTGAGCACGGAGGGAGAGTGAGCACGGAGGGAGAGTGAGCACGGAGGGAGTGTGAGCACGGAGGGAGAGCGAGAACAGAGAGAGAGTGAGCACAGAGAGAGAGTGAGCACAGAGAGAGAGTGAGCACAGAGAGAGAGTGAGTACAGTGGGAGAGTGAGCACAGAGACAGAGTGAGCACAGAGAGAGAGAGTGAGCACAGAGACAGAGTGAGCACAGAGAGAGTGAGCACAGAGAGAGTGAGCACAGAGACAGAGTGAGCACAGAGAGAGAGTGAGCACAGAGAGAGAGAGAGTGCACAGAGAGAGTGAGCACAGAGAGAGAGTGAGCACAGAGGGAGGGTGAGCACAGAGAGAGAGAGTGAGCACAGAGAAAGTGAGCACAGAGTGAGTGAGCACAGAGAGAGTGAGCACAAAGAGAGAGTGAGAGAGTGAGCTCAGAGAGAGGGAGGGAGAGTGAGCACATACAGAATTAGCTTGAGAAGTGTTTCATAGTAAATAAGAAGTTGTTGAATGCTTTTTGTCCTCGATGGTAGACACGAACACAAAAGTGAAACAATAGCAAGGAAATGAGCAAGGAAAAGAAGAGACAAAAAAGAACGGAAACTGACACTGCCGTGACCAGCGGGATAATTTGCTCCCCTCTGCGGGCCGCAATTTTCCCATCGCGTGCCGCGGGACTCCCGGCAGCCGCTCCCACGCTCATCTCGGCGACAAATCGCTTCGCCAGATTGAAGAAGAAGAATCGAGTTGGCGGATAAGGAGCAGAAATCGCTTTGGCAAAAGTCGGCGGCTCGGGCGCATTCGGAAGCCCCGCTATTCGGGCCGGATTGAGAATCCCAACTCAGCCAGTGACCAGCAGGGAAGGCCCACAAACTATCTGGCTTTGTCTCAACTCGCTTTCTTATTTCCTAATCTGCTCCCCACCCCTTTTCTTTCATTCCGTTGAGCACAACTCAAATCGCAGGGCAAAACAGGGCGGGGGGAGGGAGCTTCTGAGGAGTGTTTTCGGAAGCCAGGGGCTCAGCCAATGGGGAGAATTGTCGGGCGGGGATGTTGCCTCAGCGGAGGGGAAGGGGAAAAGTTTTCTATAATTTCTGGCGCAAAACTTCCGCCGCTCAGGTCAGTGAGAGCCGATTTCTGCGAGATTTCCGCGACTTCATCAGTTTCGTCTTCAAGCTTGACATTTGGACAGACACTGCGCGCAGTCCACCATGTGGAATTCCATGGAAGCCGAGGACATTGTGACCTACAGTCAGAGATCGCCGAGGTAAGACCGCTTGAGTGCCGGGATTTCTAAATTTTTCTACGTGTCATTTTTTTAAGAAACTGTAAGACAAACGCTAGAGACATGTTAGACACATGTTAGACACATGTTAGACACATGCTAAACATATGTTAGACACAACCGTGACAACCGTGACACCCGAACGACTATGACGCAGGCGGCTGCCGCAGAGGAGCAGCCTGTCGATGCCCTCCAGCCCGCTGATGTCGCCTCAGCCGACGTTGGCGCGGTCTCCGCCGCTGCATCGTCAGTTACTGAGCCGTTCTAGGTCCCGATCGCCTCTCCAACTGCCAGAAGATCAGCTGCAGCAACAGCAGCAACAGCAGCAGCAGCAGCACAGGCATCAGCAGCAGCAGCGTCGGCGCCATTACTATCCGCAGTTGCCACCGCCGCCGCCACATTCGGCGGACAGCGGAGACGACAGTGGCAAGGCCGGCCAGAGCAAGTGCCCCAACCCGGACTGCGACGGCACTGGTCACGTGACGGGGCTCTATTCGCACCACAGGAGCCTGAGCGGCTGTCCTAGAAAGAGCAAGTACACGGCTGAAAGTGAGTGAGGCCATTGCTCTGATTTAAACCAGTAGCACCTTCGGTAATAACAGCCACATCTCCGCCAATCTAGCGTTACTAATCCTGACACTGCGCCTCAATCCCCGCCTTCCAGTGCTCGGCCTGCAGCACACGGTGCTCCGCTGCCCAACTATCGGCTGCACGGGCCGGGGTCACGTGAACGGCAATCGATCCTCGCACCGAAGCCTATCCGGCTGTCCGATTGCGGCAGTCGGCAAGCTGATCAAGTCGACCTCAACTTCCTCCTCTGCTGGCGGAGGTGGAGGTGGGGCCGGTGGCGGCGTAGGCGGGGGCGGCGGCCCGCTAGAGTCACCTCCAAGATGCCCACCTAGCAAGCACAAAGGCGGTCACAGGCAGGGCGGCGGGCCTCAGCAGTCGCATCAGCACGGCCATGTGGCTCAGCATCCGCTGCTTCATCACCAGCTGGAGGACGATCGACATGCGCACAGCGCAGTGGCAGCCGCTGCCGCGGTCTCTGCGGCCTCCGGGCACAATTTTGCTGCAGCTGCAGCCGCCGCAGCCGCAGCTGCTGCCGCCGCTGTCGGAGGCAGCGCCAGCGGCGCCGCTACAGCCCAGGACTTCGCGGCGGCCGCCCTCCTGCCTCTGCTGCACGGCGGTAGAGGCGGCGGCTTCGATGTCCCCTGCATGCCGCTGCAGTACTACAGCTCGCTGATGCGCCTAGGGCTGCCGCGGCCCTTCCCCGGCTTCCCGTCCATGCCGCCGCCGCCTATGTCTATGCTGCCGATGCCGCCATCGCTGCAACAAGCAGGCTTGCGACAGCACCCTTTTCCGCAGGCGCCGCCGCCGCACCCGCGCCTTCCACCGCTTGTGTTCCCTCGTCCGCATCAGCCGGCGCCGCCGCCGCTGCCAGCGGTTCCAGAGTCAGCGGATTCTACCGCCCGCCAGCAGCCAAGCAAGGACTTCAGCGTGTTGGCCCTGATGGGAGATCGGCGCCCCCAGTTGCAGCCGGGCCAGTCAGCCACATTGCCAGCTTCTTCCGCCACGGAGAATGTCGGACCTCGGTGCTGGGAGCCGCTGGATCTGTCAGTTAGACTCGATGACAGCCTGGGGTGAGCACAGTTCAATGAGTACTATCTAATTTACAATGAACATGTCTTTTTGACCAGTGCACAGATGACTCAAATTCAACTTTTTTCTATTCCAGGCAGCAGAAGTTGCTCAGCAGCAGCAATCGGTACCTGGTCATGAGAGGTGACAGACAGATCAGGTGAGTATTGGAATATTTGCAACTTACTGAAGTGATTTGAAATGCGAAATCCAAACTGATCCCAATGCCCCGAACTGCTCGCCCCTCAGCTGCCAGGCGTCATCGCCCGCGTCAGTAAATGTGTGAGCCTAGCGAGTCTCACTGATGCCTTAGTCCGCACTACTTACCGCTCAGTAGCATGAGAAGCAACTGAGATAGCACAACAGGATGTCTATGCGACATATGCCGACATGTCAGTCTTCAAAGAAGGCTCATTGAACTAAATGTAGAATTTGTGACTGAATATTACTATGTCCTGAATAGTACGCCACATTGTTGTGTTATTCAATTCACTTGCTTCTTAAGTCTTTTCTGCCTAACAGCACTGCTTATTCAATAGCGCAAACGCTTTCGCACGACTCTTACTACTACCTTAACTTATGCAGTCTCACTGTTCTCCTTGAGGAAGAGATCCATGAGGCCTACTCCATACCCTCCTCAGGTAGGGAGATATCCATGAGGCCTACTCCGTACCCTACTCAGGTAGGGAGATATCCATGAGGCCTACTCCGTACCCTCCTCAGGTAGGGAGATATCCATGAGGCCTACTCCGTACCCTACTCAGGTAGGGAGATATCCATGAGGCCTACTCCGTACCCTCCTCAGGTAGGGAGATATCCATGAGGCCTACTCCGTACCCTCCTCAGGTAGGGAGATATCCATGAGGCCTACTCCGTACCCTCCTCAGGTAGGGAGATATCCATGAGGCCTACTCCATACTCCTCCTCAGGTAGGGAGATATCCATGAGGCCTACTCCATACCCTCCTCAGGTAGGGAAAAAGATCCCTGAGACCTACTCGATAATCCTCAGGTAGGGAAAAAGATCCCTAAGACCTACTCTTCTCCTCGGGTGGTCCTACTCAAAACACCTGTTACACTGCTCATATTGCTGTTGAAAGCAGACTATACTCAATGTGCATGATTTGCACTTACTTCCACCACAATCTCCCATTGTAATCCAAAAAGCGACTCACTGAGCGCACACAGTTTAAAAATGTTTCTGGATCGCCAGAAATGCCGCAGAATTCTACTCAGTTATTATTTTAAATCCAGCATTAACAACTCGGAGTCACGAATTCCAATTTCACCGCCCGGGGTCCAGCGCACCTGCTTTTACTGTCTTTTTTAAAGAAAAATAAATTTTAAAAAGTGAATTAAAGCTGAAGCAACACTATCTTTGACTTGATTTGAGCTGTTTATCCTAAATTGCGGGGCAATCGTTGAAAAGCAAGCTGAAGGCAATAAGCCTATAATCTGACCCAGCATGGCTCTGGGGCCTCGAAATAAGCTTATCAAATAGTCCTCTATTCAGGCTTTGAGCACGTAGCTTAAAACGGAGTTGAACTCATGAGTTCTCACACTTATATCACACCTATTTGGCACACAGGAGCAAACGACTCACTAAAATCTGTGGCGAAATTTCGCTTTTTGAAAAATCTTGTTTTAAAATCTAACCCCCAGGAAATATCAGTTCTCATAATCACAGTCTCAGAATCATTGGGTTTCAAGTCTCACCATGCGAAATATCAGGTTAAAATAAGCGGAGGACCTCAAAATCTACCACTGGAACATCTGATCCATTGAAAACACGAGATCTCAAAATCTCACCCATGAAAACACGAGATATCAAAGTCTCACCCATGAAAACACGAGATATCAAAGTCTCACCCATGAAAACACGAGATATCAAAGTCTCACACATGAAAACACGAGATATCAAAGTCTCAACATTGAGAACACGAGATATCAAAGTCTCAACATTGAAAACACGAGAAATCAAAGTCTCACCCATGAAAACACGAGATATCAAAGTCTCACCCATGAAAACACGAGATATCAAAGTCTCACCCATGAAAACACGAGATATCAAAGTCTCAACATTGAAAACACGAGATATCAAAGTCTCAACATTGAAAACACGAGAAATCAAAGTCTCACCCATGAAAACACGAGATATCAAAGTATCACCCATGAAAACACGAGATATCAAAGTCTCACCCATGAAAACACGAGATATCAAAGTCTCACCCATGAAAACACGAGATATCAAAGTCTCACCCATGAAAATACGAGATATCAAAGTCTCAACATTGAAAACACGAGATATCAAAGTCTCAACATTGAAAATACGAGATATCAAAGTCTCACCCATGAAAACACGAGATATCAAAGTCTCAACATTGAAAATACGAGATATCAAAGTCTCAACATTGAAAACACGAGATATCAAAGTCTCAACATTGAAAATACGAGATATCAAAGTCTCACCCATGAAAACACGAGATATCAGAGTCTCAACATTGAAAATACGAGATATAAAAGTCTCACCCATGAAAACACGAGATATCAAAGTCTCAACATTGAAAACACGAGATATCAAAGTCTCAACATTGAAAATACGAGAAATCAAAGTCTCACCCATGAAAACACGAGATATCAAAGTATCACCCATGAAAACACGAGATATCAAAGTCTCACCCATGAAAACACGAGATATCAAAGTCTCACCCATGAAAACACGAGATATCAAAGTCTCACCCATGAAAACACGAGATATCAAAGTCTCACCCATGAAAACACGAGATATCAAAGTCTCAACATTGAAAACACGAGATATCAAAGTCTCAACATTGAAAATACGAGAAATCAAAGTCTCACCCATGAAAACACGAGATATCAAAGTCTCAACATTGAAAACACGAGATATCAAAGTCTCAACATTGAAAATACGAGAAATCAAAGTCTCACCCATGAAAACACGAGATATCAAAGTATCACCCATGAAAACACGAGATATCAAAGTCTCACCCATGAAAACACGAGATATCAAAGTCTCACCCATGAAAACACGAGATATCAAAGTCTCACCCATGAAAACACGAGATATCAAAGTCTCACCCATGAAAACACGAGATATCAAAGTCTCAACATTGAAAACACGAGATATCAAAGTCTCAACATTGAAAATACGAGAAATCAAAGTCTCACCCATGAAAACACGAGATATCAAAGTCTCACCCATGAAAACACGAGATATCAAAGTCTCACCCATGAAAACACGAGATATCAAAGTCTCACCCATGAAAACACGAGATATCAAAGTCTCACCCATGAAAACACGAGATATCAAAGTCTCACCCATGAAAACACGAGATATCAAAGTCTCAACATTGAAAACACGAGATATCAAAGTCTCAACATTGAAAACACGAGATATCAAAGTCTCACCCATGAAAACACGAGATATCAAAGTCTCACCCATGAAAACACGAGATATCAAAGTCTCACCCATGAAAACACGAGATATCAAAGTCTCAACATTGAAAACACGAGATATCAAAGTCTCAACATTGGAAACACGAGATATCAAAGTCTCAACATTGGAATCATGAGATCTCAAAATGTTGCCTTTTGAAAGGCTGGCATTATCCGAATCGTTTCAAATGCAACGAGTAAACCCAAATCGAAATTCAACACCTGCGTTATTGAAACTGAGATGATAACAGCCCAACTGAATTACAACTACACGATCTGAACTAGGCAGGCTGACAAATAGGTGTTGCATGACACAACTGGAAATGCTCCTATTCTGCATCTCTAAAACATTGATGCGAGTGGCATCGCCTTGCCAGACATGACCCGCCTTCTCTCAGAAATAACAAGTAAAACATTTTAAATCATACCAGGAGGCGTGGTGAGAAGCTAATTGAAGCTGCATGCTAACAATATATGACACTTCCGCGAGTCTCCCACTTCGCTCAGTCAGCTCACATGTACCTGCTGTTGTCATTAGCCAGCTACCTCGAAACAGGAAAGTGTGCATTGTCAACAAGCATGAGGATCCTCTAGGACAATGGCAACTGGGATCTGGGAATACTCTTATAAGGTATGGAGGACAAAAATAAAACAGACGCCCAAAACCAAGATCCGGGATTCTGTCAGACTGAAACTGGGGATCTGGGATGGCAATGGACTGAAACTTGGTATCTGGGATGGCAGTGGACTGAAACTGGGGATCTAAGATGTCAGTGGACTGAAACTGGGGATCTGGAATGGCAATGGACTGAAACTGGGGATCTAGGATGTCAGTGGACTGAAACTGGGGATCTGGAATGGCAATGGACTGAAACTGGGGATTTGGGATGTCAGTGGACTGAAACTGGGGATATGGGATGTCAGTGGACTGAAACTGGGGATCTGGAATGGCAATCGACTGAAACGGGGGACCTGGGATGTCAGTGGACTGAAACTGGGGATCTGGGATGGCAATGGACTGAAACTGGGGATCTGGGATGGCAATGGACTGAAACTGGGGATCTGGGATGGCAATGGACTGAAACTGGGGATCTGGGATGGCAATGGACTGAAACTGGGGATCTGGGATGGCAATGGACTGAAACTGGGGATCTGGGATGTCAGTGGACTGAAACTGGGGATATGGGATGTCAGTGGACTGAAACTGGGGATCTGGGATAATCTGCGCTGATTAGGTCTTGTGAGATCAGAACCCTTGTTTTTATTGTCTTAAGATGCGCGACTCAATAATATATTTTCAAACAAACGTTCATGAAACTCTACTCACAGTAGCGACACGAGTTTAATTGCGATTTCTAAAGAAAGAACGAATTATAGGAAGACGAAATTAGACCTTTAGCGTAAGTTACAAGAACCGGTAATATGAGTAGACTCACTTTACTAATCGCGCTGTTTATTTTAAGCACAAAATGCAAAACAAAACACACAGTTGTGGTACTTTCCCAACATAATTCATATGACAATTACTCATTATGTGAAACCGTTGCCAACCCCAAAATGAAACCGTGAATAAAAAACATTTCAAACTACTTCAAAGAACTAGAAACATATTTATAATTACTGTAAATTGGAATTTGAACTTGAACTTCAATCCATTGACTGAAAAGTGCCAATTTGCACTTACACGACGACTAAAGCGATTTCTACAAGTCGCAAGTTGTTATTCTCAATAGGCTGTCGGTTTAGCAAAAACCAACTTTAACTCCTGCTTCGATTCCAGTGACCAATCTTGCTTCGATTCCAGTGACAAGTCTTGCTTCGATTCTAGCTAAAAATCTTGCTTTCGATTCTAGCTACAAATCTTGCTTCGATTCTAGCTACAAATCTTGCTTCGATTCTAGCTACAAATCTTGCTTCGATTCTTACTACAAATCTTGCTTCGATTCTTACTACAAATCATGCTTCGATTCTAGCTACAAATCTTGCTTCGATTCGAGCTACAAATCTTGCTTGGATTCTATTATTTTTATTCTACTATTGTTAGATTGGCAGGCCATTCCAATACACAATATGCGCAGACTAATAAAAACCCCGTGAAAAAAAGAATAGAAGTAACAGAAAATTAAGTCTTTAAGTCGAACGATGCAACTTATAGATGGCACCTGTACCTATTCAGGTGTCTAAGCAGGTGTTGGGACACACCGGCTCACTTGCCCGAGGCCAGGGGATTGCGCAGCACCAGTATCACGCTGTCGCCGCGCAGAAACAGCTTGGAGATGTACCGATCCCTGTTGATTGGCTTAGACTTCTTCTTGCCCTTGCCAGAGCGGGGCACCTCGGTCCACATCTCCTTGACATTCTCGAGCACCATGTTGCAGTGCCTATCAAACGCCTTCACCCGGCCCAGCAGTTTCTTATTGTTGCGGCAGTTTATCAGCACCTGGGTGTTGTTGCGCACAGAGAAGGTGAGCACAGACAGCGGCCCAGTCTCAAATTCCTCCTTCTCTTTGGAGGCCAGCTCCTCCTGGGTGAGTTGCACTTTCTGAGCCATGACTGCAATGTGTTGCAGGTAATGCCATTAAAAGTGATGACTTGTTTTTGTCAACCAAGTTCCCTCATGAAAGTATTAGTAAATATCTGAAATTTGTCTCACATTTTTCTAAAATTTTATATGCATTCAATGGCTAGACTGCCTAAATCGAATACAAATGCTTGGATTTAATACAGCTGTGTAACAAAATCTGTTTTAATAGCATTATGGAATTTTATACTGTATATAGGTCTACCAGACAAACAATTTATTTATATAATCCATTCCAGTGGTATTTACTAGACACGTTTGTACATTTATAGTCTAATGTCACACAACTGACTTTATTGCAAACAAAACACATATACAGAGCAAGGAATAGAAAGTTTATTTAGGCTTGAGTTATCACCAAAGAACTACATAAGTTATGCTTGTATATCTTATGTGTTTGACAACCATAAAATTACATATTTGATTCTCAAGAAACATTAAGATAGATTAAAATAATTTCCATTCTTACTACAGAAATTATATACAATAAAATCTTTGCTCCTAATTCAGCAACAAAATTTCAACCATTACAATTGTGGTTAGACATACAAAAGCTCAAAAAATAGGAATTAAATCATTTTACAGGGTTTAAAACAACATTATTGTGTTAGAGTGGCATCATATAGAAATAAAAAATAAATGGCCAATACTATAAGATAAGTTGGTATAGACTATAGCTAGGGTAATGTATCATCAACCAAACAAGAATGTGTATTTTTTTAACTTCAAACCTAAGCTACAGATTTTCTATTTAAGATATGATGATAAATCAAAAGCCAAGTTATAGAAAGCAGTTACAACTTTCTAAAAAGTATCTGCTTTTGCTATTTTATCAAATAGAAAAAAGTTATTCCTGCTTTTTATCTAAAACCAAACAATGATTTTCATGTATCTTCAAACCAAACAGAGAATTTGATGTTTGGTTTTACAATTTGAGTGAGTGGTTTAATCTTATTTTAAGGAGTGAACTATCATGAATTATGTAATTTGAAAGCATTTTTCATGCTCTATAAATAACTACATTTATGGTCATTTAATTGGCAAGCAACCACATACAATCTTCATCTAAAGTATGTACTGAAAAAATGTTGTTAAAAAGTATGCTTTTGCAATAAAATTTTCTACTGAAACATAAATATCTTTCTTTCCTCTTAATGCTTCATTGCACATCATGCCTCAGCTTGTAGATAATTTCTTCAACTTTCAAATTAGTTGTTCTGTGAAACACAATAGCTTGTTTCTGTCTTGCACAAGACCAAGGAAGAAGTCAAAATTCTTGTTTGGTTTTGAAGATACACTGTTCGGTTGATGATACATTACCCTAGTGCATTTTGTACTAAATGTGACTTAAGTTAAAAACAGACAGGCAAATATTTTATAGTTTCTGTTTAAAATAATTATTGCCGGCAAAATAACAGGGCACTTGCAAAATAAATACTGTTATAGGGCCTAGTTTACCTAAATCTAAGATTTTAGAATTCTAGACTTCAGTTTCTTTTGTCTCCTTTATCTTAATTAATATGATAGATCATAATCTTTCTAATCTTAATCTTATCTTTTTACGGCCTTCCCTACTGTTACTGTTAATTTGTTTACATATATAAGTTATTGGTAAGAAGATATAGGCCTAGCTAATAGTTATAAGGCTTCCAGTTAATTCGGCGACAGTCCAACTCGGCTACAACCAATTCGGCGACAAGTCAATTCGGCGACAGTCAATTCGGCGACTGCGAATAGTAGGGTTCTGCAAGAAATTATTTTGATTGACAGTTTAACTTGACATGACTTGTATCAGTGACTAATTCTCTGGAAATTTATTCGTTTTTGTTTGAGTATTACTATAATTTGGGTATAATTATTCTCCAATCTCGTCGGACTGAGTGTCGTTGTAATTAGGTAAAAAGTAATGCTCCTTTCCGAGCTCCTGTTTTCACTTAAACTATACATACAAACGGATCGACGCATAAATTATTTTTGTGAGCGAGCAATTCGAGATGTTTTTGTCATCACGCAAAAGTAAAAACGCATAAAAACATCGAGAGCCTCATCGAGAGCTTACATACCATATGTATGTAAATAGTACTACTGTACGATAAAAAGCTGTTAAAATGTGCAAGCTCAACATGTACGTTTAAATTCAGTATTTTGTAAATTCAGTAAATTGAGTATAGATTTAAAACTCAAGGGCCATTCAGCAGGCTGCACGACTCCAACAATTTTTCTGCGGTCCGCTCTCCAGAGAGATATTCGGCCCAATAGCGCTGGTACTGCAGGTCCCGCCGGCGATAATTTGCCCTTTGTCGTCTTCGCTGGGCACCTTGAGCGACGAGCCGCGATTCAATTGCGACTAGCTGAGCCTCCTCATGCAGCAATCGTACTAGAAGGTAGAACGGAAGACGGCCTCGCTGTGCTCGGGCATTTAACTTCTTGTGCCAACCTTCGGTGTCATTGTTTGTACGAACGTCCTTCTGGAAAACGCTAAGCTCCCCCACGCTCCAGATCGTGCTGCGCATCCAGGTTGCTTGCACAAAGTCGCACAAAATTTGGAGGGGCTCTAGCTGTACTAACGTTCTGAGCCGAAAAAATTGCTGGTTGATTTCTTCGCGTGGAAGAAACGGCAGCGACATTAGTTTGCGGCACACAGACTGTACTCCGAAGTCGGTAACGTACAAATTTTGTAGTCCGGAACTTTGAATGTGGCGGTAGATGGCCTGAAAGCCATTACGTAGTACGTAAAAGTCTCAAATACGTTACAATGATAAAACTATTTGTTACCAAACACGCACCTGCGTATAGTGGAAAACGCAGCCTCTGAGTTGAGCGTGCGGAAACAGTTGCCTCACGGCCCGCCAAGCAGCGGCCTCGAAGTCCATGACAAAAGTCGTAGGTTGTGCGTGTGGCACAAGACTGCGGACAGCAGCGAGCAGCAGGCAATAGTCTTCGCGCTGCCGCCCGGACATCATTGCGAAAAGGACCGGGACCTGCTTCTTATTGTCGCTTGGGCCCGTAATGAAGACATGGATGCTGTACAGCTGTGCAAACGGTGCGTTCACAACGTAAAAAGTGCCATCCATGTACCATGTATCAGCTTGGCACAGCAGAGTGAGCATTAGCTCAGTTGCAAACAGCAAGTGTCGCCTGCCTGGTTGCTTTGGAAGTCAATAAAAGACAATCATTTTTACAATAACATTATTAACGCAATAAGCCATGGCAAATTAAGCATTAATTTGGCTCTAAAACTTACCTGAACATCCTTGACCAGAAAACCTTCGGGCAGAGCAGCGTGCTGCAGTTGGAAGTCGACGTTCGCGGGCTCCTCAGGTCGGTCCTTCTGCCGATCCCGATTAGCAGCTCTGGCGAGGTTTTCTGGGTTTGGCAGATTTGGATCGTTGAGCAGATCCATATAGTTGATGGCGAGTTCTTCACGTGCAATTTGTGGAGCAGACTTAAACAAACTGCGCCGCGCCCGCTCTTTCACAGCCTTTCTTAACTGAAGCCGTTGCTCGGGTCGGTACTTTGGAGGGTGACTGTGGTCAACAAGCCCGTTTTCGAAGCTCTGGCCCGTCTGTCTAACGGTGGCACGGCAAGTACAGTTGCTTCTTCTGACTGTGCAGCGCCAGTATGTGTTGGATCCTCGCTTTCGCGAAACGACGAACGTGTAGTGGCTATCGACAACTAGCACTGCCTTCTTACGCTCAGAGCTTCTTTCTAGCACTTGGTAGGTGTGCCGCTGCGGCCCGGCAAAGTCAGCTGCCGGCAGTGCGGGGATTACAGCCGGTGGCAGGGCGATATCTTCAAGTGGTTCAGGGACGATGGCCGGTGGCCCGGCGAAGTCAGGTGGCGGTGGCGGGGCGATATCTTCGAGTGGTTCAGGGACGATGGCTGGTGGCCCGGCGAAGTCAGGTGGCGGTGGCGGGGCGATATCTTCAAGTGGTTCAGGGACGATGGCCGGTGGTGTAGTGAAGTCATCAGGAATGTTAGCGGGAATGTCAGCGGGCTGGCAACCAGGCTGGCAACCAGGGCAGGACCACTGAAATTCCTCTTGTTCCTGAAGTTCACTGTAGTTTTCCTTTGATATGGCATGTTCGGCTAGTGAAGAGGAATGATGAAGGAGTGCGGAGAAAGTGAGTATACAAAGATTAGAGATTGACATGTACGGTATGGAATATAATGTTTGTGGACTCCAAGTTTTAGACATTACTTACCAGGAAGACACTTTCGATGCACCCATCGATCGCATACATCACATAGAAGCGCGTCGTGCTGTTTGCGAACTCGCAATGTACAAAGCGGACAATTCTCTCGCATCGCTTGACACTTGATGTCTTGACTATTCAGACAGCGGAGTATCTAGCGCCACAGTGTTATTGACTTTTAAATTTAAGAAGTATCCTTATTTATTGAGATTTAAAGATCTCAATGCACGGTGCTGTACTGTTGTGCACCCTTCACAATCACGGTCTGTACACTATCGCTAGCCTTATTATCAGATACATGCACGAAAAAATAACCCTCGTTCCAATATACTCTACTTAATAGTAGAGACTCAAAGAAATGATTCGTTAATTTAAATCATTGTGTCATCCAAAATTAGTGAAAGCGTAGTGAAAGCGTCGTAAAATTGTAAACAATGTACATTTAGCCATTCAAAGAATTCTCAAATGACTTGTGAATTTTTCCGCACACACTTCCGCACAAATAGAGCAAAAATGGGAATAAACCCACGAATTTGTTTTACTTTATTTATTTCTATCTTGTGTAGCAAGCAGGTAGTTTTCGAAAGGGCTTTTTCAGTTTTTAATCTATACTTGTCGCCGAATTGGTTGTCGCCGAACTGACTTGTCGCCTAATTGGTTGTCGCCGAACTGACTTGTCGCCTAATTGGTTGTCGCCGAATTAACCTGTCGCCGAATTGACTGGCACCCTAGTTATAATACCATAGTCTGTATCCTTTTATTTGGAGAATTTTAGCATGTTAGATAGGCCTAATGCCTAATGGGCCTATGTTAGATAGTAAGACACTTAGGCTAGAGCACGTAAGACAACAAGGTTAGCTAAGGTGAGCTAACATAAGAATTATGTAGGGGCCTATAACTATAACTATATAGGACATAATTGCTTAATTGTATATTAGCTTCTATTAAAAAATGGAGATTACTTTAGCATTAGTGATATAAGTATTGTGAAATGAACTGTTTTGCTAGTCAACAGGTTAATTCAGAACTTGAAATGTTAAAAATAGAAATTATATTGCAGTGCAGCTTTAATAACTAGGTACTGAAATCAAGTGGCGCCGGCGGCGAAAATGTCTGCCAAATGTCTGTCGGCCATACATCTTATGCTGCTTTCTTGCTTTTAAATCAAGAATTCACCAGATTTAAACTAGTATAAAGACAACACCGAAAAACAAGCATTATAACTCTGACGAGGACGAGAGCCAGACGACGATTTAACGCTTTAATGATTTAACGCAAAATAAAAAGCCTTATTTTGCTTTTTATTTATTTATTTTTATTTTATTCTGCTTTTGCTAAAACTTAGCCTGAAATATTGATGCGTTGAAACGTTTAAAGAACAAGGAGCACAAGATTTGAAAGAAGTAAAAGCTATTTATGTTTATTTTTAACGCAAAAATGATTTTACAATGTTTTGCAGTATAAATGTGACATGGACCGCGATAGTTTGTAAAAAAATCTCGCTCGAACTTAAAACCACGAATCTCGCTCCTATTAATTGTCCGTGGTTTAAATGGTTCCGCATGCACAGACGTGACAGAAGATACGTACCGCTATACGCGTGAGCGCTCGTGGCACTTGCCTCATCGCCTGCTAAATTCTTACGATGTATGCCTACACAGAAGGTTTTAGCAAAAAAGCGCGCGACTTACCTGGCCTAATTTGAGTATGAGAAAGATGTGAAACTCGTAGTTGTAAAGTAATTCCACACCCCCTCCAACTTTATATCTTGTAAACTGTAGAAAATTTAAAATCAATTTCCAAATGGTTAATCTGTTTGTAAACCTCGTATCTCGTATGAAGGATTTTTTGCTAATTTTACACGTTTTCCATTATAACGGCACCGTTAAAAATAACGGTAACTTACTAGTGTTTCGAAAAAACCAACAAGACAAGATAACTATATAGCACAACGATAGAATGAACTTTCAGCATGTTTATAGAGCTCGATCTTAAGTGCAAGACAACTGAAAATGAGCTCAGTGGCAGATAGTCAATGAGCAGTCTCTGCCTCCTCAGCCTCATTCGTTAGCTTCTTATTTTCATCATTCATATCCAGCTTGTTAAAGGCTCGGGTGCCCATTATTAGCAGCTCAAAGTCCCTATTTCGCTGCAGCAGCTGCATTTGGTAATTGAATGTGGCCAGGCGCTGTGCTGGAACAAAGCCACCAACGATGAACATATTTTCATCGACTTTAGTCCTGGCAATATACACAGGCAAGCCCTGTCTGGTGCCACCAATGATTGCATTGTGAGGCACCTCAAGGCAGCCTTGCCATGCTTGCCAACTGTGTGAGTCGCCATGAAACTTCGGTAAGCCTGTGTGGATGAGAACCTGAAACGGATTTTGATTGGATTTTAAATGAAATTTGAACAGTCGTTCGCAATAAAGCTATGAAATTTAAAGTGGTCCTATCAGGTTTAAGCTGTCCAGTCATAGGAAATCCGTTTGAATCCGAACGGCGTTTCATATAAAACTTCATAAGGAGGCATTACAATTCCCAATTTTTATATGGTTTAATCTGATGTCGGGCACCGACACGTCGTTTATAGTTACCTCGAAGTCATCGCAGCGAACGCAGCAGTCATATGAGGTGGTAAAGATCTGCAGTCCAGGCTCAATTACTGGGTACTGTAATGTAGCACTGGAACTGCTGCGGCTGCCAACAGAAAAATAGCCAGGGCACCACTCGCTGTTTTGCAGAGCTCGGCCGATGCACGTCACACCGCTAGGATGCGCCTGCAGGTGATGGTATAATGTATTTCCCACTCTGTTCGATGATGCGGCTGAGACTGCCAGTTCCCCAATGCGCTGCAGAGAAGCAATCCACTGCCTGTGGCACCAGCTCAGAGACAGCTCACTAGTCTTGCCACTGGAACTAGTGATGACAGACATCACCTGGCTAGGCCTGCGGCTTTTTGAAAATTTTACAACACTTCTAACAACTATTGATTGCAATTATAAAATGGGACAGATTAAAGCCAGCGATAACCGTTCCTTTTGAGTCCGTAACTTTAACAAAGCTATAGGCCATAGACGAAAAACATTTCATAATGCTGTATTATCGAGCCCGCAACATTGGTTTCTGAATGCCAATTGTGCCATAGACAAAAATACTCCCTTCAATTTGCATATAAACAACACGCAAGCAACAGAAATTCACTTCTATTTACTCGTATTAGTGCATTTATGGCGGGGCCAAAATAAAGCCATGCAGTTGATTCGATGGATTAGAAAACATATTTATTGTCTGCCAGCGTATTTCTCAAATAAATCTTTCCAATAAAGGAAAACAATGCATTACTGGTACAGTGTCAGAAAATCATAGGGAATCGAAAAGAATCGGTGTACACTGCTTTTCTTGAATGAATAAAAGTGCAACTGGAAAAGGACTTGATTGACTGGTGGCTTAAAGGGTTCCGCTTCGAGTCCAGACGCTAGCTGCAACTGTGCTTGTCGAGACCGTTAGGGCACAAGTGTTTCCCAAGCTCAATATGTTTTTAATGATATTTTTGGAAGCCTTCTTTTCCATTAGAAAAAATTTCAGCCGCAGAAAGCACAGTAAATTACATTGATTTTTACATCGACGTTCCAATCCATGTATGTCTATGAGGACGACCTTGACAATCGTCTGGTCGATTCTATTGGTTACACTTGCAGACATGTCGCTGTTGGTTCACACCTGTCACGTGATGATCCAACAGGGATCCACTATCGATACGTTTCCATAGGAACAGCCGGGCCAATCGAAAAGTTACGCACACATGTACTTTGTCTAAGGATGTATCGAGCTTGTGAAAGACACCCACAGCAAACCTGCATGACAGTGCTGAAGCACTAAAAACAATATCAGAGAAAATAAGAATACATGTAGTTCCTTTTTTACGTAAATAAGGAGACTCGCAAGGCAATTGGGTCGCATTAAAACTACAAGAAAATAAAGTACATAGCACGAATCTCCATCGTATATACTACTTATAAGTAGATATATCAGAACCAGCTCGCGCACGGTGGTTGTTGTGTGTATATATACGAGCTAATATATACAGTGGCGCAGGCTAGTCTAGTGGTCAGCAAAAATGACATATTTTAACAAATAGCTCATAAGTAGTAAATATAGCCCTAGTATACACAGAGACAGTTAGAATTGGCAGCCGACTAGTCCGTTAGCGGTACACAGCGGTACACAGATTGTACGAGTAAGTTGAGCCTCACAAGTCGCAGGAGGGCAAGCAGCAGAAAGTGATTCTTCATTCTTCTTCTGAATGAAAGTCTTGCATGAAGGGGGTTTTTAAGGGAAAATATCCATTTTGCACCAGCGATTCACCAGCAGCACAAGATTTCCAAAAATTAAATCACAAGACTGTAGCAGAACAAAGAAATGCTGAAGACCCCGGGACAGCAACCCCCCACTATGTTCAAGGTCAGTGAAGGTCAAGCGTGGTGGAAGGAGCCGCTATCTTCGTCGTCTTCAAACTTGCCGCTTTGTTTCGCCGCGCCGACAGCTTGCATGCCTTCATCTTCGCTGTCGTCATCCTCTTCCACGTCTTCCTCGTCATCGTCGCCGTAGTCATCGTAGTCCATTTGGTCATCGTAGGGTTCAAATGGCACATCCGAGTCGACATCCGGATCCGCGTGGCAGCCGCCGCTGCTGCGGCTGCCGCAGAAGCCTCCGTTTGACTTCGATTGAGCGCGCGCCTTCACTACGTAGTCTTCGACCCGGATGGGGACCACAACGCCATCGGCCTCGGCGTCTTTGCGGGTCAGCTCGACCTGCTTCCTGAACGATGGCGGTGGCGATCGTTTGGAAATGCGCCGGGGACAACGAAAAGCTTGTGCACGTAGAGCCAGGGGGAGAGCGGAGGTAGTGTCAGAGAGCGGAGGTAGAGTCAGAGAGCGGAGGTAGAGTCAGAGGGAGCGGAGGTAGTGTCAGAGAGCGGAGGTAGTGTCAGAGAGCGGAGGTAGTGTCAGAGAGCGGAGGTAGTGTCAGAGAGCGGAGGTAGTGTCAGAGAGCGGAGGTAGAGTCAGAGTGAGCGGAGGTAGTGTCAGAGAGCGGAGGTAGTGTCAGAGGGAGCGGAGGTAGTGTCAGAGTGAGCGGAGGTAGTGTCAGAGGGAGCGGAGGTAGTCTCAAAGAGCGGAGGTAGAGTCAGAGGGAGCGGAGGTAGAGTCAGAGAGCGGATGTCGAGTCGGAGGGCGGAGGCACAATCGGGGGAATACAGGATTGTAGTCTTAGATTTTAGAAATTAGAACTAAGTACACGTGATCATTGCCAACAGAATGACAAAGCCTCACTTGACAATCTTTACATAGTCGTCGCCCTTGTTCTCTTTCCACTTGCGAAACATAACGGATGCGTCTACATTGGCTGGCGAAGAAGTGTTTGGCTCGTTTAACAGGGAGATGACGCTCAGCAGGATGGTGCGCACATTCTGCGTCGGATTCCAGCGCTCCGAGGGCGGCTCGCCGCTCACCGGATCCTCGCCTGGCGGGTGCAGAATCGAGATGCAAACCTTGCCGTCCTGAAAAAATTAATTAATTTATAAAAATTGCTAGGCGACTTGCTGGTGGGTCAATGCGAGTTGGAGAAATTCAATGCACAATATCCATATAGACTTACATCGTAGATATTTGGATGAAACATCTTCGAGATAAAGGAGATGGATGGCGGCGAATAAGGATAGTCTTCAGGAAACAGCATCAGGGCCTGTGGAAATGAAAAGGGGCATAGTAAAATGCTTGAAAGTTCTGATAAAACTTTTAAAGTAAAATATTATGGCCTTCATATACTGCTGAACCACCACGACCCTGAGTCCGAGTGCACCTCCATAGAGTGGCAGCAAAGTGATAGCAAAATATTTTTTTATTCTATGAATGCCTAAAATACCTGTATATTACACTTATAATATAATATTATATTTTGGGTAGACAATATAGCTATTATAGATTCTACAGAAAGGGATACATATAATAAATTATCAGCTTGTCAACCTTTAAGAATCTTAGGTTTTTCCCTGGATTTAAATTTTGAAGAAAAATGTGACAACTACAAGACCTGTAGAGGCAAAAAAACATTGCTAAAAAGAGAAATAAAATATACTAGCTAGCTCTAATAGGCCATAGGTTACCTTTTTGACTGTGGCAATGGATATTAGATAGGCTTAGGATTAGGCTTAGGCTAGGATTAGAATGGATACAATTTCTAATTGAAAAAAATGACTACTGTGAAACTCTGTGAATAAGATTCAGAAAAAGAACTCTCTAAAATGTTATTGATCAGAAATAACATTTAACAGTTATCAGTAACAGTAAGATATATCCCTTAGTAGTAAATACTTTTTTTGGCATTTATCATCACATCATTGGGTCTTTAGCTAATATATATATAATAAATTTAATATATATATAGTCTAAAACATAATTTAGAGGGTGCCATGTACCATCTTTAGCCATTTATTTGCTATTATAGATTTATAGACAATATAGCCAGGCCTACCTTAAAGTAGCCACCTTGGTAAAGTGTTCCTGGTGGACCAAATATAGCAACATTCCACTCAAACATGTTCGAGTCATTTTTTAATTTCACTTTAAATCCTTCCACTGGTTCTTCATTTAGGTTTTTTAGCTCCTGCTGCAGCGCCCTTATAGCACTTAAGTTAATATGTGCAGAAGAAGCCATCTTAAACCAAGAAGACTATTTATTTTAATTTAGTAACAAAAAATATACTCGGAAAACTTCAGAAGTCGAAAACAAACTAAGCAGAAAAATTCTCTGTTTACAGAATGCTCAAAAGCGTGTGACTTATACGTTTTATAAAAATATAAAACTGCAAATAAGTTTAGAGTTATTTTCAGTAGCAATTCAATTCAGGACCACAGAGTCAAATTCACGGACAACGATAAAGTTAAATGCGTGCCACTAAATTATCTTTGTCATCTGCGCCTAAGCATTGATAGCTTATTACAGCGGAAGTTTAATTGAGTGGTAAAAGAGCATTTCATTAGAATTAAATAAATACAAACTATGTCTTATCTAAACACGTAGTGAGCTGTCTTTTGTTATAATCCCAGTTTGACTTGATCAATGTTATAGCTTCTGTGCTTTAGCACCCGTATATACACGTTAGGCGGTATAGAACACGGCGAAAACCGCCTAAAAGGCGGTCCATATCATGCTATATGATATCGTAGCATGATATAGACCGCCTTTTTTAAGCGCATAAAGGCCTTTTATGGCACAAATTTGAACAGCCGTTTCTGCTAATTTTTTTAGTTCGCTAATGCAAAATATCAATTTTACTACTTTTTAGTAACAATAATTTTAGTGTCACTAGACAAATATTTGAATGGCTTAGTACAAGTGCTAACAGGTTATATTAATTTATGTAAGCCCAGGGCCTAGCTGTTTATTATTTTTTTATTTCCAAGTCATTGAAACATTAGACAGTCACATCATTATGGTATATATTACATATTAGTCCTGCTGGCACTTTTAAGACTAAACTTTAAAAGTATGGCAGGAATAGGATGGCGCTCAGTTTTTAGCTAGGCCTATCGCCGCCTATGCCCTAGTTTAATATAGAAATAATATAGTAAAGCTTAAAACCTATGCTAGCTGTATATTGAGCAGGCATAATAATTAGCTATTCTAGTATACTATTGCCTAGCTGCTAGCTGTAGAATGAGTGCCTTCTGCTTGGCACACTGACAAGATAGCTGTCCTATCATCTATCATTTTACTGTGATTTTACTGTGATATCATTTTTTGTAATTTTCTTCTTTTCTTCCCATTTTTAAAAGCAAGTAGGGCCTAAACAAATTAAAATTTTCAGATTTTTTTTGCAATTAGTTAACTAATACGGTGTCTTCTTGAAGTATATAAAAATATATTTCTATAATTGTTAGTGTGCTGTCCAGATAAGCAGGAAATTATTCCTACAGTACCATAGGAATAAGACAAAAAATTTTATGGCACTGTGGGGATAAGCACTGCCATAGAAAATTCTATACATAAGGGTCCCTAGTATGCTCAGCACACAATCATGGCACACTAAGGCCCCTGGGGCACAACAACAATAACAATAGCAAAGCACACCACAGTAGAACAGAGTACAGTTCTAAAAGGTGTACACTATATTTAATCACTGTTCACATCATGACTATTTTCTTAGAAACAGTACAAAGAAACAGTTGGCAAAGAAGCATAGATGGCATACAGTTGGCCCAAAAATTGACCCCCAAATTTTTTCCTAGTGAAAACTATGCCATCTTTATTACTATGCTATGGGTCATAGTCAATCATGTACTATAAACTATAGTGATAACCAATATTCAAAATAAAATAGTACTGTTGTCTTTTGTATATAGTATATTATTAGTAATTTTATATATTTTATCACTTACATTAGATGCATCTTTCTTATAAACCTATATCATGCTTGCCTTCCCTAAATCCTGCCAGCTATTAAATACCCTGCTGGCCTTTTCTATATCCTGCTAGCATTTTTGACCCTGTTGGCCTTCCACATACCCTGATAATGTTTCCTATGCCCTAGCACCTATTCCTATGTCCTATTGGCCTTTCCTATACCCTGCTGGCACAATGAGTGCCTTATACCCTACTACTATTCCTTGATAGTCTTTCCCACACCTTGCTGGCCTTCCCCACACCCTGCTGGACTTCACCACACCTCGTGATGGCCTCTACTTCATTCTGCTGGTCATCCCTGCACCTTAATGGCCATTCCCACACCCTGGTGGCCTTTCCCACACCCTGGTGGCCTTCCCCACACCCTGCTGGCCTTTCCCACACCCTGGTTGCCTTCACCACACATTGATGGCCATCCACACACCTTGATGACCTTTCCCAAACCCTGGTGGTCTTCCCCATACCCTGATGGCCTATCCCTGATACAGTTAGCCTTCTCAATCTGGCCATCCACTTACCCGATGGCCTTTTGCACACCTTGGTGCTCCAGGCGAATGTATGTATGCCACAACCTGGTCACTCACGGAAGCTTATTTTAATATATATTTCCATTATACTACGGGTGTGTCATAAGTAATGTCACTGTGGTTGTTGTGCGGGAACCCAAAGCAATAATCATCCAAATATATTATATTCTGAAAGTACATTTATTGAGAAGTTGCCACCACACCTGAGCAGCAATTTTAATGTCTATGGCCAAAACTGTCGCAAGAATGTGTTAATCAGATTTAGCAAGCGCAATGCGATGAAATCTTCTTTTTGCAACGAGCAAAACTCAACATGAATCACGACAAGATGCACATCCAGTTCAATGCTTTCATTCGCTTCAAGCTTGGAAAATCTGCACTTGAAGTAGAGGAGGATCTCCGGAACACACTGCCAGACAACTGCCCAACTCGCAGGACAATTTACAGGTGGTTTCAGAACTTTACTGATCCTGGGTTCGAATTGGGAGATGCCGCCAGATCTGGACGACCATGTTCAACCAGGACAATAGAGAACATCGAAGTCATCAGCGACCTGGTCAAGGAAGACCCGCGGCAGTCTGTCAGGGAGCTAGCGGACTGCTTGGAGATTGATTTCAAGACAGTCCATCATATCTTGACAGAGGATCTCCATCTCCGAAACGTCTGCTCGGTCTGGGTGCCCCATGACCTCACTGCGGACCAACGTCAGGCCCGTGTGAACTGCGCCAATCAGATCCTCAAGGTGTTCAGCAGCCGGGGCTTGGATGACATCCTAAACTGCCTGGTTGTTGAGGATGAGACCTGGCTCCACCTGGATGGCAAAAGCAGCAAGGCAGACAATCGCTGCTGGCTGGGAGCTGGGGACTCCAGGCTGACTGTGACCAGGAGGTCTATCTCAGACAAGAAGACCATGCTGCTGGTGGCATTCACGCCAAACAAACGAGTCTCCATCTGTACAACTCCGCCAAACACCAAGGTCGATGGCCAGTACTTCATCGACTTTGTCCGACACACTGGGAACCTCTGGCGCACGCTCCGGTCAAACCCGATTCACCTGAACGAAGTTCTGTGGCAGATGGACAACGCACGGCCCCACACCTGTCAGGCTGTTTCGGATTTTCTGGCTGGACGGCGAGTAAACCTGCTCTGGCAGAGTCCCTACAGCCCAGACTTCAACTTGTGCGACAGGTTTCTCTTTAAATGGCTAATGCAGACTTTTCCCAGAGAAGTTTCACAAACCATGATGAGGTCAAAGAAGCCGCGTTGCACTGGTTCCGACAGCTGGAGGAAAAACACCTGCAGGCTGAGGTAGAGAAGCTGTACGAGCACTGCCAGAGGGTGATTGATATTGGGGGACACTATGTTGTTGATTGATACAGTTTCGTTCATCTGCGATTGTTAGTTGGTCTGTTTTACCCTCAGTGACATTACTTATGACACACCCGAAGTATGACGACTATAAGTACTTATTATAAGCTATTAGATTACTATAACAAGTAACCTAAGGAATTAGTCTAAAGGAAGACTTAGGACTTATCAATATAAGTCTCTAGATTTTTGCGCTATGTAAAAGCTGGTATTGGTTCTTTAAAATTTCAGATGTCACGTTCTGCTAGAAGGCCTAGTGCTTGGAACGTATTTGAGCGAATTAATTACGACCCTAGTTTAAACGTTGTTGGTATGCATTTAATTCAGATTTAAATTTATTCAATCCACTCACTCAGATGCCACATTCAACATAAAATAGTTTAAGAAACAGTGTCACTTTAGCTCTCAAATTTTTTAATGCTTATGAGATCTTTAAGCTCGAATGGTAATCCTAAATTTCAGATCAAGTCAGCGGCCTTCGCGAGCGCTATGCTTTGCTTGACAAGCAGGGGAAGGAAGCCTTGCGTGCCCAAGCCGCAGAACGCACAGATACCGCCTCTTTTCAGCGGAAGAAGCTGGTTAGCATGGCTAACAGCATCGTAAGCAATAAAGTTCGAATGCATGCATTCATGCACGTAGTATACTCCCTTAGGCAATTATGAACTTTGTTGCTAATCTCAATGTATGCCTTCACTACAAGGTCGATTCAGCCGATAATGCAGGCTACCACGTTATCGTGCTGCTGCATTCCAAAGCTGAAGGTGCCACTACCGTGTATGAATCGCAGGAAGTCGTAGGCTTCTGTGAGCGAGCGAATGTCGCCTCAGTAAGTATCTCGTAAAATCGCAGGTACTTGTTTACTGACAGTATTCAAATAAATTTTTAATCTTAGTTATTCACAGTTTATCTAAAATCGAACATTTTTTTGGCTTTTCAATCGTGCGTGTCGTCTGCTTCTGCTTCTCGGCCTAAGACTGCGGCTACCTTGCGCATTGCTGTCAGCAATATGCTGCAGAACAAGTTTAGTAAGTACGGGCTGACAATCGCATGCCTGGGTCCTATTCGAAGCCACATCATCGTTTTTCCACTCGTATTAATTTCTGGTACTTTAACACGGACTCTCGTCCGTGTTAAAATGATTGCAAGGCTATGCTATGTTTGAGAATTACGAATATTACATTAGATAATTGCAACAACTGAAATTCCGTTATATTAAGTTGCAAGTAAATCACGTACAAAATTATAAACATTGCTAGTTTCAATTATGCTCATAAACACGCTTTTATTTCTACTTTTAGAAAGAGCAATTGGCAGACGGCAGTTGCAATTTGGAAAAGTTGCACTGTACGGTCGATGGATTCACTGGCCGGCCGGAGTTCGAAGTGATATTCACCCACAAAAGCTCTCAAAAACAGAGCTTCAAAAAGTCTGGGATGCCAGGGCCCAAATAAAATTTGAAAAAAAGATCAGTGAAGTCACTTTCTACAGCGACTCACCACTTCAGCCGGGAACGAGCAGCGATCTACCTGTGCTGCCGGGAACGAGCAGCGACTCACCTGTGCTACCGGGAACGAGCAGCGACTCACCTGTGCTACCGGGAACGAACAGCGACTCACCTGTGCTACCGGGAATGAGCAGGGACTCACATGCGTTAGTCCAAGTCGGTGGGACAGCTGTGCAACCGGTCAAAGTCGGCGGGACAGCTGTGCAACCGGTCAAAGTCGGTGGGACAGCTGTGCAACCGGTCAAAGTCGGCGGGACAGCTGTGCAACCGGTCAAAGTCGGCAGGACCGCTGTGCAACCGGTCAAAGTCGGCGGGACAGCTGTGCAACCGGTCAAAGTCGGCGGGACAGCTCCAGCTGTGCAACCGGTCAAAGTCGGCGGGACAGCTCCAGCTGTGCAACCGGTCAAAGTCGGTGGGACAGCTGTGCAACCGGTCAAAGTCGGCGGGACAGCTGTGCAACCGGTCAAAGTCGGCAGGACCGCTGTGCAACCGGTCAAAGTCGGCAGGACCGCTGTGCAACCGGTCAAAGTCGGCGGGACAGCTCCAGCTGTGCAACCGGTCAAAGTCGGCGGGACAGCTCCAGCTGTGCAACCGGTCAAAGTCGGCGGGACAGCTGTGCAACCGGTCAAAGTCGGCGGGACAGCTGTGCAACCGGTCAAAGTCGGCGGGACAGCTGTGCAACCGGTCAAAGTCAGCGGGACAGCTGTGCAACCGATCAAAGTCGGCAGGACCGCTGTGCAACCGGTCCAGAGTAGCAGCCAAGAAACAATAGTAGTGGTGGATTATTAAATGAGTAATGAATAAACAGTTTTTTTAAAGCTATGGAAATCGATTTTCTACGATTATGTAACTGTAATCATCCTAAAGACCTAAACCCTCAAAAAGGTTCTTGCGCAGTGAGACACTGCGCTCTGGTTGTTAGTTGATGCCTTCAGCGTACCATTCTTCACCTGGGTGTTTGCACCACGAAGCGAAATTACCAGCTTCTGGACCTAGAGAGCTGCCACCTCCAAATTCTGAGGGGACAGCTCTGGCGATGAGCAGTGTGATAAAGCTGTGGGACGGAACGCAGGTGTCTGCCTGCGCATTGTCCGAAGCTTTGTCATGGGCTAGCGCTGGTGGCATTATCAAGCCTCTTTTCCTTGATATCGACATTCAGGTGGAGTAGGAGTTTACGGTGACCCCGCTTCTCAGGCAGCCACTCAATCAACAGCACTCCCAGCGAATCCAAAAGATGGCGCCCACCTGCTTCTTCATCTATGGTGTCGCCTTGTCCTTCAGTGGAGTGGGTTCAGCTGCGAAAATATCGACTTATCCCCTGTCACGACATAATAAACTCCTCTTGGCGGCATTGAATAATGTGAATCAGCTGCTGCGCCCTGTTGCGCTGCATCAGTGAAGTAAGGAGTTTCTGCACACATCTGGCAAAAACCTTCGATATTTTCAACTGAGCCGTAGGATGGGCTGTGCAGCCATAACTGATGCCACAGGCCTCTGCTATCTCAGCAACAGTCACTCAACTGTCCTCGTGGACGACACTGAGTGGTGGAGATCCTAAGTCTCCGACTGCGAGCTTCACCATCGAAGTCACATTTGCCTCCATGGAAATGGTGAATCCAAGGGACACAATTTGTCTGTGTTTGAGGCAAGCCCCATGCGCTGAAAAAAGGCAGTGAAAGAACTTTTTGATTGTCCCTCATAAGTCTAACCACGTATCTGTTAAGGATAATGATAACCTACGATTCAACGCTCCGTCCGGCATTTAAAATTTTATAAAGTATATCTATAGAACTTTTAACAGTAAAATTTTCGAATTTCGTAGCAGTGGTAAACAAACAATCAATTGAAAAGTTCAATGCAGCAAAATGATAAACCCCTCGTATAATCGATTCCTTATGGAATCTCTTTTAGCTCAAGTGTTTGTTTCTGTTGGGATCACCGTACTTTCAGCCGGTAATTAAATTTCTGTGAATTATTTCACAGGAATCACAGCCCTTTACTGTTTTACAACCTAGTTGACCTACAGCTGTTTCTTTACTGCATGCAATTCACGCTATTTAGTGTTGCCATTTCAGCTTCCATTGCTTCTTTTGTCCACCTTCTCAAAGTTTTATACAGATACCTTTTAAAACATACTTTTCTAACATAAATTTGCATTTTATACAGCCATTTATGTTATTTTTCAAAGACTTTTAATATAATGAAGTCCCCTCAAATAATAGTAACGTTGATGCTAGTAATTAGTAAAATATATTTAATTACAAAAGTAATATAAAAAATACTTTATCCTTTGCTACTGTTATTTTTCATTGGAGCGATTTTGATATCGATCAGCGATTGGACGGTTCACTTGTTCGGACTTGTAATTATTTTTTTTTAGTTTTCGAAACACGTGTTTGGGCTCTCGTTTTTGGAAACTTTAGGACCTCTGCAGGGCCAGCCAGTTGGCAAGCATTTAGGGGCTGCCGTGTTGGTGGCTCTACTGGTTGATCTCAAAGTCATAGCTGAATAAGTGACCGCTATCGGGTTGTCTATGACCTGGCACACCAATCAGCACCAGGGGCGTAGCCAGGATTTTCGGTTAGGTAGCGCAAACGGCGCCAATTGTGTTTATAGGCGCTCAAGTGACGCCAAATCAGCGCCTATACGGCACCAAGTGGGTGCTGAAAAGGCACGAAAATCGGCGCTGAAAGTGCGCCAGCTGGAAGGAGAGCACCAAGCCTGCGTGAAGGGGGCGCTGCATACCTTTGCGGCAGTAGCTAATGTAAGAATCTGGCCCTCCACGCGTTACTATGACTACTTAAATTCACTACAGTTTTTCATCATCATACGAACACGAAATGGAGAAATACGCATGTACATCTATGTATACAGCTTCAATATATTTGAGATGGACAAGAAATCCTTCTCTGCGTTTTGCTAGCGGTGCAGCGGATTCCAGCGAATGGTCTGGACGTTGCGAACTCATCCAGAAACCTGTTCAGCCCACCTGATTTAGGGACGACCCCGCGGTGGGCCAGCCACCACACGCCTGCAGCAGTTACATTAGGTTAGCACCTCTGTTGCTTAGTAGCTCCTGCCATAACGTCCCCAGCTAGTGTGCAGGAGCATCGATCCGGATCCCTCGCCCCTGCTGTCTTCGCGGCAGCTCTCGCCTGGCGCCCTCGCAGCTTCCGCTACACACCCACCGACAACTCTGGCCATTATCCTTTATAAAGCGGGTATAATTTTCTTTTAATTTCTCAATTTAACTCAACTCTATTTCTACCTAAGAGACAAATCAATCGGACTCGGCAGTCGTAGTTTTCTTCCATATGGGTTCTCTTGAATGATTCGCTATAGAACGGGCCGGTAAAGACGGCTCGATCACAGTTCCGCTATCCTTACTTGTAAACTACAACACAGACTGTGCCTCTGCTCCAAAAATGGATGGCTTTTTGCGCGCTTACTTGCTTAGTATTCAGTTGGCCTCAGCTAATTGGGCTAATAAACAAAAATAATTTATAGAAACGTAAAAACTGACACGCGTCAAACATATATGATTTAGTCGTACTAAAAAAGTCACACAACGTGCAAGTTACAAAAAGTGGCAAATCACATATGAATAAGCAATAACGCAGACAGGTGGGGTTCGCACTGCTAGCGCACTGACTAGTGGACGCTTAGGGTTAGAATGGCCATTGCAGCTAGGTTGAAAGAGAAAGAGTTGAAAGTTTTTTTAGGCAAGCGTTTGGGCAAATGGACTGTGCTGTCTATTATACGAGTTATATTATAAAAGCATGGCGGCGTCTTTACAGGGTGCTGACTTTTATATAAGAACGAGCGGAATTCCTCCTGCGAAAGAAGTTAGGGGATCAAACTCCCATCGCCCGAATTTCATCTATCAAACTCTAGCAATTCGAAGAGAACTCTGAACTTTAAATTGGGTGAACTCAGAATGAGGACAGGACTTATTTAAGGACAGGGAGGTTGCTCTACATTGTAAGTACATTTGTCTCTCCGCCAATGCCGAGGTGCGAATTTTCAAAAAGTTAAATTTGAGCAGCCTGCTTGCAGATTTCGTGAATGGAATTTGGCACCCAGCCAACTCTGCCCCAGCCCAATGTAATTTACGCAATTCGATCAGTATTGAAAAAATCTGACCCCTCAATAGCAGCTTGACTCGCGGCACCCTCTGCACCCATACACTGAGGCCTGAGAGCCGGTTATTTTTGTTTCGCTCGATCTTCACTTTCAACATCCCGTTCCCGTTCCTTCCTATTGGCTCGTGACTGCCATAGACGAACTCGTTTTTTCCACTAGCATTATAGTCCACGATATTACTTTCAGAGGGGGACGAAAACGAGCTCGTCTATGGCAGTCACGAGCCAATAGGAAGGAACGGCCGGAAACGGGATGTTAAAAGTGAAGATCGAGCGAAACAAAAAGAACCGGCTCAGATTGGCACTCCATTCTATTCTTTCCTCCATAGGCCTGAGGTTAGAATGTGAGTACGGCCTCCTCCGCCCCGTCAATTTTGAGTACAGACCCCCGCTGGAGAAAATACACTAAATAGATCGTCGACAATTTCTGATGAAACCATTTGATTCTTCGTCTGGGAAGATGTGTGCTACTGAATACTACAGACACTTTCTTCTGCTTCTCTGAGGATCTTTGAATTCGAAATTTCTGAATTGCGTAAAATATCCTATATAGCCAAGTCGAAAAATTCCCTTTTACTACAAAAATTTATACGCTTAGTACTGCATGCAGTATACCCTCGTAAATGCAGGTAGTCAAAAACCTAATTAGCACCAGTTCCATGCTAGTCCTCGACAGCAGTGTGAGCAGCAACATCTACACTGGCTATGGGCGTAGTACTCGGCGCGAATGATGTGAATATGTTCGATCGTAGCTCGTGTTTTGACAGTATCATTTGGGTTATTGAGCTATAGTAATTTAAAAGTATACTGAACGTAGAACGGTTTACTGAACAAGTGGCATGAGGGTAAATCTCTTTACCATTGTAAGAACTAGCAATTTAATACATGTATGAAATTATTAAGCTAGTCGCTCTTTGTCCTTCTCTCTCTATAAAGCTTTGAAATTCTCGATAGCTGGTTTGACGAAGCAGTAAAAGCTACGTTTGTTGGTTTTTTTTGGAGACTTGTACTGTTGTGGCGAAAAACGAATAAATAAATAACAATTGACACGTCGATTCCACATTTAAACACAGCTTGCACATAATAACTCGATTGGACCTGAGAGAAAGGTCAGACTTAGTGATCTTCGGTTTTAATAAAAATAATTGTCTCAGTAGTGATTAATGCAGGATGAGCAATTAGCAAAGTGCTTTAGAAATAGGAAAAAGCAGTACATCAAATCATTCGGCTTTATTTATTAACTGGGCACTGTGCCAGAAACCTATGCGCGGAATTCTCACGTAAAATCGATGAGGATTGGGGGGAAGCTGGGGAAGGGATGTTGAGGAAGAGCCAGAAAAAAATGAAACATTCCACAGCTCAAATTATGATGGTAAAACGGGATACACTGTGGGGAGACGGGTCTGAAGGCGCATGGGGAAGCAGATGGGGAGTATGGGGAGATGGGATAGGAAGACGGCGCTCTCTCATTGGCCGAGAGACAGATGTCTTTGTGGCGGGATGTGCTGACGGCTTTCCGGAGATTATAGAGGTTGGGTCGTGCATAGCTTGGGAAAAATTAATGCTGAAATTCGTGGCTGAAAAGTTTTGTTTCAATTGTATTAACAATAAACAAAACAGCAAGCTGCTTCTCAGGAGAAATTTTGACAGCAGAAAATTGACAGAAAATTTGACAGCAGAAAATTCGCAAGCTTTGATGGAATCGTTAAGAAAACTCGGAGTCATCCTCACTGGCAGACAATAAAGCTTGCGAATTTTCCGATTCACTGTCATGAGAATCGCACGACTCAGAATCCGGTTGTGTCTCCGCCATTGCTCCAAACGGGAAAGCGGCTTCATGAGCATGGCGTAAGCGCAATATACCACTTAGCCGAAGAGATAATACCGCAGTGAGTGGGCTGTTGCTATCTCGGGCGGCTTGCAACTCTGAGGTCACGGTTAGAACGGCAGCAGAAAGAAAATTATAAACACGCTTTGCCTCTGAAGTCACCAGGCGCGACTCTTCCGAGCATCGAAGGTACAGATCGCGAAGTTTTACGGCTTGCACCTTGTGAGTTAGGACCTCGACACCGACAGTGCCTCCATTTATAAGCTGCTCGAAGCCAGAGGCGTCTGTCGAAATGAAGTCATTCCAATCAAGTAGGTCCCTTGGATTTTTGCTGTTAAACCTTGAACAGACTATCTTTGTCTTGCGGAGCAGCTTGTCTGTGGCTACTCGAAGTAGCCTGTTCATACGCTGACCACGCTCTGTTGCCGCATGTTCGAGTAGATACTGCCGCTCGCATGCAATGCCAAATAGTTTTCGGATAGTCTCAGACTTGGGCGAGGATGACTCACGCGCAGATAGCACATTGATCAGCTCTTGCCTCCAATCGGCTGTCTCTTGAAGGAATTCTTCAAGAGTCACTAATGGAGATACAGCGGATATTTAATGTAATATATATATTATTAATATTTAATGATGGGGTTGTAGCCTGGTGGTTAGAGCGTCGGACTCACAACTTGAAGGTCGACAATTTGAGTCCTTTAGCGAGACACTTAACTCTGCTTTGCTTCAGTTCACCCAGCTGTCAAAATGGGGAATGAGTCAGGACTCACTGTGCACATTGTGATGCGCTTGAATTGCAGCAAAGCCAGCTTCGAATTGTTGCACTGCCTTCTTTTCGACTGTTCGGCGGTGACTCAGCCAGGTCGCTGAAAAAGAAAAACATGTGTAGCGTAAATTGCTTGCCGCATTTTTCACGCGAAATTTTAGCAACTATATTTGTTACGAGAACAATAAGGCCCAATAAGATATCAATTCAATATTCTATGGAGAAATATATAAATGCAAATAATTAATCAGCGGATATAACTTCCATACTTATATTTATAATGCAGTGAAAATTCATGCTGTCGACAAGGTAATTGAGAAATTCGCGCCGATTGTCATGCGACATCTCTTTAACCTGAGGGCTGAAGCGTCGAAGATCTGCCCAGATTCTCTCTACGCTTTCACCATCCGTCAAGCCAACGGAGGTAATAGAACGAATTCCATACGTCAGTTGACAGCGCAGAACGTGCCCGTAGGTATGAAACGCCGGTATCGCGAATGGCAACCGAGTGTCGTTGAACCGACCAGCCAGTTTGCACCCAATATCGTATGACACGACAATGGGAACCATTGCAGGAACGTCCCCCAAAATTTTGGCAACCATTGCTGTGGCGTAGTTGAGCCTGGTGATTAAATTGATCAGAGTTTGAACTTAAAAAATTAAGCATACACTCCTTCATTCTCCGCACTTTTCTTGTTTACTCCGCCCAGTTTCTCTCGCTCTCGTTATCTCTGCTCGCTATTATTCTGTCAGTCTCCTTTCTAATTCGTAGACAGCTCACACCAACTGCTAGGCATTCCTTATTATCCAACCCACTAACTCTCTCTAGAGTTAGCAAACAAAATAAGTTACAAAGTAAAACAATAACCACTCTGCCACTACCCATTTCAAAAATGGGACTAATTAGTCCTGCAACAAAGTTCTTTTACAATCAACTAGTTACCGTTCGCCTGCAGTAGTAACGTCGGACAGGTAGCGTATAGCAGAGTGTCTGCAGGAACCAGCAAAGGCCCCAAACACGTCTAGCTTGCCCCGGTCTGCAGCAGTCGTTAGAGTTTGACCTCTTCCACCCGCTCTCCAGTTCGCACAGTGTCCTGCAGAGGGATTGTGATCATCAGTAAGGTCAACGTCAACGAAAAAGCCTGTTGGAGTTGGTAAAGCAGCTCTGCCTGCAGTTCGGCGATGGCGGAGACCGAAGCAGGCGTCCATCATCAGGAAAATTGGACTGCTCTTTTCGGCATCAGAGTCCGAATCAACCTACAGAAGTTACATGACATTTTAATAAAAGCCAATCAGTGTATTGCAATGAGAGAGCATGGTTATACTCGTACATATATGAAAGGAAGATCTTTTACCACATAGCATGCTGGACATGATGGCTTTCTTCCCCAACGAAAGCTCTGCAGCACACGGCGGAAAGACCGGAACGCCCCAGTTACGTTGAGCGCTCTAAATAGATCGATCTAAAAATTTAATGTATGAGAATGGCTGATTGTTAAGACACACCTATTACAAAATAATAGCAAGTTGGGCCAGTCTGATGAAAACTTGCTGATGTGGATGACTGCGCCCACATAGACTTCTTGGAGCGCCTAATAGCACTGCAAATCGAAGACAACGATGCTGTGCAGTTGCAATTCAGCGAATCAATTAGAAGAAGCAGTTCAATAGACACGGCAGTCAGTTCCCGAGAGCCCTCTGGTCGAGGCTGCAAGGGCCAAAATCCATGTGCCAGAAGAGCTGCGTGGTACGTAGTACATGTACACATCTCAAGATTTGCTTTTAGTTCGCTTCCTGAAATGAGGTAGTGAGTACTGATACTGATTGAGTAAAGTCTTGCTAGAATATCAGTGTCCCCTAAATATGACGTTTGTTTTTGTAGCAATCGGCGTCATATTGCAGCTCAGAACATTCACGTGACTTGTTATTTTAAGAAGCTAAGTAACAAAGTAAGCTACTGCAAACAGAAAAAATGCAGAATTCAGCCGAGAATCACCATCTTCAGTCACAATAGTGACCGGAAGTACGCTGTAGAGAAGACAGCTGCACAGCCGAGAAAGCCGCACTTGTGATGAAACGGCCTCAAAGAAGTCACCCTGACGAGCGGGTAAAAAAGAGCACTGTCGCTAGAAATCATATATAAGAAAATACCCAATTCATGTAAAAATGCATTCAATACAATATATAATATATATATCATAATACAATATAAACAACATAATTATAAACCAGATCTGCATAGTATCGAACTTACATTCCAGCGTTGAACAGCATGGGGCGGCATATGGGCATGGCGGGCATCTAAGCAAGTGGAGCAGACCGATAGTAAGTGACACTTGAGGCACCGGAATATTTCAGTCTCGCAACCGCAAAAGACACATGGGCGCTTGTTGTAGTGACCCGCTAAACCGACTGTCAAGACCCCTGACTGAAATAACTCATTCCAAGCGTCGTTTTCTTCGCTGCAAAAGGTCTTAAAACGGCTTGGCTTTGCGGACTTCGATTGAGCACGATCGTCATGAGTCTCGACTTCTTCAGCAACGATAGGGTCGTCTTGGATGTCCAACCATTCTTCTTCTTCTGGGTCGTTGTTGTATACAGGCTGGGTGTCACTGCATAGAAAGAAAGAGTAGTCAAGAAAAGTTGTGAATCATTTGAATTTTGAACCATTATACTCACGGGATGCAACACTTCGATGTCAACGGAGTTCGAACGATACGTGCTCGCTTACGACACGCAGGAGTACAATACTTTACTGACGTCTTGGCAATAGACTGCTTTCGTCTTCCCATGTAGCTGAAATCAGATAAGCAAATAGTGTCGGATAATCGGATAAATATTTGATGATTACTAATTTTCAAAGACAATAAAAGAATCAAAACAAAACGTATCCATAAAGCAGGTCGAAGCGAAGATTGCTTTAACAAAATAAAAGATAAGCGTCCAAGACTCACCCGGGTGTAGTCTGTTGCCTCGAGAAACGGGTATGTAAAGAAGAGAATCAGAAGGCAGGAAGGCACCAAAGTGAAAGAAAAGGCAGTAGAATTTGGAAAAGGCTAGCGTTGTGAGGGGAAGGCCAGCGTAGTGTGGGAAAGGCCAGCGTAGTGTGGGGAAGGCCATTAGGATGTGGCAGCAGGGTGTGGGGAAGGCCATCTGGGTGTGGGAAAGGCCAAAGAGGTGTGGGAAAGGCCACAGAGGTGTGGGAAAGACCACAGAGGTGTGGGAAAGGCCACAGAGGTGTGGGAAAGGCCAGCGTAGTATGGGGAAGGCCAGCGCAGTGTGGGAAGGCCAGCGTAGTATGGGAAAGGCCATTAGGATGTGGCAGCAGGGTGTGGGGAAGGCCACCTGGGTGTGGGAAAGGCCATCAATATGGGGAAGCCCACATAGGAATGAATAAGGTCAGTAGGGTGTTGTGAAGGCCAAAAATGTGTGGGAAAGGCCACAGAGGTGTGGGAAAGGCCAGCGTAGTGTGGCGAAGGCCAGCGTTGGGTAAGGAAGGCCAGCGTAGTGTGGGGAAGGGCAGCGTAGTGTGGCGAAGGCCAGCGTTGGGTAAGGAAGGCCAGCGTAATGTGGGGAAGGCCATTAGTATGTGGCAGCAGGGTGTGGGAAGGCCACCTGGGTGTGGGAAAGGCCATCAATATGGGGAAGCCCACATAGGAATGAAGAAGGCCAGTAGGGTGTTGTGAAAGCCAAAAATGTGTTGGAAAGGCCACCTGGGTATGGGAAATGCCACAGAGGTGTGGGAAAGGCCATCAAGGTATGGGGAAGGCCACATAGGAGTGGAGAAAGCCACATAGGAGTTAAAAGGCTAGTAGGGTGTTGTAAAGGCCATTAAGGTGTGGGGAAGGCCATAAAAGTGTAGGAAAATCCATCCAGGTGGGGAAGGACACAAAGGAGTAGAGAAGGCCAATAGGGCATGGTGAAGGCCAGTAGGGTATGGTGAAGGCCAGTAAGGTATGGTGAAGGCCAGTAAGGTATGGTGAAGGCCAGTAGGGTATGGTGAAGGCCAGTAGGGTATGGTGAAGGCCAGTAGGGTATGTTGAAGGCCAGTAGGGTATGGTGAAGGCCAGTAGGGTATGGTGAAGGCCAGTAGGGTATGGTGAAGGCCAGTAGGGTATGGTGAAGGCCAGTAGGGTATGGTGAAGGCCAGTAGGGTATGAAGGCCAGTAGGGTATGAAGGCCAGTAGGGTATGGTGAAGGCCAGTAGGGTATGGTGAAGGCCAGTAGGGTATGTTGAAGGCCAGTAGGGTATAGTGAAGGCCAGTAGGGTATGGTGAAGGCCAGTAGGGTATGGTGAAGGCCAGTAGGGTATGGTGAAGGCCAGTAAGGTATGGTGAAGGCCAGTAGGGTATGGTGAAGGCCAGTAGGGTATGGTGAAGGCCAGTAGGGTATGAAGGCCAGTAGGGTATGGTGAAGGCCAGTAGGGTATGTTGAAGGCCAGTAGGGTATAGTGAAGGCTAGTAGGGTATGGTGAAGGCCAGTAGGGTATGGTGAAGGCCAGTAAGGTATGGTGAAGGCCAGTAGGGTATGGTGAAGGCCAGTAGGGTATGGTGAAGGCCAGTAGGGTATGGTGAAGGCCAGTAGGGTATGAAGGCCAGTAGGGTATGGTGAAGGCCAGTAGGGTATGGTGAAGGCCAGTAGGGTATGGTGAAGGCCAGTAGGGTATGGTGAAGGCCAGTAGGGTATGGTGAAGGCCAGTAGGGTATGGTGAAGGCCAGTAGGGTATGGTGAAGGCCAGTAAGGTATGGTGAAGGCCAGTAGGGTATGGTGAAGGCCAGTAGGGTATGGTGAAGGCCAGTAGGGTATGGTGAATGCCAGTAGGGTATGGTGAAGGCCAGTAGGGTATGGTGAAGGCCAGTAGGGTATGGTGAATGCCAGTAGGGTATGGTGAAGGCCAGTAGGGTATGGTGAAGGCCAGTAGGGTATGGTGAAGGCCAGTAGGGTATGGTGAAGGCCAGTAGGGTATGGTGAAGGCCAGTAGGGTATGGTGAAGGCCAGTAGGGTATGGTGAAGGCCAGTAAGGTATGGTGAAGGCCAGTAGGGTATGGTGAAGGCCAGTAGGGTATGGTGAAGGCCAGTAGGGTATGGTGAATGCCAGTAGGGTATGGTGAAGGCCAGTAGGGTATGGTGAAGGCCAGTAGGGTATGGTGAATGCCAGTAGGGTATGGTGAAGGCCAGTAGGGTATGGTGAAGGCCAGTAGGGTATGGTGAATGCCAGTAGGGTATGGTGAATGCCAGTAGGGTATGGTGAATGCCAGTAGGGTATGGTGAATGCCAGTAGGGTATGGTGAATGCCAGTAGGGTATGGTGAATGCCAGTAGGGTATGGTGAAGGCCAGTAAGGTATGGTGAAGGCCAGTAGGGTATGGTGAAGGCCAGTAGGGTATGGTGAAGGCCAGTAGGGTATGGTGAATGCCAGTAGGGTATGGTGAATGCCAGTAGGGTATGGTGAATGCCAGTAGGGTATGGTGAATGCCAGTAGGGTATGGTGAATGCCAGTAGGGTATGGTGAAGACCAGTAGGGTATGGTGAAGGCCATCAAAGTGTGGCAAAAGCCACAAAGGAGTGGAGTGGTAACAAGTAAAGCCTCTGAAGCAACAATTGGCTTTAACCTACAACACAACATAGTAGTAGAATAGCTAGAACCTAATTATAAACTTAGGCCTATAATTACAAACAATACACATATTTATGCCAGCAACTAGTTATACAATTTAGCTAGCTACAGGCCTACAGCTAGCAGCTAGGCAATAGTATACTAGAATAGCTAATTATTATGCCTGCTCAATATACAGCTAGCATAGGTTTTAAGCTTTACTATATTATTTCTATATTAAACTAGGGCATAGGCGGCGATAGGCCTAGCTAAAAACTGAGCGCCATCCTATTCCTGCCATACTTTTAAAGTTTAGTCTTATTGTTCTCGAGTTCTAATGGACTAATATGTAATATATACCATAATGATGTGACTGTCTAATGTTTCAATGACTTGGAAATAAAAAAATAATAAACAGCTAGGCCCTGGGCTTACATAAATTAATATAACCTGTTAGCACTTGTACTAAGCCATTCAAATATTTGTCTAGTGACACTAAAATTATTGTTACTAAAAAGTAGTAAAATTGATATTTTGCATTAGCGAACTAAAAAAATTAGCAGAAACGGCTGTTCAAATTTGTGCCATAAAAGGCCTTTATGCGCTTAAAAAAGGCGGTCTATATCATGCTACGATATCATATAGCATGATATGGACCGCCTTTTAGGCGGTTTTCGCCGTGTTCTATACCGCCTAACGTGTATATACGGGTGGCTTTAGCTTTAGCTTCTTAGCTTCTTCTAGTGGTCCTTGCTTCTGAGACGTGCAGCGTATAACTTATTTTTTACTCAGTTTTCCGGTGTTCCCAATGAACCACACAACAGATTTAATTCGGCCAGACAGATATAATTTCTACATTATCTGGACTGCTGACGCATTTCGATTACGTTAATTAATTTCATTCACAGTGGCTATCAAATGAATTTCTAAATATTCACGAATGAATATAAATATGAAACTGAAGCTACACGCGATTGTACATGATTAATTACCTAATCATTTAATGATTTGAATATCAAATAAATGTACATAAAACATAAGCGATTTCATGATAGTGTGAAGATGAAGATGTTAAGATGTTTGACTTCGAAAAAGAGGCATCTGGCTGCACATACTGTCCACGAGAAGATTGCATGTGCATGTGATTGCATGTGATGCGCACAATGGCAGTTAACGCAATCATGATATATATTATATTGCTATATATTATTTTGCATATTTTTATTTATTCGACCCCTAGCTTTAATTTAGTAACCCTAGCTGCTTTTCTCTGCTGTCTAGCTCTGCTGCAGTAAATTGATGAAATTAATTTACCAGCTCATGAAATTTCGAGTAATATCTGGTCAACTCGATCCACCCTTTTACTACCGGCTCGATAGCCAAGTCCAGATACTCTTCAGAACGAAATCCTTGTCTGCACGGGCATTAGCGTATGGATGTATGGACGCTCTGATGTGCAGGTATCGACTATAGTAAAGCGTTCTCGAAGCTATAGAGTCCACTGTTACTCGCATCCTGCGTGCACATGTGCTCTTTAACTGCTCCGTGGTATTTTGTTTTCCAACCATGCGCTGACTTTGTTGCACGCTACCTATTCAACTTCTCACCCACTATACTTCTCACCCACTCTACTTCTCACCTACTATACTTCTCACCAACTCTACTTCTCACCAACTCTACTTCTCACCCACTATACTTCTCACCAACTCTACTTCTCACCAACTCTACTTCTCACCCACTATACTTCTCACCAACTCTACTTCTCACCAACTCTCTTCTCACCCACTATACTTCTCACCCACTCTACTTCTCACCTACTATACTTCTCACCAACTCTACTTCTCACCCACTATACTTCTCACCCACTCTACTTCTCACCCACTCTACTTCTCACCAACTCTACTTCTCACCCACTCTACTTCTCACCAACTCTACTTCTCACCAACTCTACTTCTCACCCACTATACTTCTCACCAACTCTACTTCTCACCAACTCTACTTCTCACCCACTATACTTCTCACCAACTCTACTTCTCACCAACTCTCTTCTCACCCACTATACTTCTCACCCACTCTACTTCTCACCTACTATACTTCTCACCAACTCTACTTCTCACCCACTATACTTCTCACCCACTCTACTTCTCACCCACTCTACTTCTCACCAACTCTACTTCTCACCCACTCTACTTCTCACCAACTCTACTTCTCACCAACTCTGCTTCTCACCCACTATACTTCTCACCCACTCTACTTCTCACCAACTCTACTTCTCACCCACTATACTTCTCACCAACTCTACTTCTCACCCACTCTACTTCTCACCCACTCTACTTCTCACCAACTCTGCTTCTCACCCACTATACTTCTCACCCACTCTACTTCTCACCAACTCTACTTCTCACCCACTCTACTTCTCACCCACTCTACTTCTCACCCACTCTACTTCTCACCAACTCTACTTCTCACCCACTCTACTCCTCACCCACTCTACTCCTCACCCACTCTACTTCTCACCCACTCTACTCCTCACCCACTATACTTATCACGCATTCTATTCTCAACCACTCGCATGGACTCGTTTGTTTTGTTTGTATTCAATTAAATTTAGAATATATTTTTGCTTAAAAACTAACTGAGTCGTCAGCCTAAAAGAATCGTACAAGAGCTTCTCAACATCGTCCTGAACTAGCAGCTCTGATCCCTTAAAAATTAGAAACAAAAAAGTTGGTGTGGACAACATTGGAATACATGAAATTCTGTAACAAAAACTCTAGACCCTTAAGCAAGCTTGTCCGTTATGAAGTATTCTGTCCAATAAAAACTTTACAACTGAGAGCATCCATCCACGAAAGCATCTGATTTGTCGATAAAGTTTTCAGCCTCAGGATTAGTAAGTGCTTATACTGCTTTACCCAACAATATTTAACTATACTATCTTCATTAGTGTAGCCTTCATCATATTTTTTTCAGACTGGCAAGTATAAAAATAAATCAGAGAATATATTCGCCTATTTGACACAACGAGTCAATATAGTCAAAGCATGTGTCGTTGGGGCTGCCCACTCTCTGATTCGGTGAGTTTTGATCACAATGCTCACAATAATGTTACAGAAATATTCTTGGAATGGTCCCTCATGAGGTCCATTGCTAGTGATTTTGTCGAAAGGCAGTTTTTGCATGTTTTTTTTCAATGATTGAAGCATACTTAAAATTGAAAATATCTTGTGTAGCAGTTAATACAGAGTCCAGTTGTTCATAGGCACGACTTCCATGCCATTAGAGGAGGATTGCTAGAGATGATCTCGCAGCAAAGTTTAAAGGTGTTCCTGAGCTGCCAGGCCTGAGACCTCCTGTCGGAGACGAGGTAGTCAGGCCTGGAGCAGAGGTACCTATAAAAGTAATCGCACAACGATATTATATCTCCATTTGGCGGGGTCAGTGCTAGCGCGTTGTCGAAGCCGACATGAAAGTGCTTCGGTGGTGCTAGCGTAAACGACCAGGACGACCCTCGCGCTCCCTCTACAAAGTCTAGATAAAGGGGCCCACTGAGCAGCCAGGGTCGCGTCTGACTCGGGGCGTCAGAAAGATGATCGATGCTAAAAATTGAGAACCAATGAAGTGAACTCAGGCACCACCTGTTGGGGTAATATATTTTTCAACTTGCATCATGGAAAAGGAACATGAGTTAAGGCGGATTATATTAAAACCAGTAAGAACCTATTTGCTCAAGCCCGTGCAGCGCCTTGTATGCCCAGGAAATGAATTGTTTACAGATGTATATGGATGTAGTCGCTTTGCTCAGTGTTTGCTAGAAGCCAACACGTAAGATGAACACCACAGCTGCACCATGCTGCTTTATAAATGCTTTGCCCACGAGATGGAGGTGATAAACATTTCAGTTATTAACTTCAATTTTTACATACAAGCACAATTTTACGAGCGTATACTTACCTTACTAAAAGTACATTATTAAAAGTACAGTATTATTATTTTGAATAGCATGCAAAAAATACGATGTAAAACGACGGTATACGGAATAAAAATACGGCAAAAAGTCTTACTAGAAAACGTTCGTGAATTAAATTGGATATAAAGATAATAACTACAATAACTGCTGCGGGCAATGGCACATCAAGGAAGCAATTCTGCCCATTTCTCTGACTGATTCTGAGCACACACGCACAAAAATACTGTACGCAAGCACTTGCTCATACAGGGGTGTACATCTGCCCTGACATTCAGTGTAGCGTACACTCTCACTGTGCCTTGGGAGGTTGTCCCTCAAGGGCGTAAATTGCACCGAAAAGCCTCCAAGCTTTCTTTGCGCGGCTGCGCCCCAAATAAATGTGGCCTCGTCGTGGAATCGAGCTCAGGGATCTTGGTGCGAGAGGCAAGCGCGTTAATCGCCTTGTCATTCACATCCGAATTAATTTGGATCTTAGCCCTTAGTTTTGAACGTTTCGATTAGTCATAATTGTAAATCCACAATGCAGTAAGATGCATCTGATTTGTAAAATCAAGGTCAGTTTCTTTAAGAAATTTGAAAAGCTGTCACATTGTTGTTGAGTCAGCGAAAAAAGAAAATTGCAAGCCTATTGTGCTCTCGGGTGGAATTGTCTGCGAGTCTGTTAGAGTTTTGAGCTGCTTGTAGAATAAAATGAGTTTTCCCGCTAAATGCTCACGTCAAAGCGTGGCAAGCAAAGTGTTGTCGTAGCAGTTAGGCACCTCCCAGTAGAGATGGGCCGGTACGCAGCTGATGAAAGTTTAATGAATCGGACGCATGCGGTGAAACTTTCCCTGTCGCCCAGTTAAATCGGAATGAGAGTGCTAACCATGAGAGTTAGTCTGCTGCGTGTCCATGCATGCAGTTGCTGCCACCACAATAGTCCAAATCTCAGCATGAACAAGGAAGGATCGGAAGGAAGGGACAAAGAAATCCACAACTTTTTCGGTATATGCGAAAAGCAACGAGACACTCCATAACGCACAGAGGTACTTGTAAAAATTGTCGCTAAATTTCCAATTTAATATTCTCTGTTCCCTGCATCCTGCCTTCCATATGAAAGTTGGATGTTAGTTTAAATTAAACAGGAAGGAAACTAGTTTAGTAAAAAATGCCTTATTTCAGTGCCCCACGCACACGAGAGTTCTGAGTAACCTGGCCTCTTCTAAATTATCGTGCTTACCTGTTGGACGTGGTCTTTTTCTATATAAAAAATGTGATAGCATCACCAGTTTTACCTACAGCTCAAAGAAGTATCGCAACTAACAGTGCATGTTAAGTTTGTTTCGAACGATAAGCAACCATTACATCCATATATCTACATGTTCTTTACACAAGCCTCCTCCCTGCACTCCTGTTGATTCCGCAGACATATATGTGTAAGTGGTGTGGCACCAGATACTGCAGGGAATGCCTACTCGGAGATTTTGCTGGTAAAATGAGCGAGCCGAACATTTGCCGCGTCTGCAACCAGCGCTACTGCCAGGGCCGTCGGGTCGAATACTTTCCACCACCAACGTCCTTGATGGAGGCGTCGGCATCTACGGGGGCACGGGGCGTCCTCAGGCCCGAAACTGCTCCGGCAGTCTCCAATCGAGCGGCGACCAAGTCAGCCAAGCCGACGGCTCCGAAATCTGCGGCCGGTGGCGGCAGATCCAGAAAGTCAACTGGGAAAAGGCGGGCGAAGCGATCGAGAACGAAGACCGCTTGATCAACAAAAAAACATTTTACGTCCTGACGTGCCTATTCAGCGACGGAAGGAAACTTTTCTATAAACTCTCTGAAGCCATTCTCTCTATGCCAATGCGTCCGTCTAAAACATACGAGCGTACGATTCTTGTTAGGATAACGGGCTCCTGGATTTGATACCATGAAAGGATAAATTATATTTCACAAATAAGTTTCGCAATAATCATTCAGTCATTTGTGACATCGAGCGTGTGGGCTCCACGAGAGCTCTTAAAACGTGTTTTTAATTTAGAAATTCTTCAGTGACGACTGACGCACAAATTTTTCGGTGCCTCTTTTACTGAACAAAAAAAGCGTTCTCGAATGATAAAGCTTTTAGGTATTTGATTTGTTGCTCATCGCAGCCTTTCTGCCAGCTATGTGAACTCGGCCCGGTCCTCGCTCACACGAAGCTGAACTTCGTCCAGTCCTCGCTGTTCTCGATCTCCGACTCGACCTGAGCGTCATTGAACAGCAGCAGGCGGCACAGCTGCGACTTGCGTCTCAAACAGCCACAGCCACGCAGCTGAGAGCGCTCGGCATGCCGTGCAGGTCTTTTTAGCAGTACTCGGAGCTCGGGTTGTAGCTGGTCCTCTTGAACGCCACGCGCTTCCAAGCCTTTGACTTCAGGTTGGTGGCAGACTGACTCACTGCAGGCTTGAACTCGCACAGATAGCCATAGTTGCTCGTAGAACATTCCTGATCAGCAAACAATCCAGGTGAGCCACCAGGAAACACTCGCACACAGTCTTAAGCTTCATTGTCGGGATCTCTAAAATGCCAAAGAGAGCTGTCATTCCGAAGAATGCCGTTGTCACTGATGCGCTGCCAGCCGGACCTGTCGAGAATTCTCCGCTTGTCAGAAAGGTCAGTCACGCCAATCCACGTATTCTGACTGTAGTTCCGACCCTTGATGGAGTCGTAGGCATTCGCCAGCTCGCCACCGTGCACAGCGCACTCCAAGTTGGCCGCGCACCATGAGTGTCTGGTCGCGGTGTTGACGAACAGACACAGACCGGTCGAGTTGCTGAACGGTCTCGGATACAGCGGCTGAGTCTGAGCTGATGACAGAATCAGCAGCAGATGCAGGAGCACTGCACCAGGGCTCATCTTGGCATCCGTGCTTCCAACTGATAGGTGTAGAATCACACAGATACTTGCTTTAGAGATAGCTGTCAGCCCTTTGATTTAGCTGTTCAGGCTATATATAGTTTCCTTTTTTCGCCTGTCACATCTGCAAACCCGGTATACATTCTACTTTTCCAGCTTGATCATTTAGAAAGCACAACAGCATCCGATTTACAGCCTTTGATAGCTCCAAAGTTTACTTCCGTTGCCATTCCTTTGTCTTGTGTCCACAGATCGATGTTTTCTGTTTCCTGAAAGAGTGACTGGCAAAAAAGTTTTGACCAATGCGAAACTACCTGCAAGTATAATTCTTCTTGAAGCCAGAGTCATATGGATGAGAATTTAAGACATCACCAAACTCCACGCAGGAAAGCTGACTATGGTCGGTGAACAGCTGAACAGCTTCAGGCCGGTCAGCATCGTCGAGATATTCAGCGGTTATTGTCGAAAGTGTATAAACCTCTGTGACGAATCCATAGTGGTTCTATAATATAAAAAAGAAACATAATCAATACAAAATATTCGACAATAGCCAACATTTTTACATGATGAAACATTGTGAGCAGAAACATTACGTCTATATTGGTGTTATCATATATCACCTACTTGATGCCGGATTTCATGTTTAAAATGAGTACAAATTCGAAGTATTGTAAGCATTGTAAAAATCATTCTGGAATACATTTGCGCCTACTTTGAGTAGAACCTCATGCGTTGATTCTCCGGTAGAGATGTGCTAATTGAGAAGAAAGAGAGAACATTTTTTACTTAAATTTGAGCCTACTCGTAGTGGTGCTGCGCATCGAATACTACGAGTATCTGCCCACTGACAAGTATGTCCGACGGCTATGTACGAGCTCACATGTCTCATGAAATTGAGGAGAATGGCCATAATTGCCTTTAGTTCAGGTGTCTCCAGTCTCGATCCAGAATCTCCTCACCCTGACGCGCTGTCCTGGATGGGCGTGCCCGGCGCCATCGGGGCTATACACCGGAGTTACATGTACTATAACCCGAAGCTATTAAATTTTAAGCAAGCCCGCCCATTAAAGATGCTGATACAATTACGAGCTAGCTATCTTTGATACGAGCTCGATCAAACAACTCTCTCTGAGAAATGCTTGATAATTTCAAGTTTTGATCAGTTCGAGCAAGGAAGCCTATAGCCTGCCTCCTAACGAGAGGCTTCCTTGGTTTGAGGCATCTCGCGAAGTTTCTAAATTGAATAATTGCTTGTAGCGCTTATCGAAAGTGACAAGCATTACCAACGTTAAACTGCGTAAGTGTAAAAGTATTGCATAATATTGTATTGTGCAACAATCTTGTGTGTGCCAGCGACAGCTTGGGACTGACTTTATCAGGGTGTTTGGTGAACACTGAAAGCATCAAGCGTCTCTTAATTTGTTTGCGTATGCGACTCGCGATTTCCCATTTAAATAATAGTCTGATAGTCTGATAAGGCACTGCTTTAACTTTAGACTTTCCATTTGACTCCCGAGGATTTTCCGGTCGCGAAAGTTTTTAGCGATATGGCATGGAAGGCTTCTTCAAAAGTGCGTGAGACAGAAAATGCAAATTACGCAGCTCGATCTGCTCTGGTTGCTGGCAGGGAAAGTGCGTATATGGGCGGAGACAAAAGTCTGGCAGAGATTTTCACGCTGGTTGTAGCCTAGGTCGTCACAGAAGTGGAAAGGGTGTAGCGAACTTGGGGAATCACCCGGAAGTTTCCATGGACAAAGCACCAAGTCGCAGGCAGATAAGGTCGCGATATCTGCGCATAGCCGTCACATGATGGCTGTTTTGTTTTTGAACCGTGCCTCATGTGCAAGTGACTCAAAATAAATTTTGCGAATGAATAAATCCATGGTGGGGTTTCGTCGGGTGCGGTTTCGATCTGTGCGTTTTCGAATGAGATCGTCGAAGCTTCAGTGGGTTGCAATTAGAAGCAGTTGAGTGCGGTGGATTTTCCGTGGAGGACGGTTTTGGAGTGGGTTCCCGTGGAGGACCTTTTGGTCAGCTCTTCCCGTGGAGGACGACTTTGGTTGGTGGGTTCCCGTGGAGGACGAGTTTGGTCAGTGGGTTCCTGTGGAGGACGGTTTTTAGTCCGTGGGTTCCCGTGGATGTGGAGGATTTTCATAGCGCGGTCTTGCAGTGAATTTCAGTGGGAGCGTTTCTGGTCGACGGATTTCCGCAGAAGTGGCTTTTGTACATGGGTTTCCTTGGGAGCAGTTGAGCGCGGTTGATTTTGGACGGGGTGCTTTGCCGGTAGTTGCTGGATTTCGGAGTGGCGCAGTCGTTCGATCTGCCTGCAGCAGCATTCAAGAGTGCCGAATAAAAGTATGCAATCAAAAACCATTGACTGTCTAAATAAAATGCTTTAGTAGCGAAAAAGTTTCATTGCTCATGCAAGCCAGCCGTGAAAAATGAGGGCTTCTTCACGGGCTCTTGCTCTACGACTACCAGAATGGAGTACTCAGACATTTATCCAGAGAGTCGGGAGAGTCGGGACTGTTCAGCTGTCCGTTGCAAGACAACTTGAATATTTTGGAAGGCCTTGGGATTATAGAAACGGGGAAGGTCGAAGCTCAAAGACTTCTCAAAGCGCGAGCCAGCCGGCCTCGCCTGAACTCCCTTCCCTGAGGGGATATGAGTACAAGCCTGCACCTAATGAGCACGCCAAGGTAACAGTCCCCCAGTTGGCTTTATGGCCCAGTAGGTCTACGGTATGAAAATGAACTCGTTAGTTGAGCTGTCTGGTTCGCAGAGCAAGTTTATGAACAAATCGAGTCCCTTATCTCAGGCGCTATATCGGCTACCCGGCGCAGCAATATCCTCTTCTTCTTCTATCCTCCTCTTCTGAAGACTGTTAGTTTTCAGGGCCTTCCGTCCGTCCGTACACTGGCAGCCGCCTCCTGTACGGGATTAGAAAGAAATCTATCATCAAAACACGCGGGTGGAAGCCCCGCCACCTCTATCCGTTTTCAAATACATTCAGTCCCAGTCAGTCAGCTTTAGCGTTTGGTGAGGAGGAGGGTGAGGAATTATATGGGCTTGGGCTGGCGGGAATGGCGGGGTAAGGCCTTCAAGTTCAAGCCAACCACCCCAAATATTTGAAGGCTCCACTGTACATTGAAGGGGTGGTTAAGACGCTGAGGCCCAACCCCTTTCCACCAAGCCGACCCCTCGATTTCTTACTTCTCTTCCCCCTTCTATCCTATTGTATTTGCCGTGTCGACCTCCCCTGAAACTTCCAGACCCTTTTCAGTCCTTTCCTATCTAGGAAACCTCCTCCTTCGCGCAAGTGTGTCAGTGTACGGTTGGTTGTTTTACTCTTTTCTCCCCAACACTGAGCCCAAAGCCGCACAAGTTCAGAGTTCCAAGTCCACGCAACCATCCAGACAGACTCCTCAAGTTAAGCTTTTAAACTTCAAGTCCGGCCTTGCTTGAAGCACTTAACTTTGGTAAAGCACGCGACTGAGGTAGCAAATAAAGACAAATAAATTGGAAAAACAGTCTGTAATTCAACTGCTCATTAATTTTTACCTATCAAAGGTAAACCACGTGGCTAATTATTTCGTGAAAACCGGCGCAAACGCCAGGAACAATGAACTCAGCAAAGCTCAGGCGCTGGCGGTCAGTCACTCACTCGGCCTGCGCAATTCTGGCCCTGAGCCTTCTTATTTCGGTGAGTTGATACGGAAAATACGTAGTTGATACGTAGGTGATTGTTGACCTTCTTTGTCATGCGCATGTAGATTGTAAACGCGGATCAGGAAAGAGAGACAGGTGAGGGGATGAAAGCAGCAGGTTTAAAAATTAAATCTGCGATTCAAGGATTGAAATTTCGAGTCGGGGATTTTGAGAAGCAGGATTTTTTGGATCGGAAAAGAATTTCAGGATCGGGATTCCTACTAAATCTGGGGAATCCCAGACATGGGGTTCGAGTGTGGGATCGGGTTTTTGGGATGGAAAGGAGTAGGCCATCTGGATTCCTAGTCTGGGATTCGGGGGATCAGGATTTCAAGTCTGGGATTCGGAAATCAGGATTTCAAGTCTGGAATTCGGGGGATCAGGATTTCAAGTCTGGGATTCGGGGGATCAGGATTTCAAGTCTGGGATTCGGGGGATCAGGATTTCAAGTCTGGAATTCGGGGGATCAGGATTTCAAGTCTGGAATTCGGGGTATCAGGATTTCAAGTCTGGGATTCGGGGGATCAGGATTTCAAGTCTGGGATTCGGGGTATCAGGATTTCAAGTCTGGGATTCGGGGGATCAGGATTTCAAGTCTGGGATTCGGGGTATCAGGATTTCAAGTCTGGGATTCGGGGTATCAGGATTTCAAGTCTGGGATTCGGGGTATCAGGATTTCAAGTCTGGGATTTTGGGGATCAGGATTTAATGAAGAGATTAAGAAAGCAATTTTTAGATGCAGCTTGAACAATCCAATCTAGTTGATTGCATTGCTTGAAATCATTTTATCCAGCTATCTAATCGCTGAAAAGAGGGAAAATGTGTCTAGACTGCGATTGTTGTGAAGGAATGAAAGCAGATACCTGATTCACAGACCTGCATCCTGTTTGCACTTGCCTGAAAAATTACTTTTTTAAATAATTTCAAGGTTTGGTCATTACTCTTCCGTCACATGACTATTAGTTGGTCATTACTCTTCCGTCACATGACTATTAGTTGGTCATTACTCTTCCGTTACATGACTATTAGTTGGTCATTATTCTTCCGTCACATGACTATTGGTCATTACTCTTCCGTCACATGACTATTAGTTGGTCATTACTCTTCCGTCACATGACTATTAGTTGGTCATTACTCTTCCATCACATGACTATTAGTTGGTCATTACTCTTCCGTCACATGACTATTAGTTGGTCATTACTCTTCCATCACATGACTATTAGTTGGTCATTACTCTTCCGTCACATGACTATTAGTTGGTCATTTCCCTTTGACTAACTAATTTACGAATTAGCTACCATAATTTGAAAAGCAGAGCTGCATCCAGCCCTCATCCCTAAAAGGTATTCTTTCTTTTGCTGCACCCATTGTGCTTATTATTGCAATCATCTGCTATTTAGAACAGTCAGTTCGGCTCCCGCAGTCAGTCAAGCCTGCTTGAATGAACGGTGTACTTTTATCTAAAAGCTGTGTGTGCACTGAAATACTTCCTATTTTTCTTCCTATTTAGGATTATCTTCAAATAGCCTGGCATAGCTAGCTGTGTGAATAGCTCTGTACTAATATGCAGCCATACCTGCATGCACAATTAGCCAATGGCTGCAGTGGTGGAATGCCCATTGGGGGTGGGGTTCGCAGAGGATAGATTTGACAACCGAATGCCTTTTGAAGGGGTTAAGGTGAGGAAGTACTGAGTGGGTCTGATGTTAGCATCTAAAGTATTTCTATATACAAGAGAAGTCGAAGGCTTGGCAAAAGGGGATAAAGATAGCTGGGATATAGAAAGAGAGTGAGGGCAATGATTTTTATCCCCAGTTAATGGCACAACCCTGGCTGCAGCAGTGGCATTCCAATTGCAGCAACTTTGATTCAGAAACTGCAGCCCTGAAGTCTGCATTTTCTCCCAATTCCTCCCCCTGGGCTCACTCCCATCTGCAGCCGTGATCAGAAATTGGGGGATTGTAAGGCGCGGCTGCCGAAAACTCAGACCTCCTTCCCTGAGATTGATGGCGGAGCGTAGGCGGCGCCACGTATCAACTCGGCGTCCGCGGCGTGGGATTGAGAAGGCGAAGCAGTGTGAGGAGGAAGACTGGAGAGGGGATGAAAGCAGCAGCAGCAATGAGGGTCAGAGTGGGTACCGCATATCCATTGATGTATTAGTGCCATAGGGAGGGGCAGGGCAGGGGATGTAAAATCAGATTAGGGCCACAAGTATACAGCAATATGCTCAGCTCGCGTGTGATCTCAGCACTGGCCAGCTAGTCTGCGCATCCCGCCACGCAGCTTAGGGGAGTTGGGACGACAGGGAAGCGGGAAGTGAGCAGTTTGCTGAGCGCGCTTTAGCATTTCCTGCTCTCTAAGGCGTCGGCCTTCGTTATCCGCTCACTGGCCAAGACAGGATATTGTGGTATAGTTGCCAGCTATCAGCTCAACAGGAGATTGCTGTGCTGCTCTTTGGCAGTAAAACTGCCAAAACTGCACTGCTCACAGTACACAGTTTGCTGTCAGCTGCACTGCTCACGGTACACAGTTTGCTGTCAGCTGCACTGCTCACAGTACACAGTTTGCTGTCAGCTGCACTGCTCACAGTACACAGTTTGCTGTCAGCTGCACTGCTCACAGTACACAGTTTGCTGTCAGCTGCACTGCTCACAGTACACAGTTTGCTGTCAGCTGCACTGCTCACAGTACACAGTTTGCTGTCAGCTGCACTGCTCACAGTACACAGTTTGCTGTCAGCTGCACTGCTCACAGTACACAGTTTGCTGTCAGCTGCACTGCTCACAGTACACAGTTTGCTGTCAGCTGCACTGCTCACAGTACACAGTTTGCTGTCAGCTGCACTGCTCACGGTACACAGTTTGCTGTCAGCTGCACTGCTCACAGTACACAGTTTGCTGTCAGCTGCACTGCTCACAGTACACAGTTTGCTGTCAGCTGCACTGCTCACAGTACACAGTTTGCTGTCAGCTGCACTGCTCACAGTACACAGTTTGCTGTCAGCTGCACTGCTCACAGTACACAGTTAGCTGCTGTTCCCACCCGAAATTTCGTGCTCGATTCGTCTGGAATTCCCTGTGCGTCGCCCGCCCTGCTGGCAACTCCTCTTTTTTTCTCGCTTTTCGCATTGAGCCCGAGCCGTCCGTCTGTCACAGCTACGCCGCTATGAATCGATGATGTGAGACAGCAGGTCCCGGTAGACATGCAGGGCATGTTGACAGCAGGGCCGGCTGAGCACTGCTCACGCACCCCTACTCAGCCCCTACTGTGTGTGCAGTTGCGGAGCTGCAGCGGCACTTTATCAATAGAATAAATTAATCAAGGAGCTGAGAGGCCGACACGGGCTGGCGGAATCTGGGATTGAGTTTCTGCTATCGTGTGCTGATGTCAAGGCCTCCCCCTGATGTGTCTGGGGTCCGGGGTGGGGGTAGGACCGGAGGCAGTTTGTCATGCCAGCCAGCTCTGAGTGCGTGTATTGTGTATTGGGATGAGAATCTAGCTTAGCTTAATCCCGCGCTCATTTTTAATATGAGTGGACTCATTGGAGCCTGCCGCACTAGAAGAGCTGCTGAAGTGATTTCAATCCGCTTGAACTCGGGCCAACCTCCAAAAGGCACCTCGGCTTCCTTGGATAGCAGCACGGGTCAGCAAGCTGAGCCTCGCAGACCAAGGAGAGAATCTAAGAGACAGTACAGTAGGCTCTTCTGTCGCGGAGAGATGAGACACGGGAGAGATAGGACGGGCCAGAGGTAAAATATGGAATGAGACGGGAGAGATTAGATGAGAGTTAAGACAGGGGAGAGATGAGACATGGGAGAGTTGAAACAGGGGAGAGATGAGACAGGCGAGTTGAGACGCGGGAGAGATAAGACATGGAGAGTTGAAACAGGGAGAGATGAAACAGGGGAAAGTTAGGACGGGCCAGAGGTAACATATAGAATGAGACGGGAGAGATTAGATGAGAGAGTTAAGACAGGGGAGAGATGAGACGCGGGTGAAATAGGACATGGGAGAGATGAGACATGGAGAGTTGAAACAGGGGAGAGATGAGACATAGGCGAGGTGAGACGCGGGAGAGATAAGACATGGAGAGTTGAAACAGGGGATAGATGAGACGGGAGTGATAAGACACAGACCCCAGGGATTGGCTGGACCCACAGCAGCTATAAACTGTTGGTGACTCACTGCCCGCTGCGATGCACGGACAAGTGCACTCTGATTGGAGAACAAATTCAGTCTTGCCTGCTCGCTCTGGGGACAGAGAAGTGCAGCCAGCCAGCTCAGGAACTGACTGCCTGAGGGTGACAGGGGGAACCCGGCTTGACTGCCTATCAATGGATTTCTTTAAGGATGGACCGAGCGAGACAAAGTTGGAGACTGCGAAATTAGCTCACATGGAATTTGGAAGGGATTAGGAGTCAGTGATGGAGAGGAGAAACTGATAAAGGAGAATGTAAATTGAATGAAACTGGGGTCCGTGAATTTGCACTTAGCTGAGCTGCAAAGTGCGATTGAAAGTCCCTGTCAGTTGGAGATAGACAGCGTGAGGGAGAATGAGTCGAGTTTTTCATGAATGTTGGGGACAACGAAACTTCTAAAACCCACCCACCCGCCACCAGGAGGCTTGCAGTGCTCAGCCGGCTTCGGTCACGTCTGCGCCTTCCTCGGCGACAAATTCCATCAGCAACGGCAGCCGAGTTGCTGACGCGGCCGATGAGCAGGCGAGCTTCGCGCGACCCAAAGGTGAGATGAAATCTAGCACCTAGACCTAGCACCTAGCACCTAGTACCTAGACATTGAACCTTGAACCCAGAATCTAGAATCTAGAATCTAGAAATAAACTTTGAAAAGCTAACGAATCGAACTCGTGACTCATCCACTGCGCCAAACCGAATCCCGCAGTATGGCTGGTGTCGTTCGTGTCAATCCTCATCATCAGCCTGGTCGGGTTGGCCGCCGTGGCCGTTGTGCCACTGGTGCAGTCCACCTACTACAACCACTTCATCCAGTACCTGGTGGCGTTGGCCGTGGGCTCCCTCACCGGCGACGCCATGCTGCACCTGCTGCCCCACGTGAGCCCGGCTGCAATCAGAACCCGACCCAATAGACTACCCACCCCTTACCCAACAGACTACCCACCCCTGACCCAACAGACTACCCACCCCTGACCCAGCCACCTACCCACCCCTGACCCAGCAGACTACCCATCCCTGACCCAGCCATCTACCCACCCCTGACCCAGCCACGTACCCACCCCTGACCCAGCAGACTACCCATCCCTGACCCAAAAGACTACCCACCCCTGACCCAACAGACTACCCATCCCTGACCCAAAAGACTACCCACCCCTGACCCAACAGACTACCCATCCCTGACCCAGCAGACTACCCATCCCTGACCCAACAGACTACCCACCCCTGACCCAGCCATCTACCCACCCCTGACCCAGCCACGTACCCACCCCTGACCCAGCAGACTACCCATCCCTGACCCAAAAGACTACCCACCCCTGACCCAACAGACTACCCACCCCTGACCCAACAGACTACCCACCCCTGACCCAACAGACTTTGTGACCTACGAACACCTGTCCCATCAGGCTCTACTAATCCCCTGCCCTCGACTCATAAACCTGCTCCGAATGTCGCCATGGCAACAATGACGCACCCGCTGCCCCGCAGGCCATAGTGAAGTCGGCAATGGAGAACGCGCACGCAGAGCGCTGCCACAACGAGCGTCAGACAGTTTTCAAAGGCTTGGTGGCCCTGGGTGGTGTGTACTTCTTCTTCATGGCCGAGAAAATCGTCGCCTTGGTTACCGAGTACCGCTCCGAGAGGCAGGCGATGGAGGTGAGAAGGCTTCTGACCTGGCAAGGTTTGAGCATAACTGAACCATGCTCTGCCCTTCCCACTAATCCCAATTTCCCAACGGTCGCTTCCTATCCTCATTTTTCCTTTATCCTTATCCCTCTAGATTCTTTACGGCACTATACTAAAAGTTTTTCACCCCAATCTATCTCACCGTCTATTTCTCACCCCAATCTATCTCACCGTCTATTTCTCACCCCAATCTATCTCACCCATTTATTTCTCACCCCATTCTATCTCACCCGTCTATTTCTCACCCCATTCTATCTCACCGTCTATTTCTCACCCCAATCTATCTCACCGTCTATTTCTCACCCCAATCTATCTCACCCATTTATTTCTCACCCCAATCTATCTCACCCATTTATTTCTCACCCCATTCTATCTCACCCGTCTATTTCTCACCCCATTCTATCTCACCGTCTATTTCTCACCCCAATCTATCTCACCGTCTATTTCTCACCCCAATCTATCTCACCGTCTATTTCTCACCCCATTCTATCTCACCCGTCTATGCGTCTTCCTAAGCGTTTCACTCAGCAAAATTTCATATTTGCATGAATCTATTTTTTTAGTTGAAGTGAGATTTGGCAGTTTTTTTGTTTCCGTCTTTTAGTGCCTGCCTTAATCTGCCCCCCCCTATTAATTTAAAAACAAGCAACAGCCAAAATTAAAATCCTACCGTTAAAAATTCATCAGCATGACCTAAAAGTATTCGATTATAAATATATTTTGGACCAGAAAATTTACTCATACAAGTATTTTGCTCATTTAGAAAAGAAGAAATTATAAATTTACACTTCTAGCTATAGTTTCGCCTAGAAGTGATTGCTACTCGCAATTTACAGTCCGACGGCGAAATATTTTAATACTAAGTTCATGAATCCCACATTTTAGAATTGAATCCCAAATTTTAGATTTTTCCTCAATTCATGAGTTCAGATCCCAAAGTCAAGAGTTCAGATCCCAAATTCAAGAATATAGATCCCAAAGTCAAGAGTTCAGATCCCAAATTCAAGAGCTCAGATCCAAAAGTCAAGAGTACAGATCCCAAAGTCAAGAGTTCAGATCCCAAATTCAAGAGTTCAGATCCCAAATTCAAGAGTTCAGATCCCAAAGTCAAGGGTTCAGATCCCAAATTTAAGAGTTCAGATCCCAAAGTCAAGAGTTCAGATCCCAAAGTCAAGAGTTCTTATCCCAAAGTCAAGAGTTCAGATCCCAAAGTCAAGAGTTCAGATCCCAAAGTCAAGAGTTCAGATCCCAAATTTAAGAGTTCAGATCCCAAAGTCAAGAGTTCAGATCCCAAAGTCAAGAGTTCAGATCCCAAAGTCAAGAGTTCTTATCCCAAAGTCAAGAGTTCAGATCCCAAAGTCAAGAGTTCAGATCCCAAAGTCAAGAGTTCAGATCCCAAAGTCAAGAGTTCAGATCCCAAATTTAAGAGTTCAGATCCCGAAGTCAAGAGTTCAGATCCCAAATTTAAGAGTTCAGATCCCAAAGTCAAGAGTTCAGATCCCAAAGTCAAGAGTTCAGATCCCAAAGTCAAGAGTTCAGATCCCAAAGTCAAGAGTTCAGATCCCAAAGTCAAGAGTTCAGATCCCAAAGTCAAGAGTTCTTATCCCAAAGTCAAGAGTTCAGATCCCAAAGTCAAGAGTTCAGATCCCAAAGTCAAGAGTTCAGATCCCAAAGTCAAGAGTTCTTATCCCAAAGTCAAGAGTTCAGATCCCAAAGTCAAGAGTTCAGATCCAAAAGTCAAGAGTTCAGATCCCAAAGTCAAGAGTTCAGATCCCAAAGTCAAGAGTTCAGATCCCAAAGTCAAGAGTTCAGATCCCAAAGTCAAGAGTTCTTATCCCAAAGTCAAGAGTTCAGATCCCAAAGTCAAGAGTTCAGATCCCAAAGTCAAGAGTTCAGATCCCAAAGTCAAGAGTTCAGATCCCAAAGTCAAGAGTTCAGATCCCAAAGTCAAGAGTTCAGATCCCAAAGTCAAGAGTTCTTATCCCAAAGTCAAGAGTTCAGATCCCAAAGTCAAGAGTTCAGATCCCAAAGTCAAGAGTTCAGATCCCAAAGTCAAGAGTTCAGATCCCAAATTTAAGAGTTCAGATCCCAAATTTAAGAGTTCAGATCCCAAAGTCAAGAGTTCAGATCCCAAAGTCAAGAGTTCAGATCCCAAAGTCAAGAGTTCAGATCCCAAAGTCAAGAGTTCTTATCCCAAAGTCAAGAGTTCAGATCCCAAAGTCAAGAGTTCAGATCCCAAAGTCAAGAGTTCAGATCCCAAAGTCAAGAGTTCAGATCCCAAATTTAAGAGTTCAGATCCCAAATTTAAGAGTTCAGATCCCAAAGTCAAGAGTTCAGATCCCAAAGTCAAGAGTTCTTATCCCAAAGTCAAGAGTTCAGATCCCAAAGTCAAGAGTTCAGATCCCAAAGTCAAGAGTTCAGATCCCAAAGTCAAGAGTTCAGATCCCAAATTTAAGAGTTCAGATCCCAAATTCAAGAGCTCAGATCCAAAAGTCAAGAGTTCTTATCCCAAATTTAAGAGTTCAGATCCCAAAGTCAAGAGTTCAGATTCCAAAGTCAAGAGTTCTTATCCCAAAGTCAAGAGTTCAGATCCCAAAGTCAAGAGTTCAGATCCCAAAGTCAAGGTTTCAGATCCCAAAGTCAAGGTTTCAGATCCCAAAGTCAAGAGTACAGATCCCAAATTCAAGAGTTCAGATCCCAAAGTCAAGAGTTCAGATCCCAAAGTCAAGAGTTCAGATCCCAAAGTCAAGAGTTCAGATCCCAAAGTCAAGAGTTCAGATCCCAAAGTCAAGAGTTCAGATCCCAAAGTCAAGAGTTCAGATCCCAAATTTAAGAGTTCAGATCCCAAAGTCAAGAGTTCAGATCCCAAAGTCAAGGTTTCAGATCCCAAAGTCAAGGTTTCAGATCCCAAAGTCAAGAGTACAGATCCCAAATTCAAGAGTTCAGATCCCAAAGTCAAGAGTTCAGATCCCAAATTCAAGAGTTCAGATCCCAAAGTCAAGAGTTCAGATCCCAAAGTCAAGAGTTCAGATCCCAAAGTCAAGAGTTCAGATCCCAAAGTCAAGAGTTCAGATCCCAAAGTCAAGAGTTCAGATCCAAAAGTCAAGAGTTCAGATCCCAAAGTCAAGAGTTCAGATCCCAAAGTCAAGAGTTCAGATCCCAAAGTCAAGAATTCAGATCCCAAAGTCAAGGGTTCAGATCCCAAAGTCAAGAGTTCAGATCCCAAAGTCAAGAGTTCAGATCCCAAAGTCAAGAGTTCAGATCCCAAAGTCAAGAGTTCAGATCCCAAAGTCAAGAGTTCAGATCCAAAAGTCAAGAGTTCAGATCCCAAAGTCAAGAGTTCAGATCCCAAAGTCAAGAGTTCAGATCCCAAAGTCAAGAATTCAGATCCCAAAGTCAAGGGTTCAGATCCCAAAGTCAAGAGTTCAGATCCTAAAGTCAAGAGTTCAGATCCCAAAGTCAAGAGTTCAGATCCCAAAGTCAAGAATTCAGATCCCAAAGTCAAGGGTTCAGATCCCAAAGTCAAGGGTTCAGATCCCAAAGTCAAGAATTTATTTAAATCTCAAGTTGAAAATCCTCAAATGGGACGTTGTGGCAGATCCCAAATTCAAGAGTTCAGATCCCAAAGTCAAGGGTTCAGATCCCAAAGTCAAGAGTTCAGATCCCAAAGTCAAGAGTTCAGATCCCAAAGTCAAGAGTTCAGATCCCAAATTTAAGAGCTCAGATCCCAAAGTCAAGAGTTCAGATCCCAAATTCAAGAGTTCAGATCCCAAATTCAAGAGTTCAGATCCCAAATTCAAGAGTTCAGATCCCAAAGTCAAGGGTTCAGATCCCAAAGTCAAGAGTTCAGATCCCAAAGTCAAGGGTTCAGATCCCAAAGTCAAGAGTTCAGATCCCAAAGTCAAGAGTTCAGATCCCAATTTCAAGAGTTCAGATCCCAAAGTCAAGAGTTCAGATCCCAAAGTCAAGAGTTCAGATCTTAAAGTCAAGAGTACAGATCCCAAAGTCAAGGTTTCAGATCCCAAATTCAAGGTTTCAGATCCCAAAGTCAAGAGTTCAGATCCCAAATTCAAGAGTACAGATCCCAAAGTCAAGGTTTCAGATCCCAAAGTCAAGAGTACAGATCCCAAATTCAAGAGTTCAGATCCCAAAGTCAAGAGTTCAGATCCCAAAGTCAAGAGTTCAGATCCCAAAGTCAAGAGTTCAGATCTTAAAGTCAAGAGTACAGATCCCAAAGTCAAGAGTTCAGATCCCAAAGTCAAGAGTTCAGATCCCAAAGTCAAGAGTTCAGATCCCAAAGTCAAGGTTTCAGATCCCAAAGTCAAGGTTTCAGATCCCAAAGTCAAGAGTACAGATCCCAAATTCAAGAGTTCAGATCCCAAAGTCAAGAGTTCAGATCCCAAATTCAAGAGTTCAGATCCCAAAGTCAAGAGTTCAGATCCCAAAGTCAAGAGTTCAGATCCCAAAGTCAAGAGTTCAGATCCCAAAGTCAAGAGTTCAGATCCCAAAGTCAAGAGTTCAGATCCCAAAGTCAAGAGTTCAGATCCCAAAGTCAAGGTTTCAGATCCCAAAGTCAAGGTTTCAGATCCCAAAGTCAAGAGTACAGATCCCAAATTCAAGAGTTCAGATCCCAAAGTCAAGAGTTCAGATCCCAAATTCAAGAGTTCAGATCCCAAAGTCAAGGGTTCAGATCCCAAAGTCAAGAGTTCAGATCCCAAAGTCAAGAGTTCAGATCCCAATTTCAAGAGTTCAGATCCCAAAGTCAAGAGTTCAGATCCCAAAGTCAAGAGTTCAGATCCCAATTTCAAGAGTTCAGATCCCAAAGTCAAGAGTTCAGATCCCAAAGTCAAGAGTTCAGATCCCAAAGTCAAGAGTTCAGATCCCAAATTCAAGGGTTCAGATCCCAAAGTCAAGAATTTATTTAAATCTCAAGTTGAAAATCCTCAAATGGGACGTTGTGGCAGATCCCAAAAGTGTCAGCGCCTCTGCTGCTCCATTGTATTTCAGACTCGCCGCAAAAGTCACGCGCAGAAGCTGCGCCTTCGCGCCGGCTCTGTAAGCGGGAGGGCGGGAGCACTCGGCCGGTGTCTGGGACTTTTATCCCTCCCTGCCTTTGCTATTGATGGGAAAATATTGTATAATTACTACTATGTTCATCTGCAAAGCTTTGATTGTGCAACTATTTAAGTCCCATGTTATCGATCTTTAATTGGCATTTATTGACAACTTGATTATAATCTAAGCCGACGCACCTTGATAACGCAATCAATCGATAATTTAACACGGGGCTGTAATTGGCGGTCTACTAACCATAATAATGCAAACAAAATAACAAAATAATTTTCCAGTTAACCACGTCTTGTGTGCGTTTGAAATTTAGAAGAGTTTCCTGCGATTTACTTTTTAAACAAGTGTAAACCGCTGTCATTTTTCATACTGATTCAGTTTTACTCACTACTGTTAGTAATGCGCGAGGATTTTGTACGATCTGAGTACGAATACCAACCATATTAGTACAAATACCAAGTTCATGAGTACAAATACCAAGTTCATGAGTACAAATACCAAGTTCATGAGTACAAATACCAAGTTCATGAGTACAAATACCAAGTTCATGAGTACAAGTACCAAGTTCATGAGTACAAATACCAAGTTCATGAGTACAAGTACCAAGTTCATGAGTACAAATACCAAGTTCATGAGTACAAATACCAAGTTCATGAGTACAAATACCAAGTTCATGAGTACAAATACCAAGTTCATGAGTACAAATACCAAGTTCATGAGTACAAATACCAAGTTCATGAGTACAAATACCAAGTTCATGAGTACAAATACCAAGTTCATGAGTACAAGTACCAAGTTCATGAGTACAAATACCAAGTTCATGAGTACAAATCCTAAGCATATGAGTACAAATCCTAAGCACATGAGTACAAATCCTAAGCATTTGAGTTCGAATCCCAAGCATGAGTACAAATCCTAATAATATGAGTACAAATCCTAAGAATTGTAATCGCAATCTCAGGAGGAAGCCGAGCGAGAAGCCGCAGCAGGCGGCGACGCCGACAACCGCGGCGGTAGCGGCGGCGGCGGTACCAACGTGACGGAGGAGCAGCGGCGTCGGGCCACCCGCATGATGGGCGCCAAATCCTGCGATGACATCTTCACCACCGGACTCAGCAGCAAAGGTGAATGGGGATCTGAATTGGAGTTAGGATTATGGGATCTGAATGCAAGTTGTGATAATGGGATTTGAATTAGAGTTTAAGGATAGAGTTTAGAGGATAATGAAATCTGAATTTGAGTTGGGATAATGAATCTGAATTGGAGTTGGGATTATGGGATCTGAATGTAAGTTGGGATAATGAATCTGAATTGGAGTTGGGATAATGAATCTGAATTGGAGTTGGGATAATGGGATCTGAATTAGAGTTGGGATAATGAAATCTGAATTTGAGTTCCCATTAGATCCTTATCTAGCCCACCCCATTCCCCCAGCTCTACGCAGCATCGACACCTTCAAAAATGCCGCCGACTGCAGCAGCGATGAGGAGGAAGGCTGCCGGCTGCTTGACAAGACGGCGCAGCCGCAGCCGCCTCACAAGCAGTCGCAGGAGGACTCGAACAGCGGCACCTCGCCGCGTCACCACCTGGAGCCGCCAGCCTCCCCCGCCGCCGGAGTCGCCGGTTCCGGAGACGGCATCGCCGCCAAGGCAAATCACGACGTCCAGCTGGTGGTGCCGTCGGCTAGGAAATCCTCGCCGGAGAAGGATCGCTCTCACAGCCACGCTCACGGCCACGGCCACGGCCACGAGATCCCCCAGTCGCTGGTGTCCGTGGCCTGGATGGTGATCTTCGGCGATGGGCTTCACAATTTCACCGACGGCCTGGCCATCGGGGCCGCCTTCGCTCAGAGCATCACCGGCGGCATCTCCACCAGCATCGCCGTGTTCTGCCACGAGCTGCCGCACGAGCTGGGTGAGAAATCCCATGGGATCAGAAGCTGGAGGTGGGGATCTATGACTTGAAGAATTGGGGATCTAAGACTTGAAGAATTGTGGATCTATGACATGTAGAATTGGGCATCTATGACTTGAAGAATTGGGGATCTAAGACTTGAAGAATTGGGGATCTATGACATGTAGAATTGTGGATCTAAGACATGTAGAATTGGGGATCTAAGACATGTAGAATTGTGGATCTAAGACATGTAGAATTGGGGATCTAAGACATGTAGAATTGGGGATCTAAGACATGTAGAATTGGGGATCTAAGACATGTAGAATTGGGGATCTAAGACATGTAGAATTGGGGATCTATGACATGTAGAATTGGGGATCTATGACATGTAGAATTGGGGATCTATGACATGTAGAATTGGGGATCTATGACATGTAGAATTGGGGATCTATGACATGTAGAATTGGGGATCTATGACATGTAGAATTGGGGATCTATGACATGTAGAATTGGGGATCTAAGACATGTAGAATTGGGGATCTAAGACTTGTACAATTAGAGATCTAAGACTGGAAGAATTGGGGATCTACGAAATCTTGAAAGGGGTATCAAAATACAATGGGGATCTTAGATTAAAAACCTGAGCATCGGCATCCTAACTAGGCATTCTGATCCACAACTTCCCCGCAGGTGATTTCGCCGTGCTGCTGAAGACAGGCATGCGGGTGAAGCAGGCGCTGATGTATAACATCCTGTCCTCCGGCCTGGCCGCGGTCGGCATGGTGATCGGCATCTTCCTGGGCAACGTGACCAGCGCCAGCTACTGGATATTCGCCGTCACCGGCGGCATCTTCATCTACATCTCCCTGGTGGACATGGTGAGGGCGTGCTGGAATCTTTAGACAGCTCTATTCTAGATCCTTTATACCATATACTAAATCCCGAATCCCAAATCCAACATACTGAATCCCATATCCTATATACTGAATCCCAAATCCAACATACTGAATCCCAGATCCTATATACTGAATCCCAGATCCTATATACTGAATCCTAAATCCTACATACTTAATCCCAGTTCCTAGTTACTAAATTCCAGATCCTAGTTACTAAATCCCAGTTCCTAGTTACTAAATCCCAAATCCTAGTTACTAAATCCCAGATCCTAATTACTAAATCCCAAATCCTACTTACTGAATCCCAGCTCTCACATATCGAGTACGAGATCCCATAGACCGAATATCAGATCCTAATTACTAAATCCCAAATCCTACCTACTGAATCCCAGCTCTCACATATCGAGTACGAGATCCCATAGACCGAATCCCAGATCCCACAGACCGAGTCCCAGATTCAACATTCTAAATCCCAGATCCTACATACCGAATCCCAGATCCTACATACCGAATCCCAGATCCCACATACCGAGTCCCAGATCCCACATACCGAGTCCCAGATCCCACATACCGAGTCCCAGATCCCACATACCGAGTCCCAGATTGTTCACCGCAAACTGATCCCGCCGCCCGCAGCTGCCCGAGCTGAACTTGGTGAACGTGAAGCCGGGCGAGTCCCGCATCGCGCACTTCCTCCTGCAGAACGTGGGCATCATGACTGGCGTGGGCGTGATGTTCACCATCGCCATGTTCGAGGAGGACATCAAGGGCATGCTGGGCGACGAGGCAGAGAAGCCAGTCCCTGGCGGCCCCTGCTGAGATCCAAAATCCTCTCCCCCGGCTGGGATTCTGTTCTATTCTTCCCAAATCCTTTCCTTTCCTCCTTGTGAGCAGTTTTTTTATTTGACTCTAGCCAGCTGGTGAGTCTGTGGCTTACCTGAGACTGTTGGCATGGGACGCGTGCCAATAAAAGGGCATTGCAGCGATGAGACCAGCCAATTAACATTAATTAACATTAACATTAACACAGATTCACTTTCCACCAAAGCCTACTAACCATTTCTGTGTAAGTAGTGTGATGCGCAAAATTTCTTGCAAGTTTTTAATATTAGTTTGTTTCTTAGACCTTCCAAGCGCTTCCGGTCGCGAGAATTGTTGGCTTGGAGCGAAATGCCGAGATAAAATTGCGAAATCATTCTTTACTGTTTTCAGTGCAGTGGTCACTTCGCGCCATTGACAGCTTCTCTGCATTCAGGATTTAAAAGAAAACAAATTCTGTTTTACAAACGCGAGTCTTATCCTAACACTAGGTTTCATTTGATTCGTTTAAACAAAAATTAACTCCATATTCTAATTAGCTAATTGTCAAGGCAGCCGTTGCTTCATTGTCAAAGCCTTTCCTTCTGTGTACCTGTTGGCGGGACCTCGCTATCATTCGGAGAGTCTGCTGCTGAATGCTTTTCTGTTCGCTCATTGTCATCGACTTTGAGCGTAACCTTTGCCTGTAATCTGTAAGCATGTACTGTTCTAGGTAAGCTTGCCTTGCAGGCAGAAATATATTATAAAGCTTTGCACATCCATGTAGTACTAATAGCCAAGGACAACATAACCAATAACTTTTATTTAGAGTTATTAAGTTGTCCTTGACTACAGCATAGCTTACTCGATTATTGAGGTCGGCAACATTAGATAACTCGCGGGACAAAGAGATGGCCGCAGATGGGACCTGCCAGAGATGGGACCTGCCAGAGATGGGACCTGCCAGAGATGGGACCTGCCAGAGATGGGACCTACAAGAGATGGGACCTACCAGAGATGGGACCTACCAGAGATAGGACCTGCCAGAGATGGGACCTGCCAGAGATGGGACCTACAAGAGATAAGACAGGGGAGAAATGAGACAGCAGAGAGATGGGACAGCAGAGAGATGAGACAGCAGAGCGATGAGACAGCAGAGAGATGGGACAGCAGAGAGATGAGACAGCAGAGAGATGAGACAGCAGAGAGATGGGACAGCAGAGAGATGAGACAGCAGAGCGATGAGACAGCAGAGAGATGGGACAGCAGAGAGATGAGACAGCAGAGAGATGGGACAGCAGAGAGATGGGACAGTAGAGAGATGAGACAGCAGAGAGATGGGACAGCAGAGAGATGAGACAGCAGAGAGATGGGACAGCAGAGAGATGGGACAGTAGAGAGATGAGACAGCAGAGAGATGAGACAGCAGAGAGATGGGACAGCAGAGAGATGAGACAGCAGAGAGATGAGACAGCAGAGAGATGAGACAGTAGAGAGATGAGACAGCAGAGGGATGAGACAGCAGAGATGAGACAGCAGAGAGATGAGACAGCAGAGATGAGACAGCAGAGAGATGAGACAGCAGAGAGATGAGACAGCAGAGATGAGACAGCAGAGAGATGAGACAGCAGAGAGATGAGACAGCAGAGATGAGACAGCAGAGAGATGAGACAGCAGAGAGATGAGACAGTAGAGATGAGACAGCAGAGAGATGAGACAGCAGAGAGATGAGACAGCAGAGATGAGACAGCAGAGAGATGAGACAGCAGAGAGATGGGACAGCAGAGAGATGGGACAGCAGAGAGATGGGGCAGCAGAGAGATGAGACAGTAGAGATGGGACAGCAGAGAGATGAGACAGCAGAGAGATGAGACAGCAGAGATGAGACAGCAGAGAGATGGGACAGCAGAGAGATGAGACAGTAGAGAGATGAGACAGCAGAGGGATGAGACAGCAGAGATGAGACAGCAGAGAGATGAGACAGCAGAGATGAGACAGCAGAGAGATGAGACAGCAGAGATGAGACAGCAGAGAGATGAGACAGCAGAGATGAGACAGCAGAGAGATGAGACAGCAGAGAGATGAGACAGTAGAGATGAGACAGCAGAGAGATGAGACAGCAGAGAGATGAGACAGCAGAGATGAGACAGCAGAGAGATGAGACAGCAGAGAGATGGGACAGCAGAGAGATGGGACAGCAGAGAGATGAGACAGTAGAGATGGGACAGCAGAGAGATGAGACAGCAGAGAGATGAGACAGCAGAGATGAGACAGCAGAGAGATGGGACAGCAGAGAGATGGGACAGCAGAGAGATGAGACAGCAGAGATGAGACAGTAGAGATGGGACAGCAGAGAGATGAGACAGCAGAGAGATGAGACAGTAGAGATGAGACAGCAGAGAGATGAGAGAGCAGAGATGAGACATTGAAGAGGTCGCTTTAAATTAAGCCTGTAGAGTAGGAGAAGAAGTGAAATCGCATGATGTGAGAGGCGATCATTGGGATGCATTATAGCAATGATGTAAATAAAGATTTTTCGTTGATCCGAAAGGGATTATCTTTGTGAAAGTTTTCTTTTATTGTTTGTATTATGAACGTCTCAGTGCTTTTCCTTTTACCTTTATTTATTTATTTGTTTAATCGGGATTTTTTCACACGTCCTTAAAGTTTCTAAACACACTACTCAAAGTAGCGTGCAAAGTAAAATATTTTTTGCTAAAAATTTTATGGCTACTGTAATGCAACACTTAAAAACTAACAAAACACTTTACCGCCCACTATTGCTGATTGCTTAATTGCTAGTTTTTGTTTTACTTTTGCACATTATTTTTAATTTATGTGAATTTTTGCGCCTGTAAAGTCTCAGTTCAATGGCAGTGAGCCTGCAGTTTGTAAATATTCTGGCTAGCGACTGCCATTGGGGACTTCGCTAGTAGCTTGAAACCTGGCGAGATGAAGGAATGAAATGGAACAATCACATAACTTCCTTTTACCTATTTTAACTATCGATTCCTCATTCCCAAACCCATCGATTTTCGAATTTTGAAATTCAAAAATCACTAGTTTACTGACTATTAATTTCCTGAATCACTGATTTCCCGAATCGATCTCCAAAATCACTGATTTCCCGAATCTATCTTCAAAATCACTGATTTCCCGAATCTATATCCAAAATCACTGATTTCCCGAATCTATCTCCGAAATCACTGATTTCCCGAATCTATATCCAAAATCACTGATTTCCCGAATCTATCTCCGAAATCACTGATTTCCCGAATCTATCTCCAAAATCACTGATTTCCCGAATCTATATCCAAAATCACTGATTTCCTGAATCGATCTCCGAAATCACTGATTTCCCGAATCTATATCCGAGATCACTGATTTCCCGATTCTATATCCAAAATCACTGATTTCCCGAATCTATATCCAAAATCACTGATTTCCCGATTCTATATCCAAAATCACTGATTTCCCGAATCTATCTCCGAAATCACTGATTTCCCGAATCTATCTCCAAAATCACTGATTTCCCGAATCTATCTCCAAAATCACTGACTTCCCGAATCTATATCCAAAATCACTGATTTCCCGAATCGATTTCCGAAATCACTGATTTCCCGAATCGATCTCCGAAATCACTGATTTCCCGAATCTATCTCCAAAATCACTGATTTCCCGAATCTATATCCAAAATCACTGATTTCCCGAATCTATCTCCGAAATCACTGATTTCCCGAATCTATCTCCGAAATCACTGACTTCCCGAATCTATATCCAAAATCACTGATTTCCCGAACCGATCTCCGAAATCACTGATTTCCCGAATCTATCTCCGAAATCACTGATTTCCCGAATCTATCTCCGAAATCACTGATTTCCCGAACCGATCTATTAGATCACAATCTCCCGAAGTGCAATGCAGTTTTTTCCCAGAAATCTATTCTTTTCTATTCACAGGATCCAGAAATCCAGAAATCCCAGAATTCGATTATTCCTTCATCTCGTGCTGTCCTGACTTTCTGTATTCCCAAATATTTAATCATTTTTTATGTCTTTGCTTTTACTGCAGTCATTAATTATTGAGAAATGTGTCTACTGTGGAAATTCAATAGAAATATGTTATTTTGTTCATAAAAATCGAGGCAAATTGAATGCTTACAATTTGTAGCTATGTTTTTATTCGAAGGCCATACCCCTGCCCCCTACCCCTGCCCTCTTTAACCTCTTTCATCAGGGACTCACCTGATCCCGCACTTCTGTTCACCTGCTTGTTGCTGAGCCCAAGTGACGCGTCGATCATGTTGACACAAACGTGCTGTTCGAAATATACTTGTACTACTAACAGTACTGGACCGTGCCGCGATAGCTAGCCTCATTGGCCAGTGACCGCATTCTAAATACTCGAGCCATTCTAGACTGTCTTCACTGCTTTGGGTTTCAACTAAATCGCGGATTTTCTATATTTAGACTGCGGGCATTTATGTCAATATTATTTTTAATTCGAACGCGCCGATAATACAGATAAGGCCGCATAGGTCACGTGAAGCATGCTTACAAATAAGGCGGCAATCACTGCCGCATGGCAACAATCCGGCTGGCCTAAAAGTCAACCCTAGAACTACAAATAGTCACACCAACGAAGCAATCAATACAACATCGCGATGCTGTCTTCGAGCAAGTCGCCGCTGCTGCCAGCAACGGTAGTCACGCTGGCAGCCACGCTCATCCTCCTGTTGTCGCCTGCGACAGTCAGTGCGGGCGCCTGCTACGCTGGACCAGCAGGCATGAACGGGCCTCTCTGCCAGGGCATCGGCATCATTGGCAGTCCTGGCTACATGGTCACCTACTCTGTGACAGTCCATGGCAACGGTGGCACTCTAGTCTGCTGCAATGCCAGAGCCTGTGGCAGTGGCCGTGGCTGCTACATGACCAGCATCGGCTGCGACCACTCGAAGATTGTCCAGCGAGTGCCTTGGGGCAACAACGCTGCGATGAGTGCGATCCAGTGCCGAGGCAATCCGTTCGGAGCTTCTCTGAGCTTCTCGCCATGATGCGCTTATCAAGTCGGCATGAAAAACTGTTCTTTGCTAAAAACAGTCTGACTAAATACAGTACCCGCGTTCAAATGCTTTCTATTATCGAATGGCTAAATTGCTTTTACGATGCAAACTTTAATAAATGGGCAATATTCACAGTAGGACTGCCAGGCCATTGTGCCGCTCGTTTTTAGCTCGAATATCTTTGCTGCATCCGAACGGAGCAACGCAAGCACACGAAACTCAAGAACAATGTCCAACTTTTTGCTGCGCATCTTCTGAAATAAGAATCAAAGTCGCCAGCCCTTTAAACCGTCGAAATTTATTCATCGAGTTTGCACTGCACCTCAGTGCAGCCTTGCCAGGCCTTCAAAATTTATCAGCATGTCACCCGAATGTGCCTGCATCATCTCTGCACGCACCTTTATCTAAACGGAGCATCTCAATTCAAGACTCTCGAAGTCTTGAAAGTGGTATAAGTATACATACACCGCTAAGGCTCTATAGTCTCTCGAAGATTTAAAAGTTTACTAGCATGTCCACGCCGGAACAAAAGCTCCTCTTTCTGTCTCTCATGAGAGACAGAGAGGCCGTTTTGTTCGGTAGTTTTGCGGATAACGCAGAGGCCAAATCCAAAAAGCTTGGGAGGAAATCCGAACCACGATGGAGGCAAGTTGGTTGTGCAAGCCAGTTTCATATCTGCGCGACACAATGTGGAGAAATATTCGGATGGCAACAATAAAGAAGCGAGACGCTAGTCGTCAGACGGGCACCGGAGGAGGGACTCTCCAAGGAGACACATTTGGATCGTGTGGTTCTAGAAGTCATTCGAAATAATAGTCCTTCGGTAGGTGGGCTTGATGTTGAAGAAAGTGTGCCCTGCGTTCGACCCGATGCCGATTCTGATTAATCTGTCCATATGGACAAATTAAACCATACTATCCCTAGCAGCTCGGCGGAAAAGCCTTTCATTGCCAAGCCTTCGATGATGGCCCTGCTCAACGACGAAGCAAGCGAAACGCCATCGACCCCACGTCGATGGAAGCAGCCTCAGTTTTATCAGACAATTCGTGAAACCGCAGCTTTCCAGACTGGTAAATGTTCCATGAAACCAAACTTCAAGTAGCTGCGGTTATTTCCAGTTACTAGTTGCTCATGAAATCGGTCCCAGGTGTGAACAGTTGATGTGAACGCCTCGGCAGCAGGCTACATCTATGCATTCTCCTCCACAACGCGAGGTTCAACAAATCCAACAATATCTCTCGAAGCGCATTCGCATCTAAAAATAGCAACTCGACAACAATAGGCATGCTTGTAATTCACAGATTGTTATTGACCGCTTTTTTAATAGTTCGCACACAGAAGCCGAATTGCAGAAACGCTTTTTGTGCTCGCAGAAACAGACCAGTGCTGACTGAGCAAGTCGGCTCTCTGCTGCGGCTGAAATTGCCAAATATTTACACGGAAAAATACAGCGAAAATACAAAATTGTTTTGCATCAGCTTCAACTTTTGAATGCAGACAGGTAGGGCAGGTGCGGCGATGCCAGTCTGCTGTATCTACCACAAAACTTCTCTTTCCACCAGTGTTTTCCACCTGTTATGCTTCCATCTAGCTCCACGTGAGTAAACAACGTTTCTTATTTATTTTGTTACGTGGAAAAGTGGTGAAGTCATCGAGCATTCTCGCATAAATAGCCGACAAGACGAGTTTGTCTTATATTCAGATCCGGCAGAACCGAGCCAGTTGAGCGAGGCGCACCACAACAGATCCACAGAATTGAGGAGATCCTGAATAGCGGGTGAGTGGTGTTGGTCAGGCCTCAAGCATATCAGCATGTGCGTGATGTGAGTTGTGTACTCTCCAACACGGCCTGATTTGATTGGCTGGCCTGTGCCTTCTCGAGGTGCTCTCTGAAGGATCGTGCGATCCTCGAAATGCAGGTCAGCCTTGGCCCCATACCGAGCCCCAGAACAGTCGACATTGCCCCCCCCACTCGTACGCCCGGACCTCCTCGGTAAGGCGGGCGTCCTCTGATGCCCCGTGCAGTGGGCGACAACCCCAGAAGCTATACAATTAAATGGAAGCTGGGTATTCAAGGAACTCGACCCACTACTGGGCTCTGAATTTAGGCTTTAATGATTGGTATATTTCTACGCTACTTATAGTATACTTGGTGGGGTTTTGGCAATTACGAATCTCGTAGGGTCCCCTACCTCTTATCGTCGGGGGTCTGTTTCGTCCGACTGAGCCTTGAGGGTTGGCGCTCTCATAACCGAAGTAGGTTGCCTAGCAGCCACACAATGGCACAGATGGTATCTTCACGGCTCGAGTCGTACGTGCAGAATGAGTCTGGGATCTCATCACGGATATGAACTCATCTCCTACCTGTGAGTTCCCGGTGCGATAAATCAGGAGAGTTGCCACTCAACCCCTTAGTCTCTATTCAAGATTTCAGTGGTCCCCTACTGGAGTAGGTAATTTGCTACACACTGAATGCATCCTGAACAGGGACAGTTCGCCATGCAGTCATCCAGCAAGTCGTTGCTGTTAAGAGCAACCGTTCTCACAACGACAGCCACACTCATCGTCCTGCTTTCCCTGTCACCTGTGTCCGTCATCGCGAAGGCCTGTTGCGCCGGACCGGCAGGAGTGAACGGTCCCGTCTGCAACGGCATCTACATATTGGGCAATCGAGGATACACAGTCACCTACACTGTGACAGTGCATGGCAAGGGTGGCACACTGGTCTGCTGCAAAGCCAAGGCCTGTAATAAAGGCGGCGGCTGCAACATGGTTAACATCGGCTGCGGACACAAGAAGATTGAAGCACGAGTGTCTTGGGAAGACAACGCTGCGATGAGTGCCATCCAGTGCAGGGGAACCCCGTGCGGTGCTGCTTTGAGCTTCAAGCCGTCATGAAGCGGCATCTGTTCGCGGACTAAGCCAACGGTATACTAACCTTTACTGGTTTTCACTGCCAAAATTCATTGTAAAATATTTCGTAGCAATTGTCTATTAAGCTATCAAACTCGCTCTCTGTTTGTTCAAATTGTTTTTTTGCCGAATTTTCGTTAATGAAGAACTTTACTCGCTCGTATTACAAGCGCATTAGCAAGTCTGACTATGAGAATTATTAAGCCGAAAACGAACCTCATCAAAAAAATTTTAAGTGAATTTTTGCATTTTTTGGGTTCAATGTGAAATAGACAAAAGCTTTGATAGAATAAATTTTATGAAGTGATTTTTGGTTCGATGTGAGCGCGAGTCTCAGTCAGATACAGACTGCGAAGACAAGAACCAATGAGGAGTGCCGCAAGATTTCACTAACAAAGACCGTGTTTACTGGTCTGACTGAAATGAGGAAATACGTCTCACACACTTTTCCATCATATATATGTACTTTGCGACACGCCATTTGCTGCAAACTCAATCAAGACAATTCCCAAAATCAGCCTTAGCTGATCCAAATTCGATTTTAACAAGATCATCTGCCAAGTGATCTTACGCATGAGTTTAAGCTGCCTTCTTATTATCATCCATTTGATTTGTTAATATCAGCTTGTATAATTGATGCAGGTAATCCGTACGATGAATACCTCAATATTCATTCGTCTCCCACCGACGAGTCCCTCTCGATGGACCATGAGAATTCGAGGGGAAATAATTAGGGCTAAAATGTGATTTGTGATGAAGGAAGTCCATTTGTAGACACGTCGCGACATTGAACTGACAGAAAAATACATGAAATGCATACACCTGACTTTGACCCAAAATGATCACACGGGGGAATTCACTCGACAAAAGTACTGAAGAGCACCCGAGGACTATACTTAAGTATAAAAGCCAGTTACTAAAATTGGTCCTTGCTGAGCACTTGTACAAACTAGTCATCTCGCGAAAGTGCAAGGGATATCAAATTCACGGCCGAGTCAGACAACAAATCAAATCAGTGTCCAATAGACAGTTGCAGATGATATTCAAGGCTTGTTGTTTTAGATTTTGTTAAAGAGAGAACGTCCATGCACTTTCATCCATAAAAAATACATGTTGCAGCTGGAACCAAAATATTTTCGCAAATTTCGACATTCATCCGTCGCAGCAATTGAAGCCTTACCTTCGAATCGAAGCCATTGTATTAGGGCACAAAAAATTGTCCTGCTGTCTCACGATGTAACGTAATGCAGTATATAATGAACAAGTTAGGATTAAGAAATGTTTTAGTAAATTACGATGCAATGCAATATTATAATAAATAGAATTTGTATTTAAGTTAGGTTTTAGCCAATGGTATGCAATAAAATCCAGTGATTTACATATATTTAATTATAATCTTTCACGATCGAATATTTTGCTCTATTTAAAAAAACACGATTGATTTAACATTCTAAGAATCTTTCCTTCTTTTCCTACGTACAAGAAACATTTATCGAACCGTGAATGCAAAGGTACATGCGTTTGTTGGTTAGCTCTACAGATGTATTAGACATACGCTTTTTTAGCCACGCTGTGCTTACTGCATGCACAAACGGTCTTGTCGAGCTGGAAAGTGACAACCTCCAGTAGATCTAAAATTGCACATTCAAAAAGCTGTTCTGTTTTGCTTAAGTACACCATATTTACATATTTTATTATTAATATTATCATAAAACTCTACGCCTATTCAATTTTTTCTGTGTCTGCCTTAAAGGCTACAGAGAGTACCAATCTCTTTAAAATTTATTGCAAAGACACAATTGTGCTATGTTTAAAAAGCTAAGACAGAAGATTGAAGAGTCTGATACTGTCAAAAAAGTAAGGCCTTTTACTGGATTCACTTATCAACATACATAGCTTGAATTTATTTTTTTATTGAAGGTTGTTCATATGTTCTGTTTTGTTGATAGAATTTTACTCATTAGCCATCATTAACATTCTTATAATCATTCTATCTACTGATTATTGATATTGTATACTAAATATATTAACAACTATATATAGCTTACAATCCAGTAAGCTATATTATATATAGCTTACAATCCAGTGGTTAGAGTTTTGGATTTCCAACTTAGAGGGTGGGAGTTCAAATGTCAAATCCCAGCCAAAAGGAAATGGGAAAGGCCTTAGGAAATGCTACACAATATCTGTAGCTCAGCTACTCAGCTCAGCTACAGCTACAGCTATAGCTACTTAGATTTAGGTAGGTATATTAGAAATTAAATACATTCAGTTATATCAATCATTTTGTGAATTTTTGTGCATAGAGAAAAACTGCTTAGGATTATATTCAAGAGATTTTTAGCAGATGATAGCCAACAATTCAACTCTAGCTAATTGTTGTCTGTATAAAATAAAACTGTGAGTTGTTTTGCTGTTTGTGTTCAGTCAAAAGTAAGCCAATAAAGTTTAGAACTTGTCTATTTTTTTTCACAAAAGTGCACTTGCTTGAATGTATATTTAAGTGTTTACATTTGTTTTATATTGCAAAGCTAACTTGAAATATAATGGTTGGCTTGTTAGCACAAAAAAATTGTGAATTTAAATTTTAGTTCATAATTTTATGTAGATAGTATTGGCACATTTAAAGGCATATGATCTCTTCCCAAAAGTTTGTCTTGGTGGTGTGCTTTTTGATTTTCATAGCTGTTTAGCATATTTGTAACTGACATACCTTCAAGATTAAATAATTTTACTATTTAACAGCCAGCATTAGTTGGCTTTTGGGATATTGCTTATTTAAAGGAAAATAAAGTATTGCAAGAGAGTTTTTATAATTAAAAGCTATTTATTTTTAATGTCATTTTCATTCATCTATCTGTATTAAAGTTAAAATATCGAAGCACAATTACATGTAATATTCATAATTTTTTACTGTAAAAGGCGAAAGCAATCAAGCATAAATATGGTGAATTTAAACTAGAAATAGTCTTTTTAGCATCATACAAAAAATTATTTCCCACCTTCAAAATGCAGGCAAACGATTCGCTGCTTGGCAAATACCTGACCCCTGGTCATCAGCAGCATCACCTTGACGCTGCTGGTGGAGCAGATTCAGCATCATCATCAACAGCTTCCGGAGCCATTGGCTCAGGTCGCTATGGACCGGCAGGCGCCAAATCGCGCTCTCGCCAGTCGTCAATCGGCTCGGCTTTTAGCGAAGCGTCCTCGTCAGTCGCTGCCGCTGGCGCCGAGGTCGCGCAGTCAAACGCGTCGCCGACCACCCAGCTAGAGTTGCTGAGCCGCCCGGAGCTGGCGCAGCGCCTGCTGCACGCGCAGTCCCTGGCCAGGCGGTACAAGGCGCGCCTGTTCGACGCCGACAATAGGCTGCGGGCGAGTGGCGACTCGCTGGCCTGGCTGGCCGCCCGGGACCGACTCATCGAGGCGCTGAAGCTTCAGGTGCGCTTCAGGCTTCGCTCAATTCAGTGTCCCTCAAGCATCTTCCACCGCCCTTCGCTCTCCAAGGCTCTTCCTCGGATACAAAATGTCTAATCCCGTACCTTATATTCGAATCCCGCTCCCCCTTTTCCCAGTCGAGCCTTCTAGCCGAGGGTCGTCCGGTGCCGGCTGAACTCGCCGCTGAGATTATACAGGCCGAATCAGAGGTTTCCGCGACCGATTCCGCTGCGGCGGCCGCTGACGGTGTGTTTTCAGCCGAGCCAGCAGCCACTGACGAAGACTCCGGGCGGCGACAGAACGGTGAAGGACTCGCCAATGCCTTCGGGGAGTCGCAGGAGGAGAAGCAGAGGCAGCGAATCTTGCAGCTGGAGAGCCAAGTCGAGCAGATGAAGCGGCAGCTGGCGGCTACCAAGGTGAGGCATCGGAATTCTTAGAAACAGTAGCAAGACCACGCTATTTTCCCCCCTGGGAAAAGCCCACAGGGTTGACCACGGTAGGCATATACCCACTGCCCGATTCACGGTAGCTCCCAAACCAAATGACCGATTTTCGTAAAAGTCCACCAAATGGATCAAAATTTCCCGCGCTTTGCGATGAACTAACTTTCAAAGCCGTCCGACGTCAGCATCGTTGATATATTCAGCGATTCTTGTCGAAGACCCTGGAAAACATCAATGAAAAATCCTTGTCACTTAAATTTATAGTACAGTCAATACAACATAATCAATAAAATATGGTAAAAATAATAGCAGGCATGGCTATCAATCTCAGCTGAGTGACTATCAATCTCAGCTGAGTGACTATCAATCTCAGCTGAGTGACTATCAATCTCAGCTGAGTGACTATCAATCTCAGCTGAGTGACTATCAATCTCAGCTGAGTGACTATCAATCTCAGCCGAGTGACTATCAATCTCAGCAAAGTGACTCTCAATCACAGCAGTGACTATCCCTCAGTCGTTCCTCCATGCTTCGCAGGCGGAGCTGGAGAAGCAGCGCCAGCAGGTTCAGCGGCTGCAGAAGGAAGCCACCGGCGCAGTGTCGGCAAACTCGAGCGGTAGCCCCTCAGACTCGACCGCCGCACTGGAGAGTCGCCTGCGCGATGCCGAAGCCAAGCTGGCCGCCGTGGAGCAGCGGCACCGAGACGAGCGCGCCATCGCCGCCGAGGAGGCCGCCGCTGGCAGGCGTCGGCTGAAGCAGCAGCTGGCGGAGTTGCAGCAGCAGCTGGCCGCCAGAGAGCGCGAGGCGGCACTAAAGGTTTGTCCCGGCTCCAGGAGTCTGAGCGGGTTATTTTTTAGCCAGGTAAAACCAGGGCCCACCATCGCTCAGCCATCTCCCGCCAATTCATTCGACCGCTCAGGACTCAACCGGTGCCACCAGAGAGTCGGAGATCCGCACCCTGAAGGAGCGCCTGGATAGTCGACTGGCGAGCGAGCGCAGGCTGCGTGAGGAGTCGAAGGCGCGCTCCGCCGAGGCTGCCAGCCTCGCCGAGCAGCTCAGGGGCAGCCGGCTGGAGTCCGAGGACCTGGCCCGCCAGTGCCGAGAGCTGCAGCGCCAGCTGGAGGTTGGGCTAGCCGGTCGGCTCGAGCAGCTTGAGTCGGAGCACGCCGACAAGCTCAAGACAGCGGCCAGGGAGTTTCAGGACCGGCTGGAGGCTAAGGAGCGAGAGTTTCAGGCCAAGTTTCAGGTGAGTTTTTCTGGCTGAAAGTGTTTAGCCAGAATAGGAATAAGTATAACCCAGCCTCTCAAAGCTAATCCCAACTGCTCAACGATTAATCCTGCTGCTTAAAGCTAATCCGATAAACTAATCTTAATCGTAGGAGGCCGTTGACCGCTTCCAAGAGGCCGAAAGCCGCGCCAGAACCGCCCACCGCCTGGAGACGGATGAACTCCTCCAGGGCCTGGAGGCTCGCGAGGTGGCCGAAGGCCGACTGAATCGCCGCCTGGAGGCGGCTGAGTCCGAGCGCGCCGCCGCCCTGGCCGACCTCGTCGCCTGCCAGGCCGTGGCTGCTGAGGAAGCCGAACGGCTGCGCGCCGAAGCCGCCGACGCCCAGGCTGGCCGGCTGGCGGCGGAGGCGGCTGTCGAGGAGCTGCGTGCTCAGCTGGAGGCGGCCTCGGAGTCGACAGCGCTTGCGTCTGCGGGGCCCTACAGGGTGAGTGCGGGCTGTGCATTGCGCAGTTTTTTCTGACCAGTGCTTCGCTATTTATGTTGACTGCCTGCACAGCCCCACCCTACTGTCTCCCCCACCCTACTGACTGCCCCACCCTACTGACTCCCCCACCCTACTGACTGCCCCACCCTACTGACTGCCCACCCTACTGACTCCCCCACCCTACTGACTCTCCCACCCTACTAACTGCCCCACCCTACTGACTGCCCCACCCTACTAACTGCCCCACCCTACTGACTCTCCCACCCTACTGACTGCCCCAACCTACTGACTCTCCCACCCTACTGTCTGCCCCACCCTACTGACTCTCCCACCCTACTAACTGCCCCACCCTACTGACTCTCCCACCCTACTGACTGCCCCAACCTACTGACTCTCCCACCCTACTGTCTGCCCCACCCTACTGACTGCCCCACCCTACTAACTGCCCCACCCTACTGACTCTCCCACCCTACTGACTGCCCAACCTACTGACTCTTCCACCCTACTGTCTGCCCCACCCTACTGACTCTCCCACCCTACTGACTGCCCCAACCTACTGACTCTCCCACCCTACTGTCTGCCCCACCCTACTGACTGCCCCACCCTACTGACTGCCCCACCCTACTGACTCTCCCACCCTACTGACTGCCCAACCTACTGACTCTCCCACCCTACTGTCTGCCCCACCCTACTGACTCTCCCACCCTACTAACTGCCCCACCCTACTGACTCTCCCACCCTACTAACTGCCCCACCCTACTAACTGCCCCACCCTACTGACTCTCCCACCCTACTGACTGCCCCACCCTACTAACTGCCCCACCCTACTGACTCTCCCACCCTACTGACTGCCCCAACCTACTGACTCTCCCACCCTACTGTCTGCCCCACCCTACTGACTCTCCCACCCTACTAACTGCCCCACCCTACTGACTCTCCCACCCTACTGACTGCCCCAACCTACTGACTCTCCCACCCTACTGTCTGCCCCACCCTACTGACTCTCCCACCCTACAAACTGCCCCACCCTACTGACTATCCCACCCTACTGACTGCCCCAACCTACTGACTCTCCCACCCTACTGTCTGCCCCACCCTACTGACTCTCCCACCCTACTGACTGCCCAACCTACTGACTCTCCCACCCTACTAACTGCCCCACCCTACTGACTCTCCCACCCTACAAACTGCCCCACCCTACTGACTCTCCCACCCTACTGACTGCCCAACCTACTGACTCCTCACCTTACTGTCCCTCACTGTCTCCCTGTCCGTATGTTACCATCTATTGAATCGCTGTTTTTCCAGTGCCAGTCAGACGCCTTGGCCCTGCTCTGCCGTATTCAGGTAATTATTAGCAATCAGCTTTAAGGCAGTGTTCTCGGCTGAAGTTGCTACAATAACGCCAGCACAATGGCACTTTTTCATTTAACGAATTTTTAAAAGCAAAATTTTGCCTCCAAATTCTTACCAGTCAGAAAAAGTCTCTTATCAGAACAGAAACTTCCCATTTGGTACATTGCTGACACGCCATTGTAAATTATGTTTGTCTTAGTTTAAACAAAAAAAGCCGTGAATTTTTTGCACTACTGGTTTTCTGGTAATATTTTAATGCAGTCCATGATAAAGTCATCTACCACTGCGATTAACTGATTTCTATATCTGTAACTTTCGTCTCTCGTTGGTTTACTTTAGGAGGCCGTCAGAGCCGCCGCTGCGACATCAGATGCGCCCAGCTCGAGCAGCGCCCGGACTCTGTTGAACAGCCTGGCTGACCAGGTGGAGCACGCCAGGGCCGCTGCCGTGTGAGTGTATTGCTGACTCCCCCCACCCAGAGTAGGCGACTATTGGAGCATATTTAAGCCGCTACCTCCCCTAGCGTGTGTTAGGCCACTCGGCCCCTAGTAACTAAAGTAGTTTCGCAATTACAGCACCGGTCGACATCTTGGCGACAGCGTCAGCCTTGAAGACTACGAGGCTGTGAAGATGTACGCCGCCGACTTGCAGGTGAGAATTGGGAATGATTTAGTATCCATCAATGATTTTACTAATTCGTTAATTGCAGATTAAGTAAACTTTCAGATTCCTCTACTTATATACAAGTATTTATAGTAGCATGAAAACGGTCCCTTATAGGTCCTCAATTTGCTTAATTAGGTCTCTTGAATAGAAATTAGAAGATTAGAAGTCTTGAGAATATTATTGCAGAAAAGTAAGGCTCTTAAAGACGGTTAATTCAGTAAAAATATTCAGAAATATCAATATTATTTTACAAAAAATGTTTATATTATTTTTTTTATAATACGAGTAATTGCTGGAGGGCTGCAGGCAATGGCACATCATTTGGTGACACTAGACCTGTAGCCAGCGAGGAGGCAATTCTGCCCAATTCGCTGACTCCTGAGCACACGCTCACACAGGTGTGTACATCTGCCCTGACTTTCTCATCGTCAAGCAGCGTGCGCTCTCACTGGGTCTTGGGTGTAAATTGCACGACAAGCCCCCAGGCCTTCTCTCCGCGACGGCGCCCCAAATGAATGTGGCCTCACCGCGGAATCGAGCTCAGGGTCCTTGATGCGTGAGGCAAACGCGTTAACCGCTCTGCCACTCGCCCTCTTCTTCGGAATTTAATTTCCAAGAAAATCTGGGCACTATTGCCAGCTTTCTCTATAACACCCTCCGATGCCTAACCATCACCGCCACCTGAGCACAGACGCAGCTGATGAGTGTCAACTCCGAGCTGGCCGAGCTCAGGGCTCGAAAGCCGCAGCCGCGGGCTGCCCCGGTCAGCCGGGAGCCGCAGCCCGGCCTGCGCCAGACCCCCAGCCAATCAGCTGTGGCCTTCACAGAAATTCCCGAGGTGGAGTACCTGAGAAATGTACTGTACAAGTACATGCTGGGAGAGAAGACTCAAGTGAGTTATGATAGTTGCCATCTAAGTTCGGTCACTCCTGTGCTTACTTTCTGAATTTACTTGCATTCCAGACCCTCGCCAGGGTGATTTGCACTGTGCTGAAATTCACAGACTATCAGATTCAGCAGGTCATGGACCACGAGGGCAGGAGAGCCGCGGTGAGTGACACCTGTCATTCTCCGAAATCCCTAGTTTCTTTAATTCTCCCATGCCACTCTCTAGTATCCCAAATTCTCCAAAAGCCTCAGTTAATTTAATATCCCTAAAAATCACAGTTTCTGCGATTCTTGAAGTTTCATTTATTTTTTTCAAATCCCTAATTTTGTTTATTTCATTCGTATCCCTAATTTTTAGAATTATTTTAAATGCCTATTTTCTTGAGTTCTTCCAAATCCTTTGTTTTTCTTCCAAATCCCTAGTTTTTCTTTAAAATTCCTAGTTTCTTGAGAAATCGCTAGTTTCTCAAATTGTTCACAATCGCTAGTTTCTCAAATTGTTCACAGTCGCTAGTTTCTCAAATTGTTCACAATCGCTAGTTTCTCAAATTGTTCACAATCGCTAGTTTCTCAAATTGTTCACAAACGCTAGTTTCTCAAATTGTTCACAATCGCTAGTTTCTCAAATTGTTCACAATCGCTAGTTTCTCAAATTGTTCACAATCGCTAGTTTCTCAAATTGTTCACAAACGCTAGTTTCTCAAATTGTTCACAATCGCTAGTTTCTCAAATTATTCACAATCGCTAGTTTCTCAAATTATTCACAATCGCTAGTTTCTCAAATTGTTCACAATCGCTAGTTTCTCAAATTGTTCACAATCGCTAGTTTCTCAAATTGTTCACAATCGCTAGTTTCTCAAATTGTTCACAATCGCTAGTTTCTCAAATTGTTCACAATCGCTAGTTTCTCAAATTGTTCACAGTCGCTAGTTTCTCAAATTGTTCACAGTCGCTAGTTTCTCAAATTGTTCACAATCGCTAGTTTCTCAAATTGTTCACAATCGCTAGTTTCTCAAATTGTTCACAATCGCTAGTTTCTCAAATTGTTCACAGTCGCTAGTTTCTCAAATTGTTCACAATCGCTAGTTTCTCAAATTGTTCACAATCGCTAGTTTCTCAAATTGTTCACAATCGCTAGTTTCTCAAATTGTTCACAATCGCTAGTTTCTCAAATTGTTCAAAGTCGCTAGTTTCTCAAATTATTCACAATCGCTAGTTTCTCAAATTGTTCACAATCGCTAGTTTTTAAATTGTTCACAATCGCTAGTTTCTCAAATTGTTCCCAATCGCTAGTTTCTCAAATCGTTCACAATCGCTAGTTTCTCAAATTGTTCACAATCGCTAGTTTCTCAAATTGTTCACAATCGCTAGTTTCTCAAATTGTTCACAATCGCTAGTTTCTCAAATTGTTCACAGTCGCTAGTTTCTCAAATTGTTCACAATCGCTAGTTACTCAAATTTTTCACAATCGCTAGTTTCTCAAATTGTTCACAATCGCTAGTTTCTCAAATTGTTCACAATCGCTAGTTTCTCAAATTGTTCACAATCGCTAGTTTCTCAAATTGTTCACAATCGCTAGTTTCTCAAATTGTTCACAATCGCTAGTTTTTAAATTGTTCACAATCGCTAGTTTCTCAAATTGTTCCCAATCGCTAGTTTCTCAAATCGTTCACAATCGCTAGTTTCTCAAATTGTTCACAATCGCTAGTTTCTCAAATTGTTCACAGTCGCTAGTTTCTCAAATTGTTCACAATCGCTAGTTACTCAAATTGTTCAGAATCGCTAGTTTCTCAAATTGTTCACAATCGCTAGTTTCTCAAATTGTTCACAATCGCTAGTTTCTCAAATTGTTCACAATCGCTAGTTTCTCAAATTGTTCACAATCGCTAGTTTCTCAAATTGTTCACAATCGCTAGTTTCTCAAATTGTTCAAAGTCGCTAGTTTCTCAAATTATTCACAATCGCTAGTTTCTCAAATTGTTCACAATCGCTAGTTTCTCAAATTGTTCACAATCGCTAGTTTCTCAAATTGTTCACAATCGCTAGTTTTTAAATTGTTCACAATCGCTAGTTTCTCAAATTGTTTCCAATCGCTAGTTTCTCAAATTGTTCCCAATCGCTAGTTTCTCAAATTGTTCCCAATCGCTAGTTTCTCAAATCGTTCACAATCGCTAGTTTCTCAAATTGTTCACAATCGCTAGTTTCTCAAATTGTTCACAGTCGCTAGTTTCTCAAATTGTTCACAATCGCTAGTTACTCAAATTGTTCACAATCGCTAGTTTCTCAAATTGTTCACAATCGCTAGTTTCTCAAATTGTTCACAATCGCTAGTTTCTCAAATTGTTCACAATCGCTAGTTTCTCAAATTGTTCACAATCGCTAGTTTCTCAAATTGTTCACAATCGCTAGTTTCTCAAATTGTTCAAAATCGCTAGTTTCTCAAATTATTCACAATCGCTAGTTTCTCAAATTGTTCACAATCGCTAGTTTCTCAAATTGTTCACAATCGCTAGTTTCTCAAATTGTTCACAATCGCTAGTTTCTCAAATTGTTCCCAATCGCTAGTTTCTCAAATTGTTCCCAATCGCTAGTTTCTCAAATCGTTCACAATCGCTAGTTTCTCAAATTGTTCACAATCGCTAGTTTCTCAAATTGTTCACAATCGCTAGTTTTTAAATTGTTCACAATCGCTAGTTTCTCAAATTAATTGTTCACAATCGCTAGTTTCTCAAATTGTTCCCAATCGCTAGTTTCTCAAATTGTTCCCAATCGCTAGTTTCTCAAATCGTTCACAATCGCTAGTTTCTCAAATTGTTCACAATCGCTAGTTTCTCAAATTGTTCACAATCGCTAGTTTTTAAATTGTTCACAATCGCTAGTTTCTTAATTTTTTCAATCTTAAGTTTCTTGACCCCAGCTTATTGAGTTTTCCCGCAACTACCAGTATACAAACCCTATTCGCGATCCAGTTGTAAAAGTAATCGCATTACAATAATCATATTTTTCCCAGATGCATGTCCAGTAGCAGCAGGTGTTGCACGGTACGGTGCTGCACATCATTTCAATCAAATATTTTAAGTTGTCTACTAGTCTGAATAGTGTTTTTATTAATTCGGTGACAGGTGTACAAGTACTGTTCTACCGTGGCTGTAATTTGTTTTTATCTTGAAATATGTTCTAGGTGTTGGCATTTCCTTTTTTACTTTACCTTTTACAAAAATTTTAACTTCTTTAAATTTAATTTTATCTATCTAAATCTACAGATAATGACATTTTTCCAACTTTAGGCTTGGCTGGTGACCCAGTGACCTACAGGCAACGCTGCCCAACCAAAGAGTATTTTGGAACAGTTAAATGTCAAATTAAAAAAGCAATCCTTGTGTTGTATTTATTTAGTAATTTATAACACAGGCTAAATCTCAAGATTAAAACTCTGTTGCTTTTACCATTGTGCCTTAAGTCAGTGACGACTTGGATTTCCTCAGTTAACTTTCGTTTTGATTATTTTTTCTAAATATATTTTAGAGGCCTACTATGAGTAGTCTCTATTGAAATCTCCAATAAAAATATGTATTTAAATTAAAGCTAGTCCTTACTTACTGTTGGACCAATCTAGTTAAATCACAGCAAATTGCTGCAGTTTCTGAAGCTGCTGTTGTTGTGCTTTGAACTCGTGTGCGCATTTTCATATCTTTACTCTCAGCTGTGTTGTTTTACGGACTGATCTTCTGTGTATGAACGGCGGTGTTGGACCTACACTTGCTTTCAGCTTTGAAATCTAATTAGCTGGTTCATCTGCAATGACTTTGCTAACTAACTTTGATGTTCTTTTTCTCTTGTTGGTGCTTGAATATGTAAATATGATGCGCATGTATGTACAATGGAATCTTAAATTCTGACTTAATATACTGATACAGAAAATTGTTAACAAACAATAACAAATAGGCGCCTCACTTAACCATGGGCTGGCATTTTTTATGAACTTGCATTTAGATTTTTGCTCAAAACTTGCGTGTTTGCAGAAAAAAGGTTGTTACAGATATCAAATGTCTTAAAGAAAAGTGAGTTGCCTTACAGCTGTCTAGGCCAGCTGTCTAACAGGTAGGCCAGCTGTCTAACAGGTAGGCTAGCTGTCTAACAGGTAGGCTAGCTGTATAAAAGGTAAGCTAGCTGTCTAACAGGTAGCTGTCTAACAGGTAGGCTAGCTGTCTAACAGATAGGCTAGCTATCTAACAGGTAGGCTAGCTGTATAAAAGGAAGGCTAGCTGTCTAACAGGTAGGCTAGCTATCTAACAGGTAGGCCAGCTGTCTAACAGGTAGGCTAGCTATCTAACAGATAGGCTAGCTATCTAACAGGTAGGCTAGCTGTATAAAAGGTAGGCTAGCTGTCTAACAGATAAGCTAGCTATCTAACAGATAGGCTAGCTATATAACAGGTAGGCTAGCTGTATAAAAGGTAGGCTAGCTGTATAAAAGGTAGGCTAGCTGTCTAACAGGTAGGCCAGCTGTCTAACAGGTAAGCTAGCTGTATAAAAGGTAAGCTAGCTGTCTAACAGGTAGGCTAGCTGTATAAAAGGTAAGCTAGCTGTCTAACAGGTAGCTGTCTAACAGGTAGGCTAGCTGTATAAAAGGTAAGCTAGCTGTCTAACAGGTAGCTGTCTAACAGGTAGGCTAGCTGTATAAAAGGTAAGCTAGCTGTCTAACAGGTAGGCTAGCTATCTAACAGGTAGGCCAGCTGTCTAACAGGTAGGCTAGCTATCTAACAGATAGGCTAGCTATCTAACAGGTAGGCTAGCTGTATAAAAGGTAGGCTAGCTGTCTAACAGGTAGGCTAGCTGTCTAACAGGTAGGCTAGCTGTCTAACAGACAGGCTAGCTATCTAACAGGTAGGCTAGCTGTATAAAAGGAAGGCTAGCTGTCTAACAGGTAGGCTAGCTGTCTAACAGACAGGCCAGCTGTCTAACAGGTTGGCCAGCAGTCAGGCGAGTTAGTTAAGAAATTTAGTCGAGCTATATTATATGAAGAATAATATCAATAATATAATATAATATAACCACATACTCGTAAGCACAGCGGCAAGCGCCAATTGGTCTAAGCAAACAATAGTATCACTAATTTGTGTCAAATGGTTACCCAGCATAAATATATTTAGGAATCTGGTAAGAGATGGTTACATTTAGAGTGCCAGTTAGCAGCACAGCAGTCAGTACAGAAAACGATAAAATATCAGACGATATAAGCTATAAAACTGGGTTAGTTCAGAACAGGCCCAATGTGTGTCGTGCGGAGCATAATATCTTGAAAATAATGCAGTGGGCACAACTGCCGTCTAAACTGCACAAAAATCCTTGAAAAAAACAGAGCCCAACATACTACTTAGTAAACATTTTTCAACTAGTATTTTAATAGACTAAACCTACAAGTAAAGGAACCGATAAATATGACCGAAACTGTATACTCTAAATGTACAGAAGCAGAAGATGAAATTGAGAAGTCGAGGCTGGCCCGCAAACAGTTAGAAGCCACAAAGCAATGTAACAAAAAGCAGTGGAAAATTGAATGAATGCGCGAGCAGACATATTTGCTTTGCCTGCCGAGAAAGTCACTCTGCAAATCTGAGGGAAACCAAGAGCAGTTAAGGGAAGATGATTGCACACGACTTCTGTGTCGGATCTGTGAACAACAGATCTGTATAATTAAAGGATCGATAAAACATAAAGGCTAATAGTATAATAGTTCACAGAGGCAGCGATAAAGCTGGCTCAGCTCTGGTAGAATATGATAAAAAAGGTCGGCCATGTCTGATCAAGACTAGAAGCTGGCAGTTGGCCTGATGTGTTTATAGAAAATCGTAAATAGATATAAATCTGAATCTGAATTGACATGTACATGGAGGATACAATAGATCAATGACGAATTCGGCGGCTACTGCAGCGAGCAAGTCCGCCCGCCACCGCCGCTGGCAGCCCTATTGAGGCGCTCCATAGTTTTGCGCTCGATGTCCAAATCCTTGACAATCTCCCGCTCGTGCAGGTCCATCTGCCTCACAACGTCGTCCCGCTTGCGCACAATGTCCATGAGGTCGCGCAGCAGCAGGTCCTCCCTGCGGCGCTCCTCGTCAGTCTTCTGCCAGTCCTCGACGCTCATGGCGCCCCGCAGCTCCAGCTCTAGCATGCGATAGCGCTTCTCCAGGTCCTGCTCCTGGTCCAGCATGTCCAGCTGGCGCGCCCGCTGGATCAGCGCGTTCTTCTTGTTCACCTGGCAGGCAAGATAGGGCGTTTACCTGCTGATCCAATCCCGGACAAGCCCAACCATTAACAGTGGACTACGAAGCCATTTTGCCGCCCGTTTTTATACCACCACCTAAAACTTTTTGGCAGCGCCTGAATGATAACAACGTTGGGTGGTGACTTGGAGCAGTAAAATTGGACATATTCGCGTCAGGGTGTCCATAGTGGCCTAATTCCACCTGTTGTAGCCCTTGAACGTCCAGCAGGTCTTCTAGATAAAGGTAGGTGACCACCGAAGACGGAGATGATGACATGCTGATAAATTTTTAAGACCTGGCAAGGCCGCACTGAGGCGCAGTGATAATTCGTGTATTGGGTGTATGAAATAAACTAGCGCTTATGGGAAAAATCAGTCCTTCGGACAGAACCATTGAATATCTCAACGGTCTGAAGAGCTGGCGACTTGATTATTGTTTCAGAAGATGGGCAACAAAAAGTTAGCCCGTGTTCTTGAGTTTCGTGTGCTTGCGTTGCTCCATTCGGGTGCAGCAGAAAAATAGCCACAGGGGATTCCTGCCCCCTTGGCAGTTCTACTGTTCATGCGGTATCAAATCCCACTAAAAACATCAAAACCGTCTCAAAATCTCACTCCAACCATCATGAAAGCGATCTAAGCTCCAACATAACGCTAAAGAAACCTCAACGCACCAGTTGGAACCACTGCGTCAACAGCGTCTGCTCTTCGTCCTTGGAGGAGGCGGAGGCGGGGCCGCCAGTGGCGCAAAGTATGCCCCTCAAGTGGATCTCCAGCACCACTGCCTGACCGTCAATCTCAGTCTGCTCAGCCTCCAGAGCCAGCCGCTCCGAAGCCACGTAGGCCGAAGTGTCCAATACGCGGTTGAAATTGGACAGCACGGAGGATCTCGCGTCATCCTTGTCATCGTCTTCGTCTTCCTCGCCGTCTGCCGGGGCGGTACGGTTCTCATCAGTGTTGTTGCCAGATGCAACGCGCGCACCTGCATCGCCAGTTGGTCTGGACGCGCTAGCGGGCGACCGGGCCTTGAGCTCGGACTTCAGCTGGAAGCTGGCTACGCTGGGTCGGACAGCCGCGCCAGCCGGCACCTGCTCCCTGACGCTGCCGTCATTGTTGAAACCGCTGAGCAGCCTGCCAGCGCGCTTAGCCAAATCGCGATCGCGAGCTTGCCGAAGCTCCTTGAAGCCGTCGCCGCTAGTCGAAGGCTGCACAGTGGCGGCGACTTTCTCAGACAAGGCGGCAAATTTAGCATCGGCTGCGGATATGCTGGAGTCGGTTTTAGACTTCGGCATCGACAATGACGACTTCGCGTCTGGCCCGGGCGTGGACGAAGGATGAGACGAATCAGCCGTGACCGCTGGCTTGGAGGAGTCAGCTGACTGGCTCCGATCCTTGGCGCTGTCGGGCTGGGCCAGGGTGTAGCTGCTCTCGGAGGCACCCAGGCGAGCCACCCGGATCTCCTGATTGGTAAAGTGGGCGCGCAGCTGGTGCAGGAAGGTCATGACCAGCAGCTGGTCAGGGATGTTCTTCATCACCATGTCGGCCGGGTCCAGCACCCTGGGGGTCGCGGTAGATTATTTTAATCCCAGGATCTGTCTATCAGCAAATTCTTGACACCTTAGCCCGAGAAGAACACAGAGGCAGGCCTACCTGGGCACGCCAAGCTGATGCGCCGCCTCAAACGCCCGCCTGTTATTCTCGCGCATGTCGAAGGCTTTAAGGTTGGAAAATTCCAGCAGATCCGGCCGGTGCCTATGAATGATGGCGCAGAAGGCTAGGCCGTTGCGAAACGATGTCGTCAGGTTGTTGACGAACACGCCGCGGTAGCCGGCTGTGACGGACTGCGCCCAGGCCAGAAGATCCTTCAAAGTTTTCAATGGGTTAATTGAGAATTGAGGTTGGCCGCGAGTTCGAATCTGCCGTACGGTAAGGCCTCATTAGCCTGCTATCACTCACCCTACCTGACACCCTGATGATGCAGCCCCTCACCCTACCTGACACCCTGATTATGCAGCCCCTCACCCTACCTGACACCATGATGATGCAGTCCCTCACCCTACCTGACACCCTGATGATGCAGTCCCTCACCCTACCTGACACCCTGATTATGCAGCCCCTCACCCTACCTGACACCCTGATGATGCAGTCCCTCACCCTACCTGACACCCTGATGATGCAGCCCCTCACCCTACCTGACACCATGATGATGCAGTCCCTCACCCTACCTGACACCCTGATGATGCAGCCCCTCACCCTTTCTGACACCATGATGATGCAGCCCCTCACCCTACCTGACACCCTGATGATGCAGCCCCTCACCCTACCTGACACCCTGATGATGCAGTCCCTCACCCTACCTGACACCCTGATGATGCAGTCCCTCACCCTACCTGACACCCTGATGATGCAGTCCCTCACCCTACCTGGCTAGCGGCTGAGCCGGACTCCTGTTCCACAGGCTTGGCAGCGGGTGACTCAGCAAGGGTGGCGGCCTGCACAGTGGGAACAACTCGGTCATTGGTTGGAGTGGCCGCTGCCGACTCGTCGTCGGCGTGTCTGGACGATTCAACATCGGCGTCCAAGTCGCGAAGCTTTTCGACCAGCCTGCTGAAGCTGGCATCGTGATCGTCGGGCATCGGTACGTCAACTTCGTCGTCGAAATCGCCTAGATTGGCAATCTCGCCGCCAGTCGCGGCGGGAGCTCTCGCACGGCCACCGAAGCCGCCGGAATCGCGTCGGCTGTCGTTAAGCGACATCAACGAAGCTATGGACACCATGTCCTCGTCCTGGGCGTCCTTTTCGCGGTCGAGCAGCACGGAGTGCAGGGTCAGGGTCAGCGTTGCCGAGCTCACCTGGGCGGATGAAGGAATGAGCACATATTAGAGAGAGGAGGGTAATGACAGGGCCAACTTACAAGAGAGTTGGAATTACAGATACATTTTACACAGGTAGGTTAATTACAGGTACAGTTTACACAGGTAGGTTAATCACGGGCACAGTTTACACAGGTAGGTTAATCACAGGTACAGTTTACACAGGTAGGTTAATTACAGGCACAGTTTACACAGGTAGGTTAATTACAGGCACAGTTTACACAGGTAGGTTAATTACAGGCACAGTTTACACTGGTAGGTTAATTACAGGCACAGTTTACACAGGTAGGGGGCAGTTGCAGACCCTACAGGTGGGGTTACAATCCTCACCTTTTTACTTCCGGGCTTCAGTTTCACAGTCAGAGGGGTCTGCTTTGGCTCCCCGCTGCTTAGGCAGAGCTTTTGCAGATCCACGGGCCGGGAGGCGATGGCCTTGCGCCTACCGTTGGCCATGTGATCCTCGAGCACAAATGTCCACTCCTTGCTCTCGTATTCCTCCCGCTTGGGATCCCTGTACAGAATGGAGGTGATCTCCACATTCTCAGGCGGCTCCCAGGCCACGCAGCACTGGCGCGGATTGGCCAGGCTGGCGGTCCATACGGCCGGATCCGTGGAGTAGCGCCGGTTGCGCCTCGTCCACACCACCACCAGGCGGTGGGGCTGGTAAGCCCGGCCGCAGTCCACGCTGAGGCTGTGATAGCAGGCGGTCAGCTGGAACTTGGCCGCCTTCTTGCCCACCCGCTGCAGCCGCTTCCAGACGCTCATTCTGTCACGCCTGCAATCGAAGGCAGCGCTCAGGTCTTTAATCACTGGAGGCTGGATGCCATAGAACTGAAGGGAAGGTGGGGCTGGAGGGCCATAGAACTGAAGGGAAGGTGGGGCTGGAGGGCCATAGAACTGAAGGGAAGGTGGGGCTGGAGGGCCATAGAACTGAAGGGAAGGTGGGGCTGGAGGGCCATAGAACTGAAGGGAAGGTGGGGCTGGAGGGCCATAGAACTGAAGGGAAGGTGGGGCTGGAGGGCCATAGAACTGAAGGGAGGGACCTGAACGGAATATAAAGAGAGAACTGAATAAAACACAGGCATTAGCCATATTCTAATAATTGTCTGTTAGCAACGCTTAGCAATCCTTTCTACGCGACAAGCACTTACGCACAAAGGAGCTAGGAGCTATGCACTATACACACTTCTAAATGTAATGTAACTACTTGTCAGTCTATATTAAACCTGGGGTAGCGCAAGTGCTAAAGGGGTAACAGTTAGACAAAAAATTAGCTCGTACTCATAACAGAAAATGTACTCAACATAAGAAAACCGTCGTGAGTCCAACAAACATGAAGACAAATGATTTACGATTGACTTATGATTTATTTTTTAACTAGTCAGTCCCACGCGGGCAGTGTCACGCACATTGCCTAAAATTTAACTGTCGAGAAAGAAAAAATAAAAAAACACATTGAAACTTCATTTTTCCCCAAATAAAAACAACAAAAAATGAAACAACCCAGAGAACCAGTAGGACACGAAAGAAAAACACTAAGCACTGAGGATTATAAAATCATATCTATGGATGCATGTCCCAAAACGAATTATCCCACTTAAATATTCAATGCAAAGTTTGGAGAGAGAAGGACAGGAGAGTTGTCGCGAGAAGAGTGGAGACAACTGACTAAAGCACTTGAGTTGATTGATGAACAACTGGCAAAGGCTAAACAGGCGGCAGTATCTAGGCGGCAGATGAGCTGGGCATTAAATTTAAATAACTCAAACTACTCAGGCCAATCGAGAAAAGCTAAGCAAGCAAGCAGCCACCCGGGTTAAAAGAAAGATAAGTAAATAAGCATATGCGAAACATATATAAAGCGGTGCCAGGGAACACAGGCAGAGTATTGACGAGTCAAATAAGCAAGTTGCAGTTTGCAGCACACAGATTTAGAGCAGCGAGTGCGGGCTGGCTGAATTGAGAGAAATTAGCCAAAGGAAATCACCGTTAAGGTAATCAATAAGTGAATAAAGCAACAGGTAGCAAGCAATTGGACAAGAAGGCTGCTTTCTATTTGCTAAATGAAAACGCGGCACACAGATATTCGACTTTAGGGCCTCCTCTGAATCCGTCGTTTTTATTCCCCGAAAAAAGTTTAGATCCCCCAAAAGCAGACAGACGGGCTGAAGGAGAAATTCTTATTTAAAAATAGAACTAACATGTCAAGCTTTACGTACAACAGACAAATACAACACGGACATAGTTGGCGAAAAATCTTCTTTAGCTAATCTGTTAAAATAAGAGGTGCTGCTAGTTAAATAGTCTGTTATGGCATTATACGCTACAGTCAAATGACAAACATATGGGGCATGCATTTGAAAATTCGGATTGCTCTCACAGTGCTTTTCCGTCAATCGCCACGAACACGATGTTGATTGGAGAACAAAAGGCGAAACTGAGCTTGCTTCCAGACACCAAATTGTTCTGCTATATTTCAAATGATTTTCAAGTAAATAATGCGCATCTATCTACTCATCAGGATTTAGTGTGTTCAAAAAAAGAAAGTCACATTTTGGTTTTTACTCTTTTCTATAGAGGGATAAAAAAAAACTGAAAAATGGTTCAATGGTGGCGGCACAGGGTTTTACACTTGCGAACTGTATAATTTGGACTGCGATTACTAATTTTAGAGGCTAGAATCCCTTATAAACAGATTAGTCTTATTTGCTTATCAGTAGAAACTAGAAAATCAATCGATCCATCCACACGGATGTACTTAATAATGATGAGTCAAATGGCTGGTAGCCAGCAATATGGTTAGTGTGTCAGCTATTAAGCAGTCTAAACTCCAACGCGCTCAGGCTGGGAGGCTGATGCTGCGGCCTTTGAGCACTTTAGTAACGTACAGGTAGAAGAAATCGCCGTACAGACAGGTCTGAACGCAGCCGGCGACAATGGCAATCAGGTCAAAGAAGTTCTCGGCATAGTAGCGGTAGATCCAGTTCAGAATGTAGAGTCCACGGTAGGCGCCCAGGGCAAACAGATAGTGCGAGGTGATGGTCTCCGCTTCGCCAGTCTTGGTGATGAGGAACAGCTGGGGCAGGATGGCCACAGACTCCAGGTAGATGCTGAAGGTCCACAGGATTTCTAGCAGGGAGAATTCGTGATTCACAATCAGGGCTAGCAGGGCGCACGGAATCACAGTGAACTCCAGTCGGAAGGAGTCGTGATTTGAATCGTAGGTGGCCTTGAACTTAAAGTACATCAGGTAGAGAGTGGCAACGCTGGAACCGATGAAAAACACCTTCATGAGGGTGTTGTAAAGGCTGACAAATGTGGTGAACAGGTCCAGGTAGCGAGTGATAAACACCAGACAGAAGCAGAGCTGGGATTTGCCAGAAATGCCGGACACGGAGCGGCTCTTCCACATCTTGAGGAGCAGCAGGATAATGGCGCCCAGGTGGGACATGTCACCAATTAGTCGAAAAATGTTCATCTTTGAGCTTGGCTTGAGACTGCGGTGCCTGTTGGCTGGAGTGGAGCAAACTGTGGATAATTTTTGTTGCAGCAGTTACACAGTACTTTACTTATAGTAATTCAGATGTTTGTATGTTGGGAGCATTCTAAATAATAAAACACAAAATGAACCTGATTGTGAATATGTTAAATCTGATTGTGCTTTATCTCTGAATGTGACAACTTCAGGTGCCTCAAGAAGGGCCAATTACTGACTGGCATGAAAAATACCAGGTAATTTTTTCTCTGGTTCTCAGCTCTGCTGCTTGAAACAGCCTGAAGCTACACCATAAAGAACCCATTTGCTATTGAATGCTCAACCTGTTCTGTAGAATTAGTTAAAAAGCTGTGCTAAAATTCTGACATGTAGGAACAGCTTTCAATAGATTGTGATCACTTTTACATAAAAATTAGATTCCCTAAGATTTAAACCACTTAAAGCATAAACATTTGAACATATATAACATAACACATTCATTATTTGTTGTCAAGATTAGAAAGTTGTATTGTGTGAAAGATGGCCAACAAAGCTAATATAGTTGCTGCCTACTTTCTTCAGGCTAGGCTAAATAAAAAAGATATATCAATATATCAAAAAGTTGCAAAGAAACTAATAAAAAGTTGGTGACATAAAGATTTAAAATTAGCATTAAATATATGTTAAAATTGCTATGCTTAAATACATATATTTAGATTTTAAACTAAAATTTTCAAAATGACTTATGAAAAAAGCCAAGATATTAAAATATATCCAATATAAAATATTTTATAAACCATGAAAAACCAACTATTATTACTTTCTCTAAGATAAGGTAATAAAAAATAAAAAATACAAAATATTTAATGAAACTAAGGATAACAATTGTTCAAGATAGCAAACTATTACATATAAAGTTTTAATAAAAATTACAACTATTAGGTGAACATTATTTCATTGTTTGCAACAAACATGCTAACATAAAAAATAATTTTGTAATTGTTTAAAAAACTATGAGATTATATCACATAAAAACTTGCATATATATACATTTTACTTAATAGCACTACATTTTCTAGCACTCTTAACTAGATTAGCTTAGCCTATATAAACTTGTACCTTAAAATGTAAAAGAAACGATTTCTACTAGAAAAAAAAGTATAAAAACTGATTTGCTAATTTTAGAGACTTTAGAATTAAAAAATGTTTCTTACATAAACATTACTACATGATCCACACATTCATGACAGTAGTGTTCACTGCTTTATAAGCTAAATATACACAGTTAAATTTGTCTTTTTTGAGGTACTAGAATGTTAAATGCATAAATGTAGTAGCTTATACTATAGTTAATTTACTTTGAACATACTACAGGTCCACACAATGTGCTATATATCGCCCTAGCTTGCACACAATTGCAATCACAATAGCTAAGTAAAGCAAAGAATATACCGTTCCTGTACCCTATGGATGTACCCTAATATATACTTAATTTGCTTGGTCTTTAAACATGTAGCGTCGAAAACAATCAAATTCAAGAGACCAAATTACTGAAAATAAATTATCATTCGTATTACATTTCCCGCAGGCAGTACATTAGCTTAGGTAGTACATTTCATCCAACTAATCAGGGCTTGTCCTCTAAACTGATACAGAGGATTATTTTTAAAAAAGTCACATCAATCGCAAAAATCAACTACAATATGATATTTGTAACATAAAGAACGCTAACTGTCAAGTCACACGTCAGTAAACGAGTTCTAAGAAACATCGATAAAGTCGTGACGAAGTTTTGATTTAAACTTGATTATTTTCGTTTGGTGCCCAGAACATTTCTACATAAAGCATTTAAAGAAAGTAAAACCTGCAATTCGTCATCAGCTTGTTGATAATACGTTTAACGTTTCGTGAATATAAAAAAGTGCAAATTTAAATAATCACTTTTTATTTTTTAATTTTACTACGTATCAGATTTGCCTTTTAAATCACTTCGAGTTTGCAATTAAAATAGCAATCTATATATACTACAGTTTCGCTGGTATAGCTGGTACAGTGAAGCAAATATATACAGTGACAGTGACAGGCAGCTAGAGGTCTAGTGGATAGCTGATGTGCATGAGAATCTTGTTTATTTACTGGTATTTTAGCCGTAGCTACATCACAATGACTTAATAAATGACATATTGCCTAAAATGCTGCCAGAGTAATCCACTTTTTTACAAATAAGTTTTATTAGTAACATGTAAATAAAACAAATGTGTACATCGTTTCGTTTAAATAGGACTATAATATAATAATTGTTATTTTTATTCACATGATACAACAGGTGCTAATAATATTCATTTCTTTTCTAAAAAAAACAACATTCAAAGAAAATAATTTGAGCTAAAAACTATTGTGCATTCAGTAGCAGTAGGGGACTATGGAAGCAAAGATCAGTTAAGTAAAAGTGTAAATATATTTTTAATGTACAGTAATGGAATTGCTGTCACTCTGTCTAGTCAGTTTGTGGGAGCTTATATAATGTCAGGGGTAAAAATATTTAAAAGAAGTTAAATTACTATGCTTATAATTATAAAAAAACAAAGCATTGCTGAGCTTTGCTAAGGAAGCAGTACTAAAAAAAATTATAGCTCAGGTAGGCTGAGGTAACTGATTCTTGGGCCCCTGTCACATTTGACATGTTGGCCTAATTTGTGCGTCATTCTCTTTAAATTGGTACACATAATTGTTAAATGTTTTTAGTCAATAACCTTTTCTCAAACAATTTTTTGTTTGTTTCAGGCTTGCAAGTTCCAACTACATTAAAAAAACAATGGTCAAGGGATTTCATTTTGGCAATCTTGCAGTTTTGCACATTTAATTATTTTTATTTTCAGAATGGTACCAGAATGTGATTGGTGTTGTAAGCAAGAATTGTAACCTTCAATGTTGTTGTTGGTCCAGATGCCTCGTCTGTGGACTTAATGCTCAGAAGGGGTCTAGACAGTATTCTGCAGCAATACAATATATCAAATATACTGACACAAGTCAGCTAGTTGTTAGGCATCTGTTGACTGCTGTAGGTTGTCTAGAGCTGACTCCATATCTTATGCTTAAAGAAATGGCAAGGCCAGTACCTTCTGCCAAAATCATCTCATGCCATCATCTGTCTGGTATGCCTCTTGCAGGCCCAGTGCTTGCAGTTTCCTCCACACTGCTTGCGTCTAGTGGAAATTGTATCTATGCAACTTTGCAGTGGGGAAGACATGGCGCAGTGCAAGCCACTCTTTTTAAGATTTAAGATAAAAAATAGTTTGTCACTAATTGACAATTATAAACTAAATGTCACCAAAATAACCATAATCCAAACAATATGACTGACATTTCTACAAAAAGCCATTTTTTCCAATAGGGTGGTGTACATTTTTTCTTGAGTACTTTTGTAAACTTTACTTATACTAGAAATGGCTTAGCTTAGAAGTTTTTTATTTGCTGGCTCTTTTAGGCTACAAACTGAGCCTTGATGTTGGTTGTGTAGGTTTTAGTTGCTATTGTCTTTGGAAGCATTGTATAGGAAATTAAGCATTACTTCACAGTTCATCTTTGCCTTTGTAGCTATCCTAACATGATTCCAAGCTGGGTTGTCCATCATCTTAGCAATAATTAAGTTGGAATATTTGTAAAGGAGGCCCAGTACTTTTTAAGCCAACCCTTCTTATAATTAGCTTAATTATAACTTTGGTTCCTAAATACTTACATTCTATGACCTTGATCATTTTTAAGTTATACCAAACCCACACCAAGCCCTTTAAATCATTAAAAGAGTACATGATACACTTGATATGATACACCATGCCTTATTTATTGATGCAGGACACCAGCTTTTTGTTCACTTTTGAGGCACAGTCTTGCTAAATAATCAAATTAGTACCTCTTTATCAAGCCCATTCAGTTTCTTATACAAGAAAATTAATTTTTAAATGGTTTTGTTTAGTAGTATAGGCTATAGGTTTTGCCACTTTCCCCCTCATTATAATTGAGACATTTTTGCATTTACTTGCTTGGTAGTTATAGTAGTCAAGTAGCTAGACCCATATACTAATTTCTTATATAGTTGGTGTAGTATGTTTCTCATGTAATTTTGTGTTAAAATAATTTAGCATCTCAAATAAGCTGATTTAATTTAAAAGTGCCAGTCTCTTAAGTTTTAACACAGTCCTGTGAACTTCACACTTGCAGTGCTAGCCTAGCACAGTCAGCCAGCCTCAACCATGGGTCGCATGCATACGCCAGGCAAGGGTCTTAGCCAATCGGCTCTGCCCTATCGTCGCTCTGTGCCTCTCTGGCTGAAGCTCAGCGCCGATGACGTCATCGATCAGATCTGCAAACTGGCCAAGAAGGGCCTGACCCCGTCCCAGATCGGTGTCATTCTGCGCGACTCGCACGGCGTGGCCCAGGCCCGCTGGGTGGCCGGAAACAAGATCCTTCGCATCCTCAAGGCCAAGGGACTCGCTGCCAGCCTGCCCGAAGATCTGTACTACCTGATCAAGAAGGCCGTGGCCATTCGCAAGCACCTGGAGCGCAATCGCAAGGACAAGGATTCCAAGTTTCGCTTGATTCTAGTTGAGAGCCGCATCCACCGGCTCGCTAGGTACTACAAGACCCGGGGCACCCTGCCTAGCAACTGGAAGTATGAGTCCTCCACGGCTTCCACACTGGTTGCGTAGTTAAGTCTGGCATGTAGAGCGGCAAATAAGACTGGCTGAACATAATACTGTTAAAAATCGAATGTAGCTGCTTAGTTTGTGCGACCTGAACTGGATTACATGCAAAGCAAAATAAAGCGGAATGCCGCAGCTCGACGGTCTACGACCTGATAAGTTTTTTTCGGGTCTCAGTGGAAGAAAAAATCATTACGTAAATTGCTGAATTGTTTTGCTTTTACTTTACGATTTGAACTCGTTCTTCGGGCCTCCATAATCAGTGTAATCTTTCATGAAATTCCAAGAAATGGAATGGAGAATTGGGTTATCTAATAATAACTAACAATCACATGCCCTGATTGTGCCGGATGTGCAGCTGACAGGCGACAGCACAGTCGCAGCTACGAGTATTGTGCGGCGCAGACTGTGTACTGGTGTTAGGTCCATGGACTCGTTAGGACGCGACACCCACCCTTAATTACCCCAGCTGATGCTGGTACCCAATTAAAAGCTGGGTGAACGGAAGCAATGTAGGGTTTAAATTGTTCCTACATTGTTCCAGTGGAATTGGGAATCGAACCCCCGACATTATATAAGCTCCCACAAACTGACTAGACAGAGTGACAGCAGGAATTTAATACTTTGACAAAGTTTTGCAAACAAAACAATTTGTCGGTATCACCCTGAGTGAGAGTGCCTGACGCCTAACTGCCTAATCTTCGATTTTGATCACTGCTCATGCAACCAAATTGATACTTTGATGCGTTTTAGAAAATAGTTTCTTTTGGTTGCCACATGCGCCTTGTGTTATACTTAAGTCAGCACCGCTTGTCAACCATGTGTGAGAGTAACTTTAGTAGAGTGTGACTATCATCATGAGCTGTAATTTGCGGAACATCTTGTCATATGATGTATCCGTGGGAACCGTACGTCTAACAGGTGAGAGACGTGGTTTACAGACGGGAGCCGTGTCTAACAGGTGAGAGATGTGTCTTACAGATGGGAACCGTACGTCTAACAGGTGAGAGACGTGGCTTACAGACGGGAGCCGTGTCTAACAGGTGAGAGATGTGTCTTACAGATGGGAACCGTACGTCTAACAGGTGAGAGATGTGTCTTACAGATGGGAACCGTACGTCTAACAGGTGAGAGATGTCTTACAGATGGGAACCGTACGTCTAACAGGTGAGAGATGTGTCTTACAGATGGGAACCGTACGTCTAACAGGTGAGAGACGTTTCTTACAGATGGGAGCCGTGTCTAACAGGTGAGAGACGTGTCTTACAGATGGGAACCGTACGTCTAACAGGTGAGAGATGTGTCTTACAGATGGGAACCGTACGTCTAACAGGTGAGAGACGTTTCTTACAGATGGGAGCCGTGTCTAACAGGTGAGAGACGTGTCTTACAGATGGGATCCGTGTCTAACAGGTGAGTGACGAGTCTTACAGATGGGAGCCGTGTCTAACAGGTGAGTGACGAGTCTTACAGATGGGAGCCGTGTCTAACAGGTGAGTGACGAGTCTAGTAGAGTGGAATCGTATCTAGCAGGTGGGAGCTCAAGTCTCTAGGCAAATAAATGTGTATTTGGCACCCATATCTCATTTTACATTGAAAATTGTATTCAAACAGAACAGTAGTATGTTGCGCAAATTCGCCATTTCTGACCAAATCGGACTGCAGGCTTGGTTCGAGCTGCCCGATGACAAGCGCATTTGCTGGGGTTGAGAGTTAGTGAAAACTGGATCAATCCTTTATAACTAGAATTCCCGCAGCCGTTGGTCCATTCCTTCCTCCTGAGTGTACGCCTGCATGCGCACCCGAATCACAGGCTGTACAATTGCACTTGGCGGCCAGCACCCATCCCCCACAAATCTTTCCCGCCCGCCTGCGCGCCTGCCTTGTAGGCCGACCCTGAAAGGTTCCGCCCCGTCCAAGGGCCGCACCGCATTCCTGTTCGCGTAGCCGGGCCTCTCTAAACTGCCTCCCAGAATCCTGCGACCTGTTTTTTAGACAAGATATTCCCCTCCCTACTGGGCTCGACTGTTTATTCTTACTGCAGGGCTTCTACTGGTCAGGTAAGCTTTTGAAAACTGTATTTCTTATGTCTAACAGTTCAGACTCGTGTTTAACAGTTTAGATCTGTATCTAGCACTTGCGTGCTGTGTCGGACACTTTATATCTGTGTCTTACAGATGAGAGCTGTGTCTAACAGATGAGAGCTGTGTCTTATAGATGAGAGCTGTGTCTAACAGATGATAGCTGTGTCTAACAGATGAGAGCTGTGTCTAACAGATGAGAGCTGAGTCTAACAGATGAGAGCTGTGTCTAACAGATGAGAGCTGTGTCTAATAGATGAGAGCTGCGTCTAACAGATGAGAGCTGTGTCTAACGGATGAGAGCTGTGTCTAACAGATGAGAGCTGTGTCTAACAGATGAGAGCTGTGTCTAACAGATGAGAGCTGTGTCTTATAGATGAGAGCTGTGTCTAACAGATGATAGCTGTGTCTAACAGATGAGAGCTGTGTCTAACAGATGAGAGCTGAGTCTAACAGATGAGAGCTGTATCTAATAGATGAGAGCTGTGTCTAACAGATGAGAGCTGTATCTAATAGATGAGAGCTGTATCTAACAGATGAGAGCTGTGTCTAACAGATGGGAGCTGTGTCTAACAGATGAGAGCTGTGTCTAACAGATGGGAGCTGTGTCTAACAGATGAGAGCTGTATCTAATAGATGAGAGCTGTGTCTAACAGATGAGAGCTGTGTCTAACAGATGAGAGCTGTGTCTAACAGATGAGAGCTGTGTCTAACAGATGAGAGCTGTGTCTAACAGATGAGAGCTGTGTCTAACAGATGAGAGCTGTATCTAACAGATGAGAGCTGTGTCAAACAGATGAGAGCTGTGTCTAACAGATGAGAGCTGTATCTAACAGATGAGAGCTGTATCTAACAGATGAGAGCTGTGTCTAACAGATGGGAGCTGTATCTAACAGATGAGAGCTGTGTCTAACAGATGAGAGCTGTGTCTAACAGATGAGAGCTGTGTCTAACAGATGAGAGCTGTGTCTAACAGATGAGAGCTGTGTCTAACAGATGAGAGCTGTGTCTAACAGATGAGAGCTGTGTCTAACAGATGAGAGCTGTGTCTTACAGATGAGAGCTGTGTCTAACAGATGAGAGCTGAGTCTAACAGATGAGAGCTGTGTCTAACAGATGAGAGCTGTATCTAACAGATGAGAGCTGTGTCTAACAGATGAGAGCTGTGTCTAACAGATGAGAGCTGTATCTAATAGATGAGAGCTGTGTCTAACAGATGAGAGCTGTATCTAATAGATGAGAGCTGTATCTAACAGATGAGAGCTGTGTCTAACAGATGGGAGCTGTGTCTAACAGATGAGAGCTGTGTCTAACAGATGGGAGCTGTGTCTAACAGATGAGAGCTGTATCTAACAGATGGGAGCTGTGTCTAACAGATGAGAGCTGTGTCTAACAGATGAGAGCTGTGTCTAACAGATGAGAGCTGTGTCTAACAGATGAGAGCTGTGTCTAACAGATGAGAGCTGTGTCTAACAGATGAGAGCTGTATCTAACAGATGAGAGCTGTGTCAAACAGATGAGAGCTGTGTCTAACAGATGAGAGCTGTGTCTAACAGATGAAAGCTGTATCTAACAGATGAAAGCTGTGTCTAACAGATGGGAGCTGTATCTAACAGATGAGAGCTGTGTCTAACAGATGAGAGCTGTGTCTAACAGATGGGAGCTGTGTCTAACAGATGAGAGCTGTATCTAATAGATGAGAGCTGTGTCTAACAGATGAGAGCTGTGTCTAACAGATGAGAGCTGTGTCTAACAGATGAGAGCTGTGTCTAACAGATGAGAGCTGTGTCTAACAGATGAGAGCTGTGTCTAACAGATGAGAGCTGTGTCTAATAGATGAGAGCTGCGTCTAACAGATGAGAGCTGTGTCTAACGGATGAGAGCTGTGTCTAACAGATGAGAGCTGTGTCTAACAGATGAGAGCTGTGTCTAACAGATGAGAGCTGTGTCTAACAGATGAGAGCTGTGTCTAACAGATGAGAGCTGTTTCTAACAGATGAGAGCTGTGTCTAACAGATGAGAGCTGTTTCTAACAGATGAGAGCTGTGTCTAACAGATGAGAGCTGTGTCTAACAGATGAGAGCTGTGTCTTACAGATGAGAGCTGTATCTAACAGATGAGAGCTGTGTCTAACAGATGAGAGCTGTGTCTAACAGATGAGAGCTGTATCTAATAGATGAGAGCTGTGTCTAACAGATGAGAGCTGTATCTAATAGATGAGAGCTGTATCTAACAGATGAGAGCTGTGTCTAACAGATGGGAGCTGTGTCTAACAGATGAAAGCTGTGTCTAACAGATGAAAGCTGTGTCTAACAGATGAGAGCTGTGTCTAACAGATGAGAGCTGTGTCTAACAGATGAGAGCTGTGTCTAACAGATGAGAGCTGTGTCTAACAGATGAGAGCTGTGTCTAACATATGAGAGCTGTGTCTAACAGATGAGAGCTGTGTCTAACAGATGAAAGCTGTGTCTAACATATGAGAGCTGTGTCTAACAGATGAGAGCTGTGTCTAACAGATGAAAGCTGTGTCTAACAGATGAAAGCTGTGTCTAACAGATGAGAGCTGTGTCTAACATATGAGAGCTGTGTCTAACAGATGAGAGCTGTGTCTAACAGATGAGAGCTGTGTCTAACATATGAGAGCTGTGTCTAACAGATGAGAGCTGTGTCTAACAGATGAAAGCTGTGTCTAACAGATGAAAGCTGTGTCTAACAGATGAGAGCTGTGTCTAACAGATGAGAGCTGTGTCTAACAGATGAGAGCTGTGTCTAACAGATGAGAGCTGTGTCTAACAGTTCAGAGTTGTGTCTAACAGATGAGAGCTGTGTCTAACAGATGAGAGCTGTATCTAACAGATGAGAGCTGTTTCTAACAGATGAGAGCTGAGTCTAACAGATGAGAGCTGTTTCTAACAGATGAGAGCTGAGTCTAACAGATGAGAGCTGTGTCTAACAGTTAGAAGATGTGTCCAGTTCAGAGTCGGGTCTATCAGTTTACGACCCAGGTTCAACCAGTCGGTTGAGACAACAGGAAGCTTGCCAGTCCTTGATTTGTACTGCGATGTACACAACTGCATGCAGCTTGAGGCACACAAAAGTGCTCGGATTGCAAAATTGTACTCACTAAGCTGTTGCATTGCAAACTGCCAGCAATTTAACATGCTCCACTAAAATACTGCGCAAGCCCCGCAATGCGTTTTACATTCTTGCCGCTTTCCCTCAGGAAGAGAGAATGAAAAAAAACGAGAAGAAAGGCCAATAACAGCGCTTGGGTTCATTGCGGACCGGGCGACCCTCCAGCCCACGCAGCGGCAGAGTTTGAGGCCTTTCCCCCATTCGCAATTGCGCCTCTCTAAGAAATGAAAGGCAGAAAAACCTCGGACTAGCAGACAGAACAGAGCATACACTGTAGGACAGGGAAGACGCCTTTTCGGGTCGTCCCCAGCCTCACACAGGGCTTATAAAATCTTTACTCGACCTGAGCAGAGGCAAGTACAGAAACTGCGGAACAGTTTGAGACATTGAGCCGGCCGCTCCCTTTTGAGTAGCGCACACAATGGCTAGCAGTGCAAGAACTTTGAGGTGAGGCTAAACTGATCAATTAGCTTGTGAGCTGGGCTTTGGAGGACTTCAAGGCTCGTTTAAAATACCCTTTATAATAACATAGCATTAAATCCAAAAGGGTCAAGTGCCTGCGCTTGCTGGAATCATGATAATTACCTTTTGTGCGCTTCGCTCCATCTGGCTATCAACCTATCAATATATCAATCTATCTATCTATCTATCTATATGTACGAGTATATATCTAGGCTACCCGGGAGCTATTGGGCCATTGGCTAGAGATTCTCACTTCTGATCGTGACGTCCATGTATCCATCTGTCAAGCTATCAATCAATCAAACTGTCTGTGTATCAACAATCTCAATCTCGCCCCCCACTGTCTCGCAGAGTCGAGGTAGTCAACGACGACCCGAATCCCTGTCTCAGTCGATTGCGCAGCTGCTGGAACCGGACGGTCGCAGGCATGACAGAGAGCGGCATCGGCCCAGGGGCCAAGTCCCACTACCTGGATCCCAGGTCATCGGAGAGGGGACCCTGCTACTCGCTAACCCGCCTGCTGCTCTTCATCTTCACTGGACTGTTCTTTGTGAGCCGCGCTGATTGGTGGGACAGTGGGGGTGCTGGGAGGGATAGTGGGGTGCTGGGAGGGACAGTGAGGGTGCTAGATGTCTGGATATAGGTGGCTAGATGTTTGGAAACAGGTGGCTAGATGTCTAGATACAGGTGGCTATATGTCTAGATACAGGTGGCTAGATGTCTGCATACAGGTGGCTAGATGTCTGGATACAGGTGGCTAGATGTCTGGATACAGGTGGCTAGATGTCTGGATACAGGTGGCTAGATGTCTGGATACAGATGGCTAGATGTCTGGATACAGGTGGCTAGATGTCTGGATGCAGGTGGCTAGATGTCTGGATACAGGTGGCTAGATATCTAGATACAGGTGGCTAGATATCGGTAGATACAGTAATAAAAATGTCTAGATTTAGGTACCTAGGTGCCCAAGTACACGTATTTAGATGTGTGTCAACAGTCCAGATGTACAACACTCCCGGCCTGCAGATCCTAGGCATTGTCGTGTTGGCTGTTGGAATTGCGGTGCACACTGACGCCGACTTCCGCGCTGCCGTCTCGAACCATGTTCCGGGCGCCAACGTCGGCGCCGGCCTGTTCATCTTCATCGGCCTGGTGATGGTGCTGACGGGCATCGTGGGCTGCTTAGGCGCTGTGCGCGAGAGCCGCTGCCTGCTGTTTTGCGTGAGCTTCGAAGTATTTTTACCCAATTATAGAGCGTACTACTGCTAGTAGGTTGAAAGAAAATAGCGTTGTTTAATGCGTAAGCTAGCTTTACCGTTCAGCTGTCTAACAAGCAAGCCACTCCGCACTGCAGTTCTTCCTGGTGCTGTTCTTTGTCTTCATCGTGCTGGTCGCCTGCGGTATCTGGGCGGACGCTTCCAAGGCGAAGATGCGTGCCTCGATTGCCGCCAGGCTAGACACTGCTGTCAGGAATTACTACAGCGAAGCTGCCAGCCGAGATTTCATGGACTCCATCCAGAACAGGGTGAGTAGGCCGCGATCACTCTGTCTATCCCACACTGGCCCTTAAATCCCACATTCAAAATCCGTCAACGACTTGCAGTTCCGCTGCTGCGGCTCCCTGGAGGGCGCCCTGGACTACCAGAAACAGCAGCTGCCGCTGGCCAGAGCGGGGGCGCCGGCCTCCTGCGGTCCGCGAAGTGCCCAAGCGGCCGGCTGCTACTTCAGCATCGTGCAGCAGCTGGACGGCCAGATGACGAAAATTGCCGCCATCGGTGTGACGATAGCGCTGGTCATGGTGAGAGACGAGTGGGGAAGACAAGCAGTGGGGAAGAGAGGCAGTGGGGAAGACAAGCAGTGGGGAAGAGAGGCAGTGGGGAAGACAAGCAGTGGGGAAGAGAGGCAGTGGGGAAGACAAGCAGTGGGGAAGAGAGGCAGTGGGGAAGAGAGGCAGTGGGGAAGAGAGGCAGTGGGGAAGAGAGGCAGTGGGGAAGAGAGGCAGTGGGGAAGAGAGGCAGTGGGGAAGAGAGTCAGTGGGGAAGAGAGGCAGAGGGGAAGAGAGTCAGTGGGGAAGAGAGGCAGAGGGGAAGAGAGGCAGAGGGGAAGAGGGGCATTGGGGAAGAGAGTGAAGGGTGAATAAAAACACAAAAATTGAATGAAGTAACACACTGTAACATTTCTGTCATCCTTCCCCAAATTGTCTCAGATAATCGGCATGGTGCTGTCGCTAACTCTCTGCTGGCAACTGATGGAGTCGCCGTGAATTTCAGTTAAAACGAATCCCATGAGAGAATTGTGAATAAAGTGAATTGATTTCAACGAATTATAAACTGAATTATGCAAGCTGAAACAGCTATAGAATTAAATACAATAGATTTTCTTAGTTACATGTTGCACAAAACTGATAGGTGAATAATAAACATGTTAAGCCGTCTGCAGTTTACAATCCATTAGCTGCCAGCATGCCCTTAGTAGAGATTTGACGCTTTTTAGGCAACAAAAATTATGTCGCAAAAATTCTACTGCCTGCGGAATCTGATTATTGCCTGCTTAATGCGCATCTCTGAGTGCAATAAATGCTTAGCTTAGCTCTTTGCTAGTGACAAATGTCAATATGTGCCGAAAGTAACCCTGGACCGTTGAAAACATGCTTCGCTGTTTACGATTGAAGTAAGCATAGAAAATTTGAGAAGTCTTTGTTTTGTTAAAACTCTTTGTTTAATTGTGAGCTGCCACCGTTTGTCTTGTGAAACCATTGTCAATGACGCTATTACCGGATCTTAAACCGAATCTCTCATTCGATTGGCATGCAAATTTCATTTTGCCAGCAAGCTTCATCGCTCAAAAGTGCCTTTTTATATTTAAACAGCCGCGCATGCACTTTTATTTCAAATAAATGGAACACGGAAAAGTTAAATACGCACCTAAAATAAATGTATACTGTTTTTAAATCCAAGGAATTAGAACCTTGCTTGCAGGTTGCTTGTGTGCAGAAAGCTGCTGGCATGTCTGAAGAACTGGAAGCTGGTGCTGGAATGTCACTGAAGGACTGGACGCTGGTGCTGGCATGTCACTGAAGGACTGGAGGCTGGTGCTGGCATGTCACTGAAGGACTGGAAGCTGGTGATGGAATGTCACTGAGGGACTGGGAGCTGGTGATGGAATGTGCTGCCATGTCACTGAAGGACTGGGAGCTGGTGCTGCCATGTCACTGAAGGACTGGGATCTGGTGCTGAAATGTCACTGAGGGACTGGGAGCTGGTGATGGAATGTGCTGCCATGTCACTGAAGGACTGGGAGCTGGTGCTGCCATGTCACTGAAGGACTGGGAGCAGGTGCTGCCATGTCACTGAAGGACTGGGATCTGGTGCTGAAATGTCACTGAGGGACTCGGAGCTGGTGCTGGCATGTCACTGAAGGACTGGGATCTGGTGCTGCCATGTCACTGAAGGACTGGGATCTGGTGCTGCCATGTCACTGAAGGACTGGGAGCAGGTGCTGCCATGTCACTGAAGGACTGGGATCTGGTGCTGAAATGTCACTGAGGGACTCGGAGCTGGTGCTGGCATGTCACTGAAGGAGAGCTGGTGCTGGCATGTCAGTTGGGGTGTTGCATGGGTGCAATCTATCCGAGCATAAAAAACACCAAAGCAAAAATCAGAACAGCAAGGAATCGTTTTGCTGCAAATTTAATGACAAATAACTGAAATGTATAATGTATTAAGCATTTGAATACAATTTATTTCGGTTGTCAATGGCAACAAGCCGATGTTCAGTCCTATCCGGCTTGCGTACTCGAATCTCATAATAAGAGAGGCCATGGCGGCGAGTGAAAAACAACTAAAGGCTTTAAAATAGCTTCTGAGGGAGATTGTCGCTAATGAGAAAAATAAATTTAAAAACCGCCGCTTTAAAATGAGCGCCAAGAAATTCACAGTAAACTGAAATCACAATTCACTTGCGGGAAGGAATGAACCAGGATGAGTGCATGAATGACAAAAATAGATTTGGGTTCCAAGACGCGCCTCAGAAATGGTATAAAAATCCCCGACATCTAGTCTCCAGCGTGAGCAACTCACATGCCGAACATGTGCATTATGGCTAACAATTACCGCTAGTCTAAATGTCAAAAAATTATTTCAAACATTTTTCATTGTTGATTTTTTGTGTTACGATAGCAACGTTAGTTTCTAACCGAGCGTTGCAGTCTAAGAATTTATCAGGGCAATTACACACAGATAAACATCTAGGCCGTTAGATTTGATACAAGGATTTTTAAATCAACAATCGCAAACAGTTCATAAAATGCGTGCAAACTGTCAAATTATAAAATGTCAGGCAGCAAGCTAAATTAACATTTAGCATACACTGGCGAGTGAATGGACAATAAATTAACATTTCCTAAGTTCTAAATAACTTAAAAATTCACAGGAGAGGCAGCCTCCAGTGCAAGTCACGTAGGGGACAGAAAAGGGCAGGTGCTGTGAAAACGGCGCATCGCCGTTCACCTGGTCCTGTAATTGGACGTGAGCCAGGTGAGCCCTTCGTACAGGCCCTCGCCAGAGGTTGCGCAAGCTGGCTGAACGTACCAGACTCGATCGCCCAGCCGGCCCAAGCCAAGGCGGTCCTGAATCTCATTAGGTCGCATGGCTGCGGAACAATGAGAGACTGAGCTTTCAAGACGGCTGCCCAGATTCTGGTAACTGCATTGCTCGTTATAGGGGACCATGGGGTTCCATTGCTTGCGATTCTGGTAGGGGACCAAGGGGTTCCATTGCTTGTGATTCTGGTAGGGGACCAAGGGGTTCCATTGCTTGCGATTCTGGTAGGGGACCAAGGGGTTCCATTGCTTGCGATTCTAGTAGGGGACCAAGGGGTTCCATTGCTTGCGATTCTGGTAGGGGACCAAGGGGTTCCATTGCTTGCGATTCTGGTAGGGGACCAAGGGGTTCCCTTGCTTGCGATTCTGGTAGGGGACCAAGGGGTTCCATTGCTTGCGATTCTGGTAGGGGACCAAGGGGTTCCATTGCTTGCGATTCTGGTAGGGGACCAAGGGGTTCCATTGCTTGCGATTCTGGTAGGGGACCAAGGGGTTCCATTGCTTGCGATTCTGGTAGGGGACCAAGGGGTTCCATTGCTTGCGATTCTGGTAGGGGACCAAGGGGTTCCATTGCTTGCGATTCTGGTAGGGGACCAAGGGGTTCCATTGCTTGCGATTCTGGTAGGGGACCAAGGGGTTCCATTGCTTGCGATTCTGGTAGGGGACCAAGGGGTTCCATTGCTTGCGATTCTGGTAGGGGACCAAGGGGTTCCATTGCTTGCGATTCTGGTAGGGGGTCAAGGGGTTCCATTGCTTGCGATTCTGGTAGGGGGTCAAGGGGTGTCATTGCCTGCGATTCTGGTAGGGAGTCAAGGGGTTCCAGTGTCAGCGATTCTGGTAGGGGGTCAAGGGGTTCCATTGCCTGCGATTCTGGTAGGGAGTCAAGGGGTTCCATTGCCAGCGATTCTGGTAGGGGGTCAAGGGGTTCCAGTGCCTGCGATTCTGGTAGGGGGTCAAGGGGTTCCATTGCCTGCGATTCTGGTAGGGGGTCAAGGGGTGTCATTGCTTGCGATTCTGGTAGGGGGTCAAGGGGTTCCATTGCTTGCGATTCTGGTAGGGGGTCAAGGGGTTCCATTGCTTGCGATTCTGGTAGGGGGTCAAGGGGTTCCATTGCTTGCGATTCTGGTAGGGGACCAAGGGGTTCCATTGCTTGCGATTCTGGTAGGGGACCAAGGGGTTCCATTGCTTGCGATTCTGGTAGGGGACCAAGGGGTTCCATTGCTTGCGATTCTGGTAGGGGACCAAGGGGTTCCATTGCTTGCGATTCTGGTAGGGGACCAAGGGGTTCCATTGCTTGCGATTCTGGTAGGGGACCAAGGGGTTCCATTGCTTGCGATTCTGGTAGGGGGTCAAGGGGTTCCATTGCTTGCGATTCTGGTAGGGGGTCAAGGGGTGTCATTGCCTGCGATTCTGGTAGGGAGTCAAGGGGTTCCAGTGTCAGCGATTCTGGTAGGGGGTCAAGGGGTTCCATTGCCTGCGATTCTGGTAGGGAGTCAAGGGGATCCATTGCCTGCGATTCTGGTAGGGAGTCAAGGGGTTCCATTGCTTGCGATTCTGGTAGGGGGTCAAGGGGTTCCATTGCTTGCGATTCTGGTGGGGGTTCAAGGGGTGTCATTGCCTGTGATTCTGGTAGGGGGTCAAGGGGTTCCAGTGCCGGCAATTGTGCTTCTAGTAGAGGCCGAGTTGATAAGAAGCCGGCCAGGCACTCACCATCCGGCATGTCCTGCTTATTGGCGATGACAAGCACAATGACGCCGCGCATCTCCCTGTCCTCCAGGATGCGGTGCAGCTCCAGGCGGGCCTCATCAATTCGATCCCGATCAGAGCTATCGACAACGAAGATGAGGCCGTGTGTGCCGATGTAATAGTGGCGCCACAGTGGCCGAATCTTCTCCTGACCGCCAACATCCTGGGATCGGGTTTGGGAAAACGCTCTCAGAATTGGGTGAACATGAGAGCACTAGCGAGTGACCCATGCATCAGTCAATATGTTTCTAGATAGATTCTGACTTACCCAAACATTGAACTTGACATTTTTATAAGTGACCGTCTCAACATTGAAGCCAACAGTGGGAATGGTGGTGACAGAGGAGTGCAGCTTCAGCTTGTACAAAATTGTAGTTTTTCCAGCTGCATCCAAGCCCAGCATGAGTATGCGCATCTCTTTGTTGCGAAATATCTTTGACAACAGCTTGCCCATAGCTTAATAGCTTTGTGATCTTAAAGATGATACATTGCAATGATAAAACTTTGTTACTCCAAGTAAAAGTATAAACACGCCTGCTTTAAAACACAAAGTTTTTGGTTGTTGTCATTTTCCTTCAGTACCTTTCTTGTGTATTAGAGCTATATGTCGCAATCCATGTTGAGAAAAAATATATTTAAATGTCAATCACCATAATATCTTGTTGCTGAAGTGATATGAATAAATTTGATAGTACTTGGTACCAAAGCAGACAAATTACCTTTATAGCTAGCTACTACTGTTTTACAAAAACTAAAAGAAGAAAAAACCCACAATATAGGCCTATTTTAAAAAGAAATTGCTGAATACAGATACTTTTCAAAAGTCAAGAAAGTTAGAAACAAAGCCAATTACTGCTATATTTGCAGGAAATCAATTCATGAATATGAATATACACAGGCCTGTATAAAATATCACATAAAACAAGGGCTTAAAATTCTGAGAAACAACATTACTTTTCAATTCAATTCAAATGCGAAATTGAAATAATTGATGGCTACCTGACTACTATCAAACACCCTACTTGTCTTAGACTTCTGCCAACCCCACATCTACCCATCACAAGCTATCCAATAGTGTATCATTCATCATTCTCCCAACCCCTCCCAACTATGGCAGTCTTGGTCCCACACTGCACCATCTTCTTTCTGCAGCTGCCCCAACCATCCTCCAAATAGCTAGCTAATTTTAGTCTCAGTTGAATTGAGGTATAGGAAATGTGTAGCATGTTATAAATACAGAAATATTTTAGTATTTTTCAGCATACAAAAAAAGTAAAAGTAAATATTTTTAATGATTTCAGTCTTTAAAAAATGGCAAAAAAATAATTTCATGTATTTATCAGTTACTGTTCTAAGCAGGACATACAAATTAGAATTATTTAACTAAGGAGTGCTTGTACGTCGAAATTCAAATTAAAAAAATTACCCAATGGAAGGAAGGCCCTTTCAGGCATTCTTCTTGTTATAGTTCCATATAGAAACGATAGTAGGCCTAACGAGCTATTTAGAGCAAGTTTCGCCGCCTTTAGTCCTAATAATCAAGACTTTACTCTGAAGACAAGCAGAGCTACACAACTTTTTTCTCTTTATTCTTTTAAATATAGTATAATGCAAGGACTATAAGCTATAAGTTTGGACTTGGGAGACAACATTCTTTCTTAGAATAATTATGTCCGTCGGACAACTCAATTTAGTGCGATACGCTCGTATGGGAAATGAACGAAAAACGAACAGCAACGTACATAAAGTGATTCGCATCGAATTACCCTTGCGTGGAGTAGGAATGTTGCCCTGCGTATGATATTGGCAAGCTTATATTTTTAATTGCTGCATGAATTTCGATCAATGAAATGTAAAGTTCTGTATCTGCGATAAAATTTCACGCTTGTATTGGCAAACTGTGATGTACCAGTAGCAGCGAAAAAATTGAAGTATCCTGCCAAGCTAAAGGTAAGCTTACGTAAAACGGAATGCAACTACAATTAAAATCTTCCCTATTCGACATCTATGTTACAAGCAATGAGTATACCTGTAGATCCAACCGAATGCATGCTTGTTCTATCACATCGAAAATCTCCGAGCTTTTAATGTCTTTGTCTATACCAACAACAACAACAAAGCAGACAATTAGCGACAATTGAAAACAGAAAAGAAAAAACAGATTGATAAAATAATTTAGGTAATTAAAATGACATACAAGGCTCTGATGCCAGCAGGGCACATCCCCGAGCAGCTGCTAGCTTCCTGAAACTCCCAATCGCACTTGTCCACGCCTGCATGACATCGCTGATCCCCGCATCTGCCCTAGTGCACGTGGCGCATAGCGATCGATGCGGATGGGGTCCGGCAGTGTCGCGCTGCAGAGGACTGGGATGATGGACTGATGTGAGTAGTATAAAAAAATATGAAACAAACGCGTTTTCCTTATGGAGAAATACATAGGTAGTACCGCATAGGAAATGCCTATACATTTAACTCAAAACGCACCAAAAATTTTCTAAGTCCTAACTCGCACGAGGAATTTTTCTAAGTCAAAGTCTATCTCTCTCTCTTCTCTCTCTCTCTATCTCTGTCCTTGGCATGTTGTTAAAAAATTCCAAGTCCAAGCTAACTGCTCATTTAGTGTGCAGATAAGAATTCAGAGACACGCTAACAATCTGAAATGTTGATATGTTGAATCTGATATGTTGAATCAGTTTTATTTAAAGCTACCTCTAGCGAGAGTTGCTGCACACAGACTTAGTGACATTGTCACACTAACTTGACAAAATATTCTATCACAAATTAATGTTTCTGTCTTATTCATCAGATTCGGTACGAAGCTTTTTGTTGAAACAGAAATTTTTATTTAATTCCACACGCGGTATCATATGACACATGCTAAAATATTGTCGAACCAACTAGCCATAAAATAATTCAAGACTTGCTTTGAAGCATCGCACCATTTTATGCATCTCTTAATGCACTTACAGTATACTTAAACCGTTAACATGACCAACAGTCACAGATAATGAATTAAAACTCGTAAAACAAAAGATCGCAGTTTAACATAGGCTTTTCGGAAAGAATCACTTCGCGAGACATTGCGCTTAGAAATACTCTTTAGAAAGACGTGCAGAGTTTTTCGAATAGTCAATTTATAAAAGACATAAAATACAGCCCAAAAGCCACAGCTACCGCTTCGAGGGTCTTGAACAGCAAAGCGAGTATAACTCCAATTTCTTGCCCCACCACATTGTATTCCTAACCAACGTGCCACAGATGCAATCGGATGGAGTCCAAGTGAATCGAAATATTCTCCATATCTTTTACCCTGTCGACCTGCATAGGACGTATTTCCATGCACCCAAACACAAACCCAATGTTTTCCAGGTAGATTAGAAGTGTCTGTGTTTACAATAAAAAAATAATCCTTTTCATTAAGTGGAAGATGCTTAATACTTAATACAAAATCTTGGGGGAATACTCCTAAGAAGACAGCATGCGAAAAATAAGCGCACAGTTTTGTAGCAATAGACCGAAGAAATCGATCTGTAACACCGTTTTGTAGAATAGAATCAATTACTTCCATGCAGTTCCAGGAACAACGTCACGAAGCTCAGTTAGTTGCAATTGCTTGTCAAAAATTCCTCCAAATATGACGTTGTACACAGTGCTAGTTGCAGAACTGAATCGCAGCTCAATTTTCACATTTCCTTCCTTATACAGTTGAACACCATGTCCGATACCTGGTTCACTACCGAGACTAAAGGCAAAAATAGAGTATCCATTCGCATATTCACCCATAGTGAAACCAATGTCACGTCCTTGCAGATAAAGACCCAGTTGCTGTAGAAGAAAAGTATACTCTGTCACACAGTCACCTTCAAAGTTGGTTTGCAGCGGTCGACATGGCATTGACTCTCCATTTACAAACACACCGATGCTGTTAACGTTAGCATGCTCAAAGTTGAATGGATTCGTGTCCATGCTTCCATTGAATGCTCGGTTATTTACAAAAGCTAATAATAAAAGCCGTGGAACTCCACTTGGGAATAAATTCTCGTGCGTGTGGCTGGATGATCCGCGAGGAATAGTAAATGTTCCCATGCTTAGACTCCGGTGGGGATATAGAGCATTGTGGCTTTTCAGACCATGTGCATGAGCACTAGTAACGCTAGGTGATGGTTGGACAAGTCGCAGTCGTAATTCTGCTCGCAAGAACCTAATTTCATAATCTTTAAGTTGCACATCGCTTCCTATTGATGCACCACTCAAAACAAATTTGCTTTTTGCTGGTGTTAATTTGATACGCATTGGTGTCTTTGAAAGTAGATATCGCGGTTGACGAAAAAGATCTAAAAATAGAGGACCAGACACTGTACAATGTCGATTTTCAGCAATCAACGATCGCCTCTTCGTTCGTCCTTCGTTATCGTTTGTTGAATTCATTTTACCAGCAGTATCTTTGTAGAAACCCCAAGGCACCAGACCTGACTTCTGTGCTGTGTGTCCATACTCAAGAAGTGTTAGAAGCATTGCCTTGTAGGGATACATGAAGCTTCCACCTTCAACAACAGTGTCTCCAATAGTAAATTGCACATCTTCAAACAATGTTGCGATTGCTAAGTTGTTTACACACACATAGTTTTTTGCAGCATCAATTGCGTTACCTTCTCCGTCGCTGACGCGGAAGCTAACTGTTAGCACAGTATCATGCAGATCTAAATACAGATCTCCAGGCGGTACAATCTCAAACTCGATTGGAGAACCTTTTGTTATCCCATGTTGTGGTTGAATGTCTGTGTAGCGACTTTCTAAAACACTGAATTGAACAGGTGTCTGGTCAAAGAGAGAGAGTTCGCTTTTCAATGCAGCAATGTCGGGACCGAGAAGTTGATTCATGTTATTTTCCGAATAAACTAAAAAGCTTCTTGCTTGCAGCGGAGTTTTGCTTTCCTCTTCGTTTCTTGACTCTGTAGGTACTTCGTCCTCCTCGTCGTCTTGTTACACCTCGTTTTTTTCCTTTACGTCTTAAGCTTATAGGTCTAGCTGCTCTCTTTCGTCGCTTGTTGGTTAAGGTAGGCGTGTCAAACATGTCTTCTTCAGAAGTTGAGTTCGCGTGCCGCTTGCGCCCCATACCGATTTTGCTGGCAGCGCTTTTAAAATAATCTAGGCTGCGATCCAGAAGATCCTTTTTAGCATTACGTATTACAGGAAATAGCAGTCTTTCAGCCAAGTTTGATAGGAATCCGTATCCTTCGTAGACGGGGATTGCAGATGCTCCTCGTCCACCGATTGAATTATTTGGACCGGAATAGAAGGCGAATATCGGATCCATGACTTATTATTAAGCGATATCAGTTTTTCAGCTTTACTTATACACACGAGCAAACAGTCTAGCAGTCTTTGCATCGAGATCTTTTTCACTCAGCCACTGACTCCGTGAAATTGGCATGTCTTTCCACTTTACTAAATACAAACGATTACCCTTCTGCGAACGATCTGTTTCGAGAACCTTTTCTATATCGACAGGTTCCTCATCCACTTCATTCACGAGTAGAAGTTCATCCTCGTTGAATCTTCCTTCTAGCAAATCGAAATTATCTTCTGAATCAGCTAATTCATACATTGGCGGGTCAGACAGGTGAACATGATGAACACGAAACTTTGAATTGCTCCAAATTGTTGTGTAACCCTTTTCAAAAATTCCTCGTCGTCGGAGAATTCGCACCCAATCACCAACTTTGAATTTTGGTTTTGAAGTGCGCACTTGTGTAAACATTTTGTCCCATAGAATTCCTTGAAGATGTTCATCATTCTCTACTCGTTTCGGTGTTTCTCCACTTAAAGCTCGATGTGGACTTGCGTTGAAATTTTTCTCCAACTGTGGCAATATGTCAAACCAACGTGCTAGATTCTTAGCTCGAAAGTATCGTTGCAGGCGTTCTTTTAGAGATCGAATAAATCTTTCTGCCAGGCTAGCCTTGTAGGAACTTTGAGAAACGAAAAACCTCACTCCCTCCTGTTTTAGCATTTGTCGCGTTGATTTTCCAAGAAACTCCATGCCTGCGTCGCCTTGTAAATAAACTGGTTTGAAGCCACTTCGAAAAATATCTTGCAGCACTCGACTCACTTCGCTAGGTTTCTTTGTCTTTAATGGCCTAAGTCGAATGCTTCGCGTGAAGCAGTCAATTAGAACTAGTATGAAACGATAACCTCGATTTTCAGTTTTATACTGCGGCAGGTCGGCTAAATCGATTTGAAACTGGAATCGTGCCACGGGTGGTACACTAATTTTTGGTGTCAGAAATTTTTTAGGCAACTTTTGAAATAAATGGTGCTCTTTTGTTGATCGTACCCAACTTTGTACTTCCTTTCGTGCGTCTTCATATTTTATCTGTGGAAATTCTTTGCGCACAGCACGAACAAGTTCAGATCTATTACCTGAGAACGAAGTCGGATTTTCCAAGTTGAAGAAAGAATCAGATAGAAACTGAGCAATACTTTTACGTATTCCTTGCATTGATTGTATTGCAGCAAATGAAGCTTACGTCGATAACTGAATCACCGTCGGTTGTCTCGCTTTCAAAGCAGGAGTTAAATATGAGCGGACAGCAAGTTTCTAGCTGCAAATAATCAAAGAAACTCTGCAACAAAACTCTTAGGTTTGAACAGCTCATGACTTACAAATTTATTAATTATCAAGTGTCAATAATGCATTATACCATACAATAATTAAAAGCACGCTTATACTAAACATCTCTCTGATAATTTTCGAGCAGACTTAAATCTTCGAGGTTCACCTCAGGTTCCTCAGCAATGGCAGTCTCAAACTCCTTTCGCACATGACGACCGACTTGGCTAGCTGTAACGCCTCGTTTCCGAAGAAATTCAAGGAAATGTTGAAGACCGATTGGAGGTTCTTTTTCGTTTCGCTTTAGCGGTTTATCACGAACAATATATTCCATTAAATCTTGAATTTCATTTTCAGAAAAATCTTCGGGTAGAGGTTCCAACGATGAATCGTTTGAGAATAGATTTTTAGCGAGTCTATCCAGCCGAGAGCGGAAAGCCTTAGGAATTTGCATTCGATCTTGCATTTCGAATTGACTTGAAAAACTTTCGCGAACAGGTGCTGGTCTTTCCACTCCAGTGTGGTAGACTCTACGTGACTTTAACAATTTACTCTCCAAGTCAGATCTTTTCAGTTGAGCTGTAGAGGAGGGCTGCTTTTCAATTACATCATCTAGAGCATCAATTTCTTCTCGCATTGAAACTATATTCTTTGCTAGTACATCTCGCGGTGTCTCCAGAGCATCTGTTTTACGTACTAAGCTGCTTGATAGTATTTCGTCCTGTCTCTGTTGCATTGATTGATACATGCTTTCAGGAATCAGAAACATTCGCTGTAGTTCATTCGCATTTCGAGACTGCATGTTTAGTTTTTTTCGCTGAATTGCTCTAACTAAGTTTGCTGCACCGGCGGCAGTTCCAACAACACCAGAAGTAATTCCTAACGCTGTGCCTATAGCAGGTAGAGCAGCAATGATAGGAGCCAAGAACGGTAAAAACCCACCGTGCTGTACAAGGATTCTTCTTTTCTCACCAAGTGGAGTCTCTCTTTTTAATAGCTTTTTGATATACTTGCTATGTTTCTCAAGCCGGGTCTTGTTGCAGGAACTCACTTGAACACGTCCGTTGACAATGTTTAGCAGAAACTCCACTAGACAGCGAATCTCTGCTTCTGTTAGAGTTTTCAAAAAGCTTTTTCGATGTTTTGGATTTCTCAGACGGCTTACAGCTTGTAAAACAAATGCACACTGAGATAGCGACTGAGCACTTCGCTTTATGTTTTCAGTAATGTTAGTCATGGCAAGAAATGAGCTTCTTTTAGAAATTCACATTTGCTTATATACCATCAGACCGCAGACGAAAATGAAGCACGACAACTACATGCGCCTCCGAATGAAAATTGAATTCCTGTCCACGCTGATCCGAAAGGCGAATACCAATCTCACTTATTCGCTGACGATTGGTTTTTAGGTAATATGACTTTTGGAATGTGCTGCTTTCGCGAGTAAGTTCGCCGTCCTTCTTTTGCTGAAGTTCCACTACACGGAGCAATTGGACTGCAGTGCTTCCAACAGCCTGATGTTCGATTATATCGGTATAGCAGTACATGTAAACTGTTTTTGATGAAATTGGACGAGTCAAATTACTATCCAAGTAGGTCTTTTTGAAACACCACAATCGTCTAGCTCGCCAATATCGGAGCATATGAAATATTGCATTATCATCACTAGTACTTATCAGTTCGACATCGTCTGAAACGAGTCGCATTGCCTGGCCAGGAAGAAGAATAAAATAGAATGTAAAAAATTGATCCGAAGGAATTACCAGAGACTTTACGGAATTCTTAATAAGATCTTTATAATTCCCATCTGCCGGTTGAAAACTTGCGTTTGTAGGCTCCGTTGAAAGGTCAGACGTTAGAGTCGTTATTATCTTCCAAGAGTTGAACTGATAGGTATCCATAAATGCGGCGGGTAGCTCAATTCCAAGCGCTTTTTCGCCAGCATTGCGCAGAAACCATGAAAACCTTTCTATTGATCCAGCAGCTCGCCAAGAAACGTAGGCTTCCAAATCAGCCTCAGCCCAAATACGTTTCCAAATAGGAACAGACGATGCAAAAATTGGTTCAACATTAACATAGTATGGAACTTCAAATTGTCTTTCTCGATGAGCATTCGGTGTTGTATTTGCTCCACGACAGAGTAACTCTACTAGAGCAACTTCGTACAAACCAGCTGACAAGTTGAGTGGCTCAGCCAATCTTATTCGAAAATAATTCGGAGAATTATCTGAATAGCTAGTATCGTTCGAAGGTAATGTTACGTAGAAGCTCATTTTCAAAAATAAGTTTATGCGCGAAAATATTAATCAAGCGTACAAATCAAAAATCGCTTATAGCGTTTGAAACACCAGCTTCGGAAGAACGTATGTATACAATATGACAATCACCAGGAAAAATACCTGTGCGAAGTCGTAAAAAATCTGGCGTTTTTTGACGCAAATCGATGAACAAATAGGAGTATGGCTTATTATTTGTTACATCTTCATATACATTTACTAAAAACCGACTATTGCGTGGAAACATTTGCCGAGCTAGATGCTCAACTGATGCACGATCTCGAACACTACGAGTTAGGCAAATATAACTAGCTGATAAACTTCGCGTACGCGCCTCAGGATCTGATCGATTAAAGAGGTTCTGACAAATATAAAGACACGTGAGTGGTGTATGATGGGCAAGCTTTGTAAACAGGCTAGTAAACTCAGCAGACTTCGTCACTTCACTTTGCAGGTCATCAACGACAACTAGATCGTTTGGCTTAAACCGAGAAGCCAGTTGAGCTGGAAATCCATTTACGAAATGAACAGGTTCATCTCCAGATTTATTCCAACACTTGATTATTCGTTGCTGATCGTCGGAAGTTAGGTTTGTACCATGACACCAAAGAAGACGCTGAGGTTTCTTATCAAATAGCTTATCTCGTTCACTTAGCAATCTAAGTGTCCATTCAGTTTTTCCAGAGTTAGACGGCCCCGCAATAATGAATGTTGAATCGTGAGCCAACTGCATGTTGAAAATTTCCATTTCTAAGCACCAAAGCGTTGCTTCACCTGCATAACTTTAGTTACAAGTTTGGCAGCTAGTTTCTCACTCCAACTTGTGGACGGATCGTTAGCAATTTCACGTGCTCCTGATTCTAGCACCTGGTCAGCCTTTAATCTTTCTTGAACGTCAGAATGTTGATCGTACGCTATGTCGTGAAGCATGCACAGATTATCAAGTCTATTTTTACCTCGTTGACCCTTTGTAAGTCTCTCTTGTAACTTCGTTCCTGGACCGCAAAACTGATATCCGCCAGGTAAATGTGCCTCAAACGGCAAATGATTGATTAACCAGTTCAGTACGCCGAAACCTCGCTGCTTCTTAATCGAGTTACTTGATCTCTTGATTTGAAATGATGACTTTCTTAAACTCTTAGCTGATCTTTTCTTACTACGTGCCATTCTGGAGATTTTAAATTACCAACAAATTCCGAATTAGCTTATAGTGTATTAACAAAAACAAGAAAAAGAACAAGATTAACATCAAGAATATAATAATTGGAGACAAAAATATGATTAGTGTCATTATTCGCAGCGCTAAAAGTTGTCAGTGCTACCAAACCCACCATACTTGCGCTTGAGTGACGGTTCAGTCATGTGACAGACTGACTCATCCTCTAAAACTAAAACAGGTACAATGCTTGCTTTCTCTAAAATTAGTTGAGCAATGCGCAGTCCGGGGTAAAAATTAAAGTCATTTGGACTGTGATTGTACAACACAACCATTATTTCGCCCGTGTAATCCGGATCAACTACACCACCTTCAACAGTGATGCCTCTTGTGCTGAGGCTGGAGCGCGTAGCGATTCTCCCGTAGGTGTCCTTTGGTACTTGAATCGATACGCCTGTTCGAATCGTTAGGCGATCGTAGCCTCCAACACTTCCCTCGACAGCAGCAGTCAGATCATAGCCAACTGAGCCTTCAGTTTTGCGAACTGGAACATTAGCTGTTGGCAGAAGAAGCCTCACACGCAGGACGTTGCTATCAGTTGCCATTGCAGAACTTTAGAGCTGAGGGGAAAATGGTTGTTAGCGTTTTACAAAGTAGTATAACTAAATCCTGATTATAATCTATTTATTATCTCCAAAAACTTGCTAGTGATTGTGATATACCTAAGCTAAGTACTACAAAAATTAACTAAAGATAAATACACAAACTTGGATTATATAAATACTTATAATGTCACCAATATAATTACAACATTCAAATGTAATCATAATTTGATCAATGTCTATATTGACAAGAATGAAATACAAATCACAAAAAGGAAAAATCATTTGATATGATTAAAGCGAAAGTCAACATTGGGTGATGTAATTACAGCAATCAATATAATTACAAACGCCAATGACCAAATGGCAGCGAACTATAGTCGTTAATCCACGCGCGCTTAGTATCAAAAAAACTCAAGGCCAATTTGCGTTGCTGCAGTAGAAACACGCGTTGTTTGCGGGATCTGATGCTTTGCATTCGTGCAAACATGACTTGGCGCTTGTGTAGAACTCTTAGATAATCTGTGTGGCGAATGTTTTGAGCAACAGTTTTGCAGACACCCTTACATCGCGAAATTTGTGTAATACTCTCGCCAGTAACCAAGAAGGAATAGTTCTTTGGTCGAAGAAAAGCTAGCTCCAAAGGCACACGTCCCTTGAACTCATCCTTCCAGGCTAGCAGTCTACCCTTGTTGACTGTAGAGTATAACGGATGCGATGGTGGATAGTTGCTAGTATCCAAGAGACCTTGTTCAGCCAAGTCTTTAAACAGCGTCTCGTACGGTGTCTCATTGTTTCGTCGCATTACAAGTGCTAACATTAGACTATCCGTATCACCGCCGAGAACGCGCGCACTGGCTAGTGATCGATGCGATTGAACATGGTTGTAAAAAAACTCATAAACTAGAGTTTTTGCAATGTCCAAAATTGCAGCTCCTATAATAATTGGCTTGTCCAACATTACACGCTTTGATGCAAGGGAGACTCCAGCAAGGCTTTCTGTATAAACAATAGCATCCAGAAAGTTGGCGCTTCCAATATAGCACTCAAACCGTTCTGCAAGTGAACACATTCTGTAAATGAGACGATCGCGAACTCGTTGCAGAAACTTGCCAAAGAGAGCATTATTTAGCAGCTTGAAAAACTCTCTCTCAAACTCTGTCTTAGCTGCTTTTCGTTGATCAATATTGCGCTCAATGTAGGTTTTTAAAATGGCCAGCTCGGTAAAGCGAATCACACGATGAACACGCGTCACGCGCATACCTAACTCTAGGTAAAATCTAAGAGCTCGATGGTGGACAACATAGTTCAACTTGTGCTGCACTGATCCAATCAACTTTCGCGTAGGGCTCTTGAATGGTTTTACGTCCTCATAGCATGTTGCATTCTTATATCGCTCAGGATTAAGTTCACGTTGAAGACTAAACCAGTCTGCCTTCATCTGATCTGTTAGTCGCTCTTCGGCAATCATTTCGTGTGCAATGGCTAGGGGCAAATCAGCAGTACTGTCATGTAGAAAATGCGGATAATACAAATCAACTGTAAGCATGGCTCCTTGGTCCTCTTTGCAATAGTTTACCAACCAGTTCAATAATCGGCTCTTTACAGTCGAATTCTCAAAATAGTCTGCCGAAGGACTGTCAAACGGAATCGCTGACAAGTCGCTACGTGACAACCAAGCAAAGTCACCAACTGGCAGCGGTTGAATCATGCAGCTCGAATACAATGAGTTAGCATCCAAGTAAGCCAAATAAGTATCTCTAGGCGCATTCTGTCGCATGTTGGAAAAATCTGCTTCAGTCTGATCTAAGATGCTTCTGCATTCTTCGACACACGGATTGTTTGCCGTTGTTATGTGTCGTGTTCCAAAGCTGAAACCGCCTCGAATCGAATGCTCAACTTCAGCATACATGCTAGCATCGGTAAATAATTGAATCGGTCGATCAATCTGTCGCAAACATGCTACCAAGCTAAACATTGGAGCACCCAAAAAGTGACTAGGATCAAGACCATACTCTCGCTGTGCTGTCTGACGAAAGTTTTCAAAGACATCGCACAAGAGCAAAACATCAAGTTGAAGATAGGCGGTTGTATAATCTCTAAGGTTTTTACAGTCAAACTCGAACCATGCTGCATGAGCTCGCTCATAGTCCACATCTAAACAATCTGACATCGTAAGCTTGTTGAAAAAGCATGCCTTGGGTGGAAGACTTGTCACACTATCCAGCTTTTCCTCACAGTCTAGAAACGAATAGGGATAGACACCCTTTTGACGAAGAGTTGAAAACTTCAACCTCGGGTATGCATTCATTAGTTCTCGTGTGTGTACCAGCTGTTCTGGAAGAAGACGATCTGCCAATGTTGACAAGCTTGTTGACAAGTAGGCAAACGTGTCTTTGAAGCAAATTTCAAACTTGTGAGTCTGATCAGCAGCCTTTACACGAAACTTGAGTGAAAATGTCTTGAATCGCTCGCGATTCTCCGGTAGCACATGAAGTTGAACCTTGGATCCAGAAAAAACTTCATAAATTTCTCGCACTAGAAACTTGCCATCATACGAGGCTAAGTTATGAAAATAAACAATGAGACGATAGCGCCTAAGAGTCAACTTCCTGTTGCAAGAGACACACAGCACGCCACGTGGAAGACCTGTCAAGTGACAATGATCAAGTACCTTCTTTTCATCCTCTTCAAATGATTTCTTGCACAATTGACACGCTGCAATTTCTGCCTTGGACTTGCTTAGATGTAAATACTTGCGCAAAAGTGGAGTGTAGGATTCACTTTGTGTATGTAGACAAATTTCGCTAGCAATCGTTTCAAGTCGCCGCAAAAATTGTCTAACACAATTCTCACCATTTGGCGGTGTGTAAATCACCTCACACGGTTTCTCTCTGCTCATGCCAACAGCTGCCTTTAGGCGAGGCGTCAATTTCAGTTCTGGACAAGTTACTAGTCGATAGGCTAAACAAATCGGTTCATGCACCTCAAGCACATTACCCGCCTGATGCTTGTCTGGCGGCGCGCAAAGACACTCCATATCAGCATACATGACATACAGTGACGGTAGCTGAGCTTCAAAACTCTTGAATTTGACGTGCGCATCCTCTTCTCGTGGCATTCTTTCTACTGGCTTATACTTTGTCTCGCGAATCTGTGGTACAACATCTGAAGTCCACTCTTCGATGGCAGTGGACTTTTCATTATTATTATTTACACAAGAATGCACATTTAAAATATAATCCCAAGAAGTGATGCATGGAAAAGAAACTAGGCAGTCGGGACAAAACCTCCGTTGTTTGCTGCGTGTACTCATTAAACGATTCAAATTCTTGACTGGCATGTAATGTCCAAACGCAAATTGTCCGTAACGCGGTACAAACAAGCAATTGGCAAAATACCTATCACCTTCACTGTTGCTTCGATGTGAAAAGAAGAGAGTATTAGTCTTTTCTTCATGATTCCAGACAAAGACACGGAGACTAAGCTTAGGATTCTTGCGGCAAAACTTTCTATACGATGATTTGGAATGCCTAGCTGGTCCATTTGCGAATCGGCCAAAGTTGAACTCTCCCTGCCACTGCGCATAGCTCGACTTTTTACTTGGGTTCGTTGTGTAAGGATGAAACACACTCGCGATAATAGCCCAACGAAAACAATCCAACTGATTAGCTCTGTGCGGCTTCAAGTACAAGACTGCACCAGTCTTTCGGTCAATAGAAATCGGTACCTTGAAGGCTTGTCGTTTCGGGTCGGATCGGGTCGGTTCGGTTCGGAACGGGTCGCCACGCGCGCGCCCGCCCGCCCGCCCGCCCGCCGCCCTCGCGGCGGGCCCCCCGCCGGCTCCTCCGCCACCTCCAAGCTCGGTTGAATTGATTAATCGAGCTCTGGATTTGCGGTAAATGCATAGCATTAGATCAAGTTGTTCAATGTGCTCAAATTGCCAGTTACTACCGCGTGTTTGGAAGTTGTCAATTTTTGTTACTAGAGTGGAGATTACGCGCGAAAACCAGTCATTGAATGCGTCTGGTGATAGAGTCAAGTCACTATTTGCTATTGTCGTCTCGTCAAATGTTATTGTTGCCATATTGGTGTTAAAGTAGGCAGAAATTGTTTCGATACTCTCACCATCTTCTGACTTTGGACGAGATAACTTCACTTTCAGATGGACACAGGTTCGCAGCATTAGACCGGCTGAACCAATCTTTTCAAAGAGGTTGTATATCGGTTCTCGAAGATTGGCAATCAGTTCGCTAGGCAGTCGCTGTTGTTGCTGTGGTCTGAATTCGACAAAGTTGACACGTCCCTTGTGGCTTGATTCGCGTAGCACAACAGACCAATCATTGGGAGGATTGTTAGTCAGACGGTTAATGGGTGCAGAGAGCAGGTTTTCAGGCGCAAAGCACTCGCCATGCGAGTGTGCATGCAGTTCCGCCTGACCGCTGAAAACGCGTTGGCAAACATTGCACCTTGCTCGAGGCATTTGATCATTATGGCTGTAATTAAATGAGTAGGTTAATAGTTAATGAGTGAATAGAAAAAAAATTGAAATGTGTAATTGTTTTACAAACTAGGTATAAAAGTTTTTTAAAAAAAAAAACGAGAGGAAGGATAATAGATACTTTGTTTTTAAATGAAAGAAATATTGTTGGTTTAAAGGGTTTATTTGATTAACAGATTAACAGATTGATTGCAGCGCGTGTTTAAGAAGACTGAGCACGAATTGCAAATCTTTTTCTCCTCGTACACCCATAATGACAAATTTTTTTGAAAAAAATATGTTACAAAAAAGCCTAGGATTAGAAATTGATCGAATTGAAACTGCTTGAGGAAAGTTTTCAACATCGTATGATATTTTATAGTTTGAGTGATGACCGATCATTGATTTTAGCAGCTGAAAACAGTTATTTGGCCAATAAAAATCATCAATAAAACCTACATAGGTACTGGTTTGAAGTCTGATTGAGTCGAAATCTATTGCGTAAAGGTTATCATTAATAAAGCGTAAAGCACAAATTAATTGCCAATTTGACAAGCAACCAAATATTGAAATTTTGCCACTCGGATAAAACTGAACAGTTAGATTGGAAAAGCACGTCTTTAGCATAGTTGGTCTGTTTCGAAATAATTTGCAAGCACAACCTTTTGATTGTAAAATTAACTCGATTAGCTTCAAATCGAAATTCTCACATTGGCTAGGATTTAGAAGACTGGCGCTAAATATTAGGAGAACAAGCCGCTGGAAACAGTAAGGAAGGACTTGTGAAAATGGGCTTTCAGTTTTATCGGCTAATAAAAAAATTGGAATAACCGAGTGGCGTGCGAAATAATTAAGACCTATACGAGCGTATGGATGGTAAAATAATAAAAATACAAATAATGAAGTTATTCTGCAAAGAGTCACAATAATGATTTACTCATCTGAAGACAATGAATCAGTAGAGTCGGAGTCGGTGTCGTCTAAGTTCGACGCCACTCGGTTTCCTTCTTGCGGCGCACTCACCAAAGCCTTGGCTGGTGGCGATTGAATCCAATCGATATTGTCAGTAGCCGTCTTTGATCGCTTATTTGTCTTGATTGCGGGGCTGGTAACCGGTTTGGAACGTTTCTTCGCAGCAGGCTTCTTGGTTGGTGATGGGCTTCGAGCGGGAACGTGGCCTTTCTGCTTGTTGGCCGGGTTTGGTGAAGCGACTCTGGATGAAGAAGAGCTTCTGTGCTCACCAATCGCAGTCTTGATATGCTGATGCACTAAACTCAACATGCTGTTATCGGGAGTCGGACGAGTCTCCTTAATCAAAATTATCGAACGCACACACAAGGTTAACCTCCACGTGATGCTACCTTTCGGAGAGAAAAGACTCACTCCTTGAAGCGAGACTAGATATTTTCCGCTCAAACCCTTGAAGTCGGCCAGTGGAACTTCGACTCCGTCAGGATTTGCTTCATTCACCATGAAGGTGGCGCACGGGTATGCTGCCTTGATTGTGATCCACTGCTGCTGCCTATTATTCAGCACCTCTTCATCTGACAATGTCTTCGTTAGTCGCACTAGCGTTCGTGCATCGCCAATTTCACGCAGTTTAGCTTCGAGACCTCTTTCGATAACTCTGGATAAAAAGAGAGGATTAAAATCCAAGTTAGACGTTGCTTGAGTTTAGGAAAAAATTATTCGCTAGATAAAAAAGCTGCAGCAATTTACAAAATTATAACCTGTACACTTGTATGCTGGTTGAATTGAAGGTAAATATTAGTTGTAGGGAGAACAAACTCTAGTTCCATTCAGAGTGGATGCATAATAAACCATTAAATGCATAATTTAATTTCGTGTCTTAGTTTTGTTGCTTAGACTCTATAATTTGGCTATAAGAACTATGAGGTAGGTTACTATTGACAAATACAAGCTTTATGAGGAAATGTAAAACACATAATTATACTCACCGAAGGCAGTCGACTAAATCCTGATCACAACACTCCTTTCTAAACGTTATGCCGATGACATCGCGTGAGTCATACTTGCTAGCTGTCTCGTATTCCGGTCGCTCGGTGATGCCTCGAAGTAGCTCAACTGGACCGGCGGACTGGAAGATGATCGGGCGCCAGCCCTTTGCCTCTGCAAGATCTGACTTCCAACCAACCGATCGAAACAGACACGATCCGTTGACTGGCGACTCAATCTCGCCAATGTGGAAGATAGGTCTCATGTTAGGCTTTAGCAGTGATTCGGCTGCGTAGTAAGACATTCTTGCTGCTAGCTGGTGTAGTGATTAGAAAGCCGAGGAGCTTATGAAAAGACCAAAATTTTGAAACTTGTATTTATAGAAGCGAATCGAACACGAATCACCTGCTGATAGTAACTGCACGATGCTTTTATGATAGAAATTAAACTAATTTGTTTACAAGTCAAAGTCATTAAGGAAATTATAGTCAATTGTTGAAGCTCATCTATTGATAGCAACTGCACGAAGCTTTTTATGTGGAAACTAATTTAATTTGCTATAGGTTAAAATGTAATTTGAGTCAACAGTTGAAAGTAATTTTGACGGCACGTAGCAATGATAAGATTTGATTGCATAGGTATAGAGCTTTAATTATTGAATTTCATCATTCGGTAAACATCACAAGTGAAAAATTTGAATAGTATAAATCTTTGTAGCTAGATTTTCTTGACTTTGAAGGGTTAATTAAATACACGTACTGCCTTAAAAGAAGCTTGTGGGTTTTCAGTAACATGATATTTTACTAAGTTAGCGAGAACGGTGTGTGGGAGGGAGAACTTAGATCTTAGTTTACTAAATTAATTTTTATAATGAACTGAAGCATACTGATTAAGCATATAGTTGTTGACGATAAAATGTTTGATATACTAGTCGAAAACATAATTTTAAATTATACGAGTTTTTTCGATTTCAGTTTTAAGTCGGTACGTTTATAGTAAACAGATTGGCTTTAGTCCCCCTTTAGATATACATAGCTAGGTTAAGATATTACGAGCGTTGTTTCGGTTTAATTTTAGATAATTTAGCAAAATGGTTTCTCAAACACAAAGCTTAGTTTTAAATAATTTATTGACAAGCCACGCTAGAATTACACAACAAAATAGTCTATCTATTGGCAACCTTGTTAGAGGTTTAGTTTTAGTGCAGCAATCGCTTGACTCTATCAAGCTTGCAATTATCTTTTTGATGATAGCTATAACTTTACTAACTTTAGGATTAATTGTAATCATGATTCGACGTGTTAGACGTAATACTTCAACTTGTATTTCAGAAGAAGGACAAGCTGGAGCTATGTAAGTATTGATTAAATAAATGCTTCTGCTGTATAAATCGGTTAATAAACTCTTTAGATTAAATAATATCCCCCATATTTGACTTTTAGAACCGACTGTTCGACTCTAGAAGTAAACAATGGGCAGGTACATTCAATTACAATGACGCCACTTCAAGTAGCAATGTCAACACCAAAACCTGTCCTACTGATGAGCACCACTGAAGAGTCTGATGCAACTCTTGTCTAGACTTTAAGGATTTTGTCAAGTGTAACAATATTTTTCATAGTGTCTATAAGATCAGTCTGATCACTACTTTAATTGATATATGTGAGCATGTGTGTGTGTGTGTGTGTGTGTATACATTTGCATTTAAATAAAGCGCAAGTTATTTTTATTAATAGGTATCTCATTGATTTTCAATGAATTATTGGTGTGTAATACAGGTAGTAGATTTTACTTAGTTTCATATTATTTCTATATCTCTGCATTTTTGTTTGAGCATCATTTATTTTTCATTTAGTGTATACAATGTAAAAAGTTTAAGTTTCATTATCATTCGTCTGATCTCTTGAAATACAGTAGCTTATCAATGATGACTGTTTAGGTAGGTCTGTCTTAGAGTACTGTTAATGTGCTACAATTTTATCTTAGGTTTAGCTTCTTATTCTTTCTTTAGGACTAGCATTTGATTAAAAGTAAAATTTGATCATTGATTTGCATACTTAAAAATGTTTTCTTTTGTAACAGACTAAAGCGAAAATATATTTTGTTAGTACAAGTATGTTTTGAGCAGAAAGAAAATCTTTTTTTTGTATTGAGGTAAAGCATAAATATATTTACAGACTTCGATAAAATACAGTTATTGAGTCAATGCAAAATTATAAAAATGTTGATTTTTGTCATTTCTTCATTAGTTAAGCTGTGACTGGATACTCAGCCAGGCTTCGACTTGGACTTCTAGTCGGCTACGCCACCAGGTTAGTCGTGTCGAGGCCCATGTCCTGACTTGTCGAGCTGCACTGCGTATTACACACTTCAGCCAGTAGCCGCGATTTCTTGTTGCAGATATCGTGTCCTCGGGCCAGCTCTCCTCGATGAAGCTTTCTAGCTCAGTTAAGAGCTTGACGAGTTGCACCCATTTACGATTATTCATCTCCGTCTGATGAATTATAGATTGCTGGCTTCGCATTATCCCGACGATAGGAAGGTTGACAGAATTCATTTCAATTCAAATCAATTCAATTCAATTCAATATCAATTCAATTCCTTGCTAATTCCAGCTTGAAGTTGTAGTTTGTCTTATAATCCTTGAAATATATATACTATCGGTAAATGGTAGGCACGTTTGAAGAGATGTGTGATTTTTAGCATGTGCGAAATTAAAGACAAATTGCTGCAGGAATGAAAAGCTTCGTGCTGAATCTGATGAATAAGAAAGTAACAACATTTTGTGACTGAATGATTTGGCGAGTTAGTGTAACAATCTCAATAATTCTACGTGCATTAACTCTCGACAGTGGCAACTTGCAATGAAACTGATTCAACATGCTCGTTTCAGAAAGTTGCTGCGTCTTTGAATTCTAACCTGCAAACTTAATGAGCAGTTAGTTGGACTAGGAATTTTTTAAACAACATGCCAAGGACAGATAGAGAAGAGAGAGAGAGAGAGAGAGATTTTTGACTTAGAAAATTCCTCGTGCGAGTTAGGACTTAGAAATTTTTTGGAGCGTTTTGAGTTAAATGTATAGGTATTTCCTATGCGGTACTACCTATGTATTTCTCCATAAGGAAAACGCGTTTGTTTCATATTTTTTTATACTACTGATGTGCTGCCCATGCGAGGCCCTACGTCGCGCGCAAGGCGATCGTCTTGCGCATTGGGCTTCTGAGACAGAAGTGGTGTGGTTCCGGGCTTATTGGGGATCAGCAGGATCATGTGGGATATGTTGTCCATTCGACTGGGGCGACTCCTCCGCCATGCAAGCACCTACAGGCCGGTTCATGATGCCGTGATGTGCCTCGCGGCCACCTGTTGACCTGAATTAGTGCCTCGACGGGCATCTTGTCTGCGCCTGTCGCCTTCGCTGCCCGCATGACCTCCGCCGTGGTGATTGTGATTGGGCCGGCGTTGAAGTCCCCCTTCTTCGGCAGGGCCACGTCCGGTGGAAGCGACATTGTCTCAACGTGCGTAGGTTTGGCGGGGCATGTTTTTACGTCCAGACTTTCAAATTACTGTGTAAATAACACGTACTCACTGAAAATCAGTATAAACCTAATAACAACCCGGCAATTTCAGCTATTGATCGAAAGTCAATCACACAATTTAGTCGATAAGCCAGACGAACAATTTTTTTGCAGGAAACTTTTAGGAACAAGATCTATATGTAGAAAGATCAGTAGAATGGGCTGCAGAGCTTGAGAAGTTTATATTCAACAAGCATTACCAAAGGAATACACGATCGGCTAAATTTTGTCCAAGAAAATTTCGCTAAAGACAAGTCTGCTGCAGGCAGTTAAAACGTGCATGTTTCATTTTTAAAGACACGTGCGACAAATGTTTCTTAGAAATCACCAACCCATTTTTTACAGTCAAGACTTAACTTCTTCCTCATGTCAATTCTTTTTTACATGATATAATTTTTGTAGTCCATTGAGTAGGCCTACAATTGCGATCTACAGTTTAATAACGTTGAAAAGTATTGATATTATACTTTCACGGTTCATTTGTCATTGACTTGATCGATTGTTGTATTTTTATTGAAGAAACCCAGTTCTGTCTGAATAAAAAATAAGTAGCATAGTTTAGAAACAACTTGGCCTTGCTATTATATCTGAATCTGAACTATTATATATATTTTTCACAGAACTAAAATTCGCTTTGTTTAATTATGGCGATGGAGTGGATTCCATTGGAGTCAAATCCTGAGGTTAGTGTGCTAAAAAAAACATTTTGATTTCCAATACATAGGCCTAGGTATCATGTATTTATTCGGAATTATAATATGAATACAATTTAAAGATTTTATATGTGCATTTACTATTATAGCTGATAGAGCTAGTATTCCTCATTTTAAAAGGTTTGCACTTCTAGAATGTTTTACTAGGGTTAATGCCTGGCTAATGTTCTAGAGTAATATAGTAGCATTATATGTAACTTATAGCAATTACTTATTTGTGAAGAACATTTCTCTGACTGTATGGTAAAGACAAAAAGTAACAACTTCCTATTCAGACTTTAACTGTTGCCTTTTCCATTTGCCAAAGATAATATGAAAATTTGCTGAAACCTACTTTGTTTTTGTTGTTTGAAAATACTATGTTTTATGCTATATTCTTGTTATTATTGGAAAGATTGAGCATGAGGCAGTAGGAGGTGACCTGGTTTCTTATTGTGGTCCTAAAAACCAAATTGGATACCTACCAGTCACTGACTGTCCTGTATCCAAGGATCAGGTCAGGTAAAGGTCTCTTCTACCAAACTAGCTCAGATGCCCACACTGCAAGTCATGTGCTTACCAATAAAGAAGCTTTACCTGAAGAAGTCCAGGCAGGACAAACTAAAAGAGGCAGCTGTTGCTGCAACAGCAACAAAAAAAACAATCTCCACACAGCACCCAACATATGCAGCAGTTCATCTCATGTTGCGCTTGCTCTTTAGTTTGGCAAAAAAGTGGAAAAAATAACAAGTCCCGGCACTAGACACTAAGCCATCCAGGTAATTCCTTTGGGTCAGACTTTTAGATGTCATCATTGCACCAAGACATGGGACGTTCCCTGAAGTTGCTTATACAAGCTACCACAGGTACCTGTGAACCACAAACACTGGGCCAGTTTATTGGCTTAACTTCGTCTCATTGGTTAGATACACCTGTAATTGAGACTCCGATATTTATACTCACAATATCCTCACATATTCTAGCAGAATGCCTACTTTTCATAAAGCCGACTACTGCTAGTAGAGAATTTGCACATCGAACTAAAAGACACAAATTATCATTATTCTACCGAAATATAAACCTTAAAAAATAAGCGCGAGGGAGGGTGGTGACAGTTCGCTCTTGCTGTCTTGCATCTCTTATGCCCCCTCTGAATCTATACCCCAGCTATTGTCATATAAAATATTGTCAAGCGCAGTTATTACACATACTGTAAAAAATATATATTTCCCTTTTAACCCCACTATGCATTTACCAAAATACTGAATGCTAAATTTAAAATACCAATGTTCTGATCATTTTTAACACCATGGCTCAGTGCCCAAATATTCATTGACTAGTTACCTGATTTACCTATTGCAAAATTTCACTCAATCTATTTCTTTTATTTTTATTGAACCAAAACTTTGGACCTTCTAAAAATTTTATAATTCTAAATTTCTATTTTTTACTTTTATATTTATATTTTAATAGAAATGTTTTAATACAAGAAAATATATACAGCAGTAGAGCCCCCACAAGGGCTGACCTGCAGTCCAGATTGGACAAGGCCATTTAACAACAACCAATAAAGAAGCTAAGCAAAAGTAGCATACTGATCTGCACTTTTATGGCTCGTGGCTTTAATTAATTCAGATGAGATTATTAAAGAGCCCTGTACTTTCGTTGGTCCATTTTGCTGAAAATCGAGTGGGTTGCAAATATTTTATTTTGACAGAAAAAAGCTCCACAAAGGGCCAGTTTACCGAGGCATGCCAAAAATACATTTTAAAAAGTTTTTACAAAAAACAAGAATAAAGTAAAGCACAAATATTTTTGCATATTTCTATATGTTGAAGTAAGTACATTGCCTGAGGAAGATAGTTGTTAGATGATTGTTAGCAAAGGCTAGCAAAAAGCCTTTTTAGGAACAACAGCTAAAGGCCCTATAACTTATAACACTAGAGGTTGTATGCTAGTTGTATCAATAGTCTTTAGGCCAGTTGGACAAGTTACACATTTTCATATAATTATTAACCAATAATTTTACTCTTATTCTCGTGTCTCCTCAATTCTATCTCGATGCCAGGTGCTAAACAAGTATGCTCACGGTCTGGGCCTGCCAACCACCTGGAACTTCATGGACGTATACTCGCTGGATCCAGACGCGCTGGCCATGGTGCCCCAGCCAGTGGCCGGCCTGCTGTTCATCTATCCAATCACAGCCGAGTCCGAGGCTGGGCCAATTGGAGAGCAGCTGGAACAGTCGGACGATGTGTACTTTATGAAACAGACAGTTAGCAACGCCTGCGGCACGGTGGCCATTCTGCACACTATTGGAAACAACTTGGACCGATTGCAGCTCGAGGGTGAGCTGTTTACTCAGACACAAGCCATCCAGCGGCCATGGATTATTGCGATAATGGATGCTATATTTGTTAAAAGCTATTAATGCTGGCCTAATTTCAACTTCAATCCTTTTAACTTACAGAAGACTCCGCCCTGCTGAAGTTCTTTAAAAAATCTGCGGACACCAGCTGCACGCCGGAGGAGAGGGCCAAGATCATGGAGGAGGACGAGGTGAGAATAACATTTATAATGACGGCACTTCTCATTCCGCTTTTCTATGAAGTGATTTCGATGTTGCACCGTCCCTGCCTGCTCGTCACCCTCTCCCCCTCCTCCACCTGTCACCCTCTCCCCCTCCTCCACCTGTCACTCTCTCCCCCTCCTCCACCTGTCACTATCTCCCCCTCCTCCACCTGTCACTCTCTCCCCCTCCTCCACCTGTCACTATCTACCCCTCCTCCACCTTTCACTCTACCTCTCCTCCACCTGTCACTCTACCCCTCCTCCACCTGTCACTCTACCCCTCCTCCACCTGTCACTCTCTATCCTCCTTCACCTGTCACTCTCTACCCTCCTCCACCTGTCACTCTCTACCCTCCTCCACCTTTCACTCTACCTCTCCTCCACCTGTCACTCTACCCCTCCTCCACCTGTCACTCTACCCCTCCTCCACCTGTCACTCTCTATCCTCCTTCACCTGTCACTCTCTACCCTCCTCCACCTGTCACTCTCTACCCTCCTCCACCTGTCACTCTCTACCCTCCTCCACCTGTCACTCTCTACCCTCCTCCACCTGTCACTCCCTACCCTTACCCCGCCGGCCCGCAGACTCTGATCTCGGCGCACGAGGAGGCGGCCACCGAGGGCCAGACTGAGGCGCCCAGCCGGGAGAGCCGAACCAACCTGCACTTTGTGGCCCTGCTGAACCACTCGGGCCGGCTGCTGGAGCTGGACGGCCGGCTAGACGGGCCAGTAAGCCATGGCCAGACCACAGAAGAAGCCTTCCTAACCGACTGCGTCAAGGTCATGCAGCAGTTCATCGCCCGTCAGGGCCAGGACGATTTGAACTTTAGCGTGATCGCGCTGGCCAAAGGGGAACCGCTGTTTTAGGGGTTAGAGTGGCCATTACCTCATTCTTGTTCAATGGACCAGCCTTTGCCAAACTAATTTAAGACGCTTTTCTTTGTGTGCATATTCAACTGCATGCACATTTTCTACGCTCAAATCTGTTTATTTAAACTTTACAGTGTGGGTCATTCCAATGTATTTTCAAGATTTATATTAGCTCCATGCAACCGCTGCTGGGAATAGCTAGAACCGTAGCAACAGCTTTAACTAGAACCGTAGCAATATCTTTAACTAGAACCGTAGCCATATCTTTAACTAGAACCGTAGCAATATCTTTAACTAGAACCGTAGCAATATCTTTAACTAGAACCGTAGCCATATCTTTAACTAGAACCGTAGCAATATCTTTAACTAGAACCGTAGCAATATCTTTAACTAGAACCGTAGCAATATCTTTAACTAGAACCGTAGCAATATCTTTAACTAGAACCGTAGCAATATCTTTAACTAGAACCGTAGCAATATCTTTAACTAGAACCGTAGCAATATCTTTAACTAGAACCGTAGCCAGAGCCTTAATTTAAATCGTAGAAAGAGCTTTGACTAGAATCGTAGCAAGATCCGTACCTAGAATCGTGGCAAGAGGCGTTCCTAGAATCGTAGCAAGAGCCGTACCTAGAATCGTAGCAAGAGCCGTACCTAGAATCGTAGCAAGAGCCGTACCTAGAATCGTAGCAAGAGCCGTACCTAGAATCGTAGCAAGAGCCGTAGCTAGAATCGAAGCAAGAGCCATACCCAGAATCGTAGCAAGAGCCGTAGCTAGAATCGTAGCAAGAGCCGTACCCAGAATCGTAGCAAGAGCCGTACCTAGAATCGTAGCAAGAGCCATACCCAGAATCGTAGCAAGAGCCGTACCTAGAATCGTAGCAAGAGCCATACCCAGAATCGTAGCAAGAGCCGTACCCAGAATCGTAGCAAGAGCCGTACCTAGAATCGTAGCAAGAGCCGTACCTAGAATCGTAGCAAGAGCCGTACCTAGAATCGTAGCAAGAGCCGTACCTAGAATCGTAGCAAGAGCCGTAGCTAGAATCGAAGCAAGAGCCGTACCTAGAATCGTAGCAAGAGCCATACCCAGAATCGTAGCAAGAGCCGTACCTAGAATCGTAGCAAGAGCCGTACCTAGAATCGTAGCAAGAGCCGTACCTAGAATCGTAGCAAGAGCCATACCCAGAATCGTAGCAAGAGCCGTACCTAGAATCGTAGCAAGAGCCGTACCTAGAATCGTAGCAAGAGCCATACCCAGAATCGTAGCAAGAGCCGTAGCTAGAATCGAAGCAAGAGCCGTACCTAGAATCGTAGCAAGAGCCATACCCAGAATCGTAGCAAGAGCCGTACCTAGAATCGTAGCAAGAGCCGTACCTAGAATCGTAGCAAGAGCCGTACCTAGAATCGTAGCAAGAGCCGTAGCTAGAATCGTAGCAAGAGCCATACCCAGAATCGTAGCAAGAGCCGTAACTAGAATCGTAGCAAGAGCCATACCCAGAATCGTAGCAAGAGCCGTAACTAGAATCGTAGCAAGAGCCATACCCAGAATCGTAGCAAGAGCCGTAGCTAGAATCGTAGCAAGAGCCGTACCTAGAATCGTAGCAAGAGCCATACCCAGAATCGAAGCGGGACCATGGCTGTAATCTCAGCGGAATCCCGAGCTATATCCAAATCATGCTCAATCCTATTAACACTAAGTATACTTATTTGCATGTCCCACTTTTTACTTTTAAGCTTACTAAATTAATTTATTGTTTAAGAGTTCGTTTCTTTTCTGATTGTTTAGAGAAGTCAATAAGATTAATCATTGTCTCTTGTAATTGTTTTTCTTAGCCAAAACAATTTAAATGATTACTATGTGTAATTGTCCACCTGCAACCGGCTGACATTTGCCCGTTTACTTCCACTTGTTAGCGCTGACTTGTAAATCAAAGAAATTAATTATATGGAGTCCTTATCTTAAACAAAATGATGTAGAATAACTTTTTTGTTTCGCTTTTCTGAATTTTAGCTTTAGTTAAATGATTCAATTTAGACTAAATTTCAAACAAGATTCATCGTGCCGTGAACTCCTATAGTCCTCCTATTAATATTTGACTTGGAACGATGAAATAGAAACAGCTTGAGAGGAGAGGTGTCGAGTCAAAAGGTGCGACATCTATTGAACCAACTGTGGAGAGAGATAATTGGGGCAGGCACCTTCAGACACTTGGGGGGTAGTGGGGTGAGGTGGCGACCAATCAGAAAGGAGGAAGGGGTAGAGAGAAACTCTCTTTCGAGAGGAAGAACTAAATTGATCTGGGCGAGGTAAACAATATAGTGCAGCGAGCGGAAGAGTGAATAGAGGGCAGACAACAGACTAAAGTCGCGGCAAAAGCCTTTCTGTGTAGAAAGTAATCCCGAAACTTTGCGCTAAAGTCTAGAACATAAGTTTTCTTGGCGGAAGCACTAAAAATATATTCTAGTTTTCCTTTCAGCTGATCATCCCACTAACACAGCTGCACTTGCCAAGCTTAGATTTTTAGATTTTCCCACCCTTAGATTTTTAACATTTCGCTATATTTAATATTTGTTAGCCTATTGCCATGGAAGCTTTTCTTTTGCATATCTAGCCCTAGTTACTATATCAGCAAAAAAATTCCTAGTGCCTAGTCCATTGGAGATTGGCTAATGTCAATAACAGTTAATATATAAACAAATAGGAAGTCATTTTCATTGGCACCTAATTCCTTTACTGTCACATTCTGAATAGTTCTAATCAGTCAGGAATTGTCAAAAATAATGAAGAATTGCCAGCAGACAGTTAGACTAATTTGTAGGCAAGTAAAATAAATTAGTAGATTAGTTGGCCAACTTGGCCTTAACTAAAATATGAAGAACTTAAACATTTTGCTATCATGCCAGTAATGTATAGATGCCTATATATCATATCATGGGACTGTTTATCCTTGTTGATCTTCTGGCAGCATAAGCAATGCTCATTGTTTGGAATGCTTGCCAGTTGGTTGCCTTATTACTAGAGACTGCATGATGTGAGCAACATATTTGCAGATGTCATCAGCTTAGGTAGAATTTTCATAGAAATAGAATAAATAGGTCCATTGCCATTGAGGTACTTAGGCTCCTTACAAATTGCTCTTGTCTAGTGAAAAATATGAAATCTACATGTTCCTAATCACAAAGAATTTACCATAACAGCTACAATACCTAAGAGACAATTTACAAATAATGGCACTTCAGACTAACTTTCACAGCTCAATGCATGGCTAGTAAAATCAGCAGTTTTTTGTGCATTTCAGTGTAAATATATTTAATTTTTTATCATGTATGTATATAGGTTTTTGTCCAAACTTCTGATGTAAGCTTGTATCTTAAGCCCAAATCCAAAATAAGTACAGTTAAGTCATAAAATACACACTTTTATTAAAATTTAGAAAAATGAAAGTTTGTAGGCTTATTTTGTTTCTTTTCTTTATTAAAGTTAGCATTTAATAGAAATTTAGAAACCTCATCTTGTAACTTTTCAAAGACTTGTTTATGCATTCTCATTGTTGCATTTGCACCTTGCCATGGAAAACAGATGCAAGCTTTGCATACTTGATGTAAAAAATAGGTGCAAGTTGCACCCAATTTGCACAAAAAACCCTGTATGTACATATTAAGCAATCAATATTATCTTTTATTTTGTGACAATAAAAGCCATAGCAGACAACTTTTTTAGTTGTCTTTATGGCAGACAAGTTTATACTAATTTTCTTTTAAATACAAGTTAATTGCAGACAAGATAGGGCAGATGAAAAGACCAGAAACTGTGTGGTGTAAGGGATTCTAGCTTTAGAGATATTTCACTGCTGTGTGCATGTTGGGGGTGGTGAGGAAGTTTTAGCCCAAACCTTTTAAGTCCCAAACTTTATATATATAGAAAATGGCACAGAAAAACTATATATATATATATATATAAACACTATTAAACTCTGACCTAAATAATACTGCTTGTAGGCTACATTTCTGTATTCCATATTTATGGATGTTGTAGCCACACCATAATATATATGCAATATCATGGTCAGAACACTTTTTAAGGCTTGGGGGTTTGTTGTGCACTTTATGCCTTATATTAGAGAGGGCCACTCTCTAAAGCACGGCGAGATTGTACACTGCCTGGCGATGAGAAAGTCAGGGACAGATTTACACCCCTTTGTGAGGGTGTGCCTGCATACAGTATCTGTGTGGGTACGTGTGTGTGTGCTCACAGGTCAGTGGAATGTGGATCAGTCACCCAATGATGTGCCTGCAGCCCCTGCAAATAAATAAATTACTGTATTATCATAAGCCTAATGTCAATACACCATGCATATAACCGTTTTCGGCTACTTAATGCTCATTCACATTGCCAATCAGCCATCAAACACACCTCTGCACAAGTGAGACTAGCTTTTGTAATACACTAAAAGTGGGGAACGAACCTCGCGCTGCCAGACCGAGACCGGTTTCTGGCTTGTTTGCCTTCGTCAGTCAGCCATAGCTACACACAGTCCTCTCCCACCTTAGTGTGCACTTTTAAGCTTGCCATTTTTATGGCGATACTATTTTAGTGTTATGTGAGAGTTTTGCAGCCAAACCTTTGCTTTTCTACTGTTGTCAGTAGTCTGAATTGTATCTTTCACAGCTTTGATTGCAGTTACATGTAGCCGCCTAGATTAAATTACGTTTCTCTAGGTCCACTTTTGCGGGTTCCTATACGTTTTCTTGCTATATGTTTAGCGCGCATCTGAAGCAGTTTTAGCGCCCTTTTATTTAAGTTTTTGCTCTAAATGCCTGACGAAGTGTTCGTTCTGTTTTAATAAAAGATACAAATGCTTTGCGCTACATTTTATTGTGGAATATAAAGAATTTCTCGACTGCGGGTGTATTGATTATTCCAGAATAATTTGGTTGGGGATATAAAAAGGATCTACGCAATAAGAAAAAAGGTTTTAGCCCAAAAAGAAGACCTTGATTTCGTCATTGTCTTTGAGCGTGAGTATGCGCACGTTGAGGTGAAGTAGTTGAGGTTGAACTGTATTTGAATAGGATTGTGTGTCTAGTAAGAAAATAGCCAAGCCTAGGAGTGGAATGGGGATTGGGTACTCTCAGGCGGATAAAGTTTAGCGTAGGTAGTTGCCTGGGAGCTTCAACACGTCAATACCCTGTGTACATGCAGCGGAGTTTTAGGGGCTGGGAGATTAACTAGTGAAGCGCTTCCACAGTTCTCGCAAAGCCTTAAGCCTTATTCAGTCCTTAAGCTCTAGAAAATAAAATATAAAAACAAGAACTGTCTAATCACACTGTTCCGCACTGTTGTTCCGTTGCAGATTCCTGTTGCTGCTTCTCTAGTATTATAGAAAATAGATTGTCAAGATATAAGCTAACGGTGCTTAATTACATTTGAAAACTGACATTATCGGTTCAATATGTGCGGTGAGTAATCTAATCTATATAACTCACCCTTTATTCGTTGCTAACTGTCCTTTAGTAATCCATTAGTAAAGCATATTATGCTCATCTGATTATCAGGAATTTTCGCTTACCTGAACTACCTAAGCCCGGCTAACCGGGAGGCAATCCTGAAGATTCTTATCAACGGCCTGAAGAGGCTGGAGTACCGCGGCTACGACTCGGCCGGCGTCGGAGTCGACGGCGATGAGCCACACAGCATTGTCATCTTTCGGGAGAAGGTGCGCTTTGAACTTCAGTTGCTCAACCGGCATTCTCAGTTGCTCAAACAGCATTCTCAGTTGCTCAAACAGCATTCGCAGTTGCTCAAACAGCATTCTCAGTTGCTCAAACAGCATTCTCAGTTGCTCAAACAGCATTCTCAGTTGCTCAAACAGCATTCTCAGTTGCTCAAACAGCCTAACCAGTTTCACAGCAGCCAAAGCACAGAAGCCTTTTAAAAAATGCAGGGCAAAGTAGCCAATCTTGAAGAGGAGGTGCAGCGCTGCAACCTGGACATGGCCAAGGTGCTGGAAACTCATGTGGGCATCGCTCACACCCGGTGGGCCACCCACGGCCCACCCTGTCGTGTCAACGCTCATCCGCAGCGCTCTGACGAGGCCAACACCTTCCTGCTGGTGCACAACGGCATCATCACCAACTTCAAGGACATCAAGGAGCTGCTGACCGCGCGCGGCTTCACATTTGAGAGTGAGACGGACACTGAAGTGATTGTGAAGCTCATTAAGCACCTGAACGACACCTATCCGGATATGGGCTTTCGCGAACTTGTTGAGACTGCTGTGCAGCAAATTGTAAGTCCTCAGACTTCACTGCTACTATTAGTAGAAACTTGTGCATGTTGGTGCGTTGTAATTAAATACGTTGTAATAGCGTATTGTGTTCTTGCTGTCGTTTACATCAACCTTAGCCTTAGCAACCAGGCTAATAGATTACTTCTTGTCGTCTTCGATCCGGACAGGAGGGCGCCTTCGCCATGGTAGTGAAGTCGAGCAAGTTCCCGGGTGAGGTGGTGGCCACCAGGCGCGGCTCGCCTCTGGTAATCGGCATCAAGAGCAAGACCCGGCTGACCACGGACCACATTCCGATCTTCTTCTCCAAGGGTGAGCGATTTCTTAAGGACAGCTTCTGACCGAGCGTAAACATTTTTCATGAAATGTTTAAATATTTACTATTTAAATAGTAAATAGGCGGCCTAGCTGTCCGCCTACTAGTTACAATAGCAAATATTTAACTCACCAAAAGTGCGTTGTTTGCATGCACACTCACACAATTGCGCCGCCTGCAGGTAGCGGAATCAGTGCTCTAGGCGGAGATGCTGCCGATCCATTCAAAGGTTGATCATTCGCTCTGCTGCTGTCTCAAATCTTTGATATCATTTTTATGCAAGTACTGTTTTGGTATATTATATTGCAGCTGTTGGCAGTCATTTCAGTTATTTTATCATTTTTAAGGCTTCTTCATTTCCATTCTATTAAATTTCGTTACTAATTACTGGACATAGGTTTATATAGAGTAGTGCAAGAGTCATTTCCATAGGTCCCCATAGGATCCATTGACTGGTCCTTCAGCTGGCTGCGATACAGACAGGTCTTACAGCTGACAATTATATACCCCAGACTGTTCCTTCAGCTGGCTGCGATCCCACAGACTGGTCCTTCAGCTGGCTGCGATCCCCCAGACTGGTATTTCAGCTGGCTGCGATCCCCCAGACTGTTACTTCAGCTGGCTGCGATCCCCCAGACTGGTATTTCAGCTGGCTGCGATCCCCAGACTGTTCCTTCAGCTGGCTGCGATCCCACAGACTGGTCCTTCAGCTGGCTGCGATCCCCCAGACTGGTATTTCAGCTGGCTGCGATCCCCAGACTGGTCCTTCAGCTAGCTATGATACCCCTGACTGGTTCTTTAGCTAGCTATGATACCCCTGACTGGTTCTTCAGCTAGCTATGATACCCCTGACTGGTTCTTCAGCTAGCTATGATACCCCTGACTGGTTCTTCAGCTGGCTGCGATCCCCAGACTGGTCCTTCAGCTAGCTATGATACCCCTGAATGGTCCTTCAGCTGGCTGCGATCCCCAGACTGTTCCTTCAGCCGGCTGCGATCCCCAGACTGGTCCTTCAGCTGGCCGCGATCCCCAGACTGGTCCTTCAGCTGGCTGTGATCCCCCAGACTGGTCGTTCAGCTAATTTCTATATTAAAGATTCTGTTGCTAACGGGTATGAGTGGTTTAGAAAAAACTCTCATTTATCATAATCAGGGAGGGTTTGATCAAGGATCACATTAATTGGGAAAATGCTGTCGGTGTTTCGCCTTGTTTCCGCTGCTGTTAACAGTTTGCTAATTGGCGCCGGTTGGTTTATTAGTTTTTTATTTCTGTTATAGAAAAGTATGACAAAGTTTTTTCTGGACACTGGTTTTGCTTTTCTTAACTGACTGACCAGATTCCTCCGCATGTCAAACACTAGCTTAATTAGCGCAATTATTCAACCTGGTGATTGGCTTTCACGCGGAGTTGCGCTCTGAAATTACCAACAACTCCTTTTGATTATTGTACCTAGGGTGCGTCCGGCCGTGCTGCTGTGCTATGCATGTACATATCGACTAATGAGGCCAGACCTACGAATTGCATGTTCTCACTAGATAGCCTAGACAAAATACTATTTAAAATGCTTTGAGATATTTAAAAAGTATTTGTTTTTTACATATGAATCATTCTATTGAATGCAATCCGATAATCACAATGCTATAGCAACCGTTAGCAATATTGGGAATAGAGTCCCTTCACTATACGAGTACATATGAGTATGGCGATGAGTATGAGTATGGCGATTTTCTATTTTATCTCTTTGCTTTACCAGCAATGACAACAATTTGCTAAGCAAAGGCTTTAGTTATTCGTCAATGATAAGTGCCGCCGCCACCTCCTCTCGCAGAGTCCCGCGGCCAGTCCTACTACCCCGCGGCCATGGAGGGCAGTCGGATTCTGGTCGGCCGGGAGAACTCCACCACTGAGCTGCACTCTCAAGAGCCGCAGATCGAATACTTTCTAGCCTCTGACGCCAGCGCCATTATTGAGCACACTAATCAGGTCATCTACCTGGAGGACGACGATTTAGCTTGCAGTGAGTGACGTCTGCAATCTGTTAGGAAGGGAGCGAACTCAAATACGCTCTGGGATCCTGGGATCGCGAATTGATGGAAACCAATCCTCAATTTCGTCTTGGGATCTGGAATGAATGGAAGCTAATCCCCAAGAGTGTCTTGGGATCCGGAATGAATAGAAGCTAATCCTCAAGAGTGTCTTGGGATCCGGAATGAATAGAAGCTAATCCTCAAGAGTGTCTTGGGATCCGGAATGAATAGAAGCTAATCCTCAAGAGTGTCTTGGGATCCGGAATGAATAGAAGCTAATCCTCAAGAGTGTCTTGGGATCCGGAATGAATGAGAGCTAATCCTCAAGATTGTCTTGGGATCCGCAATGAACGGAAGCTAATCCTCAAGTTCGTCTTGGGATCTGGACTGAATGGAAGCTAATCCTCAAATTCGTCTTGGGATCTGGAATGAATGGAAGCTAATCCTCAAATTCGTCTTGGGATCTGGACTGAATGGAAGCTAATCCTCAAATTCGTCTTGGGATCTGGAATGAATGGAAGCTAATCCTCAAATTCGTCTTGGGATCTGGACTGAATGGAAGCTAATCCTCAAATTCGTCTTGGGATCTGGAATGAATGGAAGCTAATCCTCAAATTCGTCTTGGGATCTGGAATGAATGGAAGCTAATCCTCAAATTCGTCTTGGGATCTGGAATGAATGGAAGCTATCCTCAGGATTGTTTGGAATCAGGAATATATAGGAGATAATCCTCGAGAGTTTCTTGAGATCTGGCATCGATGTGAGCTTATCTTCCAGATTGTCTGCTTCTGCAACTCCCTACGCTCTCCTTTCCAGTCCACGAGGGCCGCCTCAGCATTCACCGGCTGAGCCGCCTGATGAACGACGGCAGTAGTGACAGCGGAGTGCGCGAGGTGCACACCCTGCGCCTGCAGCTGCAGCAGATCATGAAGGGCAACTTCGCCTACTTCATGCTAAAGGAGATCTACGAGCAGCCCGAGTCAGTGATGAACACCATGCGCGGCCGCCTCAGATTCGACAGCCAGGAGGTGATCCTGGGCGGCCTCAAGAGCCACATGTCGGAGATCAAGCGCTGTCGCCGACTGATGCTGATCGCCTGCGGCACCAGCTACCACTCGGCCGTGGCCACCAGGCAGCTGCTCGAGGAGCTGACCGAGCTGCCAGTAGTTGTGGAGCTAGCCAGCGACTTTCTAGATCGCCAGACTCCAGTCTTTCGCGACGATGTCGGCTTCTTTATCTCGCAGTCTGGCGAAACTGCCGACACAATTCTAGCGCTGCGCTACTGCAAGTCGCGCGGCGCCCTCATTGTTGGCATCACCAACACTGTGGGCTCCAGCATCTCCAGGGAGAGCCACTGCGGAGTTCACATCAATGCCGGCCCTGAGATCGGCGTGGCCTCCACCAAGGCCTATACTTCGCAGATTGTCGCCCTGGTGATGTTCGGCCTCATGATTTCGGATGATCGCATCTCCGTGCAGCCGCGCCGGCAGGATATCATCAAGGCGCTGGAGGCGCTGCCCGACCAGATCAAGGAGGTGCTGACACTGGATAGCCAGATTCGCGAGTTGGCCGACGACCTGCATAAGAAGCGATCTCTGCTGGTTATGGGGCGCGGATACAACTTTGCCACCTGTCTGGAGGGAGCGCTCAAGATCAAGGAGCTCACCTATATGCACTCAGGTGAGTATTGGAAACGGGAGTGAGACGGCGAGAAGCAGTTATGACTAATTCGTGCGGAGTTCGCGTGCGGGTTCAGACAGCCATATTAAATAACTGGTTCACCTCCCCGTCCCGCCCAGAGGGCATCATGGCTGGCGAACTGAAGCACGGGCCGCTTGCCCTGATTGACGAGCACATGCCGGTGGTGATGATCCTCACCAGAGACCGCGTTTTCCCCAAGTGCATGAACGCGATGCACGAGGTGACGGCCAGGGGCGGCCAGCCGATTGTCATCTGCCACCGCGGAGACGCGGAGGCCGCCAGCAGCTCCAAGCGGTGCATCGAGGTGCCAAAGACGGTGGACTGTCTGCAGGTGCTACTGAACATCATTCCGTTGCAGCTGTTAAGCTATCACATTGCCGTGCTAAAGGGCTACGATGTGAGTTGACTGTTAGATTTTTGTGATTCAACTAAAGATGCACTGTGGTGTGGGTGATTCAGGAATTCAGAAAAATCACATTCTGAATTCACATTTGAATTAGAAATTCACATTCTGTATGACTTATAAGTCGCAACCAGCATCCTGAAAACGCCCATCTCTCATTTGCCCAGGTGGACTGTCCAAGGAACTTGGCGAAGTCTGTGACAGTGGAGTAAGCAGCAAGCTGGCTCACTGGTTTGAAGGTCATCAGCTGTGGCTCAGTAGTGGCACATTAACTTTAGTTTATCTTATATATTTTTCTATATGTAGAAATATGCGCCAAAAGGACCCTAGGAATCACGCGGCTATTTTAATTGGCTGCTTACAAATTTATTGGTTATTTGTTATTGACTGATGTTGGCTCTGGGCTGTCATTTGATGGTCCTGTTGTCCCCTAAAGATGGAACAGCTGCTTGAATCCATGCATGAATCAGCTACATAGCAACAGGAAATCAAATGTCGGTCTAAGATTCCTATGTGTGCCTGGAAATACGGCATCTGCAAAAGCAATTATATCAATATAGCTCGGCTAACAATCTTTAGCTTTCTTGATTGTTGCCTGAGTTTTCTCTATTTGTTACTCAGTCTTTTGTTGGTCTTTTATGAATAATTAAAAAATATATATTTATAAATCCTCCGCTTTTCTTGCTTTCCGCGTTCTTCTGGCCTGTGACGTCACTAGGCCGGTGAGTGCTGAAATAGTAAATCCATACTGCTCGTCAGTGGCCTAAATCTATTGATGTGGCAATTTTCAATATTTTCCTAGCCGCTTTTGCTCTCCCTCTGAATTCTGCATAGTTTCATATGTTTAAGCACAATTCTGTTATTATTATTACCGGATCTGGTTTGTCACGTACTCCCATTTAATAAGTACTCGGTGTAGTCTAGGAGCATGCGTATTTCAATTCAATAGCATTAGCGATCAAAATATCATATAATAAATGTTAATATATAGTATTTGTACCAGAGGCTAAAGTTTTGAGACAATTTAGTGGATAAATTAGCATTACTGATTGTCTATACTATATTACTTTATTCATCAGTGACATATTTGTTTTAATGGAAAATTTCTTATACATACATTTCAAAATGTAAACGGTGAATTAAATGGTTTGCGTTACACTCTGTGCAAATGTTTGGTGATTAAAAAGCCTGCGTAGCTTTAAGCCTTTAGTTTATTTTACATTTTCGTTGCTTCAGAGGCCTGCGCAGCAGACATAAGCATAGCAGACGCCCTACAAGAATCGCAGCAAATGTAACGGGTGTCCCAAAAAGGGTAACACATTCTGCGCTCACTGTGAGTGTTCAATATTGAGTAATAATTAACGTCCAATAATTGAATCGCTATCGTATGAACTGTCTGTGGCATAGAAAAGTGACGCTCGTAGCAGGGGGGTGGGAAGAAAACTTGAAGAAAACTTTGATGTCTATGGTAGAGTGTATTCATACCCTTCTCTCTAGCCTATTTGACGAAATTAGCATTGAGGATTGCCATAGACAAAACTTGCATTGCAACGCATTGTAAATTTAATATTCTGTTTTGTACTAAGGACGAAAGTTGATTGAGGCAAGCAGGGGAGAAGAGCACATGCTTAGACTAGAGAGAAATATTAACAAACCTGGAAGCCTAGACATGGATGCTAGAAGTGTCCATCTTCTAAATTTTAATAATCTTCCTGTCGATAGCTTAAATGCTTTGTCCCAGTCCGAGTTGGATCTCGTGGCCGAACTGTCGCGCAACGACTGCCGTCGTGACGAGCTAGTGACCCAGTTCTTGTTTTGTGAGAGCTCCATCGGCGACAAAGCGAACACATCCGATCTGCCTGCTGATTCGTGAACAACTTACCAGCATCGATGAAGCTGGGACGGAAAGTCTACCTCAAAGCAGTCGGAAACAGATGGAGGATCATGGGCGCAAGTTTGTCGAATTTCTGGAGGGTCGCGGTCTGAACTCAGATTTGGCGAAAGTGAATGACAACACCCTGAATCAGTATCTACGATTAGTCTACTTCCAGTTGAGAACAAAGCGGTGAGAGCTATTCACCATCGACGTTAGTCTGCATCCGAGCTGTCCACGACATCATGCTCGTGACGGGTCACAAGTCGGAGGCGACCGTTCGGCGATATCTGCATAAGAGGCGTGATCGCAGTTTGTACAAGTCCTCTGTGAACGTGCATACCGCCATGAAGAAGTCTTTGGATTGTATGGATCGTACTGAGGCTGCGCCATCCATTAGTGGAGATGAGGAGTTTCATCGGGTCCAAGGCCCACCAGAGAAAAAAATGCGAATCCAAGTGAACGGCAGTTCGAACATCATTGATTTCTTTTTTGAATAGCTTTAATGACTGCATTGACTGAAAGTTAACTTTTGTTGGTGTTCATTTGAGGCATTCATCACATAGGTTTCGTCTATGTTCGTTCTTGTTACTTCTTTCGAATAAATTGAACATTCGTCTAGGTTCAATGCCGAATGGCAAACAATGAACTGTAACGCATAAAAACTACAAATAATGATAGTCAAATAGCGATACAATGTTCAATAACTCGCCATAGATAACTACATGTAGCGCATAGATGTTACATCACATGATAATTTTAGCACAAATTATAGCATTCCTACTACGTCCCTGCTTTCCAGTGCCCGGAACGTATGGCTACATGATGCTATTTTCGCGAAAGCACATACGTATTCTCAGACGAGGTGTCTTGTCTTTTTACCATAGACATTTCACCGAGTAGTATTTCCGCAAAGTACCAAAAGTATTGATGAAAAATAATATGTTCAAAAACATTTCTTTGCAAAAGGAAAAAAAAGAGTTCTAAAATGAAAAGTCAAGGCAGTATTATTGCGAAAATACTTAAAGTAGTGCAGACGATTATTTTTTTGATATTTTCACGAAAAGACCAATGTGTCCCAAAGGAGATCAGAGACATTATCAAACGAAGGTAACTGCCGTATACGAGCAAAAGTACGAAAATATTTTTTACTAATAATGATCATTAACGATGGAATTTTTGCAAAGTACGGATGTATTATGTAATGAAGTTAACTGCCGTTCTTATGAAAAAGTACATGAGATAGTGCGGCAAAAGCAGCTGCTATATTCGCGAAAGTACGATTGTGTTCTCATACAATCGTAAAAGCGCAAAAGCGTATTTGCGCAAAATTACTTGAAGCAGTGCTGTGTACTATTTCTGTTGGTATTTTCGCGAAAATACGGATTTGTTCTTAAACGATGGTTAAGGCAGTACTTTTGCAAAAGTACTTGAAGCATTGATTATTATTAGTTGTTATAATATTTTTGGAAAGAAAGATGTGTTCTAAAACGAAGACGAAATGAAGCATTTGTGCGAAAGTTTGAGTATTTCTGACGGTAATCAAATAATCAAATATGACTTGATTTATTAGTTGAGTTATTAACTTTTTATTTTATTTTTTATTACTTTCGACAGAACTAAAAAATTGCAAAAGTGTAAGACTCGTAAAATTAATTATGCAAAACTGATTTATGATAGAACTTCATGCGCAATAACAATGTAATATATTGTTTTTAGTTAACTGATTTCATCGCGACGACAGGGCATAAGCACTAATATGAAGCCGCAGGCAGTGTATGGGACGAAGGCATCGTATACTAGTTATATTATACACAGCTGCCATCACAGAATAGAAACGAATGGTCGCAATGAATTGCTCGACCATTCGCCTGTCGTAGTTAACTCGTTGGACGTCAGGACTGAATTCTTCTGGTGCTTTATGGCCAGCCATAATAGTAGTAGTACTCTGCTACTGCCGCAGGATTTTCCGTGGAAAAGCCACGGGGCTCAGTGTGTAAACATAGGAGCCTATGTAAATGCATTGGTGGATTCTGCCGCAGGGAAAGCCGTGGCAGTTCCGGGGAGTCCCAGGCGAATTTGTTAAAAATAGAAACAAGGGTAGTGTACATTACTGACTCACTTTTACAAAGCATGCCATAGCGCCTATGTTTCACATGGCAGAACTCTGCCGCAAGGAAATCCGCGGAAATTCCATGGGGCCCAGTGCATGTACATAGGCCCATGTTTTACATAGCAAAACTCTGCCGCAAGGAAGTCCTCGGAAATTCCGTGGGGTCCTAGTGCGTGAACAAACGCCTGTGTTTGCATAGTGGACTCTGTCGCAGGTAAATCTGTCTGAGAGGGAGAGAGAGAGGCAGTCAGTGCAGTCTGATAAACCGATTGATTATTCAGTTCCAATCCTCCAATGGAATTTCACTTTTGCTCTGGTCTCTGTAATTTTTTCATATGAAGACAACAACAAAACAACTGTTGGCCTGGGGAAAACAGTGAAACCACCATCTGTTTGCAGTGGGTATGGCCAAAACTGTAGAGATAGGACAGTGGATGCGTAGAATAGATACATAAATTCAGCCTAATGTTATTATGTTTTCTTAGTATTACATGCGCCCAGTCTCACCCACCCCATTACGTTAACCCACCCCACTCCGCTGATATATAACGGAGTAACGGAGTAAATAAGAAAAATGTACATATTGCAATAACTGCTCAAAAGGGGGTAAGTACAGAGTACACGGACTTGAGAATGCGCAAAATAATATCGCATTAAGGTGAGTAGCATGTAACTTTGCAGTTAGCAACCAGTACTCAGTATTCCAGCGCCGTATTGGTGGGATGGCAGGCCCGCTAGTCGGCTAGATGGGTAGCTGCAGACAGTGCATAATATGCAATCATCTTCCGTCGTACATTGAGAAACCGCGCATCGCGAAGGTGGCGCAGAGACACTGACGGCCGGCTACGGTTTCTGCTGATGACAGACAGGCTTCGCCGCTGTCTTTGCAAGTCTGCCTCCGAATAAGCTAAACTGTCGAGTCCAGTTCGCATTTCCTGGCAGGGCGGGAATTGAAATTGGATATAAAAATTCACTAAAAAAGTCACCTATTTAAGTAATTAAAAGCATCATTTACCTGTGTTTAAGCCTAAAAGTGCCACTACATCTTTTGGTGCCGAGTGCGATTGTTCTCCAGTCCAGCAGTTGTGTACCACGGAACATAGGGAAGAGAATGAATGAAAGCAGGAAATTATATTGAGAACACGTAGATTGAGAGCTGAATCGCAAATGATACTAAATCTAAACTAAAGTAGCGTTCATTGCTTTGATTTCTTGATTTACGTACCGGAAACCAGACAAAATAGGCCAACTTTGTGAGAGGGAGTCTACTATAACAGCAAATTTCTGGGTATAAAGAATGTGAATTAATAGAATAAAATATATGACGTGATTGGTTCGTGAATATTCAGTACAGAAGAAGATTGTAAAAAACCTGGACTAACTAGTCGTGACGTCTTGGCCAGTGCAAAAGATTTAAACGCGCACTGTTCACTTTCACGCCACGATGAGGCGCGTCACGTTCGTGAAAGAAAAATTTATCTGACAAATGCAGAGGGAAAAATGTCAAAGCAATGGATGCACATTGACAATTCCAGCATTAGTTTAATGCAGAGGGAAAAAATGTCAAAGCAATGGATGCACATTGACAATCCCAGCATTAGTTTTATGCAGAGGGAAAATGTCAAAGCAATGAATGCACATTGACAATCCCAGCATTAGTTTTATGCAGAGGGAAAAATGTCAAAGCAATGGATGCACATTGACAATCCCAGCATTAGTTTTATGCAGAGGGAAAATGTCAAAGCAATGAATGCACATTGACAATCCCAGCATTAGTTTTATGCAGAGGGAAAATGTCAAAGCAATGAATGCACATTGACAATCCCAGCATTAGTTTTATGCAGAGGGAAAATGTCAAAGCAATGGATGCACATTGACAATCCCAGCATTAGTTTTATGCAGAGGGAAAATGTCAAAGCAATGAATGCACATTGACAATCCCAGCATTAGTTTTATGCAGAGGGAAAATGTCAAAGCAATGGATGCACATTGACAATCCCAGCATTAGTTTTATGCAGAGGGAAAATGTCAAAGCAATGAATGCACATTGACAATCCCAGCATTAGTTTTATGCAGAGGGAAAAATGTCAAAGCAATGAATGCACATTGACAATCCCAGCATTAGTTTTATGCAGAGGGAAAAATGTCAAAGCAATGGATGCACATTGACAATCCCAGCATTAGTTTTATGCAGAGGGAAAATGTCAAAGCAATGAATGCACATTGACAATCCCAGCATTAGTTTTATGCAGAGGGAAAAATGTCAAAGCAATGGATGCACATTGACAATCCCAGCATTAGTTTTATGCAGAGGGAAAATGTCAAAGCAATGAATGCACATTGACAATCCCAGCATTAGTTTTATGCAGAGGGAAAATGTCAAAGCAATGAATGCACATTGACAATCCCAGCATTAGTTTTATGCAGAGGGAAAATGTCAAAGCAATGAATGCACATTGACAATCCCAGCATTAGTTTTATGCAGAGGGAAAAATGTCAAAGCAATGGATGCACATTGACAATCCCAGCATTAGTTTTATGCAGAGGGAAAATGTCAAAGCAATGGATGCACATTGACAATCCCAGCATTAGTTTTATGCAGAGGGAAAATGTCAAAGCAATGAATGCACATTGACAATCCCAGCATTAGTTTTATGCAGAGGGAAAAATGTCAAAGCAATGAATGCACATTGACAATCCCAGCATTAGTTTTATGCAGAGGGAAAATGTCAAAGCAATGGATGCACATTGACAATCCCAGCATTAGTTTTATGCAGAGGGAAAATGTCAAAGCAATGAATGCACATTGACAATCCCAGCATTAGTTTTATGCAGAGGGAAAAATGTCAAAGCAATGAATGCACATTGACAATCCCAGCATTAGTTTTATGCAGAGGGAAAATGTCAAAGCAATGAATGCACATTGACAATCCCAGCATTAGTTTTATGCAGAGGGAAAAATGTCAAAGCAATGAATGCACATTGACAATCCCAGCATTAGTTTTATGCAGAGGGAAAAATGTCAAAGCAATGAATGCACATTGACAATCCCAGCATTAGTTTTATGCAGAGAGAAAATGTCAAAGCAATGGATGCACATTGACAATCCCAGCATTAGTTTTATGCAGAGGGAAAATGTCAAAGCAATGAATGCACATTGACAATCCCAGCATTAGTTTTATGCAGAGGGAAAATGTCAAAGCAATGAATGCACATTGACAATCCCAGCATTAGTTTTATGCAGAGGGAAAATGTCAAAGCAATGAATGCACATTGACAATCCCAGCATTAGTTTTATGCAGAGGGAAAATGTCAAAGCAATGGATGCACATTGACAATCCCAGCATTAGTTTTATGCAGAGGGAAAATGTCAAAGCAATGAATGCACATTGACAATCCCAGCATTAGTTTTATGCAGAGGGAAAATGTCAAAGCAATGAATGCACATTGACAATCCCAGCATTAGTTTTATGCAGAGGGAAAATGTCAAAGCAATGAATGCACATTGACAATCCCAGCATTAGTTTTATGCAGAGGGAAAATGTCAAAGCAATGGATGCACATTGACAATCCCAGCATTAGTTTTATGCAGAGGGAAAATGTCAAAGCAATGAATGCACATTGACAATCCCAGCATTAGTTTTATGCAGAGGGAAAATGTCAAAGCAATGAATGCACATTGACAATCCCAGCATTAGTTTTATGCAGAGGGAAAAATGTCAAAGCAATGGATGCACATTGACAATCCCAGCATTAGTTTTATGCAGAGGGAAAATGTCAAAGCAATGGATGCACATTGACAATCCCAGCATTAGTTTTATGCAGAGGGAAAAATGTCAAAGCAATGAATGCACATTGACAATCCCAGCATTAGTTTTATGCAGAGGGAAAATGTCAAAGCAATGAATGCACATTGACAATCCCAGCATTAGTTTTATGCAGAGGGAAAAATGTCAAAGCAATGAATGCACATTGACAATCCCAGCATTAGTTTTATGCAGAGGGAAAAATGTCAAAGCAATGGATGCACATTGACAATCCCAGCATTAGTTTTATGCAGAGGGAAAAATGTCAAAGCAATGAATGCACATTGACAATCCCAGCATTAGTTTTATGCAGAGGGAAAATGTCAAAGCAATGAATGCACATTGACAATCCCAGCATTAGTTTTATGCAGAGGGAAAATGTCAAAGCAATGGATGCACATTGACAATCCCAGCATTAGTTTTATGCAGAGGGAAAATGTCAAAGCAATGGATGCACATTGACAATCCCAGCATTAGTTTTATGCAGAGGGAAAATGTCAAAGCAATGGATGCACATTGACAATCCCAGCATTAGTTTTATGCAGAGGGAAAATGTCAAAGCAATGAATGCACATTGACAATCCCAGCATTAGTTTTATGCAGAGGGAAAAATGTCAAAGCAATGGATGCACATTGACAATCCCAGCATTAGTTTTATGCAGAGGGAAAATGTCAAAGCAATGAATGCACATTGACAATCCCAGCATTAGTTTTATGCAGAGGGAAAATGTCAAAGCAATGAATGCACATTGACAATCCCAGCATTAGTTTTATGCAGAGGGAAAATGTCAAAGCAATGAATGCACATTGACAATCCCAGCATTAGTTTTATGCAGAGGGAAAATGTCAAAGCAATGGATGCACATTGACAATCCCAGCATTAGTTTTATGCAGAGGGAAAATGTCAAAGCAATGAATGCACATTGACAATCCCAGCATTAGTTTTATGCAGAGGGAAAATGTCAAAGCAATGGATGCACATTGACAATCCCAGCATTAGTTTTATGCAGAGGGAAAATGTCAAAGCAATGAATGCACATTGACAATCCCAGCATTAGTTTTATGCAGAGGGAAAATGTCAAAGCAATGAATGCACATTGACAATCCCAGCATTAGTTTTATGCAGAGGGAAAATGTCAAAGCAATGGATGCACATTGACAATCCCAGCATTAGTTTTATGCAGAGGGAAAAATGTCAAAGCAATGAATGCACATTGACAATCCCAGCATTAGTTTTATGCAGAGGGAAAATGTCAAAGCAATGGATGCACATTGACAATCCCAGCATTAGTTTTATGCAGAGGGAAAATGTCAAAGCAATGAATGCACATTGACAATCCCAGCATTAGTTTTATGCAGAGGGAAAATGTCAAAGCAATGGATGCACATTGACAATCCCAGCATTAGTTTTATGCAGAGGGAAAATGTCAAAGCAATGAATGCACATTGACAATCCCAGCATTAGTTTTATGCAGAGGGAAAATGTCAAAGCAATGGATGCACATTGACAATCCCAGCATTAGTTTTATGCAGAGGGAAAATGTCAAAGCAATGAATGCACATTGACAATCCCAGCATTAGTTTTATGCAGAGGGAAAATGTCAAAGCAATGAATGCACATTGACAATCCCAGCATTAGTTTTATGCAGAGGGAAAATGTCAAAGCAATGGATGCACATTGACAATCCCAGCATTAGTTTTATGCAGAGGGAAAATGTCAAAGCAATGGATGCACATTGACAATCCCAGCATTAGTTTTATGCAGAGGGAAAATGTCAAAGCAATGGATGCACATTGACAATCCCACCAATACTTGACAGAATATAGATTTTAGTCCCTGCAGAGATAGCTGCTTTCTGCACAGTGACTATTTTCGGCTGTAAAACATTGAAAACCATAGCAGATTGCATCTTATATACCATCGAATATTAAGCTATTGGCGTCGTGTGGGCCTTTATTAATTGTTTCATATTAAAATATGTCATTCCGTTTTGTCTAGTCTAGTCTAAGCGATATCTTGGGTGCAGAGCTTGCCCTATATAAAGATGACTGAGCAGGTATATTTGTGTGATTTACAAATGGAGTATTGAAAGGATTAAAATTTCAATTTAGTTCAAAAACCTTGAACCTTCACTTTCGTGAAAGTGTTGCCGATATTTCGCTGTTACAGAAGTCAATGCCGTATCTCCAGCACTCTCCAAATCACTTATGGTGATGTTATGTCATCAACTTGTATGTAGTTGGGAATCCCTTCCCTTCAGCCCTTCTTCCATCACTTGAGGCTGCTGTTGATGCAGATGAGAGGCACTTATTGGTGTATCATGATCAGGTGATACATCAATGGAAACTTAATTACAAAATGTCAGTTCTGTATTTTCGAGTTCCTTTAAAATCGCTACACATTTTTCTCTTGATAAGTGATGGGGGTCCTTCAATTCTGGAATGAATTTGCAACTTTTTCCGACAAGGCTCCATGGAATCTTGCCGTCGAAACCTGTCGCTGTTTTATGTTCAATTTTAGCCCTTAAAAAATTTCTTGTCGCATTTTTTTCACATCGCTATAAACAGAAGCTAGGTTTCGTGGCTGACTAGTTTCAGCAAGCTGAACATCACTGCGCTCATTTGGCAAATTTTGTTGTTCTGCTTTTTTCGCGTCCTCCATTAGTTCTGCTATTTTATTTATATGGGGCTCCATAGCGCTTCTAACATTCGGCGATATGTCATTGGACGTGGTAAACTCGGCTCCACGTGGGGTTAATTTAATAAGTATGTATGTCTCACCTGTAGCTTTTAAATCATTTACCACTTTTTTTATTTTTTTCTGCTCATTCTTAGCTTCTTCTTGAAGACGTCGCTTTTCTTCGATTGGCAGACTCATATACTTGCGACGCAGTTCGGCGGTCCACACTAGAATTAAAGGAAGATTTTCATTTTCATGTTTTACCAAAACATAGTGACTAATTATTATGCTTATTTCTTTCTAGCTTTTATGTAAATTAGTAGATGCACCCCACAAATATTATAGAGAATATAAAATATGATGTAGCCTAGGAAATACAACAATATTCAAAAGACTTTCAGAAAAATACAATGTCATGCTGCATAAATGGACTAAAATGTTTTGTAGTAAAAATAATGCTGCGTACTCATACATTACTATTCCTTGGGTTTTAGTCTTACTAGATATCCCCGTAGTATATTTTTTAATAATACTGACCAAAAAGGTAAGAAAACTTACCCGCCTTTCCTTTGTTTTGAAAAAACACATTGGCACCAGTTAGAACCATCTGTGTGAAAGACAGAAATTAGAATTATAAAAATAAAACCATTATATTGGAATATTTTCTATGCACTTTAATTTAAGACTCAAACTGAAATGCAAAGCTTTAGTGCCTAGTTTATACATTTAAAATTTGAGTAAATCAAAAGCTTTTTGTTTCATGTGAACTATTGATTTGTTACTATAATACCACTACAACAATAGATCTAGACTTTCCAATGCTTCAGTCTACAAATAGTATGTCTGTCTTAGTAAATTCTTAGGGCACACTATTACCTTTGATCATTTTTATAAGTTACGAGCTGAATTCCTCCTTTGGAGGAATTTGAGGGGATCAAACTCCCATCGCCTGATGTCCCATTGCCACATCTCCTATCGCCTGATCTCCCTTTGCCTAATTTCCCACTGCCTCATCTCCCATCGTTTCAGTTCTTTCTAGCAGTACAAATTCTATCCACCAATCTTGAAAAGAAAAAGAATAATTTTCAGTTGAAATTCCACTGTCTTTCAGCTCAAAGGGCAGCCAGTTTAGCAAGCACATTCTTCTCCGCCTACAGTGGGAGGCCCACCAAGTTTATTAATTGAATTTTAACCCAGCCAACTCTGCCCCAGCCCATTGTACTCACTTCAATATTGAACAAATCAGACCCCTCAATAGAAATGACTCGCAGCACCCTCTCTACCAATGCACAGAGGCAATTAGAATGTGCATATGGCTACCTTTCCGCCCCATTTTCAAACTGACTGCCAACCCTCCACTGGAGAGAAAATACACTAAACAGATAGGCCAAAATGATAGCGCAATTACTTTATAATAATAATAAATATTAATAATTTCAGGAGGGCTGCCGGCAATGGCACATCATTTGGTGACACTAGACACACTAGACTAGACCTGCATATTTTTGTAATCCATTAGGCTCCACTTTTTAGGTGCTTGTACAATTATTTATCTAGTAACATAATATACAAGCTGAAAGTTTTGTTTTCTAAAAACATTGCTTTAAATACTTTCTTGTCACATAATAACACAACCTGTCCATAGCCAATGCCTATTGAATAGCGTCAGCTATAGACAAAATTGACGTTGGCTACTAATGCATTTTGATGGAAAAAAATCGGATGCATTTCTTGTGCTTTTCTTGATGATTTTATTGATCTAAATGTAGTTCTGTAGCACTTCGTTGAAATCAATTACAATTAAAGAAGCAAAACTCCTGGGACATAATTTCTGTAGATTGGATATTGGATTTACCCATAAGTTTCAAAGCTGACTTGCCAGTATTCTAGATGTCGAAATGACAAACACATGGACAAACAACACATGAATTTAAGTATTTAAAAGATAGAGAGATATATACTATATCCACATTTTTTAAACTAGATATTTACATTTCAGGTCTGAATTAGAATCAAATGTTTTGGCACACACACACTTTTCTGATTATGGTAAATAGAGAAGTAGAGTTTTCATGAAAAATATTTTTTTAGAAAAGCAAATGCTCTTAGCAAATGCTCTTATGGTATCTCAAACACAAACTTCCTTAAAGAACTTTCTTTAAAACAGTGATAACTTACTTTCTTCTTTGATAACCCATTTTAAAAAATGAGCTCCCATTATATTCATATAGCTAAGGCTAGAACAATAAATACTAGTTATATATCTATGCTATTTCACAAAAAGTGGGGTATCTTGAACTTTAGGTCTATAAAATACTTCTCATATTTTATGTTATTTTTTACAGCACATTCTAGTCATTGTTCTATGTAGTGTAGACTTGAATATTACTAAAAAAATAAACAAATAATATTATTCTTTTTTAACATTTGTTTTTGCTATTTGCTTAGTTTTGTGCTTGTTTTGTCTTAAATTTTAATTTAAATTTCCTAGTTTCTATTTTTGGTTTGATAATCTCAATTTCTTATAATATAATCAATAATGACAATAATAATCTCATCATATCTTGTAACTCTTGTCTCTTGTATTATGTATGCCTGTACCATAGACTTATAAAAATAATATAGGGGTAGTGAGAATATTATGTCACAAAAAAGGTTGCTGCTAATGTTATAAAAAGGTATAGGCATATTAATTATTATTGTTGCAAAGCAAAGGGGCAAAAAATTGTTTTGACACACATTCTCTAACCTTCCTGACTATGGCATGGTAGGGGGTTAAAGCTATAACAAATCTGATTAGGCCTAAAAATGGAATCAGTACATCAAAAAGCCTTAGTAGCCACAGGCCCACAGATTTATCAATATCATCCTATCAGAAGTTTCAAAACTAGAACTATTTTATATCAAACTAAAGTTCAAGAAGCCCAAAAAGCAAGCAAAGTTAAAATGTATTAAAAACTTGAAGTCCTTATACTTTATAGCAATTATTTTGGTCTATAAAATGTTAGCTAGGCAGCTAGACCACTGACTGATAATTTGGATATAATAAGTTGGATTAGTAACACTCTTAGTAGTTTAGTCTCAGGTTTTAACAATTTTGACTAGCATCTATTATTAACTTTACATGTAACATTTTCATTGTGTCAGTTAAGAAATATTGAAAATCAAAACAATTGGATTGGGATTTCAATTTGCTGACATAAGTAGTACTAGTACTAGCAACTAAAACGAAAAAACATTGCTTACCTTTGTATTAAAAAATTGTAAAAAATGTAGAAAATTTTAATACTTTAATTGACAAAGTTCCTTTTAAAAATATCTTCTCTAGACACAGTAAACTACAATCTGTTATGGATGTAAAGAATTCCAAAGTGTAAAACGCCAACTTTTAAACTAGTTCGGCGGACTGTTTCGGCGGCGCAGCGCAATAAGGCGCGTTTCTGATTTGAACAATTCTAAACAAAAAAAAAAATAATAATAAAAAATCATTCAACAACGTAACTAATAAAACCTTTTTATGAGAAGTACTAATACACTTATTTGATGCGCATACTTAGTTCTGTATAATTATTTGTTATACCATATGCACGTAAAGTTATGAAATTTATACGTAAACGTTAAATCCTGACTATTCAGACTCGTTTTGTTTGTCATGTAAACAAAGTAAATATAAATATACAATTCTTTATTTCTATGTAACACAATGTAAAAGGGACGAATTCTATAGACAAATGAATACATGAACATTGAGAATAATTGCAGAAGGGCTGCGGGTAATGGCACATCATTTAGTGACACTTGACCCGCAGCCAGCAAAGACGCAATTCTGCCCATTTCGCTGACTCCTGAGCACACACGCACACAGATACTGTACGCAGGCATACACTCACACAGGTGTGTACATCTGCCCTGACTTTCTTATCATCAGGCAGTGTACATTTAATAGCTGCATGTGCCTTAGAGGTTGGCCCTCACGGGCGTAATTACACGACAAGCTTCCAAAGCCTTCTCTCCGCTGCTGCGTGAAAAATAAATGTGGCCTCGCCTCAGAATCGAACTTAGTGACCGTGGTGCGAGAGGCAAACAAGTTAACTGCTCTGCCAGCGACCCCCTACATTATAGTATTAATACAAATTCGCAGTGCTCGTTTGAGTCTAATTTAGTCAGTTATTTGATTCACACTTCTAACACTCGAATATTTACGTTTACACGCGGATTATATTCATAATCCTTCTGCATCTGCGCCTGCATATAAAATGCATTTAACCTTTAAAATTCCCTTAAAGTGTGAGCAGGGAGAGCGGGCGTGGGGTTGTGAGAGTTAGAGTAAAGGATGGAGTTTGAGGCTTTTCATTGTCAATTCCGGAACTAGAATCGGTTCTGAATTTCCAGGAATTAAAGCAGTAAAACTTGAAATCTTTTACGTAACATGATTTCAATCAAACCCTTAATATTGTTCTATTTTCTTCTAATATCTTATTCTGATCATTGTCATATATAAATGACGTGTACATAATCAGACTTACAATTAAGCTTGTTTCTGCTTCGTTTTTTAAGGCACTGTAGAGTTATACCGCTATACTTCCTGGAATTTTAGAACTGATTCTGGTTCTGGAGTGGGTAGAATGAAAAGCCTATTTTAAGGGTTGGAGAGCTGGGTAAAACAGCTTTAATTTAATTGTTTCATTTAGCTGCCGTTTATAAGAAAGCCAATATAATCCAGCAACCAAGTAATATGGCGTAAAATAAAAGTACCATGAATATGATTTGATTTTGATTTCAGTCTTATAGCCAGTATAAGTTTGTCTTTCTAGCTCTGCACTTCTATGTATAACTACGTGGCGTGTTGTTAGATAGAGCTCTATTTATAGGAGGTACGAGGGTTCGAATCTTTTTTGTTCCCAGTTTTTTATTATCAATTTCTTTTGATACCATATTTCATTGTAACACTAAATGTTCACTAATTATTCAGTTTTATAGCCATTTTGTTTTACATTAGATGTGTTGTAATTGTAGTTCTGGGTTCCGATAAGCCATTAAGCCCTCACTGTGAAGGTGGAAATATCATTTGTTTGAGATGGGTGATCACTTATTAGTTCTTACCACGTGTATTCTGTGGTTCTTACTTTGCACGATAGAAAAAGCGTCATATTATCTATTTACATTTAAAATGCACTTAATCAGTAAGTCCCATCTGAACTCATTCAGCTTAAGTTGTATAATTAGTATGAACTGTGGTTTGCTTGCCTATATTTTTGGAAAGAAAGAAATGCAATTATCAGTGAAAAGGTAAAATATTTAGATAGCCAGTTACATACTTCATATTTCATACTTTCTACTTGCAGTTGACGAGTAGCATGATTCATGTAACATTTATCGGAATTCCCCCAAATCCACCGCCTGTGCGGAGAGCTGCGTGTGCGGCGTCCAACTGCCGCTCCTGCGAGCTGGTCAGGGTCCACGTGTGGGCGTTGTACAAGAGCACGGTTTCAATCACGGCCTGATACAACCGCCCCCTCAGCCGGTTTGGAAGCGCGGGGCACTGCAGCACAGTTCGCAAGGAGCGGAAGGCTCCCCAGGCCAGAGCTCTGCGCCGTGCGATGTCGCCCTGCACGCTCGATCGGAACCAGGCCGCCTAGGTACAAAAACTCCGTGCAGCGAGGTAGCAGCGCCACCTGCACGCTCGGGTCACGGCAGGTCGGGCAGCGGATTTCAGCCGGTAGGTCCGTCGGCGTCGTGAGCACCATCGTTTTTCGGGCGTTCACAGTCAGCCCGACCACAGCTGCCGCGGCTGTCAGCTTGTCCAGCATGCGTTGGGCTCCTTCAACGGAACTTGACAACAGCGCCAGGTCGTCTGCGTAAGCCAGTATGGATACTCGCTTCTCAGGATGTCGCCTGCTCGTTCTGCGGCAGATCAGGAAGCCATCAGAGTCATCAGGAAGACTGACGCGCAGCACCCAGTCCAGGACCGATGCGTCAAATCCAGTACATCGAATGGAAGCGCGGCCTCTACTAGACGACAGAATATAATTACACTGCCTACATTTTCCATTGGACTGTGCGACGTCGTGCTCTGTTACAGTGAATGATTCGATGCAGTACAACATGGCGAACAGATCCAATGCCCGACCAGTTGTAAAGTCAACAGTAGACCGAGCTGCTTTGGTGACGACCAACTGTTCACATTCGGAACAAATTGTAGTAAACACAATAGCTGTGACAATGCCAACGTCTCGAATGTTCAGCTTTATACTGAACAGTTGTCGCCTAAATCTAAATCGATGACGTAGTTCTGCATTATACATATCGCCTAACACGTTTCGTACCTCTCGCGTGTGTCCACACGGGTTGGTCCGACCGCTTCACGATCATACCACCGAATAAATAAGAGTCTTGTAGTCGAGTATTGTTAGCAAAATTATTGGTGGTTGTGGCGCTCCACGATTTGGGCACAATAGATGGCTCCTTGTCGGTCACCGATTGAACTGCGGTAGCAGCGACAGCAGCATTTGCACTATCTTTGCAAACAGTTAACGCAGCATGATGAACACTTTTAACACAAATAACAAAATAATTTACAACCGTATTAGACGATGTCCATTCTGGAACAACAACTGCGTCAATCATTAATGACATCGATGATAAACATGATACTGTCCGTGCTTCAGGCCTGTCACCGCCACCAGATGGAATTGCGAGACGCAGTATATGATCACTGATCCTAGTGGAAGGCCGTCGAGATTGTGCAAGTGTGGCATTATCGTCGCCATCGATAACTACACGCACAGCATCATGAGATGCAGTAGCCATGGTTCCGACTGGAGTTCTGGCCATTGTACGTTGTCCGTTGCAATCAGTACGGCAATTATCCATATCTTCTGATGACTGCATCCAGGCATCTGAACATACAGTAGCCGCCGATCGTCCAAGCCTGGCTCTTAGTCGAACAAGCCGTCGTAACTATTGGCAAAACTAAAGACATTGATTGACGCCATAGATTGTACATCAGATGGTATTCGACTGCCGATGACACCGTCCTGCTGGTCGACTGTGTCACGATGAGTCACGCGTGACGACGTCGTGTTAATATGTCGCAGACGTACACGGCGATACAGGTCGTTGTATTGTATCTGGTGAATACGACCGTGACAGATTCGGCGATGTTGTAGCCGGACCGATGATGGTGTTGGTGTACTAGAGTGTTGTAGAGTTACACTATTTGTACGCACAATGCGCTGACTGGTCATCCAACAATGGAGTGCCTGTTGTCGCTTGACACTGCTGGGCAAATTGTCGACAATGCTCTGCCGTGGCATTTGGCTCGGGTCGGATCGGTCGGCGTCGCTATAGCTAGTCGTCGTTCTTCGTCGCTTGGCTCGCCAACCGGTGCTCGCCAACCGCTGCGTGCTAACCAGTATGCTGACGGTGGACGTCGACGTGTATTCGTCACTGCTACTGCTATCCTTTATGGCAATTACAATGTCGTTGTCACAACCAGCACGTGCAATCGAATGATTAGCAGAAGCAGCAGCGGTGGAAGTAGATTTAGTATTAACAGCGACGGCGGCTGCGGTGGCGATGGCGGTGGCAGTTGCGGACAATGACTGATCGCCATGTCGATTGCTGTCTACATTGACTGTGGCAACTGATCGCTTCATTATCGACCAAAGTGTTCAGTAATGGTAAGATCACTAAAATCGATCGAACGAATTGATTTGACAATTTGGTAAATTGTTAGCAATCGCATATGCAATGCAATATCAGCGTTTATCTTACAGAATGTATCAATTCATAGGTATGCAACATAGACTAAAGTTTATCAGGTGTGTGACAATTTGTATGCATCTGCGCTATTATGAGACAAAAATAGGCATAACATAGAAATATACGTTATAAGGATCACTACCGTGTTATAATTAGTAAATGTATTGCAATCTATGGACAAATGTGAAAGTGTCACTATAGTACAGTTCACTTTAGTGGTATATTATATGGTTTGAATTAAAATGTGTGACTAAAAATTGACTGACTGACTGACTGCATGACTTGTCATTGGCATCGACGAAATATCCAATGCAAACGCCTCGATCAAAAATGTTTATCTTTAGTTGTTGCGGCCAATTTGAGAATTTGGATGCACCGTCTAGCGAATCAACAGCATCGTCTGATGGTGAAGAACCTCGATCAGAATTTTCGATGGCCAGGCAACAGCAGTCTGTTGGCGGTACCGGCGACCATTCTAATCGTAGAGTGTCAACACCTGAAGACACCAACCCGGAAGAAGACCCAGACGAGGACATTAACGAGTTTCTAGACTATTTCCTCGCAGATGACGCAGGGCTGGAGCTTGTAGACGAATGGAATGGTAATACAGACTGTCGAGAATTATGAGCATTTCTTATTTACCTTATTAACTATTGTTCTGTAATGAACCATTCAAAACAGTCCTCTAGTTAGTGTAATAATTTCGTCTTTCTGTATATGATTGCGAAGGATTGTCACTATAGTCGCAAGTCTATAGTGAAAAACATTTGATTTTATGGTAAATAAAATTCTGTATATATATACGAGCGTACAATGAGAATATAATTAATATGTAATTCATACAGAATTCATAGGTATTGCATTTTCACGAAGAGGTTGTAGCCTAGTGGTTAGGGCGTCGGACTCACGACTTGAAGGTCGGGGGTTCGATTCCCAACTCCACTGGAACAATTTGTGTCCTTTAGCAAGACACTTAACTCTGCATTGCTTCAGTTCACCCAGCTGTTAAGTGGGTACCAGCATCAGCTGGGATAATTGAAGGTGGGTGTGGCGTCCCCCCAGTCCATGGACTGAACAGCTGTACGCAGCCTTCAGATGCGCCGCGCAATAGCTGCGGCTGTGCTGTCGGCTGCACATCTGACCCAATTGGGGCAGGTGTAATCAATTATATCAATTATTTCACGAAAGTAAATACGAATTCTCAGACGAAGTGTGAAGGCAGTATTTGTGCGAAAGTGTTCAAGTATTTGTGATGACTATTTCCATAAATATTTTCGCGAAAATTTTAGTGTAATTTCAATTGTTGATTAAACAATTTCTAAATGTTGGTAGCGAATGCAATAACATTACTCACTGTTCAAACAATAAAACGTGTACGACGCAAACATGACTGTCTAAGATTGCAATTTCAGTTCTTAGCCTTCGTCATTTGTTCCCTTGTGCTGTGACATTGTTTAGTTTTTTATTACGCCAGATGCCTACATTCGAGATTTTTTGTTGAACACAATGGTACACTGTACAAAGTATCAGTCAAGTCAATTAGGTATGATGCAACAGTGGATTACTGACTGGTGGTGAGTTAAAAAAATAAGCAATACATTTTTAAACTATCTTTTTAGTGCTTGGGAACTTAGTGATTAGTATAGATCAAATCACTATGGTGCGTCAAATGATTGTCGTAATAAACGTTCCGGATCGTCGAGCTGAGACACTGCTGCGCGTTATGAAAACACATGCTGCATGCTATGCATGTTATTAGTGATGGATGGCAGGCATATATACTCAGCAACAGCTAAACCCCCCCCCCAACTCACGCTGTCACACGGCCCAAAAGTTTTGTATGCCATCGGTGACTCAGAAATGTGTGAAGGCTGCCGCCGCCAGACGCGAGCGCAAAGTGCGGCATGGGGGATTTGGGGAGGGGGTGGCGCAACTCAACCCACTGGTGGCTCCATTGCGCAATGGTAAACCATCAGTAGTTAAAGAGGAGGGTCCAAATCAATATTACTTGAATTTGGCACAACAGCACACACCACAGTGAAAACCTGCAGCGCATGCAGACCATCAAAGCCATGGTGAGACAAATGTCTGAAGGAGCAGCTCGGCATTCGCACATTGAACTGGCCGTCAAAGTCTCCAGACATGAACCCCATCGAGCATGTCTGGGACTTTGTAAAGCGAAGAGTTCAGCAGGATGCCCCACAGAATGCTGAACAGTTGCGACTGGCGGTGCTGAATGCCTTCGCTTCATCAACCGGCTGGTGATCAGGATGCCACGACGAGTCACGGCACTTTTGCATGCTCGTGGTTCTTACACACGATACTGAGACTAGAATTAAAGACATTGCTTAACCTTTGTGCCCGTGTGACAGCGTGAGTTGGGGTGGGTTTAGCTGTTGCTGAGTATAATGGAGTTGCTGTCACACTCCAGGTACAACACAGTTGTCAACCAGAGGCAGAATTTCGTCAATCCGAACCCTACTGTGCATACCAACCTAATGGAAGGTACATGGGCCGATGCAAAGGCTAAACTACGAGCCATGTTTGGGACCTCTGATGACCTGTTCGAGTCTCATCTCCAAGAGTTTCTGTGACGACGTCAATACCCCGATTGGTCACTTCCTCTACTGTGTTACTATGCATTACTACCCACTGTAAGACTAAGATTACCCAGACTAAGATTATTTGGTAAATCTGGAAATTTGGCTTGTTGATTCTCTCGATGGTGTAACCGCAAGCAAAATGACGCTGATAAGCGGGTTGAGCCAGGAAGACCACAGCGAGGATAAAGAGCTGGAATGATTTATTAAGTTTACCAGCGACTTTAGCAGCAATGAGGACAACATTGCGGGAGGTTGAGTTGAGACAGGTTGTTTTATTTAGATCAAGTTACTACGGGCTTCGGGTTCCTTAACAGCTGAGTTGTCTTTATTTATCCCTAACATCAACTCTTCCCCATTTCAACTCTCCCCTATCTCATTTTCTCCCTAGCTTATATTCTCCTTTGTCTGATCTCTCCTCTATCTAATCTCTCCCCTATCTCATCTCTCCCCTGTCTCATCTCTCCTCTGTCTCATCTCTACCCTGTCTCATCTCTACCCTGTCTCATCTCTCCTCTGTCTCATCTATCCCCTATCTCATCTTCCCCTGTCTCATCTCTCCCCTGTCTTATCTCTCCTCTGTCTCATCTCTCCCCTGTCTCATCTCTCCCCTGTCTCAACTCTCCCCTGTCTCATCTCTACCCTGTCTCATCTCTACTCTGTCTCATCTCTCCCCTGTCTCATCTCCCCCTGTCTCATCTCTCCTCTGCTCATCTCTACCCTGTCTCATCTCTCCCTGTCTAATCTCTACCCTGTCTCATCTCCCCTCTGTATCATCTCCCCCTGTCTCATCTCTACCCTGTCTCATCTCTCCTCTGTCTCATCTCTCCTAGGGTATTTTCTCCCCCTGTCTCGTCTCTCCCCTCTCTCATCTCTCCTCTGTCTCATCTATCCCCTGTCTCATCTCTCCCCTGTCTCATCTCTCCACTCTCTCATTTCTCCTCTGTCTCATCTCTACCCTGTCTCATCTCTCATTTGTCTCATCTCTCCCCTGTCTCATCTCTCCTATGGTATTTTCTCCCCCTGTCTCATATCTCCTCCCCCCAGTGTCTCAGTGCTCCCTGTCAATCCGGCCATCCGGCTCTCTTAGATGCTCTCTTATTCCGGCGAGGCATAACTTGGCCGAGCTCTGCTTGAAAAGTTGCATCAAAGCGCAGTTGAAAATCCGACAGCAAATGTTGAATTCCTGTCCTGGCATGCGGGGCACAGTAGCATAATACAAAAACATACAGAAAATCACAGCTCATTGCATTTTATATCTGTTAAACATAGCCATATAACAAATGTTTTCCAGTGACAAATTTTATTTATTAGCTTTAGATATGAACAGGAACGCGAATAGAACTTGTAAATAAACGTGCACGGATGCAAAATTTAGAGTATAATTGACTCGCTAAATAGTTGTAACAATATTTAGCTTCACTCATAGCAACCTACTAGGCGCACTTGTGTTCCTAGCCCAGCTGGGGTACTCGTACAGGTTGAATATTGCGGGGGCGTAGCTCAGCGTCGCTACGCCAACGATAATGTTGGACACCAGGGTCATAACGAAACCGGTTCTCACCTGAATCGGGGTGCGGGTGAGGGAACTGGCATTTCATTCGGAAAATATAATTGAACTAACGAACATTCAGGCCAGTGCTGAGTCCAGACTCACCATATCTGGTACAGTGAGGAAGCCGCGCGAGTACACCATGATGTTGGACGGCGTCGAGATTGGCAGGTTGAAGGCGAACGAGCAGGAGGCCGCGCTGGGCAGCATGAGGAAGAACGGATGCAGATGCATTCGCTCCGACTGAGGATTCAATAGGAGTGAAGTTGAACATTTTTCACTTGCTACTTTAAGTAAGCAAAAATCGATTTTTCAGTCGAAACGACAGGTATTTTTTCTTTGCCACAAGACTACACTTACAAAGCTGGCCAGAATGGGCAGAAAGATGGTGGCAGTTGTGCTATTGGAAGTCAGCTCAGTTGTGATGGCCGAGAAGATGCAGATGATAAAGACTAGCGCCTGTAGTGGGACCGCCTGCAGCACATTCAGTTGTAAACTGATCCACTCCGATAGGCCGGACTCCTGCGGGTGTGTCAGTGGACAGAGCATTGAGGCCTTCTGCTAGCGAATTTTTTCTGGCACTGAAAATCATAATATGAGTAGAAAGTGCCAAGGGAGATTTTACAAGCTGAACCAAGCAGGCAAATGAAATTGTTGAACACGCGCTAACTTTCTGCTGCGGACCTTCTAAAGCGGGAGTCGGCAAACTTATTAGCTAGTGGGCCAAAAAGAGAACCTAAAAGACGGCAGCGGGCCGCATTGACTGTAGAAAGATGAGATAGGGGAGAGATGAGGCACGGGAGAGACGAGACTGAGGAGAGACGAGACTGATGAGAGATGAGACAGCGGAGAGACGAGACTGAGGAGAGACGAGACTGAGGAGAGATGAGACATGGAAGAGACGAGACTGAGGAGAGATGAGACATGGAAGAGACGAGACTGAGGAGAGATGAGATACGGGAGAGACGAGACTGAGGAGAGATGAGACAAGGAGATACGAGACTGAGGAGAGACGAGACAGCGGAGAGATGAGACACGGGAGAGACGAGGCATGGGAGAGAGGAGACACGGGAGAGACGAGACTGAGGAGAGACGAGACTGAGGAGAGATGAGACATGGAAGAGACGAGACTGAGGAGAGACGAGATACGGGAGAGACGAGACTGAGGAGAGATGAGACAGGGAGATACGAGACTGAGGAGAGATGAGACACGGGAGAGACGAGACTGAGGAGAGATGAGACAGCGGAGAGATGAGACACGGGAGAGACGAGGCATGGGAGAGAGGAGACACGGGAGAGACGAGACTGAGGAGAGACGAGACTGAGGAGAGATGAGACATGGAAGAGACGAGACTGAGGAGAGATGAGACATGGAAGAGACGAGACTGAGGAGAGACGAGATACGGGAGAGACGAGACTGAGGAGAGATGAGACAGGGAGAGACGAGACTGAGGAGAGATGAGACACGGGAGAGACGAGACTGAGGAGAGATGAGACAGCGGAGAGATGAGACACGGGAGAGACGAGGCATGGGAGAGATGAGACACGGGAGAGACGAGACTGAGGAGAGATGAGGCATGGGAGAGATGAGACACGGGAGAGACGAGACTGAGGAGAGATGAGACACGGGAGAGACGAGACTGAGGAGAGATGAGACACGGGAGAGACGAGACTGAGGAGAGATGAGGCATGGGAGAGATGAGACACGGGAGAGACGAGACTGAGGAGAGATGAGACACGGGAGAGACGAGACTGAGGAGAGATGAGGCATGGGAGAGATGAGACACGGGAGAGACGAGACTGAGGAGAGATGAGGCATGGGAGAGATGAGACACGGGAGAGACGAGACTGAGGAGAGATGAGGCATGGGAGAGATGAGACACGGGAGAGACGAGACTGAGGAGAGATGAGACACGGGAGAGATGAGACACGGGAGAGATGAGACTGAGGAGAGATGAGACAGCGGAGAGATGAGACACGGAAGAGACGAGACATGGGAGAGATGAGACAGCGGAGAGATGAGACACGGAAGAGACTAGACAGGGGAAAGATGAAACAGGGGAAGATTAAACAGGATACTGTAGGTGTCGGAAGGGGCAACGGGCCGGATTTGGGAGCTTCGAGGGCCGCATCTGGCCCGCGGGCCGGAGTTTGCCGACCCCTGTTCTAAAGCGAGAACCAAGTCGGCAACCTCCCCAGAACGTCGAGATATTCAAAGATTCTGACAGATGGGCTAATGCATTTCTCATAAACGCGAATGTCATCTAACAGCGAACTTTCTATTTTTTTAACTGGAAGAAACAATGAAGAACCACAAACAACCAATTTGAGAGTGGCGTGACTCTACTTTAAGTATTCTTGAAGCGTTCCTCGTTCCGTGTGCGCCACAATTACTATAGAGGACGCCTCTCTTTAAACAGTTTAATTTGTTGCGTAAGCAACATCTCTGCTTCGAGAATGAGCAAACAACTCACCCGCGAAGTCTCAGCCAGGGCTAAACCACCGCCCAGTAGGAGCACAATCTGCCAGGACACTTTCTGCTGCACCACACGCCAGGTCAGTAGGCGCAGCGGCCGCTCAGCCTGGGCCTGGTTGAATTCCACGCCGCCTCCTGAACTGCTGGGGCCTACTCCCGTTGACGCCGTCGCAGCGCCGGATTTCCGGCCGAAGCAGCCGGCAAACGGATTGCTGGAGGGCAGGGCAAATAGCAGAATCGAGGCGATGATGGCGGGTTGGGCGTCGCTCATGTAGGTGACGGATTCACCGGTTTTCGGGTCGATTTCCTTAAAGAGCGAAATCCAGCCGGGTATGCCGGGCTCGCGCGAGATCCACAGGGCGATGGTGCACAGGAAGACGAGGATGCACTGCACCTCGGCGAAACTATTATTGTCGGTGCGTACGGATCGGATTAAAATGCTGTGATTTACTGGGCAATTTCAGGAAGTTCTGTCTGAGTTTTTTCTATTATGTTCATTTCACTGAAACTGAGCACAGTCGATTATGAGCTCAGATGCGAAGCACAGGCATACAGACATGCAGATTGCTTAATAAGCTCCTGTGGCATCAATGCGGAATAGGACGCTTGATATGACATAACCTTCCTGCTACCCTGAGCTCATGCTTGTGCATTAACAGTAGAAAGATCATGCTAATTTTACCCCTGGGAAAGGTCGCGGAAGTATTTCAAATACCCACTACCGAAAGATCGATTTTCGTGAAAGTCCACCTCAGGATCAAGATTTTCCGCCCTTGACAATGAAATAACTTTCAAAGCCGTTGACTTCAGCATCGTCGAAATAGTTCGTTAAAGACAAAACGCCATGACTAGTTTTGTCGACAGTATCGCCGACAGTATCCTAAACTAAAAAACCTTGCTAAGCTCATGAAATGTTTAGACAAACGGAACTGTCAAAGATAATTGCTCTTTTCAATCGATTTGAATCACGCCAATTACTCAATAGCGTTGGATTTCAGGTCAACTCACGACACTGGTCCGAGTTTCTCGTACTCCCGCCGCAGAGCGGCCGTGATTCTCTCCTCGTCCCGAGGCTTGAGCTTTCGTGATCGGACCAGACTGCGCAGGCCAAGGAAGCTGACCTGCAGCCACAGCCAGCTCAGCAGCAGGCAGACAATGGAGAATGGCAGCGCGTAGAACAGCCAGCTGCTATAGTTAAAGCTGGTTTCAGAGCCAAAGTACTCCTGCACGATGCCGTTAAAGATGACGTTGGGCGATGTGCCCGTGACCGTGGCAACGCCGCCAAACACCGCTCCATAAGCCAGGGAGATCATCATCATCTTGCAGATGCCACGAAACTCTTTGTTCCTGGGATCGGCAACAAAATCTCGCATGCTCACCTCCGCCTTGTGAGACACCGCGGCAGCGGCGGGGCCGTCTTTCTCAGCCGAGTCAGCCTCCTCAGAGATCGACCCTGACGCCGATCCCATTGCTGAGTCGGTCGTTAACTCAACCTGAAGAAGTGGGGTGGATAGTGGATAGTTTTGTATAGTGGGGTGGAGATAGTGAAGTGATATATTTGAACACACTGGCTCCCGACATTCAATTTAAGCAATGGTAAGAATTGAGAATCGCGAACACACAATTGCTGCAGTGGCGTCAACAGTTTGTACCGCGGTCTCGGTGGCAGCACTCATCAGATTCGCGGATGATGGCACGCCATTAAGTCCCTCTGTGTCAGCACCCTCTGCTAACAGAGTGTCCGGCTCGAAGTGCTTCTTCAGCTCTTCCAGCACCGCCTCAGCGATGGGTATCATCATGGCCGTAGTGGCTGTATTTGAGATGAACATCGACAGCAGCCAGGTGGGCACAAGGAAACCGAATAGGAGCCTGGCTCAGTTCATGATGGCGGGTGTGGCAGGTCACATCTACTGAATAAATGCACTGACAGATCATATATATACTCATGTATCACTCCACCATCTTACCATCTAGGCTGCACTCCGAACAGAAGCAGAACCCGAAGCGCGATGCGCTTGTGCAGATCCCACACTTCGATTGACACAGCCATGATCAGGCCGCCAAGGAACAGCATGTTCGAGTCCTGAGGTATACGTTTTTCGGAACAAAACATGCGTCAATACAATACTTACAGGAAAACACTCAACAGTAGCAAGACCATGCTATTTTTCCACCTGGGGAAAGTCCACAGGGGTATTTCAAGTACCCACTGCCTATACTTCACGACAGCTCCCAAACCGAATGACCGATTTTCGTGAAAGTCCACCGTGTGGATCAAAATTTTCCGCCCTTTGCGATGAACTTTTAACTTTCAAAGCCGGCCGAGTCAGCCTCATTGAGATATGGCGAACTCATATCAGCTAAAAAATTAAACATTTTTAATACAACCAATACAATATAGTAAAAAGCAAAAGCCGAAATGGTTACATGATGAATTTCATAGGTGCTTTTGCCACCAGACACACCGACGATGTGCCCGACGAAAGTCGACCCGTAGATAGCGAACAGACAGTTCTGATCATGACGCTGAATCACAGCAGTTTCAAATAACTGTATTTAGGAATTTCGCAAAACTCACCTTAAAATAAGCGGGACAGATCACTCTGCTGGGCAGGATGCCGAACATGGGCACCAGGACCACAGGGAACAGGGCAGTGATGCCAAGTGGGATCACTTCGAAAATCCAGTAAGTGGACATCAGCAGCAGGATGTATGCGGCTTTGGCCTCCTGTTGTAAAACATTTTTGCGCCAATTTGAAATTTATTTGTACAATAGAAACTGCTGCAGCCGCAGGGCTTGTGAAACTAACAAACTTTTCATTGACATTGACCTTGAATATACCTAATGATAAGGCCATAAGCAGTTGCTTTTAAACTACGAGCTAAGTCGCTTAGTTTTTTAAAAGTAGATAATTTTGGTTCTGGACGCTGTTGACAATAACAGGACAGCACAGAGCACAAAACCTCGTTAGAGCATATCACTGGAATTGTTAATATCACATGCATACCTACAAAATTATTAAAAAGTGAAATTCTGATTTCGAATATCTAAAACTCTACTCGCTTTGGAGTACGTACCGTATAATCAAGAGTTCTAGCTGCAAGGGGACCAACCTACTCTAACAGATTCAGTGTCTGACGATGAGTCAGCTGACAGGCTAACAAGCGAGCCTGTGCTCAGGTGAGCATACTCAAGCGAGCGTATCAGTGCGTGCTAAATGAAGGTGGGAATGCAGACAAAGTCCCTTCCTAAAAAAGTGCAAGAAACGTAAAACTACTAAACAGTGGTCATGAAATTTCGAACTTTGTACAAAAGTGAACTGAATCACCTTGGTCTCCGGCCAGCCAAGTGAGAGTGAATAAAAAATATCATTGAAAATTTTTGAACACACGCAGTTTTGTATCTTATCAATTAGCAACTGCATGGAGACCGTTGTGACCCAAGGCGGACAGTTTGAAGCTTGTGGACTAATCGGAGCAAAATGCAGTGCAAAGTTAACGCAGATACTCTCGTAGTGTCTCCTATTCTCACCGCCGTGTCCTTAAACCAGATCTAGATTATTGAGCAGAAATCTGTTTTAGGAGCCTCTATAGACCTCCGTTTCTCGCCAAGCACCAAGAAACGATCCTTACTACGAGACTAACAATAGAAAGGAATAAGTAGAAAATGGGGCAGTGAGCAACGGCATGAACAACCAGAATGTCAGCCTGACCTGAGTGCCAATGACCAGCAGCAGCGGCAGCAGCGCAAGCGGTGTCACAATCAGCACTATGCTGCGCAGGTGATTACGAAGCCAGGCGAGAATCATGGCGACAGGAGTTCTAGTGAGGAGTAGCTAGTAAAAATGATTATAAGCCTATAAGAAGCCACCCGCAATGCTATGGACCTTTCAAATATTTATAGTCTAGTTAAGAGTCTGATTTAGATAGGGTCAATAGATAGCGGCAAGCAACAGGTAAAGAAAGCGAGAACAAGTTGAAAATAAACTCTACTAGCGGCTTTACAATTGGCTGACATTGAAAACCGTCTCATTGAGCTGCAACACGTGAGCTGGATCGGCTCCTCCAGCATGACTCATGCTGAAGCAGCAGCAAATAGTTGTTATTTTTCGAGTTATCTGAAAAGTTCCCGAATTGCAATCAGGGGCGTCGCCAAAACTAAATAGTCATAGAAATTGTTGCGCTGTGTTATTCTCGGAAACAACGGCCACCAGCACAGCTGATAACATATTTGATAGCCACACCATCTGCCTGCCTTAGATAGCATCCGATTTCCGGTGAAATCATCGGAATCCTAGTACCGACCTACCGGTGAGGTCACCTGCTAACCGCTACTTTTGTGTAGACATGCGAGTAGACATTAACTATTTGACACGATGCCGTTCGGTTTAGAAGCTCTTCCAAGCTTGATAAGAACAAAATATTTCCCTATTCAATGAAAAAGAAACTGCACGACAAAGTTCACAAAATAAATCTCGCAAAAAAGTATTTCTAATCAGGAATAAACAAGCAACTATAATGAGAGCTGCATTTGCTTTTTAATTCGAATAAAAAATGTAAAATATAGATAATTGCTATTGCAGTGCAGGCTGTTCACAGTTCAACACACAAAAATGTGCAGAGGATCCTATTTCTGAATATACGCGCTTATTGACATTCTAGAGTAGAGCGAAACTCAGTGGCATGAAATAGTCTATATCTACTACTACCAGCTATTGATCCATGACTAAGTTAAGAACATGGAATTGACGCGAAATACACGAGTATAATGTAAACTGGGCGCAATTCTTGAATAGTCGTGAAACATTATTGTTTGTTTCTGAAATTCATTCACTCCAACCTCCTGCCTCAGCAGGCAACTAATAAAAAAGCAATACGCATACATGTTACTAATAGCGCCCATGCTAGCAAACACAGAAACAGCCCTAAAGTAAAACAAATCATAAAATTTCTTATTGCTACTACTGAAATTTCTCGTGTACGCTAAAAAATAGGCAGAAAATGTACACGAATATTGCTAGGCATACAAAACCGACTAATGAAAATAATTCGGACACAGCTGGGCGAACCGAATGACGAGAAACAGGAAGAGAGATTTAAAAAGGAAGAAAGAAGCATAGGTACGAGTCGAAAAAGGAATTTTAAGAGGAGAAGACACTGAAGAAAGGGAGAGACGGAGAATTAGAAGGGTGCCGCAGACTACGGCAGCAACAGAGCCTCATAGTCAGCCGCGGAGGCTTCAGACTGATGAGTCGGCACAGCGCCCTCATAAGCATTGTCCCAATAGGCTGGCGGCGGCTCTCGATAAGCGTAGCCGGCCTCCTGGTAGCTGGGCGGCTGACCGCCAATCAGCACCAGGTCGCCGCTGTTGATGCCGTCAATTAACAGCCGGTGACGGCTGCGGCGGCTGCGTAGCGACCTACGTCGGCGCAACCGCTCGACGGAGTCGACGTCGCCAGTAGCGCCGGCGGATTCCGCTAGATGCCGCGGAGAGCGCAGACAGATGAAAGCGGCGCCGCACACCGAGACGAGGCCGGCAGCGGCTGAGCAGTAGAAACCGGAGCAGAAGGCCACGGAGACGCTGGCGTCCGGGCGCAGCCGAGTGACAGTCTGCAGGTCGCGCATGAGCTGTGCCGCCCAGTAAGCCAAGCCGCAGACAGTGACGCAGACCAGAGCTGCGGGGCAGTTGTTTGTTTTTTAGTCAAAAGTAAATAAACTGGGAAAATCACAAGGTGAATCACATGGTTTTTTTGCTTTTGTATTAAATTGAACAAAAAAGTTTTATCAATGCATCCAAGTCTACATAGCATGCCTAATTGCCTAGTCGTGTAACAATCAGTTTTAAATTTGTTTAAAACAATTTTCTTTTTTCAGCTTGGGTCATGCCAATGAAATGTTGTATCCCAGATTGTAAGACTAACTATGCAACTAGTGAAAAAGCAAAAGTCTACTCATTCCCAAAAGACCAAGATGCTGCAAACCTATGGCTTAAAAGTCTGCCAGTAAGTTTAAAGGTATGTTGACTATTACTTTGTTAATTCTATATTACTTTTATTGCTAAGGTATGTTTGCCTAAGTATGTTCCAATTGGTGTAAATTAATAATTAATTTGTTTTTTTGTAGATGGTCTCTAAGTATATGGGAGTTTGTATAAAACATTGGCCAGCTAACACTCCCATGATTAAAGTCTGTCGTTATTGGAGGCCAATTCATCCTCCAAGCATCTTCTCTATTGTGCCAACTTCTTCATTGCGCCTGACTGAGCCAAGTACAAAAATATTGATGACATTTACTTAATTAGCTACTGAAACATGAATTTGGGTAAATAGGACAATAGTATCGTAATTTTCTTTCAGAAAAGTACAGGGATGTCAACAGACGTGGGGTTCTACTCAGTCACCGTGGTCAGTTGAAAGATGAGATAGAGGCATTTAATTCCACTGACAAGATCAAGTCATAGTCCAGCTTCATTGCACAAGCTGGCAATAGCAGCTTCTTTACGAATGGAGGATGGCTTGTGCAGCGAAGTGAGTCTGCTGTGCAGTTTTTAATAGTTAATGGCAGAACTGTCGAAGTATCTGTAGTGGTCAACCAGGACTTTTCTGTCAGTGCCCATCATTGCAACACTGCTGTGGCAGTCTCACAGTTATTGGGATTTCAACATCGACTCGAGCGCTTCAGCCAATTAGAAGCTGTGGCTAATCTTGCTCTTCAATCTGAAAAGACCACAAGTAAAGAGCTTGCTGTGCATGTGGACACCATGAAGGAACTATGTTCTGGAGACTCCCGCCAGTCTTTTTTTTCGACAACTAGAGCTCAGTGCTAATCAATCGCAAGGAGTCCGGTACAGTGCACGGGACATTTTGACAGCTGCAAAACTGTACTTTTCTAGCCGCAACGGTTACAATTCTCTCCGAGATGTCGCATGTATGCCGTATCCTGCCACCATCAAACGGCATTTAGATGGGCTTGGCCCAGTTGGAACGGACAACGACTGTCGACAGCTTGTTGCCTCTTGTATGTAAAAAGCACCCCTTTGCAACGCTGCTGTGCCGTAATTTTCGACGAGGTCTATGTTCAGCATTCACTTCGATTCAGTGGTGGTCATATTATCGGATTTGCAGAGGATGCCCGAGATATGTTGGCACGAACCGTTCTGGCCATCATGGTTAAGCCTTTAATGGGAGGCGAATCTTTTGTTGCCAGACTAATTCCTATTTACAGCCTGGCACCCCGGTTCTTACATAACCAAGTAAGCCGGTTCATCACCATCATTCACGAGTGTGGTGGAACTGCTGTCGCCCTTATTTGTGACAATCATTTTACGAATAGAAACTGTTTCGAATTGTTTGAACGGACTGCGCAGAATGCACAATGGCAGGCAGTCAATCCCGCCGATCGCAGCAAGCCACTCTTCCTTCCCTACGACACTGTCCATATCCTCAAAAACATCCGAAATAACTGGCTGACTCAGGGCTACAAAGAAATAGACTTCGTACCTGTACCAGATGTATCATATCGCGCCAAATGGCATGACCTGGTCTTGATTGTGGATCAATCGCGCCAACACATTGTCAGGCCGACATCACTCAGCGTGGTAGCTTGTGATCCTTCTCCATTGGAGCGCCAAAAAGTGAATGTTGTATTGGACGTTTTTAACGAAAAGACGGTCGCTGCTCTGCGTGTCAACGGGCAGTTGGATACCGCAGATTTTGTTGAGTGCGTTACAAACTTCTGGAAAGTAGTCAACGTAAAATCGCCAGAATCAGGCATCCGATTGAATGAACCGAGGCGATTTCCTATCAATGCTACCGATTCCGTGAACCTGGCTTATCTGCTCGATTTCGCCGCCATGGTGGACCGCATGCCTGGTGGGCGAGGTGTATCTCGTGCTCGATCCCTGACTACAGATACACGCAAGGCAGTAGTGCAAACGGCTCATGGGCTGTTTGACCTGAGTAGGCATCTACTAACTAATATGGGCTTCCGTTATGTACTGCTTGGTAAGTTTAATCGGAAACAAATCAAATGATAGAGGAAATTAGTCAAATTTCTTTATACGAGCGTATATTTCACCTTTTGTTTTAAAAGCTGCTTTTGTAGGTGAGTTTCAGTCAGATCGCTTGGAAGGCGAGTTCTCAATTTACCGACAAGGGCACGGAGGTTGCTACTTTATCGGATTCGACCAGATTCTGGCCAGTGCTCGTCTGCGTCGAATGCAAATGTACAGACATCTTCTGGAGACCGATCAAGGACATCAACAATCTGATTGCTGCTCTGTTGGCATGACTGTCATGGACTTCGAAGCGCTTGATCAGCTGCCTGATAGGGCAGCCCAAAGCCTACAGAGCGAAGAGAAAACTGCTCTTTACTACGTGTCTGGCTATATCGCAGCGAAGGAGGACCTGCCACAAGCAAGTGAGACACTAGACTCAGCCTCGCAGTCAGAAGGCAGCGAGTTCACGATGCTACTTACACGTGGACGACTACGCCTGCCACCAGAGTGGATGGTTGTGTTTGCCAGTTTATGCTACGTTTATTTCAATTCGATTAAGCCGCGTTGCGTCAACAGTTGCGTTTCAGCCTTCTCGTTTGTTTTTGAATCATTTATTGACATCGACGTTGCTCTGGAACCTTCACTGTTAAATCAAGAAGACTGGCCAATGTATTTTTCAAAGGCTTGGTTCGCAGAGAATCAGAGCCAGTCAGGACTTTTGGAGCTACGTCACGGCGGCTACGAAAATTACAGCCTTAAATCATTGACCCTATTTATGAAGTGCTCTTTCAAGAAGAACTGAATTTTTAAACTTATGTTATCTTGTTTGAACAGTTTTTTTGTAGTTATTTGTCAGTCTTTGGCAGTTATTTGTCAGTCTTTAGCAGTTATTTTTCAGTCTTTGCAGTTATTCGTCAGTCTTTAGCAGTTATTTGTCAGTCTTTGCAGTTATTCGTCAGTCTTTGCAGTTATTCGTCAGTCTTTAGCAGTTATTTGTCATTCTTTGCAGTTATTCGTCAGTCTTTAGCAGTTATTTGTCAGTCTTTGCAGTTATTCGTCAGTCTTTGCAGTTATTCGTCAGTCTTTAGCAGTTATTTGTCAGTCTTTGCAGTTATTCGTCAGTCTTTAGCAGTTATTTGTCAGTCTTTGCAGTTATTCGTTAGTCTCTGCAGTTATTCGTCAGTCTTTAGCAGTTATTTGTCATTCTTTGCAGTTATTCGTCAGTCTTTAGCAGTTATTTGTCAGTCTTTGCAGTTATTCGTCAGTCTTTAGCAGTTATTTGTCAGTCTTTGCAGTTATTCGTCAGTCTGCAGTTATTTGTCCATTTTTTAGTAACATTGATCAGTTTTGATTGACAGAATGGGCCGCATGAAAAATAAGTGAGGAAATACAGCGCCTATTAGCTTTCTAAAAGGGCATCGTTTTTGCCCTTGTATCTTTGGTGAGTCTTGAGTGCTTAATGCTTTTCTGTTTTTTATTTGTCATTTTCAGGCTGATTTTATGGTTGTAGGTTTGTTGTTGATTGCGTCGAGTTCCAGTGGCTTAGCCAGGAGTTCATTCATGAATGATTTCTTTCTTTAGGCTAAGAAGACATCCGTTTTCTTCGTTTAAAATATTGAGACTGAAACTGAAATTTCTACGTCTAAATTGTTTGTTGCTGAAATGGGGGTATTTGTACTCTTCTTTCGACCACATTCAGTTACAGCCACAAATAACATTTTGGCTGAAAGATGAATAAATTCTGCGCTTCCGAGTGAAAAATTATCTTTCTACATGCAACCGATCAAAAGTTACAAGAAAATGAAAATCGGCCTTCAACTATTTTGCCACCATTCGCGAGTGTAGCGTCCTCCTAGTTAAGTTGTCCTTGACGGCGATTTGCTCTGGCTGTTGAGCCACGGAGATCAAGGCGCTGACTGACTTTCGCAGTGTGCTCCACGCTGCCAGTCTCACGGGACTTTGTCACCAGTTTTCGAATTGCCGCTCGCGATCTTCCATATCTGCGAGCAACTTCGCTGATGGACACACCGACTTCCAGCATTCCAACAGCATGCCATCGTTCAGCATTAGTCATTTGCCGGACCATTTTTGAAATCGTGTGTGTGTATTGGACTGAAAATGTATCCTCTTAAAGTTACGCAGTTTTGTACCATTACACAGACCCAAGGCCCCTAAGTGACAATAAAGATTCGCTGCGTGCCGCAAGTTGCGTCACTCAATAAGTGAGAAAAATTCCATCTCGCTTGGAGGGTGGAACTTTTGACTGTTGCTGAGTATATTCATGTAATAAATTTTTTTTTGCGTTGGGAGATATGTAGGACAGTTATGTACCATATGCACTGACCTACACACGCTCATTCTCTTACTCTCTCTAATGTGACGTTCAAACCTGAGCCTCAAAATAATGTACACTTTGGCACTCCAATATTACGTAATAACAGCTCACGCACTCTGAACTTCAATACAATAAATATCGATGCTAAAGCCTCTGACTGGGGCGAGTTGTTATTTCATTCAGCTTGCATATCTCGCGGCCTTGACTTTACTACTGATACTAAGAATAAAAGTCTCCGTAATCAGCAAGGGCAGTCTCAAGACTAACTACTGACAACTCATTAACATTTTTCTGCTTTGTACTTCATGGTGAATCACATGATGAACAATATGCAACTATTTTATTTGTTTCTTCATACTGGCCAAGTTCAATGACAGATTCTAAAAAAGGCTGAATAAAAAGGTAGGTCCCTCATTGTTATTAAAAGTCTAGGCCTATGATAGTTTTACATTTGCATTAGGCCGAGGCTCAAAATTCTTAAAGTATTTTTTTAAATCCTATTTTTTTCATTACTATTTTGCTCTTTAGGGTACTAAGGTCTATCTTCACATGTATAGGAAGCTCTTCCCTTCAACTCTTGTGGCTAAGGGAACTGAGCGCCAAATTTCGTCTGACCAACTCTCTGAGCTGATTAGTGACGCAGAAAACACTGATGCCATTGGTTAGCAATGCACTCCAGCTTTTGAATAGGCTTGCCAGTGAGTCTACAACTTCTAAGTCCAACACAGGCCAAAACCAACAATGGTCCAATTTAGTGCCAATCAGCAGTCCATGACAACAGGTTCTGATGATCTACTTTATGAGCTATATGAAGAGCAATCTGAGCTCTTGGTAGTGAGCAATCTAAGCTCATGATGATTGTGTTAGTGATGTACAAATGTTTCAGCAGAGTTCTGGTAGATTGCCCAATTCAATTGGTAAATTCTTATATTGAATGCAAAGAGTAATATTAAATATTAATTAACATATTATTGTTACAATTGTTCTTATCTTTTCCTATGAAAGGGAAGCAGCCTTGGTTGCTAATGAGCTAGCATGTGTCTCTGACCTCATGGACTCAAGTGTGCGGACGAGTTTTCTCAGAAGTCAGAAGAAATTATGCAAGACCAATAACGATTCCTTAAATTCAACCACGGCTTGTCAGCGGCAGCGCCAGGGTCCCGGTTACTTGTTCTCGACTCCAATGTGGTTAGTCTCCAGCTAATTAAAATGTCTTAATTATTTTAAATGTCTACACTCCTTAGACTTTAGCTATATTCCCCTCCGACGCTCGCTCGCCACAAACCGTCTTTCAAGTTATATTTAAATTTGCGCCAGGTTTCTAAGAAAGATAAAGTAAACAAAAAATAAATAGTGACATCGTCACATGTGTATACTTATAATTGGTCACAATTTTTCATAATATAAACATTCTGAAATTAAACCTTGCATATTATACTTAATTTTCTGTGAAATGAAATGAATTTATGTGAAATGAAAACCTTTTGCGTTGAGGCACAAAAAAACTTGGTTGGAAAAGTCAGAGCAAAAGCCTAGGGGAGCACTTTGAAATATCATGATAAGGAACTTAACTTATTATGATTTTTATTTATTAGTTACGCCAATCGATTGCCCTGAGTTGTATTTATTCCTTCGTCAACAATTTAGTGTAACGTATTATTATCGTATTATCACTTTGTTTCAAAATTGCTTTTAATTTGTCCACTCCTTTCTCATATAAATACAACAATTAAAATTATTAATTAATATTCAAAAGTAACAAATTAAAAAACTAATTCACAATTTGTTACGTAAATAGAACTAAAAAATTGGTGTTTTTTCTTTGTTAGTTTTTTGTCAATGTTTCGATTCTCCGAGCAAATGCATAATAAATAAATATTTCAATATATTCTGAAGAGCCTAAAATACTGCCAATACTACTTACAACTGTATTCAGTAGAGCATTGAGGTATACCTGTAAATTATATTTTCTCATCCATGCATACTGTACATTGTACATGGATGGTAAGCATCCATCCATGGAAATCGCATGGAAACGTTCATGATCACGGATGGGTCCATAGATGAACAGGGCTGAAACATGCATGGCGTCATGCATGATTCATGGATGCATTATCCATGATGGGAGTCCTGGGGGACCTCGAGATCTTATTCGGATCCGAGAGATCGAATAGGTTTAGCAAAGCTTAGCTCAATGCTCACTACTCACATGTTGCGATGTTACCGGTGGCATTAAACTGGATGACCTTCAGCAGGCGGGCTCGCGGAGCGCACAGATCCAACAGAAGCTGCATGATGGTGAACAGGGCGCCGAGTACAAGCAGGATGAGCATGGTGCGAATCGTAACGATGACGTCATCGTTTACGCAATCCACGTAACCTGAGACGGAGGGGTTGGATTAGACAAATTAGATAGAATGCCAAGATCAAGGAAGGACTCAGGAAACAGGGAAATAGAAGAAAATGACAACCGGGACAAAAAGACACCTAGAGCAGACTTGGCGGCAAGGAGAGATACACCGCTAGGACGACAACTGGACTAGGACGGACAGGCATCACGGACAGGCAGACAGACAGTTCACACACTTAGGAAAGGTATGTCTAACACAAACAGACAGGCAGGCAGACAGATAGATGGACCGTCAAGACAGACATTGGAGCAGATCAAAGGTCGCTTACTCTTGTCGGCCGCCTGCCAGATGAAGCTGATGACGCCACCCCTCGCCCGCTTAATCAGTAGGCCGTTAAACAGGAAGACGCCGACAGGTAAATGGCTCCGGTTGCAGCCGCCGCCGCGCAGCTGAAACCAGTCCAGAGAGCAGCACAGGCAGAACAGGCCGAGCACCAGAGCCGAGCAGGCGACAGACAGCAGGTTCCTAGCCGGGTCTCGGTAAGCGTCCAGCAGGTCGCTGTCTCGACGAGCGGTGAGCAGCCAGCGACGGAAACGGCGCGCGAAGCCGCCTGGACGACGCCTCGTCACCTGCTGCTCTTGCTGTTCTGATGAAGGCTGAATGCATGGTTGTGAAGCAAGCTTGTTGTACAAAAATTCACGTGCTAATTGCCTGCGCTCTAAATTTCACAATTCATATCTATCTTCTTTTAGCCATGTGATGCAGCTATGTGAACAGATTCTGACAGTCACGTGACCATATCCCGACAAAATAAGCCACGTGACCAGACTTGGACAAAGAATGTCACGTGATCAGACACGGACAAAGAATGTCACGTGACCAGACACGGACAAAGAATGTCAGATGACCAGACACGAACAAAGTATGTCACGTGACCAGACACGGACAAAGAATGTCACGTGACCAGACACGGACAAAGAATGTCAGATGACCAGACACGAACAAAGAATGCCAGATGACCAGACAGGGACAAAGTATGTCACATGACCAGAGATATACAAAGTCACATAAAATAATTCACAGAACTAGTGTCTGAGATCGCAACGGCGCAAACAAACCGGCTTAGCTTTTACGAATTGATCGTAATATTCACTTAATCAAATCAGTAAGCAAATAAAAAAGCTAAATTAGCGAAGGCAGAGCTTGGCGGGAAAAATAGCCATTGTTATTTTATTTCTTCATCAACATTATTCGGCAACAAGCAAGTGCAGAACAAACAAAGTCACAAGTGAAAGAATAAAAAAAGACAAACAAGAGAATACGAGAGGGCAACACCGAGCGGTGAGGCAAACAAATCGGCATTGTCAAAGGCAGGGCCGCTGCTAAGTCTAAGATAAACGGATCCTGTTTGGTAGGTTCTAAACTGGATAAAATAGTTTATGATAATAAAAAGTATATTTGCATTGACCTAATTCGTCAAATCTGAAATTATTTAACAATAGAAGGAACAACTAACTAATAACCAGAACCTTACCTAGTTTAATCCGCGATTAACTTTACACTCACAATCAGCTACACACTACTTACTAGTTACTACTTACTAGCGAGCTGTGATTAGTGTAAAATCGAATATTCACAATTCAATGCTCACTGCACAAACCCACTGTCGCAGCTAAATTAGAAAGCCACAAGAAGGGATATTTCAGAATGAAAAGGGTGTTGAGACTGTAATTCAGTGTCGCGATCTGTGCAGTTCCACAATCATTCGAGACGATAAAAAATGACAAAGTTAAATAAACTAATGAAAATACGAAAACTAATGAAATTTATCTTCAATGAATGCAACTCAGAAAAGAAACGTAACCACAAATCTTTAAACTGGTGCGCTTTCTCGTCAGAAAGCAGCAGAAATTAGCTGCGACTGCAAAAGTGAGAAATCTTACAAGAATGCAATCAAGAGCTCAAGACTTCATTGAATCGATACCAATCTAGAAATAACATATCAGAGTTGACTAAAAAATAAATAAATTCCCACTATACCCCATTGTCACTACTGAATTCCCATTTTATTTAATATCGTAACTAGCTGAAATCCGGATTCACGCAAATATCCCAGCCAGCTGAAATCCCGATTGACATAAATATCCCAGCCAGCTAAAATCCCGATTGACACAAATATCCCAGCCATCTCAAATCCCGATTGACACAAATATCCCAGCCATCTCAAATCCCGATTGACACAAATATCCCAGCCAGCTAAAATCCCGATTGACACGAATATCCCAACCAGCTAAAATCCCGATTGACACAAATATCCCAGCCAGCTAAAATCCCGATTGACACAAATATCCCAGCCATCTAAAATCCCGATTGACACAAATATCCCAGCCAGCTAAAATCCCGATTGACACAAATATCCCAGCTAGCTAAAATCCCGATTGACACAAATATCCCAGCCAGCTAAAATCCCGATTGACACAAATATCCCAGCCATCTCAAATCCCGATTGACACAAATATCACAGCCATCTCAAATCCCGATTGACACAAATATCCCAGCCAGCTAAAATCCCGATTGACACGAATATCCCAACCAGCTAAAATCCCGATTGACACAAATATCCCAGCCAGCTAAAATCCAGATTGACACAAATATCCCAGCCATCTCAAATCCCGATTGACACAAATATCCCAGCCAGCTAAAATCCCGATTGACACAAATATCTCAGCCATCTGAAATCCCGATTGACACAAATATCCCAGCCAGCTAAAATCCCGATTGAAACCAATATCACAGCCAGCTAAAATCCCGATTGACACAAATATCCCAGCCAGCTAAAATCCCGATTGACACAAATATCTCAGCCATCTGAAATCCCGATTGACACAAATATCCCAGCCAGCTAAAATCCCGATTGAAACCAATATCACAGCCAGCTAAAATCCCGATTGACACAAATATCCCAGCTAGCTAAAATCCCGATTGACACAAATATCCCAGCCAGCTAAAATCCCGATTGACATAAATATCCCAGCCAGCTAAAATCCCGATTGACACAAATATCCCAGCCAGCTAAAATCCCGATTGACACAAATATCCCAGCCAGCTAAAATCCCGATTGACACAAATATCCCAGCCATCTCAAATCCCGATTGACACAAATATCCCAGCCAGCTAAAATCCCGATTGACACAAATATCTCAGCCATCTGAAATCCCGATTGACACAAATATCCCAGCCAGCTAAAATCCCGATTGACACAAATATCCCAGCCAGCTAAAATCCCGATTGACACAAATATCCCAGCCATCTCAAATCCCGATTGACACAAATATCCCAGCCAGCTAAAATCCCGATTGACACAAATATCCCAGCCAGCTAAAATCCCGATTGACACAAATATCACAGCCAGCTAAAATCCCGATTGACACAAATATCCCAGCCAGCTAAAATCCCGATTGAAACCAATATCACAGCCAGCTAAAATCCCGATTGACACAAATATCACAGCCAGCTAAAATCCCGATTGACACAAATATCCCAACCAGCTAAAATCCCGATTGACACAAATATCCCAACCAGCTAAAATCCCGATTGACACAAATATCCCAACCAGCTAAAATCCCGATTGACACAAATATCCCAACCAGCTGAAATCCCGATTCACGCAAATATATTTACTATTTAAAGTCCTGATTGTTGCAAATATCCCAACTAGTCGAAGCCCCTATCGTCTCAACTTACGGCCAAAGTCTTGAACCCCAATTCGGTAGAATGTGAACCGACAGCAACATCTCATCCAACTCATCTCTACAACAGTCGCGCTCCAGTTAGTCTTCAAGCGGCATCCTGGCCGCCTCCGCCGCTAATCGGGCCGCTGGGCTTCTGTGACAGGCTGAACACAGGAATCTTGACTTCGAACTGCATCTGGTCCGTTGGTAACGGGACCGCCCCATCAACTGGCGGCCGGGGCAGCATTCGCTCCATGCCGTAGCAGCCCCACATGTAGCCCCAGGGGGCGCGCAGCTGCACGTGGGAGTGATACTGGAATGCTGGGAAGGCCTCGCCGAGTTCCGGTTCAATGCCGACAACGCCGCGACCTTTCAGCGTCTCGATGGTGCCGCCGGCGCTGAATATCTTCCAATAGCGCTCGCGCAGCACCACCGGTCTGGCCGACGGGTCCAAATTCTCTAGGCGAATCGTGTAGCGCCAGTGATGCGTGGCTGAGGGATCGCCGCCGCTGCCTCCCAGACCCACTCCGCGCGAGCCCATGTAGAATGGCAGCACAGTGACGCGCACGTGGTCGGTGGTCTCCCGATAGACACAGTCGGCCTGGAGCAAGCGACGCATCTTGTGCAGCCAGTTCTGCAGGGCGGCTGCAAATAAAGAACGGAGTGGAACTTCATGCTATATTTTTGCACGGCTAAATCAGTCGTTTTGAATTAGCTACAGGTGATGCTGATTGCCGAGTAATATAATTGGGCTCACCTGTCGGCCCATAGGTCTGGCCATTGAGCAAGAAATCGGCAAACCAGGGATTGTCCATTGACGGCGGCCTGGATCGCGGCTCGTACGGCAGCAGATCGGCGTGTGAGCAATAGTCCACGGCTGACATCAGAGTGACGGCAGGGTCCGGGCGAACTGGTAAGAAGGTGAAGCCCTCCTTCAGACTGGGATTGGGGTCCCGTTGGTCTACTAGCACCAGATACCAAATGCTGGGAGCCGAGTCTGGGCCTTCCCTGTCCGTCTTCTGCTCCTGTTGCTCCTGGGACTCGTCGGCTGCGCCGGCGGCAGTGGAGGATGATGTCGCATCGGCTGCGGCCGCGGCAGCGGAAGAGGCCTCGGAGGATTTGTCGAATAGCCGAACCTGATTCGTTGGCAGAAGTCAGAAGAATAGAAAGACAGAAGATGTTCACTTTCCTGAATTGCACAAGTTTCCAAATACGAAAGTGCGATAGGAAAGTGCAAAAAACTAGAATTAATAAATGAAAGTTTAGGGAATGAACAGGGAAATACGCGGCCCAGAATATATGAATTGTCAAATAGGCATGCAAAATCAAACAGACCTGATAGCTAGCCAGAACAATGCCTCGATAGCCAAAGAGCCTGTGCACGAAGGCCTGACCAGGTGCATAGCGTTCAGTAGTCTTAACTGGCGTCAAACAGCCGACATGCTCAAGCTTGACTCGCGAGGATGGCATAGAGTAGGCACGCCGGCCACTGCTCAACACTTTCGAGTGTGAAAGTCGGTTGCTGAGCAGACTTTGAGTAGACTGGGTTGCTATGCGCCTACGCTGACAGCTACCAGATAGATTTATTCGGGAGAGAGACAGTGTCAGCAGAATCTGCTGATGATGATGCTGAAGCGGATGCAGCTGCAGCAGTTGTCTCTGGGCAAAGGTTGTGGCATAGCCAAAACACTGACTCAGGGATAGAGGCATGCTGTGATGCTTTGGAGCTGCAGTAGATTACAGAAAAGTGATTAAAGCATGATGATATTATTTATTTATAAAATTAAGCAGTACATGTTGATATGGCACAACTAAAACCATGTTGCAACCTAGTTTTAATAAAAACTATAAGAAATAGACTTAGTAGTTCTTGTTATTTTTTATATAGACTTCGATATATAGTTTTTATGCATGGCACTTTTGCATGCTCGTGGTTCCTACACATGATACTGAGACTAGAATTAAAGATATTGCTTAACTTTTGTGCCCGTGTGACAGCATGAGTTGGGGGGGTTAGCTGTTGCTGAGTATATATGTGAAATTTCTTTGCTATTTCCTAATTATTTCCCAAATAATAATTTTTTGTGTTATATGTTTCATGACACAAGTTTCCAATTCCTAGGCCTATAGCTACACAATTTGTGGTATTGCCCTAGCTACAAAGTTGTCCCAACAGCAAAACCATAGCATGTTTGTAGGCCAATTTCTAATTACAAACTCCTTATTGCTTTAAAAAAAGGTGTCCTTTATACTCTAGAAAGGGTTTGACTCTGGAAATGTAATTGCAAACATAGCAATAAATTAGATAATTTTTACCCTTAAACTTTAAGGTTTGCAAAACTTGCAGCTAGCTCTGTTGATTCAAACTCATTGACATTTGAATCCCCATGCCTCACCTTTGACCATAACTTCAATATGCACTATTGTTAAAAAAATTTATAATAACTGTAGGAGGGCTATTGACATTCACAGATTATTTGATGACACTAGACCTATAGCCAGCAAGGAGGCAATTCTGCCTATTTCATTGACTCCTGAGCACACATGCATATAGATCATATTTAGTTTGTTAGTAAGTCTATTAGGCAAGTGATAATTCAGTTACTTATGTGCCACCCAGAATAATAACAATGAAGATTTATAGTATACATGTTAGGACCTACTGATTTTTCACTTAATGCTCTAATTACATTTTAGCATTACAAAGATATTTCAGCATTCAAGCATTACATTATATTTTAGCAGCATGGTAATGTTTATATAATTAATTAAAATTGAGGCAGGCCCTAATTTTATATAGAAAGTTTTTTATAACTTTATAACTTGAATTCCTGCCAAACACATTTTTCTTGTTTTATCATTTTTTGTCTGTATTGTGTCACCCACATCAAATTTTGCTATAAATACAATGGCAAATTAGCTATAGAATCTTCAACCAGTGCCCTGTACCCTGTTCTGTGGTGAATAATGGAGAAAGAGTTGAAAGAGAAAAGTATCAAAGTGTTTAATTGTTCTTATTTTTAAAGAGAGAAAAGCAGGTCTGTGATTACACATAAGTCAGTAAATATTCGAAAGAATAAAGAAGGAGATATTTATCAAAAGCAGTATAGTTTAATAACTGAAAGAAGAGAGTGTAAATCCCGATTGGTGGAATAGCACTGTGTGCAAATTTGGGCAAATTCAGTCCATTTGGAAGCCTAGAAAGACTGGGGAAAAAACAGAAAACCAGATAGTTTATAAATAAATAAGAAGGGAAATAAGTGTCTTGCCACTCGGACACTCGTGAGAATGCTACCATATTTGGGAAAGAAAGCAGCCTATCTGGCTAAATTAAGCAATATACATAGGCCTATGAAGTAAGAAAAGTACATAGGCCTAGCCAGTCTATGAAGTAGGCCTATAGTATTAGGTAAGTCATTGACAAAAGAAATTAAGAATAAATTTTAAAGGGTCAATTTAAGGTGTGATGAAAGTGAGTTTTTAATATTAATAAAAGAGCCCTACAACAAAATGTCCACATGGTCTTTTTGAATCAATTAATTTGTTTTATTTTAGAGTTGCAACTGGCCTGGCCTGCACCTCCTTGTAACAGCTTAGAAACTTGGAATAATTGGCCTCATAAATTGGAAATATTGTAAATTATAACTAATACTCTAGCGGCGTCTAGCCGCTAAACTTATGTATAAACCAACTAAATGAGAATTATTCTTTGCGCATAATTGCGCATGAAAAGCGCTGTTACATTTCAAGCTTATGTGACCTTACGTGACTTAATGTGATTTAATGCAGTTTTAACCACAGATAGCGTATTTTTTAAAGCGGTGAAATTAAGTGGCGGTGAATTCAGTTACTAGGCCTCGTGTTGAATCAGTTAAGTACTGCATAATGCCGTTATGGCCGTTGAAATAGCATACTTATTAACAATAAAATTATTAACTTATTAACTAATAAACTTATTAACAATTAACTTATTATTGACCCATTAATAACAATAAACAAATAAACAAAAACACGAACTTGCTGTGTTAAACGATACTAAAAATATTATGTGCTTTAATATAACAAGAACAATAACAACTATTCCAAGGGAACTATAATTCTGAATTATAAACTTTTTAAACTTTTTAAATTTTCTGAAATTTTGTGAGTCTTGTTCAGAATTGCATTCTAAGCTAAGCTCATATGAATCTTATTTAAATAACTATCACGCACATAATAAGTCCTCTATTCAATGTACTAATAGACAATAAAATAATAAGTCCTCTATTCAATTCAAATCTGCCAATAGACAATAAAGACAATAGAGTTTTTAGCAATAGGCCTACCAATAGAGTTTGGGCTTCAGGTTGCAGATTTGCTAATTAAATCACCACCTATTGCAATCGGTTTCACTAATAGGTCGGCCATCAACACCTTTATGGGTTGGGTTAGCATTAGGCCTATAGAGGGCTCTATAATGAGGACTGAAATTAAATTTTTGACTGCTAAGTCTAATTAATTTTTTTGTTTTACTTTTTGTCAGATTTACTGCAATCACGACTTGGCTTAGGAACAGCTAGGTCGTTTTTATAAAAACTTTTTAAGCAAATAAGTGCAGTATTCAATAACAAGAACAGTGTTTTTATAATTATATATCAAGCATGCTATTGTAAAGCCTTTTTACATTCATATTTTACTATTTATTAGTTGTTGAAGAGCTGACAAAACAAGGTCATCAAAAAAGTGTAGTACACACAAAGGACAGCAATCAAAGTGCTGATGTTGTGGCTGCCTAGAAACTGAAGAAGACTGGCTATGTAGCTCTGCCTTAGATAGGCCTACCAATTTCCTTGGTGAAATATCTGAGAGTGTTTGCTCATCCCACCTTTCTGCCAAGAACTCTGAACTTTGCATTGCTTAAATATAGGCCTAGTAGTAATAACTGCTAGGCCAGCCACTCCTCACATGCTTTCTCTAGCACTTACCCTACAAGGGTACCTGGACACTTTGTCATCCAGATGACGATCTGTCCAATATCTTAGAGGGTGGATGACGAAGAGACTTAGACTTGTGGACACTTCGTCATCTATAAAACAAATGTTTTCAAAGTTAGAACAGAACCACCCCTCTCTCCCCACCCCTCCTCACATCATACAACAATACAAATTACACTGTGAAAAGGAAAGTTCACAGTGTCACAAGGCACGCCGAAGAGCCAGCTTCCTGAAATTGTCGATTGCTCTTGTCCAAGTTTGATGCTCGCCAAGACCAGCATCGGCGAGCAGGCACTCGACATAGCGGTGCATCCTGGCCTGCCCTCGGCGCAGGGGACCCTGCATGGTCAGCAGCAGGACGTCCTGCGCCGGCTCTGGACAGTAGGCCCCGGCGTGCACCACATGGCCTGCCAGCTGCAGCCGCCGTCTCCGAAGGGTCTCACTGGGTGGGTGCAGCCCAGCGCGATAGTAAAAGGCGGCGTTGGAGACCCGCTCCGGGAAGTGGATGCCAAAGGCCGCGCGTAGCAGGGCCGAGTGCGCCAAGTCCAGCTGCCTCTCCAGAGCCTCCGTGGCCGTCCAGGTCTCGGCGTTGTACATCAGGACGGTCTCGACCACCGCCTGGAACAGCCGAGCCCTGAGTCGATCAGGGAGGGTCTCGCTCCGCAGGACCGGCCGGATAGTCTGCAGCGCCCCCCACGCCAGGCCCCTGCGCCTCGCCAGATCTTCTGTGGCACTTGGGACCAGCCCGCCGAGATGAGTGAAGCGGGTGCAGCAAGGGAGGGGAACTGCTTGGCCGTCGCTAGTGCTGCAGGTGATGTTTGCAGGCAGCTCTGCAGGCACCATCAGCACTTCCGTCTTCTTGGTGTTGATTACGAGCCCAACACTGGCTGCCACTGCCACTAGATGGTCGAGCATCCGTTGTGCGCCTTCTACTGAGGAAGAGAGCAGGGCCAGGTCATCGGCATAGCCCAGCAGGGACAGGCGCCTCTCCAGGTGTTGGCTGCTCGTTCGTCTGAGCAGCAGGAAACTGTCCGCGTCTGATGGCAGCGCATGCCGCAGCACCCAGTCAAGGACCACCACAAACAAGAAGGGCGCCAACGTGTCGCCTTGCAGCACCCCTGATGTCGTGTGGAAGGAGTCCGACGGCCCGTTAGGTGTCATCACAGCGGCCACGGTGTTCACGTAGAGCGCCATGACGGCGTCCACAAGACGCTGTGGGGCATGGTACGCCCGAAGCACTCGCGGGATGACAGCGCGCGCCACGGAGTCAAATGCCTTGAGGAAGTCTACAAAGACACAGATCAGCGTGGCCTGGTGAGTGCGCGCTTCTTCGATGACACGTCGGAGGGCGAGGATCTGGGTGATGGTGCCCCGACGTGGCCGGAACCCATTCTGCTCGGGCCTCAGGTATGGGTCCAGCACTGGCTGCAGCCGCTTCAGAAAGATCTTGTTGAAGAGCTTGGCAGCGCAGGACATCAGGGAGATGCCTCGGTGCTCCTCCTTCCGCGTGGTGCCTGGTTTCTTGGGGATTGCAACCATGTGGGCTGTCGTCCACTCGACTGGGGCTGGGTCTCTGTCCAGAACCCGGTTCATGATGTTCGTCACCGCTTCGGCCACTTGCCTGATCCGCAGGGCCTCAACGTGAACCTTGTCCGGGCCAGTAGCCTTCCCTCCTGCTGAGCTGTTCGCCACCTCTAGCACCTCGGCCACGGTGATGGACCGAGCGTTGTTCGACAATTCCATGTTGCTAGCTTCAGCTCACCTTGTGGTACAGCGCAAGCCCATTGACTGTTGGGCTCTGGGTGGTCAGAATCCCCGGCGCCACTCGAAGAATTCTGTTGGGCCTCAGCTCTCAGGGGGTGCTGCTGAATGCGGCGGCACGCACGTCTGGCAGCACGGCGAGATGCGCGGATGGCAGCTTGGTGTTCAGCACCTTGAGCAGCAGAGCAGGCGAGGGCTCGACGAGCAGCACGGCTGGCTTTGCGGCAGACCACACAGGGTGTTGTGCCACAGTTGGCATGGGCAGACTGCGCTGCATTCCGCTTCTGTCTGCACCGCCTGTTGCGCTCCCATCGTCGCTCTCGTCTGCGAGCCTCGCTTCGTTGCCCCCTGGGAGTTTTGGCCTGGCTGCAGTTGGCTGCCGCAGCTTGTGGGCGCGGCACTCCAGGCCTACCTGGGCGGTATGGACTGGCTGCAGTCATCTGCCCGCCAGCTCCGCCGGAGGTTGCAGCCGATTTCACGTCAGCTGACATGAAATATAGTATGGCCCTGAAATATAGTATGGCCCTGAAATATAGTATGGCCCTCACATCATGTTGGCACCTATCTTTCAACACTTATAATGAAATCAGTTTTGACACCTCTTTGATAATTTAGAGTGTGAAGTGTGTTCACACCTCTGCCTCACCACCCATGTCCCCACCCGTCACTTTATTGAGGACGAACTTGATTGCTTGTTATTAGAATATGACCAAATACTGACCAAACTTTAAAGCATGCCAATTGGCTGGGTGACGAAGTGTCCTACCTTCCAAGTGGATAACAAAGTTGTAAGATGATGAAATGTCTAGGATCCCCCTGCAAGCAAGGCCAGGCCTAAACCTCAACTTGGCTGCAAGCAAAAATGCAGGCTAGAACAAAATGTTGTGTGATTCTAGGCCCTATGGTTTTCTAAGCTGACAAGCAGAAGGTAACAAAAAACATCAATAATTTCATTATATTCTAGACCTATTCTAGTCTTGCTTATAGTTAGGCTTATGTTGTAGCTAGAGTGCAAGCTAGCTAAATCTATCAAGGCCTACTAAATATGAAATGTAGATTACTTATTCAACATTTTGTGACCTACTTTCTAATGACTGTGCTCAATTCTTTGTTCCCTGCATCAATCATCAAGGTCTTAACAATAAACATGAAATTTTTTGGTAGGCATTTGCCAATGATAAGCAATGACCCTTTAAAACCTTTTGTCTGAAGTAAAACTTTCTATAAAGAACAAAAAATAAGGTTCTTATTTTGCTTATTGTGACTCTTAATACCAGCAGACTATTTTACATTTTTTTTCTGTAAGTTGATCAAGGTAGGTTAATATTAATTATTCTACACGTATTTTTCATTTCTGATTCAATTAAAAAGCAATTCACTCATATTGCACTTTAAAAAGCAAGTAAACATTTATATATACTACAGGTTTCATTACAATATAAGGTTGTTATTCATGTATCATTGTATATGTACCTTAAATCAAGACTTATTATACTATTGTAAAGTAGACTGAATGTGAAATGGCCTTTACATGGCATATATCTGTATATGGACTAATTTGGGACTATTTTTATGATTCATTGCATTGCATCCATTGAATATTTATATAATGTTTACATTTCTAGATATATTAGTAATATTGGTATTGTCCAATAAATTTTTACCTACATGTCTCCTATGGCTTTCCTTATTGCTAATTAGCTGTTTTATTTAAGTATTTTTCATTTTTGAAAAAGATGATTAGCAAGGGCCATTTGATATAGTCAATTCATATTGACATAATTTGATAGCATTTATTGCTTTCAAAACATAATCTGAGTCAGTTTTGTTATTATATTGTTGTCCTTCTATGATTCTGCATTTGCTGTTTGTCTTGCTGTAGATATCCACCTTTCTGCTCAACAGCCAATAATACATCACAACTGGAACCTAGAATATGTTGATCCCAAAGAAGGACCGAGTGGCCGTCTATGAGCGACTGTTCTCAGATGGCGTCATGGTGGCCAAGAAAGACTCGCGGCCGAATGTAAATCATCCCCAGGTAATTAAGCATCATCAACTGCAAATTATTATTTATTTACCCCTGAATCCTCGACTAGAGGCGAGTTTTGATGTATTGAACAGCAATTTCCTATGTTCCTAAATCCAGCTGTCACTTTTGCCAGATCCCCACTGCATCCCATTCATCCCATTCTACTCAGGTGAGCTCCGTGCGCAATCTGCACGTGATCAAGGCTCTCACCAGCCTGAAATCGCGCGGCTTCGTGCGTGAACAATTCGCCTGGCGGCACTATTACTGGTTTCTAACCAATGAGGGCATTGAGCACCTGCGCAAAGAGCTCCACCTGCCCACCGAGTGCGTGCCCAGCACATTGAGCCGTCGTGGCGGCGCCGGGGGTCCTCGCGGAGCAGGCGGCGCGGCTGCTGACACCGAGGAGCAGCCCCGCGCTGGAGGTCGCTCGGGTGGCGGCCAGTCTGAGCGCTTCGCTTACAGGAAGACGGCGCCAACGTCAGCTGATGCTCCCGATGCTGCCGCTCAGTAGTCTTTGTTTGCTCACTGACCAATAGGCGTTGCGTGTCTAAATATAAAGGCTTTTACTGCAATTGTTGCGCCTTGGATGAATGGATGAAAATAAATTAAATTTTTCGGACATTTGCTTTTCGTCTCGATCATTTTTTGCGTAAATAACTAAACTTTTTAGCTCCGTTTGCTCTACTGTATGTGGATTAGTATTGAGTAGTATTCGCTGGGGCTTAATACTTTTTATATTGACCACCTACCCCTACTAATCAATAATAAGCAATTTAATTTAATTTAATTTAGTCGATTAAATTCATCTTGCCAGACCCAAAGGTCATTCACATGGTGCAGTTTAAAAGCTGATCTTGAAGTAGCGAACAAATATCATACTGTTCTTTCTGCTCTACGGGAGGTACTTCAATCCTTTTCGTGTGCTTTCAATCAAGTCCAGGCGACGTGCCCATAGAGGCGCAGATGCTGACAGTACAAGCGTATAAACTGCTTTTGCCTTGTCTTGTGTTGCCGTCCAGCCAACAAACCAAGGCGCGCGTCTTTAAAGATTATTCCATAAAGACTTGTGCGGTACTGTACAGCTGCAAATACGATTGTATCTAAACGTTTCCATGTCTTGAAAATCAGTACTGCAAACTGATTTTCTATTCTAAATATTGCTCCTGTGACGTCAGCGCCAGCTATAGACAAGTCTGAGCAGTATGAGGTGCCCTGAAACAGTTGATCAGTTTTTTTCTTCCGTAGTTCTATCAATGTTAAACACATTGAGTTTTTCATTTCCCTAAAAATGTAGTTTTTTTATGAGCGTCTCGTGTTCTTATTAGTTTCTTATATCATTCGCCAGTAGGAATGTTAGATTGTTTTAATGCCTTGAGTATAGTTTCAATTTTGTAGCAAATGGTCAGCAGTGCTTACTTTTCTTCTACAATAGAGAACAAAATAAATGTATATCTGTCCTTACTTATAGCTTTTCGACGAATCAATGCGGTCTGCAGACAATCGGTGGGAAAATATCGGCAGAAAGCAGGCGGGAAAACATACCGCAGCCAACCGAGTAAATGACGAAGGGGGCATGGTCGTAATAATAAGATTCCCTACCTCGAAATTTAGTTAACCAATCGACTGCAATTAGATTTAATCGCGATAACGTCTATTCGAAATGCTTTAATTGGTACGCAGTGGGCAACAATATTAATTGCTCTTGACAAGCTTCTATTTCACCACCATCAATGCACGATGCGGCAAGAGAGTTCGAATTTCCGTGCCTAGAGCGGCGCCAGCATCCGGTCGAATGTGCAGCTATCTCACTGTACTCTAAATATAACAAGCCTTTGTGTACACATAGCATGCGCATAAATTGGAAGGGCTTTGCACAGTGGCTATTTTATATAAACAGCTCATGGCACCAAACGAGAGAGCAGTGTTCTGGTTATCTACCTGCCTAATTGTTTAAGCTACCAAAAGCTAGGAAGGAGTAAGAAGCTTGGCTGCAAATTTACTCTTGCTAATTTGATATAAAAAATTTGCGTGCTCACTAGGACTATCGCGGTGAAGCGGTGCGTCTTGCCGCCCAGCTTCGAAGAATACCACCTGTAAAATTCAATTAAAAGAAATCAATAGAAATGCGCGTGCAGAGTTTCCGCTCGTCAATCAGCCCAGCTAGAAGCCTGGCTCTGCTGGTGCTGATGAAACTGGCCAACCAGTTTGTCACATTTAACTACGCTCTATTTAACTCAAACATCTACGAGATGGTGAACGGGTCAAGCAGCAGCTGGAAAGCAACAACCCTGCAGTGTCGAATGAAATCTTCCTACGAGATGGACCGTGCGCCCGATGATCCTATGAAGGCGTACATGTTTCGATACGTCTACACTTTGTCCGCTATCGGTGGAATTCTATCCAGCGCCACACGAAACCGTCGCCTGGTTCTTACTATTGGCGGTTGTACTATGACTGTGTCCGCACTGGCTGTCTTCCTGGTGCGAGCCCTCGGCCTGGCCTGCAACCGCGTCGCCTACGTCCTGGCCTGGCTGCCTTATCCTGTCTTCATGGTGATGGTTTTGGCTCCTCTACTAGCCGCCTTCGCGGACTGTCGGCTACCATCCTTCGGTCCGCAGGGCGGTCGGACTTTCGCCATAGTGATGTACTACGTGGCCTCATCCAGTACAATTTGGTTCAATATGTGGGTCTGGAAGCTGGCTGATATCTTCAGGTAATAAAATTCTCTTATCGCTCTCAGCAACAGAAAGGATCATCATTTCTGGCATCATATTATTATCATAGAAATCATCAATTGTATGTTAAGCAACTCTCATTTCCGCTTAACTACGAGTAACATTAAAAATTCTTGAACATTCTGTTGACAATTTTCACAGTAAACTACTCCGTCTACTGACTTTGAGAAGTGTAAATTCTTTCGAAAACACAAACTCAAAGAGAAAAGGATCAGCTGGTCTTCTTGGAATAGGGATCACAGGGTTACTTTGTACATGTACTTAAAGATAAAACAGATCACTCGCTCGACACCCGACCTATTTTGTGTCCAGGTACAATCACAGCCACGAGCTCATCGGGGTGGTCGCAGTCGTACTCAGCATCACCTTCGTATTCGCTACTCGCCTAATCAGCCCGTCCGCAGCTGGCGCTCCTACTGCTCGACGAAGGTTCGAACTGCCCACAATGCGACGCCTGTTGCGCTACTTTCTAATCCTCACTGCCTTCACTCTGTTTCTGGTGAACCTCAAAGATGATCACATTGTGGAATACCAAAACGAGGCAAAACTATATATGAAAGCAAACGCTACGGATCAGTTCAATCGGGATGTTCGCCGTGTATTCGACGAGTGGAACGTACCAAGGATGGTCAACATGGCCAGCATGTTGCTGGCGTCGACCCTGATTGCTGTGCATTCCGGCTCAAATATGCTTCGTTCGTCAACTTTGCTGAGGCTTACTTTCCAGGTATGGGAATCTTGCACCGGTGATCTCGTGAAAATAGTTTCTGGCCAGGGCTCCTGTTTTTAAATGGACTGAAGGCCAGTAACACAATTTCGTAGGGATTTTTTAGATAAACAGTTCCGCTTGATGACGAATTCTTTTTTGTAAATTACGAGTATTTTGCCTGTGCTTTTGAAAGTAGGCAAATCGTAATTCGCAAGGTTATCAAGTCTGGGTATTCACTTTAGCATGAGAACACTTACCATACGATATATGTCTGTCTAGTAGTCAGTAAAGCGGCAGTCTTCATTCAGATTTTGATTTCTGCTTCGCATTTTGTTAAGCCCCTGCTAAGTATGTGTATTTTATGTCTGCTACTGAAAACTCCCAACCCAAACAAATCACGCAGACCCGCTTGCTGTCGGGTATCGCCCTAGGGGCCATAGTCGCAGCCTTCTGTCTGGCCTGCGACCTGACGTTTAAAGCATATTCAGCCAACCCGCTGCCCTCGCTGGTGCCGGCCCTGGCCTTCAGTCTAGCCGGCTTCGTTGACGGCTGGGTCGAGATACTCGCCATGGTGGCTGTTTATGAGCTAGTTTTTTCGATCGCGACGGAAACGCATCGCGACTTGCTTGTTGGCATTTCGCTCAGCCTCTGGAGCACCGCCTCGGTGCTGCGCCAGCTCCTGCATTCTGGCCTGCTGCCGCTGATTGTTCCACAGGAGAGCAGCTACAAAGGCCACACTAGATACTGCGCTACACACATCATTGACATTGTGCTGTGCATCGTCTCTCTGGCCTACACGCGGCTGGTGTCGCTGCGGCTCGCCGCGCCCATCATGCTCGACGAGGACGGCGGAGCCGCGGACAGCGAAGAAGAGAGGGCAGAGGAAGACAGCGCTGATGAGGAGATGCGGTCGTTGATTCCAGATGCACGTTTGCGCTAGGAGACCAGCTCGCTAGATTGCTATCTAGCCAGAAAACTTCTCTCTGATGACCGAATTAGCCTTCTAAACTCTAAAGCCTGTGACTAAGATTGGATTCCACTCGCAAATTTCAGTATTCACCTATTTCCTGCTCGTTGCATTACGGAAAACTACATGATGGAGCTCAAAAAACCGATCCGGCTAGCTGTAATAGTTATCGAGATTTGGAAAGACTTTTACTCTATTATTTACATCTTAAAACTCCTGGTGATCCTGTGTCAATTGCGACTCTTGCAGGTGCATCTTAAGACGATCCCAGATTGTATTTCTTTCATCGAGGATGAATAATTAAAAAATCAATTCTCTTAACTTTCATTTGCTTAATAATGTGGTCGATGTCTTCAGGAAAACGTAATTTGGATATCAGCCTTTTCCATACCATACGCTATAAAATTACCATATTATAATTACTGTACATATCATTCATTCTCGAATGTACTAGCATAGTTTATAAAGCATGTCAAATTATGTGAAGTATGTCCAATGCTCGTTCACACGCCATCAAGCTAGGCTGGAAAACACGATTGTGGATTCTTTTAAATGTATTTATTTGAATCATTAATTTGAACATCAAATTAGTGTACACCAAAAATGAGTGATTCGACGGCAGTGTGCAGTTTGTGTGATGAAACGTGTCTCAATCAGCTCATATTTTAATGGAAGCCTGTGCAATCGCAGAGATCAAACTTATCTGCAAGAATCGATGATTGATGATGGCATCTTCGAGTTCTAGCTTGTCGCTCCCTATATCTAAATATGGACAGATGGGCGCACGATGTACAAAATAAATGGCTCTCTCTCCCATCGATTGACATGCCGCTTGCATCAGCCATGCACTGTGTCGAGGCGTGCAGTTAAGAAAAAATTGCTCACTGCACCAATTAGAGCGATTCCACTCAATAATGATTGCGAATGAATACTTTTTGGTCAAAACACGTGCTCCGACTCACGCAAGGCATGCATTCTCCGCTATGCTTTGTTGCTGCTGCTGATCAGATGCACGTGCTAACTGATCTGGCTGGCACGGCTGCGAGTATAAATACGAAGCCCTGGAGGTTCGTCTCGCATACCAAAGTCAGTTGGAGAGTTCCCGACAGGTTTTACTTTGCATTCCCTGCTTTCCTCCATCCAAGAGCCATTTAGCTCAGCATCATGGACCCAATGTCTGGCTCCTTCAGCGATCTTACCGGTCTCATCAGCGGCGCAGTGTTCTCGGACGCCAACTCGTCCTTCGGCGGCGTCTCCTCCGTGTTGCTGACCGGCTCTTCACCGCATACGTCGGTCACCACTGTGACTACCAGAGCTTCTGGTGGCAATTTTAACTGTGGTGCTGCCGATATTGACTCTAGCAATCCCCCTTCAGCACAATCAACGTTGCGACGTCCACGACTGACACCCGCTGCCTCTGTTCAAGTGGCTGCTCAAATGAGGCACCAGGCGTCAATTGCCGACAGTCTCTGCCGTTCGGAGACCGGCACGAACGAGATCTCTATGCCTGACGATGCTACATCGTGTAGCGACAGCGTCCTGCTAGCTGAGTGCCTACTCCGAGTTCTGCGAGTTGCTGAGGAAAATGTGGACAGTGCAGCCTCTGATACAGACTCAAAGGTGGCAGACTGTTGTGTGTATGCCAACTGCAACTGCACCCAGCTGACAGCGAGGCCATCTGACCTGGTAAAAGCCGCTGTTGCTGAGGAAAACAACCGGTCTGGTGTTTGTACCATCGTCCTGACCCCCGGCAGCGGCGCTGTTGACAAAAATGCATCGCCTGACAACGGCAGGAAGAGAGCTGCAGCCTCGACCAGCAGTGGCTGCAGGTGCTGCAGCGTTTCTTAAATGTCTTGCTGGTCCCTTGAGTGTCCCGGCTGTGCGAATTGTAGGCATGCAATCTAATTCCCATCGTAGGAGATTCTTAATATCTCGGCGCATGTGATATGAAGAGCTAATATTTTATTGTCAATTAATATTAAGTGCTATCGTACACTGACGACTGCGCTATATCCGGCTCTTTCAGCCTGTAAAACGAACTCATTTACTGTACCCAACATTTCCAGTGTTTCGTTTTACTTTTTGTTTTTCTTTTTCGAATTCGGCCAGTTCTGCCAAATATTTTCTGTTTTTTTTTCTTTGCAAAATACCGTTCCACATTTTACATTCTTCCTTATTTTTCTGAGCCAATTTCTTCGAAAAATAAATTAATACTATAAATTATGAGTGCTGGCTTGTAATCTTTATTTATATCCTGTTCCGATATGCGGTGTGTAATAGTGTTTACACATCGTGTAATAGTGTGTAATAGTGTAGCGAAGTACATTATTACTAATGCTTTCTGAGGAGTCACTTGCATGATCAATTCAGATGATTTGGGTGGATAGGGAGAATGGTAAGGCTCGTTCTCATTACCATAAGCAATCGTTTTTAGCTGTGTGTACATTTATTTATTGTTCAAAAAAATCGCTGGAAAGTGTTCCAACCTTGTTTGATATGAGTAATGAGCCATAATAGCCACTAGAACGAGTCAATTCTGGGTAAAATAATGGGTAAAATTTAGAAAATAGACATGCGTTTAAGGTGACATACACTAGCTCGTATTTATGCACTTTTAATTCGATGAAACCACACGTTGCTGCTGATTAAAGAAAATAAAATAAAATATTCGTGTGCTTACATTCATAGTTGATTCATGCAACTCTTAAACCCTTTCATGCAATTCCAGCATCTAAAACCCGTCTTGCATTAAAAAAGTGTTTGGTTAATGTATGACGTCGACGTCACATTTTCGGAACTCTAAACTGCCTGAAGAAACAAATAACGTCGAAGAAACACGAAAAATGCTATTACAGTATTTTCGACTGTATAACGACTGTGTAACGTTAAGCCCTTGAAAATATTTGCACGATTTGTGGTCAAATTCTGTTTTCTTTCTATCGATATGTTATAATTACGAGCGCACTATAATTACTAATTTACTGATGAAAAAGATGCACATTTTCAAAATTTAGATATTTTACAACTGGTCTGAGTATATCTGTTTAGGGGCTAAAAGTGAGCAGTACTGAACAAACAATTTAATTTTAGGTTAAAAAATATAAAATAATATTGCTAAAGGTCACCCCAACAAACTCGTTAGGGACGTCATTCATGATTATTATTCCTGGAAACCGCGGTAATTCAAAATGCACCAAAAAAACAAATCAGCACTTTTGTGAACCCGTCTCGTGGTAGCACAAAAGGATGATAGTGATTGCAACACATTTTTACTAAAGCAATTTTTTACAGGAATGTTCAGAATTAAGATCCGAAATGTCTTCGAAGTTGCTCTTCGAATAAATTTATTGGCCCATCTCTGTTTGACAGCTATAGCAGATTTTCCAACTCAAGGTAAGCAATCTTTAAGAATATTTACGTTTTCATAGTAGCCCAGTAGCTAAACTGTATTTCATATAACTGACGGGACTATAGTTTTTGTACATCTTTGTCAAGTTTTTTTCTCATTTTATAAGCCCTAAGGCAGGCAGGAAAAATATTACTATTAGCTAGCCGAACTATTACCTCAGGCCCCATATAAGTAATATTTAATGTATGTTAGAATCTAGCGAGAATGTGTATTGATTGACTTTTTATTGTGAGTATATTGTATTGTCTGTTGTTTATTGTACTTTTGTCTATGTTAGTTCACTTGTATACATCTGAAAGCAATGGTAATTTCGAGTGCAAATGTGGAAGTCTTATTTTAAAATTGCTGTTTGTGTTAGTCCTAGACTCAGAAAACTTAAATGCAAATTTAAATTGGTGGATTGGATGCTAGACAATACTTTATATTACAACAATTTCATCATTCACTTTTGTTGTCCACTTTGCACTATGTTATTTAGCCAATTGGCATGCTTTAAAGGGTCCCAGGTCATTTCGGTGACAAGACATTTCGGTGACAGTCATTTCGGTGACAGAATTGGTCAGTTCGGTGACAACTATTTTTGTACCTAAATATGCTGAGAAAACAGCCTTCTACGATCCAGCAGCTGCTTAAAGCCTACACTTGCCTTGTCAATCCAAAACTTGAAAAATGATTATTATACACATTTAATTAGCAACGAATAACTATTGAAACTATTGACTACTCATTAAATAATTTAATAATTTAACTCATTTAAAGTAAAACCCAGACTTAATCAGAGCGATGCAGCTTCTTATTAGTACTTATAGCATTATTTAATTAATACTTTATAAGTGTGCATAGTTAAAATGGAAGGCCGTTTTTTAGCATATTTAGGTGCAAAAATAGTTGTCACCAATTTGACTAGGCCTAATTATGTCACTGAAATGACTTAAGTTGTCACCGAAATGACTGTCACCGAAATGTCTTGTCACCGAAATGACCTGGGACCCTTTAAAGCTTGGTCAGTTTGTCATCCACCAATAACAACCATAATTTTAACTAAAATAATTTAGACTTAATTTTACCAATGCTGCTCTGTAAAATTATATGTAAAATAAAGAAAAATTATAATAAAACTTGACAATGTCCTCTCCTCATTTCTCATTCTAGACTTGGGACCAGACAATTGCATAGTTAGGACTACAGAATTTGTTGTATCATAGCTATATATCTCATATCAACAATTAATATGAAATGCTCTAAAGGCACAAATATACAAATAAGCAAGGATGCAAGAAAGGGATAGTAGGGAGAAAAGTACTTGTTTTTTGTTTGGTTTTCAACATTAATATTCTTCATAGATGCGCAACACTCAGCCAAGTGAAATGAGGGCCACACAAAGTAAGTTGCAAAATCAACTGACATTGGGCAAAAAATCAAAGAGGGATCAAGGGACAGAGGGAAAGAAAAAAGCACAAAGAAGTGAAAAAGTAGAGAAGGAGAAGAGAGAAGACTAGGATATGAAAATTAGGATAAAGAAACAAGTTTTTAGTCATACAAAAGTAAAGAAACTAACTAAGCTGTAGAAGAAAAAACTAAGTTGCAGATCAGCAAAAACAAAGTACCAGTTTAGTGAAAACTAAGTTGTAGTTTAGGGAAAATTTAGTTTGTAGTTTTGGGAAAATTTAGTCACTGTTGAGTGATTACTAAGTCACAGTTGAGGGAAAACTAAGATGGAGATAAAGGATAACTAACTTGCAATTGAGGGAAAGCTAAGTCTCAGTTGAGGAGGTGAGGGAAAGCTAAGTCTCAGTTGAGGAGGTGAGGGAAAGCTAAGTCTCAGTTGAGGAGGTGAGGGAAAGCTAAGTCTCAATTAGTCAATGCAAAGTATTTTTTGGCTCTTTTAGCTTGCCAACCACAGAGGCGCAAAAACTGATTTAATAATTAAAAGTTACATTGTAGGATAGGTCTCAAAAGCCTTGCAAAATGTTGTGCATGTTTGGGATAAGGGTGCTTTGTACTTGATTTGGAATGCAATGAGAGTACAAAGGTCAGACAGTGCAAATAGGTGCAAGGATTGATTAAGAGAACAGGTGCCAACACAAGTTCTCAAAAATACTTAAAATAAGAAATAAGACATTGGGGGTGTGAAAATTTGAAGAAGTGTAGGATGACAAATTCATTTGAAGGATCAATCTACTGTAAATGCAATTTTTGGCCTTTAGAAATATAATTTTGGCATTTGACTTTCTTTCAGAAACTTTGAAAACTTAAGGAAGTTTTCAGACAGTGTACTAATTTTAAGCAGAAACCAAAAGTTTGCTTCAAATAAAAAAAATGCAAAATCAAAATGCTTACTCTTTTGGAATTTCAAAACTGAAACCAAATTTTTAGAAATAACACTACTTTGTCTAACACTAATAAAATAAAGCAGGTTTTTCACCAAGGCAACTATTGCTGCTGTATCTTGCAATTTTCAGGCATAAATAAATGTCTATGCCACTTCCAAACTTGTAAAATTGGTATTTTTGTTATAATAAGCCTATTATATAGTCACATTCATATGTAGTCATAAGCAAACTCGAATTTCAGCTGTATCAATTAATTTTAGTTAGTGCTCCATTAGCTAGTTTTTTTCCTAAAGTTAAGGGCTTAATCTAAATATCTTTAAATTATTTTTTTGTCAAATGCTCCAATAAATTAAATATTTTATATAGCTAACATAAAGAACCTCCACCTAAAGATGTTTAGCCATTTAATACTTCTTGGTTAAAACTATACTTTATTAGTTCCATTATTTAAATTATACATTGTTTAAGATTTTATAGAAATTTTATAGAACATAGTAAACAAAAATATATTGACCTACAGTTTTCTTTTTTGTCTCTTAATTCACAATTATAATTGGTTTCAATTAATTTTTCAATGTCATAAAATGTTTAATGTTTGAATTTCACTCTTGCCATCTATTTTAACGTCTTTAGGATTTAAATTGGAAAAAAAATATTTGTTCTAAAATATTTATAAATTAATTTATTTAAATAGTTACTACAATTTGAATGAACATAAAATCATATTCTTCAGAACATTTTTACAATAAGAATTAGAATTTATTATAATTGATATATATTAGCAATAGCTAACATGGTTATCAATATTCTAGTTTAAGTACTTTGATCCAGATTTGATAGATTTGCCAAGTGGACCTAGATGACTACCTAGTATATTTTGAACTATATTTACTCATATTTCTAACTCTATGTCTTATTAGTGGTGTTGATTTTATGAAATAATGAAACTCAAATAATTAATAATTTTACAGGTTTCTTTCAAACTAATAAAGTTTTGAGCTTGGCACTAGATGGCACAGATGAGTTCTCATCTGACCTCTTTCCATCATTAGGGTGAGTAGTGTCTTGTTTCCAATGTTTTTAGTGTGATCCCATTAACTAATCTGAAACATGTCATGTTTATTTTCGCTGCAGGTTGGATGAAGGCAGAGTCCCAGCCAGTCCAGTTAGATTTGAGCCTCCCTATTTGGACTTCAAGGAGCAGTAAGTGTTATGCAATCCATTAAATCATTAGTTTCTATTCTGTGCAGAAGGCAACAAAACTGACGATCAAATATGTACGATTGTTTATTTTTATCTCCGTTGCCGCAGTCACGTTGGCCAGCCGCACCTGGAGCAGGTGACGCTAATCAATGGGCAGGAGCAAAAGCCGGTGCAACTGTTGTCTATATCGGCAACTACGCCCCATTTTCACTGTTCATTCTTTCAGCGCAAGGTCAGTGCTGAAGCTTATCTAAATTGGATTCTGATTATCTTTTCTGGTGATATAATAGGCATTTCCTTGAGATCTGCCTACCATTTTCCCAGAGACCTGCCTAGCCTTTTCCATGAGATCTGCCTAGCCTTTTCCATGAGATCTGCCTAGCCTTTTCCATGAGATCTGCCTAGCCTTTTCCATGAGATCTGCCTAGCCTTTTCCATGAGATCTGCCTACCGTTTTCCATGAGATCTGCCTAGCCTTTTCCACGAGATCTGCCTAGCCTTTTCCATGAGATCTGCCTAGCCTTTTCCATGAGATCTGCCTAGCCTTTTCCATGAGATCTGCCTAGCCTTTTCCATGAGATCTGCCTAGCCTTTTCCATGAGATCTGCCTAGCCTTTTCCATGAGATCTGCCTAGCCTTTTCCATGAGATCTGCCTAGCCTTTTCCATGAGATCTGCCTACCATTTTCCCAGAGACCTGCCTAGCCTTTTCCATGAGATCTGCCTACCATTTTCCCAGAGACCTGCCTAGCCTTTTCCATGAGATCAGCCTGCCATTTTCCCAGAGACCTGCCTAGCCTTTTCCATGAGATCAGCTTATTTCCCTGAGATCTGACAAGCATTCCTAGAAGTCTTCCTAGCTTTTTCCTGGAAACATGCCTAGCCTTTCCCTTAAATCCCCTTAGTTGCATTTTCCTGAGGTCTTCCAGGCTTATTCCTGAACCTTTCCTGGCCTATTCCTGAAGTTTTTGTGGCCTATTCCTGAAGTTTTTCTGGCCTATTCCTGAATTTTTCCTGGCCTATTCCTGAAGTTTTCCTGGCCTATTCCTGAAGTTTTCCTGGCCCATTCCTCTTGACTGAAAGCTACCCCACCCACAGGTGGTGCCAGCGGGCGAGAACACCACATTCGATGTTGTGTTCCTAGCCAGAGAGATCGGCGCCACGGAGAACACGCTGTTCATTCGCACCTCCACCGGCACTTATCGCTATCAGCTGTTCGCCGTTGGCGTCCCCAGTCCCTACCGGGTGCAGCCCTGGCTGGCAGCCCGCATTCCCGTGAATAGCAGCTTCAGCCCCTATCTGCACGTGCACAATCCGCACAGCAGTCCGCTGCAGATCACCGAGATGTTCACCAGCGGCCCGGATCTTCACCTGGAGCTGCCCAATGGCGGCCCCGGCCCCTTGGCGGCCAGCCAGTTGTGGGCGATACCGCCCTACGAGACGCGGACTGTAATGCGGCTGCGATTGGTTGGCCGAGAGCCGGCCAATCACACAGCGTTCGTGCAGGTGAAGACCAATCGGAGTAGTCGATTTGGCCTCGTGCTGCCGGTTGAAGTCGAAGTCTCCGGCCGGCCCGGCTTGTACGCCACGGTTGACCGACTAGACTTCGGCCTGTTGAGAACCTTGGATAGCGAGCGGACACTGACACTGCAGGTGTGGAGAACTCTTTGATTTCAGTGGGTTTGAGTAGGACATGCTGGTGTGTGAGTTTGAAGTGCTGGTGTGTGAGTAGGACATGCTGGTGTGTGAGTAGGACATGCTGTTATGTGAGTAGGACATGCTGGTGTGTGAGTTGGAAGTGCTGGTGTGTGAGTACGACATGCTGGTGTGTGAGTTGGAAGTGCTGGTATGTGAGTAGGACATGCTGGTATGTGAGTAGGACATGCTGGTGTGTGAGTTGGAAGTGCTGGTGTGTGAGTAGGACATGCTGGTGTGTGAGTTGGAAGTGCTGGTATGTGAGTAGGACATGCTGGTGTGTGAGTTGGAAGTGCTGGTGTGTGAGTAGGACATGCTGGTGTGTGAGTTGGAAGTGCTGGTGTGTGAGTAGAACATGCTGGTGTGTGAGTAGGACATGCTGGTGTGTGAGTAGGACATGCTGGTGTGTGAGTTAGAAGTGCTGGTTGGTGTTTCAGCGGAGAATACGCCGTAAATCTTTCGCGCAAATATTTCCCCCCCCCTAGGTAACAAGCTTGTTCCGGCAGTCCTGTCTGGTAACTAATGTGACCTTGGACGCACCAAATGACGCAGTGAAGCTGAGCTTCCGACCTGTGCGCCTGTTGCCAGGCGCGTGGCGGCGCACTCCACTAGCTGACGTGACCTTCACAGCGCACAGAGCAACGAATGCCCGGCAGTGGGCCGGTCAAGTGATCGTCACTGGCAGTCAGGATGAGGACGATCGCATTGTGGAACTCCTCCGGGTACCTTATCGCGCAATTGTGCTGCAGGGTGCCCTAGTGTACGATGCGAACAGTACGCGATTCCTGCTGGCACCTTCGAGTGAAGCAGCTGGCGTCACCAGGCCCATCAGCATTAGCAACACGTTCGCCACGCCAGTCGTGATATTCAATGCCAGCCTGCTGTCCACAGCTGGCTCCGCTGAGTCTCGCGATGTTACGCTGGCAAACTTTCATCCTCCAGTGCTCATTCCCGCCGGCGCCACCAGATCGCCCTTCAGCTTGTCCGTGTCCGCCGGCGCCGCCGCCCGTGTCCTTCAGCTGGCCATCTATTCGAATGCATCTCACTTTCTCATACCCGTGTTCCTCTACACTGGCGGCCTGCGACTGGCGCCGAGGTGGCCGGAGCGATCGTCAGAGTCTGTCGATTTCGGCTCGCTCGGGCCTGGCGAGCGGCGCCGCGTTGAGCTAGTCATTCGCAATGAGAACCCGGTCGAGGTGCGGCTGTTGGGCGTGCAGTCCGAGTCGGACAGTCAGGCCGACTCCACCGCTGTGCGGGCACAGCTGCTGAGGCTGCGAAGGCCAAACGGGACGCTGACTGAGCAGGTGGGGCAATCGCTCCAGCTGCCAATCACGCTGAGACCGTTCTTTCAGGTGTGTCTTTGCGATTGATATTAAAGACGATTTCTTAGGTAGAATGGTTTGATATATTTATGACCGGCTAAGAGAATGCTAAAAGAAGCTAAAAATGATAGAACACTGGATTATGAATGGATGTATTAACGACTGGATTGTGAAAATACAGTGATGTCACTGGGTTATGAGTAGGGGAAGGATTACAGGCTGGGTTATGAGTAGGGGAAGGATTACAGGCTGGGTTATGAGTAGGAGAAGGATTACAGGCTGGGTTATGAGTAGGAGAAGGATTACAGGCTGGGTTATGAGTAGGAGAAGGATTACAGGCTGGGTTATGAGTAGGAAAATGATTATAGGCTGGGTTATGAGTAGGAGAAGGATTACAGGCTGGGTTATGAGTAGGAGAAGGATTACAGGCTGGGTTATGAGTAGGAGAAGGATTACAGGCTGGGTTATGAGTAGGAGAAGGATTACAGGCTGGGTTATGACTTGTGGATGGCTCATTGAAATTTCCACCCGCAGGCGGAGCTGTCCCTGAGCGCCGTCGGTCCGGCCCAGTCGGGACCCCTGCAAGGCGAGCTGCTAATCCGGGCCAGCCCGGCCGACCTGCGGCTCAACTGGCGACTTCGCGGTGCCGACGGCAGCTTGAATGCAGTGCCGGATCCGCTGCTCCTGCCCGACTGCTTTCCCGGCCGGACCGCCTGTCGCTGGCTGAGCGTGCGCAGCTCCTTCCACCAGCTGGTGTCGGTCAGGGGCCTGGAGTTCTGGCCGCGTGACCCGCGCTTCCGATTCGCTCCCCTAGGCCTCCCGCAGCTGCTGAAACCGTTCGAGACTAGCACGGTGGGTTTTTGTTGAATGCAAGCCTGCGTGGTGTTCCGATTTTGACTTGCATTTCACAGCTGCAGTAGCATGTTGGGTTGCATTTCACAGCTGCAGTAGCATGTTGGGTTGCATTTCACAGCTGCAGTAGCATGTTGGGTTGCATTTCACAGCTGCAGTAGCATGTTGGGTTGCATTTCACAGCTGCAGTAGCATGTTGGGTTGCATTTCACAGCTGCAGTAGCATGTTGGGTTGCATTTCACAGCTGCAGTAGCATGTTGGGTTGCATTTCACAGCTGCTGGAGCATGCTGGGTTGCATTTCACAGCTGCTGGAGCATGCTGGGTTGCATTTCACAGCTGCTGGAGCATGCTGGGTTGCATTTCACAGCTGCTGGAGCATGCTGGGTTGCATTTCACAGCTGCAGTAGCATGTTGGGTTGCATTTCACAGCTGCTGGAGCATGCTGGGTTGCATTTCACAGCTGCTGGAGCATGCTGGGTTGCATTTCACAGCTGCTGGAGCATGCTGGGTTGCATTTCACAGCTGCTGGAGCATGCTGGGTTGCATTTCACAGCTGCTGGAGCATGCTGGGTTGCATTTCACTGCTGCTGGAGCATGCTGGGTTGCATTTCACAGCTGCTGGAGCATGCTGGGTTGCATTTCACAGCTGCTGGAGCATGCAGAGCTGCATTTCACAGCTGCTGGAGCATGCTGGGTTGCATTTCACAGCTGCTGGAGCATGCTGGGTTGCATTTCACAGCTGCTGGAGCATGCAGAGCTGCATTTCAATTCTGCAGTAGCATGAAAAATGGTCCATTATTAATTATAAACGGCATTTAAGCTAAATTCAATTAAGAAGATCAAAGCCGGTACCAGTGTGTTGAACTTAGTGTTAAAACAGTGCTGTTATTAGTCAGCACTCGTGTGTCAGGCAGAAACTTTAATCATTGAATAGTTTTGCTAGCAAGGTTAGCAGACCCACATTGTTTAAAGAGAAAAGTTAAATATTTGATTCCTAAATAGCATTAACTGCACAATTCGTCTCACTTTATACCTGCTATTTTCACTTTATTGAGGTGGAATCGCAAATTAAGGGCCTGTATTAATGTTTAAACTATAAATTTCCAGGTTGGCAAGATTTGTTTTGATCAGCAGCGACTATGCGGTCAGGACTGCTACGTAGGCTTTCCGCTCTCCACTGCTAGTGAGTCGGTGGGGACTTTATAGATTAGCACGATTTTGGACACCTTGTTCAGCCTTTCTGAAATAATCCACAGATTAGAGTTAGAGTTAGACATACATAATCCCTCATCCTCCCAGTTAAGCAGCCTCCTTCCCAGATCCTCAGGATCAATCAGCCACCATCCCAGATCTCAGGATCAATCAGCCACCATCCCAGATCTCAGGATCAATCAGCCACCATCCCAGATCTCAGGATCAATCAGCCACCATCCCAGATCTCAGGATCAATCAGCCACCATTCCAGATCTCAGGATCAATCAGCCACCATTCCAGATCCTCAGGATCAAGCAGCCACCATCCCAGATCCTCCGGATCAATCAGCTACCATTCCAGATCCTCCGGATCAATCAGCTACCATTCCAGATCCTCCGGATCAATCAGCCACCATTTCAGATCCTCAGGATCAATCAGCCACCATTTCAGATCCTCAGGATCAAGCAGCCACCATCCCAGATCCTCAAGATCAATCAGCCACCATTTCAGATCCTCAGGATCAATCAGCCACCATTTCAGATCCTCAGGATCAATCAGCCACCATCCCAGATCCTCAGGATCAATTAGCCACCATTTCAGATCCTCAGGATCAATCAGCCACCATTTCAGATCCTCAGGATCAAGCAGCCACCATCCCAGATCCTCAGGATCAATCAGCCACCATCCCAGATCCTCAGGATCAATCAGCCACCATCCCAGATCTCAGGATCAATCAGCCACCATCCCAGATCTCAGGATCAATCAGCCACCATTCCAGATCCTCAGGATCAAGCAGCCACCATCCCAGATCCTCCGGATCAATCAGCTACCATTCCAGATCCTCCGGATCAATCAGCTACCATTCCAGATCCTCCGGATCAATCAGCTACCATTCCAGATCCTCCGGATCAATCAGCTACCATTCCAGATCCTCCGGATTAATCAGCTACCATTCCAGATCCTCCGGATCAATCAGCCACTATTTCAGATCCTCAGGATCAATCAGCCACCATTCCAGATCCTCAGGATCAATCAGCCACCATCCCAGATCCTCAGGATCAATCAGCCACCATTCCAGATCCTCAGGATCAATCAGCCACCATTCCAGATCCTCAGGATCAATCAGCCACCATCCCAGATCCTCAGGATCAATCAGCCACCATCCCAGATCCTCAGGATCAATCAGCCACCATTTCAGATCCTCAGGATCAAGCAGCCAGTTCTCTAGCCTCACAGCGCACCCGCATTACTCTTTTAGCCGGCCAGGAGTGGCTCTCGGGTCTCAGCCTGGACAGTCGCGTGCCCGAAGTTGACCAGCTGTACCTCGGCCGCCTATCACAACGCTGGGACTCTCTGGTCCGCTCAGATCGGCACACAGTTAACGCTACCGTCACCATGGAGACCGCGCACGCTGGCGGCTTTCTAATGCGGGCCCAGGCCCTACTGACCAGGCCGAACCTTCTGCCAGACGGCTGGCGGCATCAGCTAGAGCTGACGCACGCTGGCAACTCCACGGAGTCTGAGCTGCTGATCAGCAACCCCTCGGACAGTCCGGTGCTGGCGCAGCTGCTGCCGTTACGGCTGTACCCGGCTCCACAGGCTGCCATCTCCCTGCTGGCCAGTAGAATCGGCGCCGAGGCCTGGGAAGGGGAGGCCGCCGCCGCCGTCGGCTACTCCGGCGATGATGGCGACGGCAGCGGAGTGATCACCCTCGCGGGTATCGGGGCTCAGTCGGAGGTGGCAAGGGTGCATCGCGATCAGCTGAAGGCACTGTTTGGAGCCAAGGTGAGACAGACCAAAACTAACATCCCAAGCAATCCTTTTGTCCTTGTTTCGGTGGCGTGGCGGAGTCTTTATCCAAGATTTTATGTCTGAGCTGTTTGCTCAAGAAAAAGGCATTCAGGATGATGGTCGTTCTGTAAGGCCTAAGTGGGTGCCACAGCCGCCCACATCAAAGCTGCTTATCACGAAGTCTAACAATCTAATGCGTTTGCCTCTCGCACCAAGGTCCCTGAGCTCGATTCTGCGGCGAGGCCACATTCATTTGGGGCGCAGTCGCGGAGAGAAGGCTTGGGGGCTTTTCGTGCAATTTGCGCCCTTGAGGGCCAACCTCAGCCTGACGATGAGAAAGTCAGGGCAGATGTTCACTCCTGTGTGAGCGTGTGCCCGCGTATAGTACCTGTGTCGTGTGTGCTCAGGAGTCAGCGAAATAGGCAGAATGGCCTCCTCGCTGGCTGCGGATCTAGTGTCACCAAATGATGCGCCTCCTGCAATTAATATTATTACGAGCTATTATGCTGCTTACCACGAAATGAGGTGAAAAAAGCGCTTTTACTGCACATTGCATTTCGCCTATCCTTAGCCAAGCTTTTCGTTGGATGTCATTGATATCAATGGACCTACCAACTAGGAACAGTAAACACCTAATAACCTAACCAGCCCCGCAACTGCCCGCAGATCCATCCGGACAGTCTGGCCACCCTGGTGCCGCCTAGGCGTCGCGCTCGATTCCGGCTGACCTTCCGGCCCGATCGACCTGGCCGCCACTCTGCAGTCTTCCTGTTGCGCAACAACCTGACTGCCCTGGAAGTCCTGCTGGTCACGGGCGAGGCGGCCGAGCCTCGGCTGCGCCTGGTGGAGCCACGCCTGTTGTTCCACGCCTCCGAACGAGCCGGCCGGCCTTGCGGTCCAATCAGGCGCCAGCTCAGCCTGACCAATCCTGGCCCGCTGCCGCTGCGCATTCAAAGCTACAGCATCGGAGAGGACAGCGACGCTGACGAATACGAAGACGACGAGCCTGGCGGCAGTGTCGGAGAAGAATTCAAAGGCGCCGCATTGAGTGCTCAGGACAAAGCCTGCTCCGATGCCGGATTCTCATTGTCCAGCTGTCAGCCAGTCACTGTGGAGCCCAACGAGACTCTCCGACTCGAGGTGACCTTCCAGCCCGACTATTGTCTGCACCGCACTGCCCGGCTCCTCACCCTGCGCCCTAATGCCGGACCGTCTCTCAGCGTCCTGCTCCAGGCCGCCGTGCCCACCCAGCTGCTGTCAGCCTGTGCAGCCCGGCTGCCCAGACCCGATTGGGAGCACCAGCTGCACACTGCCGTAGCCCTGGCTATGGTCGCCTGCGGCATCTGCGCTCTGGCCTCGGCCTTCTGCGAGTCGGATCGCCTGCTAGCATTGGACGCCTTCCTGCAGTGCCGACAGGCGGCTGTGGCTGCTGCGGCCGCCTCCGGCGGTGCTCCGTTCGATCTGCGCCTTCTAGCGTCTGCCGTCAACAGCAGTAGCATTAACAATAACAATAGCAGCAGCTGTAACAATAGCCATCATCTGTATCAGTTTCACAGTCACAGCCACGATTCAAGGGTTGACGACGCGGTGGATGACGGCAGCGGGGGCGGCGTCTTCTCAGGCCTACTGGGTCGCCTGTTCGGTTCGGCGTCAAACTCTTCGTTAACTTCCTCGACCACAGGCGGCCAGACAGCTACTTCTGCCGCTGCCGCTGCTTCCTCCACAGTGCACCATAGCAGCTCGACTTTGGCTGCAGGTGCGGCAAATCAGCAGCAGCATCACGCGCAGCAGACTAGTCAGATAGCAGCATCATCGCCTTCATCGGCTCACTCTCATCACCATCAGCAGCAGCAGCAATCTCGGCGGGCTAAGCGTCTTAAGGAGTCTGCCCCGGCAGTCAGTCTAGGCAGCAAGGAGTCCCGCTCGGCTTCCACAGCTTCGGGTGCGTCATCAGCTACTTTGGCAACTGCAACTATCGTCTCTGCGACTGCGGTGGCGGCTGCGTCTGCTTCAGCCACATTGACAAACTTGAATCCGCAGCTGATTCCAACGCCGCAGTTTGAGCCAATCGATTTCTCCAATCAGCGAATGGGAAAAGGTTTGCTTTTTCGGCTTCTTGATCCCCGTGTCTATCCAGTCCGCTCACACTGTCTATCGAGCAGCCCGCTTACCCTGTCTGTTTAGCAGCCCTCTCACACAGCCTATTCAGCAGCCTCCCCCACTGCCTATTCAGCAGCCTCTCCCACTGCCTATTCTGCAGCCTCTCCCACTGCCTATTCTGCAGCCTCTCCCACTGCCTATTCAGCAGCCTCTCCCACTGCCTATTCAGCAGCCTCTCCCACTGTCTATTCAGCAGCCTCTCCCACTGCCTATTCAGCAGCCTCTCCCACTGTCTATTCAGCAGCCTCTCCCACTGTCTATTCAGCAGCCTCTCCCGCTGTCTATTCAGCAGCCTCCCCCACTGCCTATTCTGCACCAGCTCCCACTGCCTATTCTGCACCAGCTCCCACTGCCTATTCTGCACCAGCTCCCATTGCCTATTCTGCACCAGCTCCCACTGCCTATTCTGCACCAGCTCCCACTGCCTATTCTGCACCAGCTCCCACTGCCTATTCTGCACCAGCTCCCACTGCCTATTCTGCACCAGCTCCCACTGCCTTTTCTGCACCAGCTCCCACTGCCTATTCTGCACCAGCTCCCACTGCCTATTCAGCAGCCTCTCCCACTGCCTATTCTGCACCAGCTCCCACTGCCTATTCTGCACCAGCTCCCATTGCCTATTCTGCACCAGCTCCGCCTGTCTAGGTACACAACGCATCGCAATTATGACTTTGATGATTATGAACTATAACAATTTTTAATTCTCTCACAGGCAAAGCGCGAGGCAAGAAGCAGCAGCACAGTCAGCAAGTTAATCAGCAGCAGCAACACAAAAAGCCGCAACAGCAGGATCAGCAGCAGCAGCAGTCTAGCAAGCACAGTCGACGATCCTGCACACCGGAAGAGGACGGCAGAAGTTTGGCTTCCGAGTCTAGCAGCTCAGAGGATAAAGTACGTTATGGGATTTCGGCTGCCATCTTGATCCCAATAGCAAGCTTCTCTTAAAATCCCAAAATCAAGCTTCCCTTGTGATCCCAATATCAATCTTCCCTCAAGATCCCAATATCAATCTTCCCTCAAGATCCCAATATCAATCTTCCCTTAAGATCCCAATATCAATCTTCCCTGAAGATCCTAATATCAATCTTCCCTCAAGATCCTAATATAAATTTTTCCCTCATGATCCCAACATCAATCTTCCCTCATGATCCCAATATCAATCTTCCCTCATGATCCCAATATCAATCTTCCCTCATGATCCCAATATCAATCTTCCCTCAAGATCCTAATATAATTTTTTTCCTGAAGATCCTAATATCAATCTTCCCTCAAGATCCTAATATATATTTTTCCCTCAAGATCCCAATATCAATCTTCCCTCAAGATCCTAATATCAATTTTTCCCTGAAGATCCTAATATCAATCTTCCCTCAAGATCCTAATATAAATCTTCCCTCAAGATCCCAATATAAATTCCCCTCAAGATCCCAATATCAATTTTCCCTCAAGATCCCAATATCAATTTTCCCTCAAGATCCTAATATCAATCTTCCCTCAAGATCCTAATATCAATCTTCCCTCAAGATCCCAATATCAATCTTCCCTCAAGATCCTAATATCAATTTTTCCCTCAAGATCCCAACATCTATTTTCCCTCAAGATCCCAATATAAATTCCCCTCAAGATCCCAATATCTATTTTCCCTCAAGATCCCAATATCAATTTTCCCTCAAGATCCCAATATCAATTTTCCCTCAAGATCCCAATATCAATTTTCCCTCAAGATCCTAATATCAATCTTCCCTCAAGATCCTAATATCAATCTTCCCTCAAGATCCCAATATCAATCTTCCCTCAAGATCCTAATATCAATTTTTCCCTCAAGATCCCAACATCTATTTTCCCTCAAGATCCCAATATAAATTCCCCTCAAGATCCCAATATCTATTTTCCCTCAAGATCCCAATATCAATTTTCCCTCAAGATCCTCAAGCAAGATAGGTAGCTAGATAGATAGAGATAGACATCAGACCTGGTCCAGTTGGTGCCGGTGTCACAGCCGCAGCTATCGCCTGGAGCTTCCTAAGGCTGTGTACAACTTTTCAGTCCGAGGACTGAAGATGCCGCCACATACTTTCTACCCCAGCTAATGCTGGTAACTACAGCTTTTTGAACTGAAGCAATTGGGAGTAACGTGTCGTGCTCAAGGACACGAATTGTCGCCTTTGGGTGGGATTCGAACTCTCGACCACTAAATAAAAAGTCGGAAGCTGTCCAGTGCAAAATGCAAAAAACTTCCCTCGAGATCCATCCCATTATCCCTTTAGCCCATTCTCCCAACGGTCTTCATCAAGTCATAACTGTTCTGATTCAGAGAAGCAACGCGGGCAGCAGCGAAGCGCAGCGGCAGCAGCAGCAGTCGCCCCTGTCTGTAACTCCCTCCGTGGCAGCAGTGCAGCATCAGCAGCCGGGCAAGATTCGTGGACCTGCCAGCATTGCACATTCGCAGGCTACAGCCCCGGAGTCAATCACGAAATTCGCCGAGCTGGGTGGCAGTCACGAAGATTCCAAGGCGTCGAGAGGTCGGCGCAGCGGCGGCGGTAGCGGCAGCGCCGGCGGAGGCGCAGCGCGCGTCAAGAGTCGCACCACGTGAGTTCTATCCCAACCTCAAAAGCTGAACTCTGTTAAGAATAAAACTCGCGCTGACTCTATTTTTACGGCAGCGCCGATGGTGTAGTGGTAGCATGTAAGCCTCCCACGCTTGCGACCCGGGTTCGAATCCCGGTCGGCGCACGCATTGTTTTTTTATCAACCTACTTTCTTCTTTAGTGGCCTATTTTTTCATGATTATTTTAATTTTTTTTCTATTTTTAAGGATTATTTGTCGCAACCCACAATTTCCTAATAATCAAATTTACCGATATGTATAGAAAAATGTATAATTTAAGTTTTGTATTCACTTGCAATGAAATGCCGGTAGTTGTCAGACTGAACGGCTTTACTAATTGTTGCCGTTAAAATACTAAAATAGAATTTTCTAAGCACTAAATCTATTAGTTTCCATCCGAAAATTCCAGAGCTACCAACACGCCGAATCCTGTTGTCCGGCCCAGCGATCTGCAGGCTCCGCTAATTACTGCCCAGGCTCCGCTGCAGCCCACTCTGGTGCACAAACAGCCTAAGACTTCGATTGTAAAGCCAATGACACACCAGAAGCCTAAGAAAGGTGATATATACATATATATATATATATGCATTCTAGTTCTGCGCAGTTTCCTGTATCACTTTCGTAGCTTTCGAATAATTATGGATTTTAAAGTGTTTTTACTTTGCTACTTTACTTTACCTTAGGCTTTAGCGACTTTCACACCGATTCAGATGAAGATTTAAAGAGCGCAATTGAATGGGATGTGCCCTTTGACTGGGCATACAAAGGTATACTTTGTTTCAGGTGTGATTGTGTGTCCAAGGCTCTGGCCAGTGATGCAGGGTGCTGGAGATCAAAGATTTCATGTGATTTCTTGGAAAAAAAATCTGAGCTTCTGGCTCTGTACTTCGGATTCTGTCTAATTTTAAAGCTGTAATTAAGCACTAAATTCGCTTCTCGTATAGCCACACTAAAAATAATTAAACGAGCAGCAATTTCTAATTTCAAGCACTCCGCTTGCTCAGCCTGTTGATTCATTCAGCTTCAGATGACGATTGATCAATTTTTTACAGAAAATGCCTTTTTTAGTTAGTATCGTTATACACCATCCTATGTACTGCTAGTAGCATTGCAACTAATGTTAACTTTTCTCTGCAGAAGATCTGGACGACATCGCCAGGCGCACTAGTCAGTTCATGCTGCCGCAGAAGGGAAGTCCACTGTGGGGCACCTCCACTGGTGGTTCTCCGTCTCCGCCACCTCCGCCACCGCCGCCGCCACCACCGCCTCCTCAGCCAATGCTGCAATCGACTTGGACGAAAGACGCTGGACCGTGGTACTCGCAGGCGCCGCATGCTCTGATGCAGCCGCCGCCGCAGCAGGTGCATCCGGGAGCCGCCGTTGGCGAACTGTCCAAGATGACTTTGCAAAAGACTGAGTCACTGTTCTTTTATGAGGAGCTGCGCCGGAAGCAATTGCATGAGCAGCAGCAGAAGCAGGAGCAAGAGCAGCAGCAGCTTCAGATGCAGCAGGAGCTATCGCAGAGGCAGCAGCAGCAGCAGCCGGTCCAGCTTCCGTGGTACTCGGATGGTCTCGGCGCTTTGGATATATCCTGGTCCGAGTCCACCACCTCCAATCGCAACCTCTGGGGCGGCGGTCTCGGCGTCGGCTTCGACGTCGGCTTCGACGATGTGCCCGAAGCTACTTCGGCTTTGTCAATGGGGACAACCTTAGTGGCACCGCCTGGCAGTGTTGACGATCCGGTGGCGCGCATGCTGATGGGCGAGCAGCTGCTGTGGGATGCGGCCGGCGCCCCCTCTGCCAGCAGCGGTTGGGCCTGCTTCCCAACCGAAGGCTCCGGCGACTGCTGACTGACTGCGTCCGGCACTGCCTACCGACATTGTTGGCTTTGGAGCTCGTTTTCTGACAATGACTAAACTTGGTGGCCTGCTTGCTTGGTGTCTGCCTGGGGCACGAATTCTCTGCTGATTTGCTAAATTCGGCCTGTTCTTAGTTGACGCCGTTAATATTCTGTTGTTTAATTTGTCCGACGCGCAATTGCGCCTAATTTTGTCATTTAAACCGTTTTAATATCTCGGTCCTCGCGGTCGGAATTCGTCGCTAATAGAGTGGTAAAGTGAGATCGAGTGCAGCTAATATATTTTACTTAACAGAAAAGATACTGCTCTGCTAACCTCACCTGTGCAGGCTTGCACAATTATTAAATAAACTGTTTACTGACGCGCAGAGTTCTGTCTCCTGCTCTGGTAGCAACTGAAAACTTTTGTTTTAGTGACCATTCATCGACTTCATTGGAGTAAGATATTTCTTCTATTCCGTACTACTGGAAACAGCATGCCATACATAAGTGCAGCATGACCATTTCTGAGACCGCACATTCGAAAAGAAGTATGAACGAATAATTGTGATATATGTATTTAAATCAAAGTAGGACAACTAAACTATGGTGGTTTGCGTTGCTCTGGTTTAGAGATTGTTAAAGGAAAATTTGTTAAACCGTCTATTGGCAGTCTGTAGTCTGTCGGTTCGGAATTCAATCCCAGAGAAACTTTTTGTCCTAAAGGAAGAACATTCATTTTTATTGGTGACTCCCCGGTAGCTTCAGTTCACTCAGCTGTCAAATGGGTATCAACATTCGCTAGGTTAAAACTTGGGTGGGTACGAGCGTGCCGCGGCAATGACCACTGTTAGTTATATCATGCATCGAAAAAACAGCTGCACGAATTATAGCATTCAAAATAACTGCTGTTTTGTCATTGCGCTGTGCAACTGGCCATGAATCTTACGCAACTGTGTTAAGGTGTCAATTCGATTCTCTCTTGTTTTTAATCTGCTATGAGTAGGCAGGGGAAATTTCTGAATTACGACCGAATTACGACGCTAGTCACTATGGACGCACTTTTGGATATTCTCGGAAGCTAACTTCAGGACCACTTAGCTGATAATGCACCGATTGTGTGAAACTTAATTTCATGCATTAAAAAAGCTTTCGTAACGAGAAATGCAGCTCGACTGGCTATAAAAAATTCCGAAATGCAAACCCATTTGTTTTAAATATTAGCATGCCTATGTTTATATTATGACTTGTTGTTTCTTCCCTTTTTATTTAATATTCACGTTCACTGTAAGCGAAAGAATAACATAACACAAGTTTTGAATATATGAATATTACTATAAATCAAGTGCACTTTATGAGTTGCATTATCAAAAAGCTAGTTCTTCTATGTTGACAGTAACGATGAGGTTTCATAAATTAGTGAAAGTAATCTAAATGATTTGGAATCATTAAGCATTGGCCTAATACTTTTGTAGCACAAAAGTATAAACATCATTGGCATTTGGGTAGCATTTTGTCGTAGATAATTTACTATGATCAATACTGGTATATCCTGCATACAAAATGTATATACTATATAATTTACTACACTATAACTACACAAAAAAAGCAAAAAATCTGGCTTATTCTCAAAGACAATGTATTTGTGGATGCATGCATTCAGTTTTTGCATAAGCCCTAACAAGGCCTACCTAAAAAATCAAGTCTTTTTGTTAAGGTTTATGCTTACACTTACACTAAGCCTAGGCTGCCAAGCTTGCTAATTGGTGATTAATTTAGCTTAGCAAGTGTAAGCATTTGTCAATCCTCTAGTTTTGCACATTTTTTCTAAAGATAATCTTTTTTCTACCTTTTAATAAGTAACAAACTAAAGACAACCAATAAACCACTCAAATATCATAGTGGTACACTCATGGCATAGTAGTATGCGACACAGAAAAGGATGTTGCCAAAGCCAAATGTGCTGCGTAGGTGGCAGTAATGCCATAGTAGGGCCTAACTTGTCCAAATGGGTATTGATCCGGCAGGCACCAGCAGATCATCAATTTATATGATGCTGTGATTGCACTCATTGAGCTTATTTGAGGGGTTTAAGTTGCATAGATCTGTAGCCGGTTGTAGATTCACAACAGGAATGATTGTTTTTTGTGCTCTAGCCAGTCTAGGATGTCCAGCCAAGATTGCTAATGACACAAGAATCATCTAACCCTTCCTGTCCCTCCCCCCTTTTTATTGCTTTCTTATATGTCTTCACCATAGACATAGCCTGATAGCCACTCACTGCCATATCATTCTACCCCCATGGCAAGTGCAAGTATTTTCACATAGACATCCATATGGCATATATTACCACATTATTCAAAATGTGTACACATTTAATTACTTACTCATTAAAATTGAAAATGTCTTTATCCTTCATATAATAATTATACTGCAAAGCTAGAGGATTGCCAAGCATTTGTTTAACTAATTTGGCCATAGCTATGTTATGCTAACTTAGAGTTTTCATTTTAAGACTGTCTTAATCTTTTTTAGCCATAGTCTGGATCATGTTCGCTGCACACCAGAAGAAAAATTGTGAAAAATTGTTTGCATGCCAAGGATGCACCGTTTTTTCAAATTGCACACCAGTGCACACCAATGTGGTAATCATATAATTTGTATATAAAAGACATACAACACATTTTTTGCTTTTAATGAGACAAACTGGCATCCATTTTTGTATTTAACGAAAAGCAATATCAAACAGAACAATTTATTTATTTATAGTATTTATAGTCGGAATTACTTAAAAATCTACAGATAAGAGAACATTTTGTTTTAGTCATGCAAAGTCAATTTAATAATTGGTTGATATTTGTAATTGTACATACAGATACATGAAACACATATTTGATCTCTTTTTAAATGCAATGTACGATTGCACGCTACACCATTGCCATGCATGCCATGCACTCCTTGCACGCCAAAGTGTACGCCAACCATTAAAATATATACCAATGCCATACATGTCATACACGCCAGCTGAAAACAAATGCACACTGGTGGCGTGCACTACATGATGGCTTTTTAGGACTAAGAGAAAGATGCTCTAGCTTTCACTATAAGTGTACTTTTAGAGGGAAAATCTAAATTTCTATTTCTATACTTGTTACATTTTTGTCTCATTTTCTTTTAAATGGGAGCAGGATCTTAATTTTTTTTATTAGCTAACTTTAAATATTATGATACATTGCTTATAGCTATATCTATGTATATTTAATGGGCCCCACTATTGTGAATTGTTCTCAGTGTAGCTAGTACTACATGTGTACTATGCCAGGTAATTTCCAGATCTATATCTGTTAGGCCTAGCAAATAGAAAATGCATGCTAGCTTAAATAAAATTTTCGAAACTAATGCTAGCAAGCTATCTTAAGTATTCAGTAGGCAGTTGTATTGACAAAGGTAGCTCATTATCTCCTGAAATAGCAAAAAACATTGATTTTCCCAATCAGCACAGATGAATATAGGGCCTATTCCAAAAATATACTCTATGCCTGATTTATGCCAAAAGTGACATATGTATTTTGTATGTTGGATAATTCTAGCATATCTCATAGCCAGTTTCCAACAAGATGTGTGGAACCTCAGTAATGTCCTATTACTGAGTTGTGCACTTTGGGGTCACATTTCTTTCATCTCGATTGTCTATGGTGAAAACAACATTCTTTATTTGGCAGATCATGTAATCAAAGGGAATCACTTGTGAACACCTGTGTTGCTTGAAAAAAGTTTTTGCTGAACTTTTGCACCCTTTTTGTCAAGATCAGCTCAGTGTACAGCACTATAAGTGTACAGACTTTTGGGACACTCCCATAGTAAAATAAACATTTAGCAACTATGTTTTGCCTATTTTAAGATTGGTAGCTAAGTGCCTAATAGCAAAAAAAACTTTTACAAGACCAAGTCAAGATTCCTGATTCCACTGGAAAAAATTTGTGTCCTTTAGCAAGACACTCAACTCTGCATTGCTTCAGTTCATGTAGTTGTTAAATGGGTACCAACATCAGCTCGAGTAATTGAGGGTGTGTGGCATCACCCTAGTCCATGGACTGAACAACTGTACACAGCCATCAGATGTACCATGCAATAGTTGTGGCTGTGCTGTTAGCTGCACATCTGGCCCAATTGGGGCAGGTGTAATATGATTGTTATTTTGGTTATTTATTTTATTAGCCAAACTATTTAATTGTTGTGTAATTTAATCATAAGATACCAGGTCCTAAAGTCTTCATGAACATATTTATTTCCTTATTTTATTTAAACTGATAGACTTGCATTATCTTTTTAGTTGGCTGTTTTGCTTTCTCATTTATTATTAGTATTCTTAGCATAATGAACAATTTCAAAAATTTTCCAAATAGATTATGATGTGTTTATCAGGAGCTAGAAGTACCATTATAATTTTTGCTTTGTCTGAATGGAGTAACACATAAATAAAGTTGTAAAAAAATTCTGCACACCTTCTGAAACAATAATCAAGTCGCCACCTATTTAGAAAGTCAAGATCTATTCTATGGTCATGACAGAATGTTCACATCCTTCATAAGGGCTTAAATTTAAATTCAGTACGCTTTTGTTAGCCAATTAACATTGCACCACAATGGTACAGCTTGACCTATTGACTTAGCTGCAGGGGGCATCCTACGGATGCAGCGGGAGGCCGCCCATTCCGCTAGCCCCTGGCGACCACGGGCAACTAAAGCTGCGGTGTCGCGCAGGGGGATCCGGTGATGCCGGCGTCCACAGCGCGGTCCTCCTCCAAATAGTCCAGGAGGTGGAGAGTCGCTCGCCCGGTGGCCCTAAGGTAACGGACGAGCTTGCAGATGTTCTCAGGCCTGAAAATGTCGGAGAGATCCGGGTTTGGGCCGAGATAGGTAAGCCTGTCCTAAGTGAAGGCGGGGCAGTCGCAAAAAAATGCTCTGCATCATCAACGTAGGAGAGGCAGAAAGGGCACTCCTCACTGCGGATTTTGCCTTGCAGGAAGCGGTGCCTGGCGAAACAGCCATGGCCAGAGAGGGCCATTGTGACTGCCCTGATGTCCCTGCGGTTAAGTCCAAGCAAGGCTTTGCGAAGGGCAGTAGAGGGACAAGGGACAGCAGCGCGAGACGGCTCATAATCGGCGGTATTGATCCACCTGTCCTTGTGCTTTGAGGCCACCCACTGGTTAATCCGAGTGTTGACGACGGCGGTAGGGTGGAGACCACAGGCACGGGGCCAAAAAGCGAACCCGTCGAACCGGCCTTGGCGAGGCTGTCGGCCAATTCGTTACCGGGGTAATCGTACAGCTTTGCCAATCGTTAAAATTTAATCGACTTGTTGGGCACATGCCCAGCCTTCGGTGTCTACTGGCCTTCACCTTGGCGTAGCTTCTGAAACTCAAGAGGTGGCATCAGCTGGCAATATACACAATAGTCAATCAAATCACGCTCATGAAGCTCTGAGAGGTAGACTCAGCCAGTTGAAGTAACAAAGCCTGTCTGAGCATCTTGGAAAGTCACTGACGGCGTTTGACAACACTTTTGAAACAAATTTCTAAGCGCCTTGAGTTAAAAATTAATTTTCCTATAGCATTACAAAACGGTATCATGAATTATGAAAAAAAACTATACCTTGTATAGTACAGTCACTCGGCATATAAAAATCGTATTTCGCAAATCATTCGAAATGTTAATTAGTAGGTCTACTCACCCCCTAGCCCCGAGTTTCACTAAAAGCCTGTCTGAGCACCAGCCGCTTAGCACAGCAGGCTGTCCCCACTGTGAAATAATTTCGCATAAATGCAACTCTGTCTTATCCGGTCCTTATCTTGCCCTTCTTATTAGTAAACTAGAGCTCTGGCGAGCAAATATTTCTCTCTCTCTCTCTCTCTGTCTCTTTTGAGCTTTAGTAGCGCCTTCGAGCTGAGTACATGACCGGCTGGTTCAGAGTTTATGGCTAGATAATAATTTAAATGAAGCCCCACATACTCTGCTACAACAGACTCGCATTCTAACCTGCCGAATGCCGCGACTTTGTGCGCGCCTCTCTGCCTGCCCTCTCTCCGCCCCCACCCGCCAGCTGTGGGCTTTGGGAATGACCCTGGTATTGTCTGGTAGCCCTTTGCTCATTTGCACTCTTTATCTACCTAGCCTACCCCCCTTTTAGCGCCGTGTTGCGCATTCTTCTTCAAGGGCTGCTGATGTTTCTGGGTCGGTCCCGATGGGGTGGTATTCTTTGATATTCTTTATTTATAGCGAAGGTGTTTGCTGCACCAGCCCTCTTTACAATTTCTGTTCACGAGTGTTCTGAGCACTCGTATTATTCCATTGGAACTGTCCGATCTTAGCTCTGGTGTGCTCAGCCTCAGCTCTAACTGACTCATTGCTTGCAGGACCGGTTCGTATGACCCGTCAAAATGGTAACAACAGCGGCTGCGGCGGCAGCAGGCGGGACCCGATCTCCAGCCTGCTAGCCACAGTGTACTGGCTGCACAGCCCTGGCCTTGTTGCCAGCTTCCAGGCCGCTTGCGGAGTTGAATTCCTCGGCCATAGCAACGGCCATAGCAACGGGCATGCCAACGGCCATGCTGGCGGAGAGAGCGGCGTGAATCTTTCGCCGCTACTCGAACGCGAAGGCTCCTCGGCTCCTGGCGCCGATGAGATCTCCCTGAGCTCTTCGTCGCTGTCCGATCGCGACAGCGAGGACTCCGGTTTCGGCGCCCGGACCCACTTGGATGTTGCCAGCGCCGCGGCAGTTAGACTGCGGTCCGGCGGTGCGACCGCCTCGACGGCCTCTGTGGAGTCGCGCCTCATTGACAGTACGATGCAGAACCACGTGCAGTACCGCATTCGCAGCCGCCTGCTGCACAATCTGTTTCTATTTGGCGCGGCACTCGGCAATGAGGAATTCTACCTGACCTTCTTTCCGTACTGGTTTTGGAACATCGATGGATACGTTGGCAGGCGGGTGCTTATCGTCTGGGCTACGGCTATGTGGGTCGGCCAGGCGCTGAAGGAGATCATGCAGATTCCAAGGCCGGCCAGCCCGCCAGTGGCCAAGCTGGAGAAGCGATACGAGCTGGAGTACGGCTTCCCGTCCACCCACGCCACCATCGCTGTGGCCATTCCGTTTGCTCTGTTCTTTTTAACGCAGGAGCGGTACCTTGTGAGTGTTCAATAATTAGCTGTGTTAGACCTACTATTTAACTGTTTATAATTAAATTTGTCCCCTTATTCCCACAGTACTCCTGGGGCCTGGGATTCACAGTCTGCCTCTGCTGGTCAATGCTGGTGTGCCTCAGCCGCGTCTACCTGGGCATGCACAGCTTCCTGGTAAGTGCGAATATCAGTGCGATCCGCCTCCCAGACATGGGACAAGACTGCTCATCTGACACCTTTGACTGACTCACAATCTAATCTGCCTCCGACACCGCGTCACTACCTTCTGAACCTGGCACACCACCATCTCATCTGACTCACCACCATCTCGTCTGACACACCACAATCTTATCTGACACACCATCATCTCGTCTGACACACCATCATCTCGTCTGACACACCACCATCTCATCTGACACACCATCATCTCGTCTGACACACCACTATCTCGTCTGACACACCACCATCTCATCTGACACACCACCATCTCGTCTGACACACCACCATCTCATCTGACACACCATCATCTCGTCTGACACACCACTATCTCATCTGACACACCATCATCTCGTCTGACACACCACTATCTCGTCTGACACACCACCATCTCATCTGACACACCACCATCTCATCTGACACACCACCATCTCATCTGACACACCACGGTTTCATCTGACACACCACCATCTCATCTGAGACCACTTATGATCCTATCTCACACAATGATCCCATCTCACACAATGACCCCATCTCACACAATGATCCCATCTCACACAATGATCCCATCTCACACAATGATCCCATCTCACACCTCGTCAGGATGTGATCGCTGGCGCCCTGCTAGGCGTGGCCTTCCTAATCGGTCTCTACCCGTTCCTGGACCGGCTGGACTGCCTGGCCCTGACCAGCCCCAACACTGGCTGGGTGCTGCCCTCCGTCCTGCTGCTGTTCTGCCTGATCTATCCGTCTGTGCAGCGCTGGAGCACCGCTAGGGGTGACGCCACCACAACGCTGGCCGCACTGGGCGGTGTGTACCTGGGCGCCTGGCTGGCCTATCATCACAACCTGTACGACCGGCCCAGGCACCAGCCGCCTTATTCGGTGAAGTTTCCGCCAGACCTGGAGTTCTTCGGTAGCTCAGCAATGCGCATGGCCCTTGGCGGCACAGTGCTCATTGCTATGCGCAGCGCTGCCAAGTTCATCACTTATCGAGGCCTGTGCAGACTGTACGGCCTGGACTTCACCAATGCCAAGAGCGCCCAGCTGTTGAAGGTGGAGCTGCCTTACAAGTTTGCCACCTACAGCCTGGTGGCATTCAGCGTCATCTACGTCTCCCCCGTGCTGTTCCGCCGCATCGGCATCCAGAGGGTCGTGGAATTCACCGACCTAAACCCAGACTGAGGGACGCCCTGGACTTCTATTAATTTCATATCCGTGCCTTTCAATCTAATTGAGCATAGCCGATTATTGTGCACCTTATGCTAACTAAACTACTGTGTGTCTTCTGCCATACCAAATCAGAATCTATTTTCTCTGTCAGTGTGACGCCTAATTACATTGGATCGATTTTTCGTTGTGGTATTTTATATTAACTCCCATTTTCAGCCAAAGAGAGATAATTGGACGATTTGAATAATTGGAATATAATGCGCTATAGTTTGTGTTCTTACACAGTCTTCAAATCCAGCAGTTTTGCCATTTAGATTTGGAAAAACGCCTGCTTTATTTTTCAATAGATTCTTGTTCTCACCTTAGATTTCTAGCCTTTTCAATTGTAATGCGTATTTTACATTGCACCCCTCCAATTAATGTCTGCGCTGTGCTCTGTGAAGTCCATGGACAATCATTTCCTACGACACATGCGCGCCATTTATTCATCATCCTTCTTTCTCCAATACTTCTGTATACCCTATCCATCTAATGCGGCCATTACCCCCTCCTTCTGTTATCTTAGGCGGCCATTACCCCCTCCTTCTGTTATCTTAGGCGGCCATTACCCCCTCCTTCTCTTATCTTAGGCGGCCATTACCCACTCCTTCTGTTATCTTAGGCGGCCATTACCCCCTCCTTCTGTTATCTTAGGCAGCCATTACCCCCTCCTTCTGTTATCTTAGGCAGCCATTACCCCCTCCTTCTGTTATCTTAGGCAGCCATTACCCCCTCCTTCTGTTATCTTATGCGATCATTACTCCCCCCTTCTGTTATCTTATGCGATCATCACTCCCTCCTTCTGTTATCTTAGGCAGCCATTACCTCCTCCTTCTGTTATCTTAGGCGGCCATACCCCCTCCTTCTGTTATCTTAGGCGGCCATTACCCCCTCCTTCTGTTATCTTAGGCAGCCATTACCTCCTCCTTCTGTTATCTTAGGCGGCCATACCCCCTCCTTCTGTTATCTTAGGCGGCCATTACCCCTGTTATCCTAGGCATGCGCACTTTGTCACCTTAGTGTCAAATTGAAGGTCGTTTGTCAATTGAAGCAATTTTGGCATTGTCATGCAATCGTGTGAGAATGTCCGATTTGAGATGTTTCAATAATTATTTTTCAATATTGCATTCGTGTGTTCTGTTATTAAGTTAAATTGCTTATCAACTTTGTTAAAACTTTTACTTCCCTTTTGTTGTAACATTTTTCCCCTTTGCATTGTGCATGCCCTTGACTTTCATCAATCAAGCGGATCTTTGTCATTCACGCACTAGATCTGGTTCCAAGTCTCTTTTCTGCCGCGTTCAATTCCGGTTCGGTATGCTATCCAGATTTGTTTGGCCCCGAGCCACTGACCAATCACTGCGGCTCTTTTTCAAGCCTGCCTACTTTACTCTGCGCCCCGGCTCTGCTGTTTACTAACGAGCTGTGACTCACTGTTTGTCTATGGATTTTTATTTACCCCCCGGCTCTGTTTTCCATGCTGTTTCCAGCTACTGTGATTCTGTGCGACTTGCGCTGCTTGTGCATGCCTGTCTGTGTGTGACGTGTGTCTGTCTGTCTGCCTGTCTGTCTGTGTCTGTCTGTCTGCCTGTCTGTCTGTCTGTCTGTCTGTCTGTCTGCCTGTCTGTCTGTCTATCTGTATGTATGTCTGTCTGTGTCTGTCTGTCTGTCTGCCTGTCTGTCTGTCTGCCTGTCTGCCTGTCTGTCTGTCTGCCTGTCTGCCTGTCTGTCTGTGTCTGTCTGTCTGTATTTCTGTCTGTGTCTGTCTGTCTGTATGTCTGTCTGCCTGTCTGTCTGTCTGTCTGTCTGTCTGTATTTCTGTCTGTGTCTGTCTGTCTGTATGCCTGTCTGTCTGCCTGTCTGTCTGTCTGTCTGTCTGTCTGTCTGTCTCAGTCGTCCCTAAAGTCTGAGTGCATGCCCTTGCCCTTGGCGCACTGAGCTGTAAGTTGCGTGCAGCAGTGCAGGCGGCATTCCAGTTGCTGTGTCCGATAAGTGGCTTACTTGGCCAGTCGAAGCTGTGTGCACTGATTTTTGCCAAAAAGTGCCGACCAGCAGTCTCCACCGCAACGGGTTCAGTCAGACATTCAAATTACGGTATTAAAATGCTAACCTGCCTACTGTCATTTTCCAAAGCTCAGTGAGTAGTGTAAGTCTGTGCGCAATGGATAAGCATAAGTGTTTGAATTCCAATCCTAAATGCGCTTGTATTCCACGCCTTGACAATTGGAAGATGAGAAGCTTCTTGCGACCAACCATTTTCTTGTTGGCTCGACCTGTTCTATGCCTGACTTTAGTTTTACTTGTATTAATCTGCAACTTTTCTATCTTTTGATCTGCTTTAACGTATCACTTGATCAATCGGTGGCAATCTCTGTTTAAATCACTAATTCTCTTTTTTCTATTTTACATAGTTTCTTATTTTTTATTTTGCTTCTAAAAGCAAAAACAATTGATTTGATTTTTTGGCGCAGCTTAACACTAACTACTCCAGCGAATTGTCACTGCGATGAAAATCAACTACTCGTACTTACTAGCTAGTAAGAGGATAACAAAGTATGCTGAACTGCCTTTGTTCGACAGTGCATATTATTTTCAACGATAGATCAACGAATTCTTATAATTGCCTTTCTTTCTTTTTTATTTACCTTTGTGATTTCCATTCGCATCGACCTCTCCGAATCCCCCATCCACCTCTCCGAATCCCACATCCACCTCTCCGAATCCCACATCGACCTCTCCGAATCCCACATCCACTTCTCCGAATCCCACATCGACCTCTCCGAATCCCACATCGACCTCTCCGAATCCCACATCGACCTCTCCGAATCCCACATCGACCACTCCGAATCCCTCATCGACCTCTCCGTATCCCCCATCGACCACTCCGAATCCCACATCGACCACTCCGAATCCCACATCGACCTCTCCGTATCCCCCATCGACCTCTCCGAATCCAACATCGACCTCTCCGAATCCCACATCGACCACTCCGAATGTCATCATCTGTCGCTCGTCCCGGCCCCGCGGCGGCAACTTCGCTCGTCGCTCACCACCTGCGCCATCAACTTTATCAACGTGCATCAGCCGCTTCTCCGTCCTTCCCCCGGTCCGCTCACCACCCGCCAGCTTTCCATCGCCCTCCACACCGCTTGCGTGCAGAAACGCCTGCTGGACCGGCAACCTAATCGGGTCCTCGGCGCGCCACCGCCTGTGATCGACGCTTCAGAGACGCAGTTGCCGCGCTTCGCCCGGGCCACGCTAGCCCAACTCCGGTCGGGTTTCTGCCTTCACCTGGCCAGTTATAAGCACCGCCTCGACCAGGAGTCGCCTGCCACCTGCCCGCGTTGCCACGGTGAGGAAGAGTCGGTCACGCATCTGTTCTCCTGCCCGGCTCGTCCCAACTCGCTCGTCCCGCAGGATCTCTGGTCCCAGCCCAAGACCGGCTGGGGCTTCTTCGCCGAGCTTTTCCCAGGAGCAGGTACTGGCCCTGGCCCGCCGAGCCAAGGTTAACACACACACACACACCACTCCGAATCCCACATCGACCTCTCCGAATCCTCCACCAACCTCTCCGAATCCCCCATCGACCTCTCCGAATCCCACAGCGACCTCTCCGAATCCCACATCCACTCACTGACTCCCCTATCCACTCACCGACTCCCCTATCCCCTCACCGACTCCCCTATCCCCTCACCGACTCCCCTATCCACTCACCGACTCCCCTATCCCCTCACCGACTCCCCTATCCACTCACCGACTCCCCTATCCCCTCACCGACTCCCCTATCCACTCACCGACTCCCCTATCCCCTCACCGACTCCCCTATCCACTCACCGACTCCCCTATCCCCTCACCGACTCCTCTATCCACTCACCGACTCCCCTATCCCCTCACCGACTCCCCTATCCACTCACCGACTCCCCTATCCACTCACCGACTCCGCTATCCCCAATTGAATCGCTGGTTTCATATTCGTTGGATAATTTCTTCAACTCTCGACAGCAATATCTGCTCAATAGTTTGCGATTCGTGCGAAGAAGGATAAAAACAACTTCATTGAGAATTAGTTTTGGCTTATTTTTTAAGTAGCTATAACCGCTTAGCTACTTAGGTCGCGTTTACAGAACTGACTGGTCTAATAGGAGAATAGGAGCAGTAAATCATTCCAGTGTGAGTAAGCGGAGCTTAAGCTATTGTAATCGAGTTACGAGTTTATCTGAGTCTCCATCAACTACCAATTCATGGGAAATTAATTTTTATGACACGTGAGAGCTTTCTCCGAGCGTGAGAACTTTTAATTAGGCCCCCGTTCTTGCAGAGCAAATCATTTGCAGAGTCTGCAGTCTCGGGTTGGGGACTTCTGCGTGCATGTTGTTAGCAGGGAGAGTCCATCCATCAATGGCCCCCGCTGACTCACCGCACCCGGCTGATTGGAGAGCCGCCGGCTCAGCCAATCGGATCGCTCCTAGGAAGACTTACTTCTTGGTGCTGGACTGTAAAGTTCTATTGCAGCTTTTCGCATTTTGTGTGTTAGCTCGAGCTAGGCCAAGTGTAGTCAAGAGATCATGCCGGCCACCGGCTGTTGGCTGCTGCTGTTGCTGCTGATGATGCTTCTGATCGCTCTAACGCCGGCCCAGTCTTCCAGGTGAGTGTCGGATGATGGAAATGATGAGTATGTATCGAGATTAGCAGCAAATTAAGGATTCAATTTAAGCATTTTAGGTAGCTTGATAGACATATAGATAGGTTGATAGAAAGGTGAATGTTGAGATAAGTACGTAGATAGACACGAAGGTTGGTAGGTAGATATACATGTAAATAGAGAGTTAGTAGATGGATGCGTAGATAGACATGTGAAGAGTAGATAGATATGTCGTTGGATAGGTAGTAGGTAGATAGATTTATGTATTGGTAGACGGCTCGTAAATAGATAAAAGAATTAGACAGACATAATACAGGTATAGAAAGGTACTAGCACACACGATAGGTAGGTAAGCAAATAGACAGACGGATAGATAACATTGCATAAGGGAATTATCTATTAGACAGTGGGAGCTGCGGAGCTGTCACACTTCCCAAACAAGCCATGCTGACGCGCGCGGCAATTTGGAACAGTCCAGAAGAGCGATGAAGCCGTGGCGCTGCAAGCTTGCAAGCAGGGAGGCAACGCAGAACCCTGCCTTGACGGAATCCGTTGACAAGCCGGACGATCCCCTTAAACATTATTTACGCTGTCGGGGGGGGCGCCTCGGGGATGCTGACTCATGAAAGTTGGCGCGGAAGGGGGCCGATTCTGGTGACCGGGATCGCGGACTGCCCCCCTTCCCCTCTCTGCCTACTTTTTGAAGGGGCGTCTTGACCTGCGACTACCGAGCCTACCTGATGCTGACCTTCATGCGGTCCTCACCTGCTGCTTTAACTTACCGCTCTGCTTCTGTTCATCTCAAAGCACTCCGACTAATCTCCTTCCTTATCTCCCTTCTTCATCCTTCTTTCCTCTCACTTCTCTCACTCTCGTCTCTCTACTTCTCTCACTCTCGTCTCTCTACTTCTCTCACTCTCGTCTCTCTACTTCTCTCACTCTCGTCTCTCTACTTCTCTCACCCTCGTCTCTCTACTTCTCTCACTCTCGTCTCTCTACTTCTCTCACCCTCGTCTCTCTACTTCTCTCACTCTCGTCTCTCTACTTCTCTCACTCTCGTCTCTCTACTTCTCTCACTCTCGTCTCTCTACTTCTCTCACTCTCGTCTCTCTACTTCTCTGACTCTCGTCTCTCTACTTCTCTCACTCTCGTCTCTCTACTTCTCTCACTCTCGTCTCTCTACTTCTCTCACTCTCGTCTCTCTACTTCTCTCACTCTCGTCTCTCTACTTCTCTCACTCTCGTCTCTCTACTTCTCTGACTCTCGTCTCTCTACTTCTCTCACTCTCGTCTCTCTACTTCTCTCACCCTCGTCTCTCTACTTCTCTCACTCTCGTCTCTCTACTTCTCTCACTCTCGTCTCTCTACTTCTCTCACTCTCGTCTCTCTACTTCTCTCACTCTCGTCTCTCTACTTCTCTCACTCTCGTCTCTCTACTTCTCTCACCCTCGTCTCTCTACTTCTCTCACTCTCGTCTCTCTACTTCTCTCACTCTCGTCTCTCTACTTCTCTCACTCTCGTCTCTCTACTTCTCTCACTCTCGTCTCTCTACTTCTCTCACCCTCGTCTCTCTACTTCTCTCACTCTCGTCTCTCTACTTCTCTCACTCTCGTCTCTCTACTTCTCTCACTCTCGTCTCTCTACTTCTCTCACTCTCGTCTCTCTACTTCTCTCACCCTCGTCTCTCTACTTCTCTCACTCTCGTCTCTCTACTTCTCTCACTCTCGTCTCTCTACTTCTCTGACTCTCGTCTCTCTACTTCTCTCACTCTCGTCTCTCTACTTCTCTCACTCTCGTCTCTCTACTTCTCTCACTCTCGTCTCTCTACTTCTCTCACTCTCGTCTCTCTACTTCTCTCACTCTCGTCTCTCTACTTCTCTCACTCTCGTCTCTCTACTTCTCTCACTCTCATCTCTACTTCTCTAATTTCCTCTCTACTTCTCTCCTTTCCTCTATACTTCTCTCTTTCTCATTTCCACTTCTTTAACTATCCTCTTACTACTTTTCCAAGTCTCCTTCATGCACTACTAAATGATAAATACTAAATATCAATGCATTTAGTAATCCCAGCCCTTATCTCTCTACTACGTACTTCTCACATTGTCCTCGCTACTTCTGTCTCAATTTCAGCATTCCCTATTGATTAGATTCAACTTAACAAATCACAGCTGAAAATTCCACGTTCTAAACTAAACTGCCATTTCGCTTGGCCGGCAAAGTTTCTAGCTAGTTTTCTTGTGCATTCTTCAGTCGGCGCACCGACATTAGCCCTGGTTGTTTCTAACGGCGAGGGTGGGAGAATCACTCTGACCAGGTGAAATAAAAACTCTTACACTGCGATAAAAAACCACCGGGCCGGAACAGAAAGTCTCCGAATTGCGCCAAGACTAGCCACTAATTAACAATCGCCCGCAGAGGGAGCTGCAACAAGAACTGCAAAAGTTCAAATTCACCAAAGTTTGCTTTGCCAGATCCAAATTTCCCGTATCGCCGGCTGCCTAATCCTAAGTAAACTTTGCACAATGCCCGCGCAGGGAAATGTCTACGGAGACCCTGAAGGAAAACATCAAGGCGCTGTACATGAACATGGACGTGCCGGAGGTGAGCCCCGCGGACACCTCCGGGGCTCTTAACGTGTCCATCGAGATCGGAGATGTCGCCCGGCTGTCTAACAATGTGAGCGGCAGGCTTGACTTTTGTGGATTCCATCTAACTCAGGTTTTGGCATTTCAATTAAAGCACATTCTCATCTTCAGGAGGTCGACCTGTCCTTCACCCTGGACCTGCGCTGGGGCCACCGATTCCTGGAAATGATGTCCGACTCCCTGGAAGCAATTCCGCTTAACCGAGACCGGCTGTGGACGCCTAAGTTTGTCTTCCTGAACGCGCGTTCGCTGAAGGAGGAGCAAAACTCCTTGTACATGAAGCTGGCCCGAGGAAGCACAACCAGGGCCATCATCTACCGAGTCTGGTGAGGATTCTTGCGAAACTATTGGGAATTTTTTTTATATAACTCGCTGTACAACATTTGAAACATTTTAACTATGGAAAATTGTTGCAGGCACCGGGCCACAGTCAGGTGCGACGGTCCTGCGCTGCAGTATCCGCTGGCTGACACAGTCTGTAGCTTGGTCTTCGAGGAGGGTTCGTATTGCGCGACATGACAGTTCAAATGTACTCTACCTGGGGTAGAAAACTCTGACCCCCACCCCTAACCTGCATTGAACGGAAAAGTGTTTTTTGAAAATTCTTAGTAGCGAATGGCTCTGTAACAACCCCTCAGAGGAAATCGATTGCCTCTCTTCACCACCGAATGTACACTGTACGGATAGAAAATCAATTGCCGTTCTTCACCACTGAATGTACACTGTACGGATAGAAAATCGATTGCCTTTCTTCACCACTGAATGTACACTGTATGGATAGAAAATCGATTGCCTTTCTTCACCACTGAATGTACACTGTACGGATAGAAAATCGATTGCCTTTCTTCACCACTGAATGTACACTGTATGGATAGAAAATCAATTGCCGTTCTTCACCACTGAATGTACACTGTATGGATAGAAAATCGATTGCCGTTCTTCACCACTGAATGTACACTGTATGGATAGAAAATCGATTGCCGTTCTTCACCAACTGAGCTGTGCACAGATACACAGAGTCACGTAAACTTTCAGCAAACCCTCGCGGTCAACGGTCTGTGCACATGTCGCTCAGCCAGCATCATCAGCACAACTGCAGCACCAAGGAGGCGGCCGGCAGGCACGCCATTGTCTACCGGCTGTCGAAGCCCTTCAGCAGCGATGGTAAGTGAATTCTGGGATTTAGAAATGAATGCGTTTGCTGCCCAGAAACGGCAAACTAAATTTACTCTTTCAGGATAACAGCGCCTACTTACAGCTAAGCACACCACTTCATAGTCCCACCTCCTCCGCAGCCCCCAGCTCCTCCGCAGCACCCACCCCCTCCGCAGCACCCACCCCCTCCGCAGCACCCACGCTCTCAGCAGCACCCACCCCCTCCGCAGCACCCACCCCCTCTGCAGCACCCACCCCCTCCGCAGCACCCACCCCCTCCGCAGCACCCACGCTCTCAGCAGCACCCACGCCCTCAGCAGCACCCACGCCCTCAGCAGCACCCACGCCCTCAGCAGCACCCACCCCCTCCGCAGCACCCACCCCCTCTGCAGCACCCACCCCCTCCGCAGCACCCACCCCCTCCGCAGCACCCACGCTCTCAGCAGCACCCACGCCCTCAGCAGCACCCACGCCCTCAGCAGCACCCACCCCCTCCGCAGCACCCACCCCCTCGGCGTTAACTGTTAGAAGGTGTTTAATTTCATGATCGTGTGTAATCGGGTGTAATTTAAATTTGCTGGAGCAACTTTTAAAGTCATTGGTGTCGTACTACGAGTATAAAGCTTTCGTAAGACAAGTTTGTACTTTGCTTCTACGAGTATTTCGGCAGTGTAAATTTGAGCACGAAAGTTTTAACAACAGAGAATACGCAACCTTTATAGTAAGGCCCCTATACATTTTTTGCTTGAAACCAAAGGGTACAAAATTTTTTTGTAAACGTGACTTGACGGTTTTCTCGTCAAGCCAGACTCTAATAGAAGGGAAAATAAAGAGGCTGTTAAAGATCTTCAGTGAAGCAGAAGTATAGTGCAGTCCCTGTCGCATGCAATTTCATTACTAGATGGACGTCGCTTGGGTTGGAGACACTGGAGGGAACAAAAATGAAGAAGTCACATTTTCCCATGCAGTCGGGCTCTGCTGAACCATGCTGGACTAAAATAGACGGCCGAAAATTGGAATTTTCCCACTGATCACGAGGAGCTAGGAGATTTCTAGCTGTGAAAGAAGTGCAACTGATGTTTGAAAAGACAAATGTGCCAGTCGGGACTTACCAGTAACTTACCAGTCAGGACTGTGTCATTATGTTCCACGCCAATAAAATCCTCACTAAATCATTCCGAGCCCGTCCATTCCAATCCAATCCAACCCAATCCAGTTCCATCCAATCCAGTCCAATCCAATCCAGTCAAATCCAATCCAACCCAATCCAGTTCCATCCAATCCAGTCCAATCCAATCCAGTCAAATCCAATCCAATCCAATCCAGTCCAATCCAATCCAATCCAGTCCAATCCAATCTAATCCAGTCCAATCCAATCCAGTCCAATCCAATCTAGTTCAATCCAATCCAAATCCAAATCCCATCCGATTCAATCTAATTGAAATCCACTAAACACTGGTCTCCACAGGCCGCAAGTACCAGTTCTGGACCCGGCTGTGCGTCAAGTCCAGCCTTGATGACATGAGCGCCGCCCTCCGGCAGTATTGCCTGTCGCTCATCATTGTGCTGCACTCGCTAGCCACTCTGTACTTCTTCGATCGCACAACTCGCCTGCTGATAAACCTAGCCCTGCTGCACATTCTGGTGCTGAACTGGCGGCCAGTGGCTGGCAGCCGAATCAACGCCCTGGACATCTGGCTGGCCAAGTGCGCATTGGTCATCTGCTGCTGCCTGACCGTTGCTATGGCAACGTCAAGCGAAGCGGCAACAGGCTCCGGCGGCTTCGGCGGCGTTAGCAAGCGGCGGAAACGGAAGCAGCAGCAGCAGCAGCAGCAGAAGGATGAACAGATGTCCGGTAGGCAGTCTGGCAAGTGCAGCAGCGGCAGCTACAGTGGGGTGAGTGGCCCAGCGGCTGAGGATAGCTCATGGTTGTTCTGTTGGCTTCTGTGCTGGCTGTTGTGTTGGTTGTTGTGTTGGCTGTTGTGTTGGCTGTTGTGTTGGCTGCTGTGTTGGCTGTTCTGTTGGTTGTTATGTTGGCTTCTGTGCTGGCTGTTGTGCTGGTTGTTGTGCTGGCTGTTGTGCTGGTTGTTGTGTTGGCTGTTGTGTTGGCTGTTGTGTTGGTTGTTGTGTTGGCTGTTGTGTTGGCTGTTGTGTTGGCTGTTGTGTTGGCTGTTGTGTTGGCTGTTGTCTTTAGCCGTGTTGGCACTGGGTACTGTTTACGGTAAATGTTTTCGAACACTTGAATGTCCCAACACAGCAAGCAAGCAACAGAGCATGCTGATTCCATCCTAAACTCCCCAAAATCCCAGACCTTCCTGATGCAGCGGGATCCGCAGAACTCGTCGTCCGGCATTCGCAACTCGAAGTGCGCGACCATCTCGGAGTGCAGCGACCACCTGGACCTGTTCCCCCCGGACGAGATCAGCCACCACGCGGCCCAGTCTAGCAGACCTGACACCACCGCTGCCGGCTCAGCCTGCCAGCTGCTGACGAAGTCCATCCTCCCAGTCTGCTGGCTCCTGATGGCAGCCGCCTTCTGGGCTTGCGTGCTGCTGACTGCCGAGCACTGCGACTCTCTGCTGCCCGAGTGCCACCGGCGCTGACGGAACCGGCCACACAGACAGACGACCAACACAGACTTCTGCCTTGTAAAATGCTGTGGAAATTGCTGACTCAGTGCACTATTTGCTGTTAATGTTAATATTCATCATTATACACCACTGCTCAGTCACTGTACTGCAAACTAGGATATTGGACCTTCGATTTGCAACACTTCGGGTAGAAACTACTCGTTATCGCTAAACTAACAATGATCATCTTTCCACTTCCACATGTTTGCTTGCTTTACTTCTAAATTGTTAGTTCCGTATTGTGTGAGGATTTGATGGGTGTGGAATGAGTGTGTGAGGATTTGATGGGTGTGGAATGAGTGTGTGAGGATTTGTTGGGTGTGGAATGATTGTGTGAGGATTTGATGGGTGTGGAATGATTGTGTGAGGATTTGATGGGTGTGGAATGAGTGTGTGATGATTTGATGGGTGTGGAATGATTGTGTGAGGATTTGATGGGTGTGGAATGAGTGTGTGATGATTTGATGGGTGTGGAATGATTGTGTGAGGATTTGATGGGTGTGGAATGATTTTGTGAGGATTTGATGGGTGTGGAATCAAGCCCAATTGGAAGGCAGCCACGCTGGACTCCTCTAAAGTGGAAAAAATTTGACTGGCTTGTCTAAAAAATGTTCGATTCTCCCAACTATCTGACAGAACAAAATTATGGCGTTAAATGCTTTGTTTATTCAGTGACATTTGAAGCCCTTCAACAATGGAATCTCGCCTGAAAAATCTGGCATTGAAAAGTGCAGTCAGTCACTCGCTAGTTCGGTTGCTGAAGTCAGGGAGATATCCTAAATTGGGATCATAAACGGCAGCTTCGCGTTCGTAATATAAAGTTGTGGGATCCGGTTTTTGCCAGCAAAAATTTACAGGGCACAGCGAACTAACAACCCTGAGTGGGACCTGTCCGACCTTATACAATTATAAGCTTATTGAAAATTTGGTGTAACTGTTATAATTCCCGATATTTACCAATATCACACACCCCACTCCATCTCCCTCCCAATAATTCAGCATCATTCTCTCACTCTCACCCTCTAACATTCCCAATCTCACTTTCTGACATTCCCAATCTCACTTTCTGACATTCACAATCTCACCCTCTGAAATTCACAATCTCACTCTCTGAAATTCTCAATCTCACTCTCTGAAATTCCCAATCTCACTCTCTGACATTCCCAATCTCACTCTCTGACATTCCCAATCTCACTCTCTGACATTCCCAATCTCACTCTCTGAAATTCCCAATCTCACTCTCTGACATTCCCAATCTCACTCTCTGACATTCCCAATCTCACTCTCTGACATTCCCAATCTCACTCTCTGACATTCCCAATCTCACTCTCTGACATTCCCAATCTCACTCTCTGACATTCCCAATCTCACTCTCTGACATTCCCAATCTCACTCTCTGACATTCCCAATCTCACTCTCAGACATTCCCAATCTCACTCTCTGACATTCCCAATCTCACTCTCTGACATTCCCAATCTCACTCTCTGACATTCCCAATCTCACTCTCTGACATTCCCAATCTCACTCTCTGACATTCCCAATCTCACTCTCTGACATTCCCAATCTCACTCTCTGACATTCCCAATCTCACTCTCTGACATTCCCAATCTCACTCTCTGACATTCCCAATCTCACTCTCTGACATTCCCAATCTCACTCTCAGACATTCCCAATCTCACTCTCAGACATTCCCAATCTCACTCTCTGACATTCCCAATCTCACTCTCAGACATTCCCAATCTCACTCTCTAACATTCCCAATCTCACTCTCTGACATTCCCAATCTCACTCTCTGACATTCCCAATCTCACTCTCTGACATTCCCAATCTCACTCTCTGACATTCCCAATCTCACTCTCTGACATTCCCAATCTCACTCTCTGACATTCCCAATCTCACTCTCTGACATTCCCAATCTCACTCTCTGACATTCCCAATCTCACTCTCTGACATTCCCAATCTCACTCTCTGACATTCCCAATCTCACTCTCTGACATTCCCAATCTCACTCTCTGACATTCCCAATCTCACTCTCTGACATTCCCAATCTCACTCTCTGACATTCCCAATCTCACTCTCGCAGTCACACCCAGCCAGCCCAAAGCTCAGTGGATATTCTCAGTCTTATCAGCCCCGGCCCATGGCAATATTTGTTCGAGCTCTGGTTCGTGGCTGCATTGGTTTCCATTTAGCAGAATTGAATGCTGCGCGAGCACACTCGCTCAGCGGATGTGAGGTCCGGAGCCGCTCCGCTCGCTGAGAGAATTGGTGAGATTGAGGATAGAGTGAGATGGCGTGTTCCAGAAGTTCGTCACGAATTGCCTGATTGTTGCATTGGCGAAAAAAAGCTGCATTTTTCTAGCCACTCATTTCCGGGAATGCGCGAGCAGATCTGCTCTGACTGAGGCTGAGCATCTGGCCAGAATACTGATGGGGTCTATTTTTAAATCCCTGAAATCAGAGAGTGTTTTTCAGCCCATCCCAACACCGATTGTCGGATTTTTGGTCGTTGAACAGCAAGTTTTTTAGCGGGAAGACTGCAAATGATGTAGAAAGTATTTCTCCTAGAAGCTTAATAGAAAGGCTATCACTTCACTTTTATCGCTTCACCCTGGCTTGCTATGATGCTCTTATTTGGGCCGTTTCGCGCAACTGAAATTGGTCATCTATTTTGCCCTTATTAGGGCCGTTTTGGGTGACTGCTAATGTCTATTATTGTTGCCTTTATTAAAGCCGTTTTGAATGAGTGACATTGCTTTTTGTGGAAAAATGTCACTCCCAGGTGTCTGGTGTCTAAGCAGATTTGGAAGATTTTTTTATTCAACGTCGGCCGATTTCTTTCTCATTCCGAAATTAGGCCGCAAAAATTTACACCGCTCTCCAAAGACAGATGATTCAGTTCTTCTAGTTTGGAAACTGCTTGGCGTTTTACAATCCTAAATAAATTCGAGTGGGCCAACACAGATTGCAGAGGGAACTGATCCGACTGTCCCCACCCAGACGGCTCTTACCGCGCCATTGAGAGGTGAATGGGGGCACTGGCTTTTGGGAGGTCGCGGCAGGAAGCGAGGTCAGCTGAGGGGAGCCCGGTGATTTATGCTCCAGCCAGTGGTGGCGCACTCAAATTAAATGGGATCGAAGTGGGAGGCGATTAGAAAATCCTGGAATGGTGGCAACGGCTGTGGTGAAGGTGGATTGGGGATCACAAGATAGATGAGATCGGAAAATAAAAGGGAACTATCGTTCGTGAACTAACTCAAAAAAGCCTAGTGCACGGTTTTTTTTTATTTGAGTTAGCTTTGCTGTTTCCTTGAGTTTGCTTTGAGTTAGCTTGAGTCAGATTTGAGTTAGCTTGAGTCAGATTTGAGTTAGCCTTGAGTCGGATTTGAGTTAGCTTGAGTCAGATTTGAGTTAGCCTTGAGTCAGATTTGAGTTAGCCTTGAGTCAGATTTGAGTTAGCCTTGAGTCAGATTTGAGTTGGCTCGAGTGAGATTTGAGTTAGCCTTGAGTCAGATTTGAGTTAGCCTTGAGTCAGATTTGAGTTAGCCTTGAGTCAGATTTGAGTTAGCCTTGAGTCGGATTTGAGTTAGCTTTGAGTTAGCTTTGAGTCGGATTTGAGTTAGCTTTGAGTCGGATTTGAGTTAGCTTTGAGTTAGCTTTGAGTCGGATTTGAGTTAGCTTTGAGTCGGATTTGAGTTAGCTTTGAGTTAGCTTTGAGTCGGATTTGAGTTAGCTTGAGTCAGATTTGAGTTAGCCTTGAGTCAGATTTGAGTTAGCCTTGAGTCAGATTTGAGTTAGCCTTGAGTCAGATTTGAGTTGGCTCGAGTGAGATTTGAGTTAGCCTTGAGTCAGATTTGAGTTAGCCTTGAGTCAGATTTGAGTTAGCCTTGAGTCAGATTTGAGTTAGCCTTGAGTCGGATTTGAGTTAGCTTTGAGTTAGCTTTGAGTCGGATTTGAGTTAGCTTTGAGTCGGATTTGAGTTAGCTTTGAGTTAGCTTTGAGTCGGATTTGAGTTAGCTTTGAGTCGGATTTGAGTTAGCTTTGAGTTAGCTTTGAGTCGGATTTGAGTTAGCTTTGAGTCGGATTTGAGTTAGCTTTGAGTCGGATTTGAGTTAGCTTTGAGTTAGCTTTGAGTCGGATTTGAGTTAGCTTTGAGTCAGGTTTGAGTTAGCCTTGAGTCAGATTTGAGTTAGCCTTGAGTCAGATTTGAGTTAGCCTTGAGTCAGATTTGAGTTGGCTCGAGTTATCTTTGAGTTATCTTTGAGTTAGCTTTGAGTCGGATTTGAGTTAGCTTTGAGTTAGCTTTGAGTCGGATTTGAGTTAGCTTTGAGTCGGATTTGAGTTAGCTTTGAGTTAGCTTTGAGTCGGATTTGAGTTAGCTTTGAGTCGGATTTGAGTTAGCTTTGAGTTAGCTTTGAGTCGGATTTGAGTTAGCTTTGAGTCGGATTTGAGTTAGCTTTGAGTTAGCTTTGAGTCGGATTTGAGTTAGCTTTGAGTCAGGTTTGAGTTAGCTTTGAGTCAGATTTGAGTTAGCTTTGAGTCAGCTTAGCCCGTAATTGTGGAGGCCAGAGCGAAAGTCCTAAAGCCGGATACAAGGCCCCACTGGGACAGCAGTCAAAGGGGTTGCAGTTTCGAAGGCACGCATTGGTCGCATAAGTTTGAATTTGTCTAAAACTGCTCTCGGGGATTCTGGGAGATTGAGCACCGCCGGATGAGGCTCTGTGAGGAGGCCAGGAAGGCAAATCTTGACAAATTTCTGTCGCACCGCAGACTCCGGTCAGCCAAATCCCTTCAGATCCTAATCATTCTTGACTTGGCTAGCCGGCTGATTCGGGTCTCATCTGGGTGTGGGATTATTTTTACTGCGGACTCATTATTTTTATTATGATTATGCCGGCCCATGCCGCACTTTTCCTGTGTATGCCGGTCCTGTACAACGTTATAGATTGCTATCCTACCCTTTTTATATCCCTCTGGTCTATCCTTGAGGAAGGAGGAGTAATACGAGTATATTAGCTAGAGTATTTCATAGTTTCTTATATTATAGTCATGAAGCACACAGGTAATTGAATGAAAGAATTAAAAAAAAATTATACGTGTAATAAAAAATACTCGAGCTTATTTAGGCAAGCTTGAAAATCAAAAGCAATTTCTATCTATGGTAATCAGCAATGGAATTCAGCCTGAAAAAAAAACATAAAACTGGAACGTATTTTTCAGCTTGCAACTATAAAATGAGGTCTACGGCTGTATATTTGAACTATCCGCTAAAGCTGCAGCGATAATAACATTACTAGCAATAGCAGCAGCAGCAGCAGCAAAAGTCACAACAACAACAGCAGCAGCAGCAACAGCAGCAGCAGCAGCAAAAGTCACAACAAAAACAACAGCAGCAGCAGCAGCAGCAGCAGCAGCAGCAGAAAAGTCACAACAACAACAGCAGCAGCAGCAGCAAAAGTCACAACAACAGCAGCAGCAGCAGCAGCAGCAAAAGTCGCAACAACAGCAAAATGCTGCTGAAGACAGTGCTGATCTGCGCTGGCAACCTGGCAAGATCGATCCAGGTGTCCTCATACTACTCACTCCTAATCATCCTGGCTCTAATAACCTACGTGCTCTTGCCATTTGTACTGTACATTAACAAACTGCTGTACAGCACCGGCTCAAGCAGCCGGCTGGCCACCCAGAAGTGCCTGACAGCGGTCATAGCCATCGTCATCAAGGTGTCGCATGGCAACTGCACCACCTCGCGGGTCATCAGGGAAGCCACCGAGCGGGCTCAACAGTTTCTTCACGCCATGCTGGTGCTGCCGCTAATCTGTCTGCAAATCTTCAACCTGTCCTTCATGCTGTTCGACTTCTTTCGCGACGTCATCATGGTGTTTGCGAACTTCATGAGCATTCTGTTTGAGTACACCATCTTCATATTCAGGACCTACAAGATTGTCGTACTGTGCACGGCCAGCATCTTCCTTTCGGTGTACTACACCTCCTACTACTCCATTCTGATGATCCGCAGCGGCCTGGCCTGCCTGAACGGCTTCCGGGCTCTGACCCAGCACAGCGCGCTGAAGCTGTTTCTCATCCGCTACAAGGAGCAGAGGATGCGAGTGGCCAATGTGCTGTGAGCGGGACTGCCCTGTCTGACTGTTGTGTGTCCTGCTGCGACCTGCCTTGTTTTTGAACTGTTTTTCATTACATTTATTTCAATTAGATTTTCATTAGTTTTAAGCACCAGACTTCGTTTATTTGTATTTAAGCCAGTGGCACAGCCGCAGCTTTTGCTAAGCGCTTTCAAAGGCGGGCGGTAAAAAATTTAGTGACAGTAGACTTGCAGCCAGCGAGGAGGCATTTCTGCCCATTCCGCTGACTCCTGAGCACACAAACACAGATACCGTACGCAGGCCACGCTCACACAGGTGTGTACATCTGCCCTGACTTTCTCATCGTCAGGCTGTGTACACTTTTACTGTGCCTTGGAGTTTGGCCCTCAAGTGCGTAAATTGTACGACAAGCCCCCGAGCCTTCTCTCCGCGGCTGCGCCCCAAACGCTCGTTAATGTGACCTCGTCGCGGATCCGAGCTCAGGCACCTTGGCGCGAGAGTCAAACGCGTTAGACCGCTCTGCCGCTCACACCCAGCCAAATTTTGCTCCATCTTGTGCCGAGATCCATTTTAAAGATAATAATAAATTATGTACTGTGTGTAGCCTCGCCGCAGATTCGAACTCGTGACCTGTAGTGCGAGAGCGTAGTCCGGCAACCTAGCAAGCCACTGCGGGACCCTGCAATCACAGAAATGCTGTGAAAGCTTTCCCTGAGCGATCAGGCGAATCCCACTTTCATTCCACCACTTGAGAGGATCATCCTACCTTTTTTATCGCGCTCCTGATCCCCCGCGTCCCATGTAGTGGGAAGATTCTTAGGGAGCAGGAACAGAGGCAGAGAGCAGCTGTCGCTGTGGCCCCGTGTTTGGCTGTAATTAAAGAACACTTTTCGGGTTTGCTTGGAACAGGGAGGAGCCGGCAAAAATACTGGGCACTGCAGGCGGAGGACCCAGATGAGGTTGGCCTAACTTGATTGCTGGCAGCCTTCATTCCTGGACTGAATGGGGACCATTATTGCATGACGGAGGGCAGCTGGCTGATACTGAACAGCCTGGCACTGCGGGTTGTGACACAGCGGACTGTTCTGTCTACCCAGCTGTCAGAGCGGCACACACTGCTGCATAGCCACTTTCTGGTTTTCGATTGGCACCCGTTGTTAAGCAGGGCTGTTGCTTGGAAAAGCCTAGGACAGGACAGGACAGGACAGGACAGGACAGGACAGGACAGGACAGGACAGGACAGGACAGGACAGGACAGGACAGGAAAGGACAGGACAGGACAGGACAGGACAGGACAGGACAGGACAGGACAGGACAGGACAGGACAGGACATGACAGGACAGGACAGGACAGGACAGGACAGGACAGGACAGGACGGGACAGGCAGACTTACAGACAGACAGACAGACAGACAGACAGACAGACAGACAGACAGACAGACAGACAGACAGACAGACAGACAGACAGACAGACAGACAGAGAGACAGGCAGACTGACAGACAGACAGACAGACATACAGACATACAGGCAGACAGACAGACAGAGAGACAGTGAGACAGACACATAGGACAGGCATATAGGACAAATAAGTTTTTCTAGGATAATTTCTGTTTTCAGCTGCTCGAATTTTTCGCATCTACTGCAAGTAGTCCAGTGCGCTTCAAGTAGAACAGTTCACAAAGGAATTCAATCTAATTTTTTTTCTATCGCCTACCTGGCATCCGCTCTGCCATTTCCAGTCGATAAAAAACTGAAGAATAGTTTTTCTTCATTAAGTGACGTCCGCGTCAAGAGCTGCAAACACAGTCTGCTAACTTGGCTGACAGTCCTGCCGATCTCTCCACTGTGAGCTCTTCTGAGTTCATCACTACACAAAATCCTCTCTGTCAATTGTCAATTGTCAATGCCGCCAAAGATGATGATGGATTATCAGCCAATATCTGAATTAGATTTCTCAGTGAGGCTCTGAAAGCACCTTCCCTTTCTGATAGATAAAAAACTGACTCGGTGCTCACAATGACTGAAGACATGTCACGCGTGACGGCTGTTTGACAAGGGGGCTTCAGGCCTGACGTGTATTGCCTTTCTAAGAAACAGCACTATGTACTTTTGAAAACGACAGATAGCAGCATTTTTTCCTAGAAAGATTATTCGATTCAGAATCTCTAAATTGGTTTAAGGTTTTATATAACTCCTGAGTTATATTAAATTTCGTAGAAAAGAACATTTTTAGAATTGTGCCACATGTCTTAGAATTAAAACAAATTGAGTCTGCAATAATTTAAAATGTATTTCAAACAGGCATGCTTGTGATGCGTTAATTTTTTAATATGATAATATAATATGATTTTCATGACGATTTTAAACTAATTGACTAATCTGAAGGCTTCGTACGGCTGTTCAGTCCATGGACTGGGAGACGCCACACGCACCCTCAATTACCTCAGCTGATGCTGGTACCCATTTAACAGCTGGGTGAACTGAAGCAATGCAGAGTTAATTGTCTTGCTAAAGGGCACAAATTGTTCCGGTGGAGTCGGGAGTCGAACCCCCGACCTTCAATAAGTGAGGCCGACGCTCTAACCGCTAGGCTAACATCGCCTATAAGAAATCGGTAATTCTTAGAAAGCTATATTTAGCCCATTGAATGTGCACTAAAGGCTTGCAGGGACAAACCCCACTCTAAAATCATGGATCAGTGGCTGCTCATCAAAGTTGCCACCACTTCATGTTCTGCCGCAGTGAAAAAGCTGTCGCAGTCACTCAATTGGCCAAGTCAGTCAATCACAGCGCACTCATTAGGTTTGCGCCCGCGCCACTGACTGTCCCGTCTGGCCATATGATATAGCAGTAAAAATAAATTAGCCCAATGCCTGCCAGGGCAAAGCTACTGTCTGTCTGCCCTCCATGCATTTGATCTGCAATCTTGTCTGCACTAGTAATTGAGAAAACTATTCATTCATGTACCACACCCCAACTATGCATGGGGAAGTGTAGGGGCTAAGGGAAATGATCCCCATAGTACCGTCTGCCCACAGGGCCCAGGCAGGTCCAGTAGCGCCACTAAAAGAAAAAGCTTTTGCAGTTTCTGAGCGGAGGGGCACAACAGGCTGCCAGCAAACATGACCTCTCAATTTCCCAGTCGGGCCGACTGACGCCAGAACCATCAGATTCCCCTATATGCGGAACAATGGGATTTCACTGTGTGGTGCCTGGAGCCATTGGCAGCGAGATTGCATCTGCAGCCAGAACCCCGCCCGCCCCACCCTCCGCTAGGATTGATAGCAGCTCAGAACCAGCAGGAGAGACAACTCAGCACTGAGAACAGCGAATGAGTGTGCGCGACACCAACACAATGCCCGGGGAGAATTCAGGAATGGGAGAAAAGACAGCAGTGCCCACGCCTACCCTAGGCGATCTATCATTGGTCCCACAGCCAAAATCCCACTGTCAGATCCCCACGTACCCCATTATCTGACTGCGCCCGTGCGTCGCCCTGCTTTCCCCCTTTCCACCCCCAACTCCGCCCCGCCTCACCTCCGCCCTATGTCTGGCAGGGGAGCAGTGTTTGCGAACGCCACACAAGAGCTCCTGGCCTGTCCCCTGCGTGTGTATAATAGCAGCCTCAGGCCATGCATCAGCGGCCCGAGACAGCTCAGAGACACAGTTGCGCAATCCGGTGCAGCAAGCTGGCTGAAGACCGTTGACGTTGCGCTCTGGCGATGAGCAAGTGCCAATAAAATAGGCAGCTAGAATAGTTGCATTAGCTGACTCACCCGCTGCTCACCCCCCGCTGTTCACTGTTAATATGCTGCTTTAAGGTGATTTCGCATTTGCTAAACAGCTGAGAATTCTATTGAAAATCTTGCATGTCGGCCACGGCGCTGTACTTTCTAGCTCTAGTCTGGACTCTGGCCATCGATTTGGGTGAGTTCAAGCGAAAACTGAGTACTCGCTATTCTAATTATGATTTCATTCCTGCCTCCAAGCCTTGCTGTTGATTTATAATTGCAGTTATGCCTTTTTTGTTTTAATGATCCTAATCACAGGTCATTTGATTTAATTTCATTGATCTGTGCCCTCCGTTTGGATTGGAAATTGTACTTTGGGAAATCTGCTTAATTCATCTTTGCACTATTCTAGCTTATCTCAGATCTACCCTAGACTATTCTAGCTTACCTCAGATCTACCCTAGACTATTCTAGCTTATCTCATATCTACCCTAGACTATTCTAGCTTATCTCATATCTGCCCTAGATTATTCTAGATTATCTCATATCTACCCTAGACTATTCTAGCTTAGCTTAGATCTACCCTAGACTATTCTAGCTTATCTCATATCTACCCTAGATTATTCTAGCTTATTTCATATCTACCCTAGACTATTCTAGCTTATCTCATATCTACCCTAGACTATTTCAGCTTATCTCATATCTACCCTAGACTATTCTAGCTTAGCTTAGATCTACCCTAGACTATTCTAGCTTATCTCATATCTACCCTAGATTATTCTAGCTTATTTCATATCTACCCTAGACTATTCTAGCTTATCTCAAATCTACCCTAGACTATTTCAGCTTATCTCATATCTACCCTAGATTATTCTAGCTTATCTCATATCTGCCCTAGACTATTCTAGCTTACCTCAGATCTACCCTAGACTATTCTAGCTTATCTCATATCTAATCTAGACTATTCTAGCTTATCTCAGATCTACCCTAGACTATTCTAGCTTATCTCATATCAGCCCTAGACTATTCTAGCTTACCTCAGATCTACCCTAGACTATTCTAGCTTATATCATATCTACCCTAGACTATTCTAGCTTAGCTTAGATCTACCCTAGACTATTCTAGCTTACCTCAGATCTACCCTAGACTATTCTAGCTTATATCATATCTACCCTAGACTATTCTAGCTTAGCTTAGATCTACCCTAGACTATTCTAGCTTACCTCAGATCTACCCTAGACTATTCTAACTTATCTCATATCTACCCTAGACTATTCTAGCTTATCTCATATCTGCCCTAGATTATTCTAGCTTACCTCAGATCTACCCTAGACTATTCTAACTTATCTCATATCTACCCTAGACTATTCTAGCTTATCTCATATCTGCCCTAGATTATTCTAGCTTACCTCAGATCTACCCTAGACTATTCTAGCTTATCTCATATCTAATCTAGACTATTCTAGCTTATCTCAGATCTACCCTAGACTATTCTAGCTTATCTCATATCAGCCCTAGACTATTCTAGCTTACCTCAGATCTACCCTAGACTATTCTAGCTTATCTCATATCTACCCTAGATTATTCTAGCTTACATAATATCTGACCTAGACTATTCTAGCTTACCTTAGATCTACCCTAGACTATTCTAGCTTATCTCATATCTACCCTAGATTATTCTAGCTTATCTCATATCTACCCTAGACTATTTTAGCTTATCTCATATCTACCCTAGACTATTCTATTGTTTGCAAGTCTACTTTAGACGATTCTAGCTCATGCAGATCTTATCATAGCGAGAAAAACGTTTCGTCTTCTGATCCGTGTCAAAGAAGGTCAACTCTCTGTTGGTTGGGGTCAAGCCAAATTCGCAATTTCTTGACAATTATCAAAGCAGGCGCTGGGCAGAAAGTGGCTGTTCCTAGCCCATGTAGAGGGGTAGGGGGTTCAGACAGCCGGCAGATGAGTGGGTTCGTGTGTTCAATGCAGTTGCCAGGGCGTGTAACAATTTTCCAAAAGGCATCCTAAGTTCTTGCCCATCCTAAAAATTACTGAACCAGGAGCTTACCTTCACTGGCATTCGTCTGGCAGCCAGGAACACGAGCGCCCAAAGTGATAGTCTTCGCCTCTCAAAATTTGAACCCAGCGGTTGTTCTTAGCTTTTTTTTCGCCGAAAAAAACTATTTCTGACCAGTAAAATTCTTTAAAGAGTCGATAGACGGGTGTTGGAATATTCACAGGAAGCGCCTCGTCTCCAAGGCAACTGGTCTTCATCTTTTAGCTCTGTAGAAAATATGGGCCATCTATACAGTTGATCTCATATGCAAGCTGATCTCATATCTCATGTGCCAGTCAATCTCATATCTCATGTGTCAGTCAATCTCATATCTCATGTGTCAGTCAATCTCATATCTCATGTGTCAATCAATCTCATATCTCATGTGTCAGTCAATCTCATATCTCATGTGTCAGTCAATCTCATATCTCATGTGTCAGTCAATCTCAGCGCTTGCACCTGTGAGACACCCAACCAATCAAGAGCTGATTCTCGAATCTCCAGCGGCGGTCTCTGCAGTAGCGGTGGACTCATTCGCGACCAGCGCGGACTCCTCCAGGCCGATGGACTCGGCGCCGCTGACTGTAGGCATCCGAATCAATGTCAGCCTGCCGACAATCCAGCTGTCCTGCGACATCGCCAACGGTGGGGACTCCGTGGACGCGCACGAAGTTCAGTTCTTCTGCCCGGCGGTGGCGCCTTCCGGCCTCGGGAACATCGAAAAGTGCTTCGGCGACTGCAACCCGATCTGCGTCATGCAGGGTGACTCCAGCTGCAAGGTGATGCACTCGGAGCTGCTGCCGCCCAGGGTTCAATGCCAGAAGCTGCTGCAGCCCGCAGCTGGCGGCAAGACTATCCGACTGCTGGTGGACACCTCCGAGGCCAGGCTGGCGGGCGGCTGGTACTGCAAGTTCCGGGGCCAGAGAAGCTCAGCTGTGTCTCTCAGCCACTTCAAGCCCGCTGAGCTACCGGCTGTGACCCAGCCGAGGACAACTGCCGCCACCGCTGCCGCTCCTGACACAGCGACCAGCAAAGCGTCCGCTGACGCAGCTGCTGAAGAGCCAAGGCGATTCAAAGAAGGTGAGAATACGGAATATTGCACTACTACTACTACTACTGTTGTGATATGAGCCCAACTCTATTTATTCTTAATTATCGATTGTTGCCCTCAATCGTTCACTGCTGTTTATTAGGATTTTTCTATGCTCCAAATACTCTTGATGACATTATAAAACCTTGTTCTTTAGCTATAAGTAACGTTAATAAAAACGCTCACTATGCTTAACTAGCATCGCTTGATTAACACGCAACAACAACAACAACAACAACAACAACTACTACTACTACTACTTCTACTACTACTAGCAGCAGCTGCTGCTGCTGCTTTAATGAGTGTTACTCTTTGTGACCCCACCCAGTCAGTAAGCACTTCACAGATTGCGCCAGTGACTCCATTTCGCTGACTCGCGCAAATCACAGGCCTGTCAGTCAAAATTACAAAAGATCTCTCTAATCCTCCTGCTCCCCAGGTTGGTCCCTCTCGATCCTGAAGGAAGGCCACAAATCTGCAATTAATCAGAGCACCGACAATTTTCAACAAATAGTAGAAATCAAATCTGCTCACGTTGTTAAATCAAACAGTCAGAAATCAAACAATCAAACTGGTCTGATCCCAAGTATTTCCCCACACTTCAAAGAACTCGCCGACTTGCACAATGCTCAGTCAATACGGAAACGCATTGAGATTCCTTTTACTTGGCTTCAGTTTACTGCCAATATTTATGGGTTTAAAGATTTGCTTAAAACTGGCGCAAATTCTCGAGTTTCACCACAGCTTGCACCATATTGGGTCTGTCCTACTCTACCCTAGACAATCCCAGTTTATCCAACTCTACCCTAGACAATCCCAGTGTATCCTACTCTACCCTAGACAATCCCAGTTTATCCAACTCTACCCTAGACAATCCCAGTGTATCCTACTCTACCCTAGACAATCCCAGTGTATCCTACTCTACCCTAGACAATCCCAGTCTGTCCTACTCTACCCTAGACAATCCCAGTCTGTCCTACTCTACCCTAGACAATCCCAGTGTATCCAACTCTACCCTAGACAATCCGAGTCTGTCCTACTCTACCCTAGACAGCCCCAGTGTATCCTACTCTACCCTAGACAGCCCCAGTGTATCCTACTCTACCCTAGACAGCCCCAGTGTATCCTACTCTACCCTAGACAGCCCCAGTGTATCCTACTCTACCCTAGACAATCCCAGTTTATCCAACTCTACCCTAGACAATCCCAGTTTATCCAACTCTACCCTAGACAATCCCAGTCTGTCCTACTCTACTATAGACAATCCCAGAGTATCCTACTCTACCCTAGACAGCCCCAGTGTATCCTACTCTACCCTAGACAATCCCAGTGTATCCAACTCTACCCTAGACAATCCCAGTGTATCCAACTCTACCCTAGACAATCCCAGTCTGTCCTACTCTACTCTAGACAATCCCAGCGTATCCTACTCTACCCTAGACAATCCCAGCGTATCCTACTCTACCCTAGACAATCCCAGTGTATCCTACTCTACCCTAGACAGCCCAAGTGTATCCTACTCTACCCTAGACAATCCCAGTGTATCCTACTCTACCCTAGACAATCCCAGTGTATACTACTCTACCCTAGACAATCCCAGTGTATCCTACTCTACCCTAGACAATCCCAGTGTATCCTACTCTACCCTAGACAATCCCAGTGTATCCTACTCTACCCTAGACAATCCCAGTGTATCCTACTCTACCCTAGACAATCCCAGTGTATCCTACTCTACCCTAGACAATCCCAGTGTATCCTACTCTACCCTAGACAATCCCAGTCTGTCCAACTCTACCCTAGAGAATCCCAGTCTGTCCAACTCAACCCTAGACAATCCCAGTCTGTCCAACTCTACCCTAGACAATCCCAGTCTGTCCTACTCTACCCTAGACAATCCCAGTCTGTCCAACTCTACCCTAGACAATCCCAGTCTGTCCAACTCTACCCTAGAGTCCAGACAATCCCAGTCTGTCCAACTCTACCCTAGAGTCTAGACAATCCCAGTCTGTCCAACTCTACTCTAGACAATCCCAGTCTGTCCAACTTTACCCTAGAGTCCAGACAATCCCAGTCTGTCCAACTCTACCCTAGAGTCTAGACAATCCCAGTCTGTCCAACTCTACCCTAGACAATCCCAGTCTGTCCAACTCTATCCTAGAGTCTAGACAATCCCAGTCTGTCCAACTCTACCCTAGAGTCTAGACAATCCCAGTCTGTCCAACTCTACCCTAGAGTCTAGACAATCCCAGTCTGTCCAACTCTACCCTAGAGTCTAGACAATCCCAGTCTGTCCAACTCTACCCTAGAGTCTAGACAATCCCAGTCTGTCCAACTCTACCCTAGAGTCTAGACAATCCCAGTCTGTCCAACTCTACCCTAGAGTCTAGACAATCCCAGTCTGTCCAACTCTACCCTAGAGTCTAGACAATCCCAGTCTGTCCAACTCTACCCTAGAGTCTAGACAATCCCAGTCTGTCCAACTCTACCCTAGAGTCTAGACAATCCCAGTCTGTTCTACTCTACCCTTGACAATCCCAGTCTATTCTAGAAAATAACTGCCTAAGCTTACTCCACCCTAGATAATTCCAATCAATTCAAATCTACTCTAGAGAATCCCAGTCTGTTCTACTCTACTTAGACAACCCCAGGTCTAAAGCACAGACCTGTGTTGGATTTCCCTACCGTCCCAGAATATTGCAGTCGGCAGGCGTGTACAAGTGGTTAACTTCTCGCTGTGCCCTACCGCAAAGGCGGCGGCGCATATTTGATAAAATATTCATAATCTCTTAGCTCCATACCGGAACTCAGTCGGTGTGTCTGGCCTGCTCTCCGTGAGCGGCACTTCTCGAGACCGACGGGAACAGCGGCAAAAAAAGTGGAAAAGTCGGACAGGACAGTCCCTGATGTCAGAGCTGAGTAAAACGCCGAGAACAGAAAAAAAAAGAAAAAAAGGAAGCCCGCAGTCTGTAGTCATGGCAGCGGGCCCCCTGCCGCTGACGAAAAGGCAAAGTTGAGCATTCTCTGTGCGCTCGCTCGCTTTTTTTAGTCTTCTTTTTTGCACAATTTTTTTCACCTCTGCGCCGTGTTTTTGCTTTGAGCGATACAGGCTAGCTGCGAGTTGAGGCCTTGGAATACGAGAGGGCGGGACTTCCCACCCCATTGCTGGCACTTCCGCTCCTTTCCCTTCTGAATTGGTTTCTCCTCTGCTTTCAGTCCGGTAATCTATTATTCTTCTTCTCAAAGAATTGCAATTCTTTCTCACTTTCCCTGCTGGCTCGCGCGTGACTCACCCACCCTTCCCCGCCACGTCTGGCCTCTCTGTCCCTGCGCTGAATTGCTTCTAGAGGCAGGGCTAGCAATCCCTAGATTGCACTGTGAACTTTCTGTACGCAAATCTTTTCCTCTGATTCTCCTCCCAATTAGGGGATCTGTCTGCAGTGCGGGACAATCGGAGCGGGGAGTTGCCATGACTTTTCTCACTGTTCCCTTGCCGTGGCTTGCCTGGGAGCAGCTGCGGTCATTAGCGACGCAGTTTCCAATGCAACCTGGCCAAGTCCCAACTCCAGGCCGAATCTGCCGCATGCAGAGCTATAAAAGTGCTTGGAGAGTCTGGGCCAGGTCCCCCCAATCAATTCCGCGTCATTCATAAACATCTAGAAACTTCTTACTTTCTGCCATCAGATTTTCATCCCGTCAGCTTCGGCAACTTCGCAAAAACTGGCCCTTCAATCTTCAGATGCGTGCTGCCACGCTTGGTCGCATAACCATCTGTGTAAATATCTCTTTCCTAAGCTATGGCCAGAAGACTATGGGGCAGTGCTTGGAATTTCTTAGACCGATTAATAATGGCAACCGATTAGTGCGCAGTCACTGGTATAAATGCGGGCTTGAAATGCAGGCAGCGGGAAAACTCGGTGGCTAGGAAAACTTGGCATTTTGATAATTCACTATTAGGCATTTCATTTAGCGGATTATTTATCATCGTATCGCTCAATTGAATCCCGCAGCCAGCACCACGGCACCGACTATCGGCATCGCTGGCTCTGCCACGGACAGGCAGCTCGATGACCCGTCGTCGGCGGGACCTGGCAGCGGCTGGCAGAGGCGGTCGCCCAGTGGGCCACCGGGCGGCACCAAGGAAATCGATCCCAACTGTGAGATCTAAAGGCATCTTTAGGAGTTGCTCAACTCAATTCAATAAACTGCACCCGTTTCTTTTCATTTCTTATCTCTCACTCATGCTCTTTGTCTAGTCTCCCATCCCTCTTACTCGCCTCTCTCCCATCCCTCTTACTTGCCTCTCTCCCCTCCCCCTTCCTCGCCTCTCACCCCTCCCACTTCCTTGTCTCTCTCCCATCCCTCTTCCTCGCCTCTCTCCCCTCCCCTCTCTCCCCTTCCTCTTCCTCGCCTCTCCCCCTTCCTGTTCCTCGCCTCTCCCCTTCCTGTTCCTCGCCTCTCTCCTTCCTCTTCCTCGCCTCTCCCCTTCCTCTTCCTCGCCTCTCTCCCCTTCCTCTTCCTCGCCTCTCCCCTTCCTGCTCCTCGCCTCTCCCCTTCCTCTTCCTCGCCTCTCCCCTTCCTGCTCCTCGCCTCTCCCCTTCCTCTTACTCCCCTCTCCCCCTCCCTCTTCCTCGCCTCTCCCCTTCCTCTTCCTCGCCTCTCCCCCTTCCTGTTCCTCGCCTCTCCCCTTCCTGTTCCTCGCCTCTCTCCTTCCTCTTCCTCGCCTCTCCCCTTCCTCTTCCTCGCCTCTCTCCCCTTCCTCTTCCTCGCCTCTCCCCTTCCTGCTCCTCGCCTCTCCCCTTCCTCTTCCTCGCCTCTCCCCTTCCTGCTCCTCGCCTCTCCCCTTCCTCTTCCTCGCCTCTCTCCCCTCCCTCTTAATCGCCTCTCTCCCCTCCTTCTTTCTCGCCTCTCCCCCCTCCCGCTTCATTGTCTCTCTCCTCTTCCTCTTCCTCGACTCTCTCGTTTCCCGATTTCTAGTGCAACACCTTTCATTTGATGATCCCCATGAAATTATTCCCACAGTTTCAGGTAATTTCCACCTCCAGTTAGGCGGGCAAGTCAGCCTGACCCACTTTGCAAACCAGTTGGCAGTTTTTCTCATTTCCTGAACAAGTTGTAAGCCGAGAGAGAAAGAGAGTTGGGGAGGGTCTAATTTGCATTACTGGTGGGCGAACGGCTTCCACCGCTCGGCAGGCAGTCACGCAAAGGCGGCATCGTCATTAAACACTTTCGCTCCGCGTGTCCAAGGCAATGAGAATCCCATCTGTTTTTGCCGCTTCGCTGAGCCCCACAAGCTGGTGCGCGAAGCTCGTGTGGGGATTTATTGTCCCCACGAAGCATAATCCCAGCTAAGAGATAATATTACACATGCATTCCTTGGGAATACTTAACATTTTTTCTTAGCATTCTTGGAGCTTCGCTATCGGCACCAGTTTTTTGGTAGATTGCGTGTAGTTTCAATTACACCCGACAGAAAACGTTCGCCTAATTGCTTTTGAATTCGCGCGAATTTCAGTGCTCCAGTTTGCGCGCTCCGATTACGTGATCGGCATACTGACCCTGCTGGGCCTGTCGCTGCTTATCAACTTGGCATTCTGCATCCGCTGCTTCCTGGCCAACTATTATATCGGTGAGTGCTGGGGAAAGCAGGACGCAAGTGTACTTTAATAGTCTAGGGTAGAGTACGATATACTGGGATTGTCTAGGGTAGAGTTGGATGCACTGTGATTATCAAGGGCAGAGTAAGATACACTGGGATTGTCTAGGGTAGAGTTGGATACACTGGGATTGTCTAGGGTAGAGTTGGATACACTGGGATTGTCTAGGGCAGAGTAGGATACACTGGGGCTGTCTAGGGTAGAGTAGGATACACTGGGGCTGTCTAGGGTAGAGTAGGATACGCTGGGATTGTCTAGGGTAGAGTAGGATACACTGGGATTGTCTAGGGTAGAGTTGGATACACTGGGATTGTCTAGGGTAGAGTAGGATATATTGGGATTGTCTAGGGTAGAGTTGGATGCACTGTGATTATCAAGGGCAGAGTAGGATACACTGGGATTGTCTAGGGTAGAGTTGGATGCACTGTGATTATCAAGGGCAGAGTAGGATACACTGGGATTGTCTAGGGTGGAGTTGGATACACTGGGATTGTCTAGGGTAGAGTAGGATACACTGGGGCTGTCTAGGGTAGAGTAGGATACACTGGGGCTGTCTAGGGTAGAGTAGGATACGCTGGGATTGTCTAGGGTAGAGTAGGATACACTGGGATTGTCTAGGGTAGAGTTGGATACACTGGGATTGTCTAGGGTAGAGTAGGATATACTGGGATTGTCTAGGGTAGAGTTGGATGCACTGTGACTATCAAGGGCAGAGTAGGATACACTGGGATTGTCTAGGGTAGAGTAGGATACACTGGGATTGTCTAGGGCAGAGTAGGATACACTGGGGCTGTCTAGGGTAGAGTAGGATACACTGGGGCTGTCTAGGGTAGAGTAGGATACGCTGGGATTGTCTAGGGTAGAGTAGGATACGCTGGGATTGTCTAGGGTAGAGTAAAATACGCTGGGATTGTCTAGAGTAGAGTAGGATACGCTGGGATTGTCTAGGGTAGAGTTGGATACACTGGGATTGTCTAGAGTAGAGTAGGACAGACTAGGATTGTCTAGAGTAGAGTAGGATACACTAGGGTTGTCTAGAGTAGAGTAAGATATACTGGGATCGTCTTGGGTAGAGTTGGATACACTGGGATTGTCTAGGGTAGAGTAGGATACACTGGGATTGTCTAGGGTAGAGTAGGATACGCTGGGATTGTCTAGGGTAGAGTAGGATACGCTGGGATTGTCTAGGGTAGAGTAGGATACGCTGGGATTGTCTAGAGTAGAGTAGGATACGCTGGGATTGTCTAGGGTAGAGTTGGATACACTGGGATTGTCTAGAGTAGAGTAGGACAGACTAGGATTGTCTAGAGTAGAGTAGGATACACTAGGGTTGTCTAGAGTAGAGTAAGATATACTGGGATCGTCTTGGGTAGAGTTGGATACACTGGGATTGTCTAGGGTAGAGTAGGATACACTGGGATTGTCTAGGGTAGAGTAGGATACGCTGGGATTGTCTAGGGTAGAGTAGGATACGCTGGGATTGTCTAGGGTAGAGTTGGATACGCTGGGATTGTCTAGAGTAGAGTAGGATACGCTGGGATTGTCTAGGGTAGAGTTGGATACACTGGAATTGTCTAGAGTAGAGTAGGACAGACTAGGATTGTCTAGAGTAGAGTAGGATACACTAGGGTTGTCTAGAGTAGAGTAAGATATACTGGGATCGTCTTGGGTAGAGTTGGATACACTGGGATTGTCTAGGGTAGAGTAGGATACACTGGGGCTGTCTAGGGTAGAGTAGGATACACTGGGATTGTCTAGGGTAGAGTAGGATACGCTGGGATTGTCTAGGGTAGAGTAGGATACGCTGGGATTGTCTAGAGTAGAGTAGGATACGCTGGGATTGTCTAGGGTAGAGTTGGATACACTGGGATTGTCTAGAGTAGAGTAGGACAGACTAGGATTGTCTAGAGTAGAGTAGGATACACTGGGATTGTCTAGAGTAGAGTAAGATATACTGGGATCGTCTTGGGTAGAGTTGGATACACTGGGATTGTCTAGGGTAGAGTAGGATACACTGGGATTGTCTAGGGTAGAGTAGGATACGCTGGGATTGTCTAGGGTAGAGTAGGATACACTGGGATTGTCTAGGGTAGAGTAGGATACGCTGGGATTGTCTAGGGTAGAGTAGGATACGCTGGGATTGTCTAGGGTAGAGTAGGATACGCTGGGATTGTCTAGAGTAGAGTAGGATACGCTGGGATTGTCTAGGGTAGAGTTGGATACACTGGGATTGTCTAGAGTAGAGTAGGACAGACTAGGATTGTCTAGAGTAGAGTAGGATACACTAGGGTTGTCTAGAGTAGAGTAAGATATACTGGGATCGTCTTGGGTAGAGTTGGATACACTGGGATTGTCTAGGGTAGAGTAGGATACACTGGGATTGTCTAGGGTAGAGTAGGATACGCTGGGATTGTCTAGGGTAGAGTAGGATACGCTGGGATTGTCTAGGGTAGAGTTGGATACGCTGGGATTGTCTAGAGTAGAGTAGGATACGCTGGGATTGTCTAGGGTAGAGTTGGATACACTGGGATTGTCTAGAGTAGAGTAGGACAGACTAGGATTGTCTAGAGTAGAGTAGGATACACTAGGGTTGTCTAGAGTAGAGTAAGATATACTGGGATCGTCTTGGGTAGAGTTGGATACACTGGGATTGTCTAGGGTAGAGTAGGATACACTGGGGCTGTCTAGGGTAGAGTAGGATACACTGGGATTGTCTAGGGTAGAGTAGGATACGCTGGGATTGTCTAGGGTAGAGTAGGATACGCTGGGATTGTCTAGAGTAGAGTAGGATACGCTGGGATTGTCTAGGGTAGAGTTGGATACACTGGGATTGTCTAGAGTAGAGTAGGACAGACTAGGATTGTCTAGAGTAGAGTAGGATACACTGGGATTGTCTAGAGTAGAGTAAGATATACTGGGATCGTCTTGGGTAGAGTTGGATACACTGGGATTGTCTAGGGTAGAGTAGGATACACTGGGATTGTCTAGGGTAGAGTAGGATACGCTGGGATTGTCTAGGGTAGAGTAGGATACGCTGGGATTGTCTAGGGTAGAGTAGGATACGCTGGGATTGTCTAGAGTAGAGTAGGATACGCTGGGATTGTCTAGAGTAGAGTTGGATACGCTGGGATTGTCTAGAGTAGAGTAGGATACGCTAGGATTGTCTAGAGTAGAGTAGGATACACTAGGGTTGTCTAGAGTAGAGTAAGATATACTGGGATCGTCTTGGGTAGAGTTGGATACACTGGGATTGTCTAGGGTAGAGTAGGATACACTGGGATTGTCTAGGGTAGAGTTGGATACACTGGGATTGTCTAGGGTAGAGTAGGATACACTGGGATTGTCTAGGGTAGAGTAGGATACGCTGGGATTGTCTAGGGTAGAGTAGGATACGCTGGGATTGTCTAGGGTAGAGTAGGATACGCTGGGATTGTCTAGGGTAGAGTAGGATACGCTGGGATTGTCTAGGGTAGAGTTGGATACACTGGGATTGTCTAGAGTAGAGTAGGACAGACTAGGATTGTCTAGAGTAGAGTAGGATACACTAGGGTTGTCTAGAGTAGAGTAAGATATACTGGGATCGTCTTGGGTAGAGTTGGATACACTGGGATTGTCTAGGGTAGAGTAGGATACACTGGGATTGTCTAGGGTAGAGTAGGATACGCTGGGATTGTCTAGGGTAGAGTAGGATACGCTGGGATTGTCTAGGGTAGAGTTGGATACGCTGGGATTGTCTAGAGTAGAGTAGGATACGCTGGGATTGTCTAGGGTAGAGATGGATACACTGGGATTGTCTAGAGTAGAGTAGGACAGACTAGGATTGTCTAGAGTAGAGTAGGATACACTAGGGTTGTCTAGAGTAGAGTAAGATATACTGGGATCGTCTTGGGTAGAGTTGGATACACTGGGATTGTCTAGGGTAGAGTAGGATACACTGGGGCTGTCTAGGGTAGAGTAGGATACACTGGGATTGTCTAGGGTAGAGTAGGATACGCTGGGATTGTCTAGGGTAGAGTAGGATACGCTGGGATTGTCTAGGGTAGAGTTGGATACGCTGGGATTGTCTAGAGTAGAGTAGGATACGCTGGGATTGTCTAGGGTAGAGTTGGATACACTGGGATTGTCTAGAGTAGAGTAGGACAGACTAGGATTGTCTAGAGTAGAGTAGGATACACTAGGGTTGTCTAGAGTAGAGTAAGATATACTGGGATCGTCTTGGGTAGAGTTGGATGCACTGTGATTATCAAGGGTAGAGTTGGATGCACTGTGATTATCAAGGGTAGAGTTGGATGCACTGTGATTATCAAGGGTAGAGTTGGATGCACTGGGATTATCAAGGGTAGAGTTGGATGCACTGTGATTATCAAGGGTAGAGTTGGATGCACTGGGATTATCAAGGGTAGAGTTGGATGCACTGTGATTATCAAGGGTAGAGTATTTTAGACCACAATATAGCCGAACTATCTAGAAGTGTGAGCAAAAAAAGAGACAATGTGACTCAACTCATAAAAGCTGGTTAATTTAGTCGTTATTTTGCATAAAGGCAGCCTTATGCCTTGTAAATTGTTGTACTCTGGCACTTCTCAGCCAGGTAAGGGTGCGCTGGGATTTGAGGAAGGCTTGAGGCTAATTTATTATGCGCTGGGCTGCGATCGATAGCAGTGCCTTTGTGCTCCGACACGAAGTGCCGGCATTATTGATTTCCTAAACACTCGGCTCCACTGCACTGTTGACATTGGTTCTAGCCTTGTTATTTGGCTAGTGCAAATAGAGAGCTGACAAAACGCATTAGCTAGATTTATTTGTTTATTTTATGGCTAGATTCACTAAAGCAGCCCTGCCTGTCTACTTTTAGTACATTGCTTTTTGGACCCTCGGTTTAAAAGTTAAAATATTTGCCTTCGCCTCGTGTCGCAGAAAAATATTAATAATGGGAGTGAGAAGACAGACAACAAAGGCAATGGAGATGAAATTGAAATGGAGACATGTATGAGAAGATAAGTTAGTGAACAGCCAATCAGAGGCAGGCATGGGAAGATAAATAAATGGAGGAAAGAGGTGGTGGGTTAGTGAACAGCGAATCAGAAGCAGGCAAGGGGTAGATAAAATAGAGGAAAAATGTGTGGGTTAGTGAACATCCAATCAGAGGCAGGCACGGGAAGATAAATGGAGGAAAGAGGTGGTGGATTAGTGAACAGCCAATCAGAAGTAGGCACGGGGCAGAGAAGAGTTCGAATGGTTTCGGGAGACAAAAAACGAGACGGCATTGTTGCACCCTTCAGCGGTGCGCCGTCGCAAGCAGGAGCCGCCGGGCTGCCTGGCGCAGTGCCTCTGTGTGACAACCGTCCAGGTGGAGGAAAAATCCGCCGCGTCAGCGGACAATGACAACACCTACGAGGAGTTGCGCGCTCTGGGTCGCTCGGTTACAAACACAACCGGGCTGGGCAGGCCAGGGCAGCGGGCCTCGCTCAGCACAATGGAGAGCACCTACATGGAGCACTCGGGCTGCATTCCCAGGTTGGTTTAGAATGCGAAATTGATTGAATTCTAAGGTTTCTATGGCCCAGCAGTTAGAACTTAGAGGTCATTGGTTCTAACAATTTGTGCCCTTGAGCAAGACGCTTAATTTCCGATTTCTTCCGTTCACCGAGCGTTCCAACGATAGCTCTTGTAATCTAATCGCAATTAGATTAGAATCCCAGTTAGACTATATTCCCAGTTAGCCTAGAATCCCAGTTAGATTAGATTCCCAGTTAGACTAGAATCCCAGTTAGATTAGATTCCCAGTTAGACTAGAATCCCAGTTAGATTAGATTCCCAGTTAGACTAGAATCCCAGTTAGATTAGATTCCCAGTTAGACTAGATTCCCAGTTAGACTAGAATCCCAGTTATACTAGAATCCCAGTTAGATTAGATTCCCAGTTAGACTAGAATCCCAGTTAGATTAGAATCCCAGTTAGACTATATTCCCAGTTATACTAGAATCCCAGTTAGATTAGAATCCCAGTTAGACTATATTCCCAGTTAGCCTAGAATCCCAGTTAGATTAGATTCCCAGTTAGACTAGAATCCCAGTTAGATTAGATTCCCAGTTAGACTAGAATCCCAGTTAGATTAGATTCCCAGTTAGACTAGAATCCCAGTTAGATTAGATTCCCAGTTAGACTAGATTCCCAGTTAGACTAGAATCCCAGTTATACTAGAATCCCAGTTAGATTAGATTCCCAGTTAGACTAGAATCCCAGTTAGATTAGAATCCCAGTTAGACCTTCCCCGCCGACGGCATGAATGGCAGGTCTCGAACGCTGCCGCCAGCTGGCAACCAGCACTGCAGCCTGAGCTACCTGCAGGGAGTGTCGGACTCGATGTCCCGCATGCTGTACGACAGCGTGCCGCTGCAGGAGTCGAGGCCGGCCTCGCGCCAGGGCTCGCTGCGCCACATGGGCGGTGGCGTGTCGTCGTTGCGCCGATCGCAGCAGCTGACGTCGGTGCCGTCCTCCGTGCCCGAGGAGGCCGTCCCATTCATGTCGCCGATCGCTGGGAGCTCCGGCAGGCAGCACCAGCAGCCGACAATGGCTGAGCTGGACGTCGATGCTGATGGCGATGCGGAGTCCGAGGTGGACGAAAGCCGCCTGGAGCTGAGCCGGCGGATGCTGCACCGGGCTGACAGCCTGCTGAGGGAGGCAAACAGCCTGCTGCGCGATTCCGCTCAGCCGCAGCAGCAGCAGCAGCAGTACCTGCAGTACCAGCATTATCAACAGATTCAGCACAAACAGATGCTGCAGCGACAGGCCCAACAGTATTTGCAGCAACAGCAGCAGCAGCAGCAGCAACAACAACAACAACAGCAGCAGCAGCAGCAGCAGCAACAACAACAACAGCAGCAGCAGCAGCAGCAGCAACAACAACAACAACAGCAGCAGCAGCAACAACAACAACAGCAGCAGCAGCAGCGGCAGCAGCTGTTACAACAGCAGGAGGAATTGAAGAACCAAGAACTTCTTGAAGAAGGGAAAAAATCACCCCAACAGACTCACCAGCAACAGCAGCAACAGCAGCAGCAGCAGCAGCAGCAGCAGCAGCAGCATGAAGACAGTTGTGAAGCGTCTCCCTCGGGAATTGTCACAGGCGAAAATGCGGTCTGTGCTACTGATGAGTAGGCAGAGACTGTGACGCTGCAATAAATGTCTCGAAATGATCAGGGTTGAATTCCTGTGCCGCCGCGCGGGCTTAGCTAAGCATAGAGAATTTCTTAGTTAGCTGTCTGACCAGCACATTTTTTATCCCGGCCATGCAATTAGTCCCTTCTCGTCCAGGCAGCTTAAATGATCCATAAATTTAATAAGCTTTCTCTACTCAAGATCTACTTTTTCATGTCGCGCACTTGTTTGTTCCTTGTGCTGATAATATTGTTTTTTTTCTGATCCTGTTGAAAATGAATGACAATTTTTATGAACTTCTAGTTACTGAATTCAAAAGTGGCCTTTTTGCTTCGCTTTTCTTTAGAAGCGGATAATGAGGTCGATTCACTCTTACGAGTAGAAGCGATAACAGTTACCTCAACACACTCATTTGAGCAATCCACTTGGCTTCTGCAATTTAAAAGCCGAGACTCTAGCCAATCACTCACTCGATGCTAACACTGCAATAATTAACCTTTTTGCAATTGCTTTTAAGCTAAACCCGCTTTTTGCGTAAACTTTGCCGTGTAAATTGTTTTCCATCGGAAGAATAAAGCTGCTTGGCACAACCAGAAGGAAGAAAACTGTCAAAATCTATTTGAAAAACGCGTTTGAACTACTGTAAGCAAAATAGTTGGCAAATTCTGTCGATTTTACTGATAGCCATATGAGTGAACCTCTAACACTTGGGCATAGCAAGACAGTAAGAAATATTGCTTTTGTCTCGAATTTAGACCATAATTTTTTTAAATCCGCTCAACACTGCGCGAAAAAAAAGAATATTTAGATTGATCTTTTGCTGCCTATTTAGATTATCATCAGGTTAACACTGATGTTCTGCCGTCTGTGGCACAGCTACCGGACAGAAGAGCTTAATATATTAGGGGATTCCAAGCTACTAAGTGGCAGATATGCAGTCACTAGGCACAGTGAAATCAAACAGCTGCAACAGGTTCAACTGGTTTCTAAATCCCCAGAGGTGCGATTTCCAGGATTCGAGTTTCCAGGAAAGCAGCCGAATTGGTTTGAGCCAGTTGACACAAGTTGCCCACTCTTAGTAGCCAACAAAAACAACAAAACAACAACAACAAAGTACGCTGTCAGGATGAAAACAAAAGGCAGCGTCACAAGTAACTAAGGACGGGCCTCAGCAAACTCAGAAATGAAAGCGATATGTAGTTGCGAAAATCTGCGCCGACCAGCCTTAGCTGCGCACTTTGCTTCGCAGTGGAAGCTCGGGTTGGGAGTTGGTCTCATGTGAGCTCATCTGTGCTCAAATAATTATTCTGAACTGCTGCTCTATTTCTCTTTCCATTTTTACTCGCCGGCATTTCGCAGCTTCAAAAAAGAATTAATCAATATTTATATTGCCAAGGTCCCATGCGAGCGCGCCGCTGTTCTGCAACTGTTGTAAGCAATATTTTATTTGAGTGCAGCTGCTCATACATTTATGAGCATGATCGCTGAGCTGACGAGCGCCTGCTCAGAATTCCGGCAACCCACACTGCTTGAAGTCTTTTTGGAGGGGTCTGTCTTTTTTGGGATTAGCTAACTGACTCAACAAACGAACAGGAATAATATAATACAGTGCACCCGCAGCCAGCGAGGATGCAATTCTGACCATTCCGCTGACTACTGAGCACACGCACACAGATACTGTACACAGGCACACGCTCACACAGGTGTGTACATCAGTCCTGACTTTCTCATCCTCATTTTACTGTGCCTTGAAGTTTGACCCTCAAGGGTGTAAATTGCACGTCAAGCCCCCCAAGCCTTCTCTCCGCGGCTGCGCCCCAAATGCTCGTAGTGTCTGTAAATGTGACCTCGTCGTGGAATCGAGCTCAGAGACCTTGGTGTGGAAGGCAACCGCGTTAACCGCTCTGCCACTCACCCCCTCAGAACCAGGACTGTCTGTCTGTCTGTCTGTCTGTCTGTCTGTCTGTCTGTCTGTCTGTCTGTCTGTCGGTCTGTCTGTCTGTCTGTCTGTCTGTCTGTCTGTCTGTCTGGTCCGAAGGCCAGTCTGCTGGTTGGCAGGCCATTGATCAGTCAGTCGTCTCTCTGCTGGGTGTCAGACTCCAGTTCTCAGGGCTGAGCAGATGAGTATCCATCAGACTAGATAATAAACATTAGTAGTCCAGCAGCAGTTCTCAGAGCTGAGCAGATGAGTATCCATCAGACTAGCTAATAAACATTAGTAGTCCAGCAGCAGCTTGGCTGTCTCAGACAGAGGCAATCGCAGCTTTCTGGGGGAGTCATTCCGTCCAATCCAGAAGCGGTGCCATGAGGAGCATGCTGCCCACTGCTGCCCTCGCAGCTATAGTGCGCGCCGCCATTGGCTGGGGGGTGGCTAGCACCGGTGCTGCACTCAGATCTAATATATCATTTGCAGCAGAAGGGAAGACCAGGGCAGCCATCTAGCTGATAAGGCGACTGAGAACTGCTCACAGCAGCCATGCTAGCATTGGCGCCGCTGCTGGCACTGAGCCTTTTAAACAGCGCGGCCTGCCTGAATTCAACGGAGCCGACAGGCCTGGTCGAATCGGCAGCGCGGACAGCCAACGGCAAGCTGTGGACAACGCAGTCTCGCGAGAAGACCCTGATCCAGCAGCTGGTGTCACGCTACCGGGATGTGGGCTTGCTGGGCCGGCCCGTGGTGAACAGCAGCGACCTGATCACCATCGAGTTTGGCCTGGCCATCATCCAGATCCTGGATCTGGACGAGAACCGGCAGCTGCTGCGCACCAACTGCTGGCTGAGGTACACCTGGCGAGACCCGCTGCTCAGCTGGGACAGCTGGGCAGGCACCGACTATGAGAACATCACACAGGTGCGCCTCTTCCCCTACGATGTGTGGACGCCGGACATCCGGCTGCACAACTTCGCCGACGAGAGGCTTCTGGAGAAGCGAATGGCCCGGGTTGTGGTCTACGCAGACGGCACCGTGCTGTGGATTCCGCAAGCGCTGTTCAAGAGCACCTGCCCCGTGGAGATCGAGTTCTTTCCGTTCGACACGCAGATCTGCTTCCTGGAGTTCGGCTCGTGGACCTACGATGTGACGCAGCTCAATCTCACCTGGTTCGGCTTCGAGGTTTGCCGCGCTGCTTCTGTCCTGCTTGTGGGAACTGGTTTCAAACCGACATTTCAAATCTAATAGGCGGGTGGAAACGCTGCTAGCGGAATCTAGCGTTAGAGTGAGAGTGACTGCAAGATAGTGACATCATGTCAGTGAGTTACCAATCATAATAGTAATAGAAATGTATAAAAATAGCAATTCTCATCGAGTATCAAATCGCTCGTTTGAGAACCACTGCAATTCTGTTGTTGGCTCGGCAGGACAGAAGGCCAGCGGCCAGGTCTCCATGCTTTGAAATGCACGTTTAGCGACCTCTGCGGATGGCACAGCCAACTCTTACAGCCCGGATCACACCGAATCGAGCTCAGTTACCTGTTAGACCACTCAGGTGATCGCTCAAGCAGCATGGCACCCACCCGCCACTCAGCGGGGGACAGGTATTTCCAGGTCAACATTTGCCAGGCGAAGCGGCTGGCCGAGGACGAGCAGGCCGCACACTTAGCAACAATTTCCTGCTGCCCCCAAAAGGCTTTTCACTCTTGTGCTGGGGCTAGCGAAGGCTGAAGCAGTGTTTGCCCAGCTCCGTGGGGGGGCCCTCTCTGACTGCGTTGCCGTGGAACCTCCTCCCCCCTCTTCGTCTGGTCCGCACCTCGCGGGAATCAGCCGAGACCAGAAGAATGCGGCGGCCGCGCACTCGTGAAACAAAGGGGGAAATATATTAGAGCCGTACCGATGGTAGACGACGAGACCTGGACAGATTCGGCTGACAAAATGAGGGCATTGCAGCGGATTGGGGATCTCAAATCTCAGTTTGACGGTCTTGTAAAAATAGGGAGTTAAAATTTGGTGAAAAAAACTGCTTTGGAAAGAATGAAGGGCTTGACATTGCTTGGAGTGCCGCTCGGCTTAGGGCTTAACTGCCTGACGGAAGGAGCCATTCACTCACAATGCGCTCTTTCATGAGCTAGAAACTGCCCAGCAACTGCAGCCGCGCTTATCCCGCGTGTGTCTGTTCATTCCGGACCTTTAAAAAATAAGAATCAAATATGAAAAACTGCTCAGGCTACTCATTCTTCAGGCAGGGTTTGACAGGAAGCCGAGCTTTGAATGGCACAATGAGTCTGCCCTGCCCACCCACCCGACTGAGGGAAAAAATGAAAACAGGAGAAGCTGCGAGCGGCGACTTTGAGATCAGAAGAGGCGGGCGGGGTGGACGCCGCCAGGTTGGGGCAAAAATAAGAAGTGGAAAAAAGAATAGATTGAAAAAATGGGATCTCTCTTTTCAGCCGCTTCTCGTGCTTTATCTCCTCCTTCCCCTTCAAGCGCGTTTCAAGAGGGAACTGACCTTGGTTTTCCCGGACTCCAGTTAGGGCAGGGCAGAGCTAATCCGGTAACCCAGCGGCATGATTGGGAATGAAGACCGATGGCTGGGAATTAAGACTGAATAAAAATTCTGGTCCCCGTTCTCTTGCAGAAGCAGAAATATAACTCCCGCACCCGATATTGACTCAATAATCTCGAGAAGAGCTGCTTGCACTGCCAACCACAGCGTTTGTATCCGCAGCCAAATTTGCTGACTGTTGTTAAAAGCAAAAAACATGCACAGACCGCCCAAAGAATTATTGCCCTATTGTTTTAACTTGACAGTTCATACTTGCAACTCGTCTCCACGCGGCGCCGGTCCGGCGAATATGCCTATACAATATACTTCTTACACTGCGCCTAATTTAGCTTCCGTTATTTATATCCTTTCATCTAGCTAGCCCCAGCCTCCCAGAACCTCTGCTCCGTCTCTCTTCTGTTTCAGTCAACGGGAAAAAAATGCGCCGGCCGCGCGGAAAGAGTTATTGGCTGGATGGGAGGCCCCGCTCCAGCTCTCTCTCTCTCTCTCACTTTCTCCGGCCCCGCTCCCTGCCGAGTCTGTCAGTGAATGAGAGGCCAATTTGATGGAACAGCTCGGGGCAACTCTCCGTGCGGGATGAGCTCGGGGACGGCCCGCTAGGAAAAGAATGAGCTACTAAACGGAGACAGCGGCCAGGACGGCTTGAGTAGGCGCGCAGATGTCTGGGCGGAAGCAGCTGGCCACAGTCAGTGTGGCGGCGGCGGCGGAGGCGGTGACGGTGAAATTCGCAGCTTCCCAGAGGTCCCAGGGCGACTTCTTCGCAATGCGTCACTAACTTTTCTATCCTCCTTCTTTCCTTCCTTCCTAACTAGTCTTCCAAACTGATCGGCAGTTCTCCGCCGCCAGCCGGGCCATCAAATTCGAGGAATTCAATTTCTTGCCTTGAGCCCCCCCCGTCCTCCGCCAAGCCTGCCAACTTGGGAGATCCAGTGAGTAGCTTGGGAGAACTACTGAGTAGCTTGGGCAGGAACTAGTGAGTAGCTTGGGCAGGAACTAGTGAGTAGCTTGGGCAGGAACTAGTGAGTAGCTTGGGCAGGAACTAGTGAGTAGCTTGGGCAGGAACTAGTGAGTAGCTTGGGCAGGAACTAGTGAGTAGCTTGGGCAGGAACTAGTGAGTAGCTTGGGCAGGAACTAGTGAGTAGCTTGGGCAGGAACTAGTGAGTAGCTTGGGCAGGAACTAGTGAGTAGCTTGGGAGAACTACTGAGTAGCTTGGGCAGGAACTAGTGAGTAGCTTGGGCAGGAACTAGTGAGTAGCTTGGGAGATCCAGTGAGTAGCTTGGGCAGGAACTAGTGAGTAGCTTGGGCAGGAACTAGTGAGTAGCTTGGGAGATCCAGTGAGTAGCTTGGGCAGGAACTAGTGAGTAGCTTGGGCAGGAACTAGTGAGTAGCTTGGGAGATCCAGTGAGTAGCTTGGGCAGGAACTAGTGAGTAGCTTGGGCAGGAACTAGTGAGTAGCTTGGGCAGGAACTAGTGAGTAGCTTGGGCAGGAACTAGTGAGTAGCTTGGGCAGGAACTAGTGAGTAGCTTGGGCAGGAACTAGTGAGTAGCTTGGGAGATCCAGTGAGTAGCTTGGGCAGGAACTAGTGAGTAGCTTGGGCAGGAACTAGTGAGTAGCTTGGGCAGGAACTAGTGAGTAGCTTGGGCAGGAACTAGTGAGTAGCTTGGGCAGGAACTAGTGAGTAGCTTGGGAGATCCAGTGAGTAGCTTGGGCAGGAACTAGTGAGTAGCTTGGGCAGGAACTAGTGAGTAGCTTGGGAGATCCAGTGAGTAGCTTGGGCAGGAACTAGTGAGTAGCTTGGGCAGGAACTAGTGAGTAGCTTGGGAGATCCAGTGAGTAGCTTGGGCAGGAACTAGTGAGTAGCTTGGGCAGGAACTAGTGAGTAGCTTGGGCAGGAACTAGTGAGTAGCTTGGGCAGGAACTAGTGAGTAGCTTGGGAGATCCAGTGAGTAGCTTGGGCAGGAACTAGTGAGTAGCTTGGGCAGGAACTAGTGAGTAGCTTGGGCAGGAACTAGTGAGTAGCTTGGGCAGGAACTAGTGAGTAGCTTGGGCAGGAACTAGTGAGTAGCTTGGGCAGGAACTAGTGAGTAGCTTGGGCAGGAACTAGTGAGTAGCTTGGGCAGGAACTAGTGAGTAGCTTGGGCAGGAACTAGTGAGTAGCTTGGGCAGGAACTAGTGAGTAGCTTGGGAGATCCAGTGAGTAGCTTGGGCAGGAACTAGTGAGTAGCTTGGGCAGGAACTAGTGAGTAGCTTGGGCAGGAACTAGTGAGTAGCTTGGGCAGGAACTAGTGAGTAGCTTGGGCAGGAACTAGTGAGTAGCTTGGGCAGGAACTAGTGAGTAGCTTGGGCAGGAACTAGTGAGTAGCTTGGGCAGGAACTAGTGAGTAGCTTGGGCAGGAACTAGTGAGTAGCTTGGGCAGGAACTAGTGAGTAGCTTGGGCAGGAACTAGTGAGTAGCTTGGGCAGGAACTAGTGAGTAGCTTGGGCAGGAACTAGTGAGTAGCTTGGGAGATCCAGTGAGGAGCTTGGGCAGGAACTAGTGAGTAGCTTGGGAGATTCAGTGAGTAGCTTGGGCAGGAACTAGTGAGTAGCTTGGGCAGGAACTAGTGAGTAGCTTGGGAGATTCAGTGAGTAGCTTGGGCAGGAACTAGTGAGTAGCTTGGGAGATTCAGTGAGTAGCTTGGGAGAACTAGTGAGTAGCTTGGGCAGGAACTAGTGAGTAGCTTGGGAGAACTAGTGAGTAGCTTGGGCAGGAACTAGTGAGTAGCTTGGGCAGGAACTAGTGAGTAGCTTGGGAGAACTACTGAGTAGCTTGGGCAGGAACTAGTGAGTAGCTTGGGCAGGAACTAGTGAGTAGCTTGGGCAGGAACTAGTGAGTAGCTTGGGCAGGAACTAGTGAGTAGCTTGGGCAGGAACTAGTGAGTAGCTTGGGCAGGAACTAGTGAGTAGCTTGGGCAGGAACTAGTGAGTAGCTTGGGCAGGAACTAGTGAGTAGCTTGGGCAGGAACTAGTGAGTAGCTTGGGCAGGAACTAGTGAGTAGCTTGGGCAGGAACTAGTGAGTAGCTTGGGAGATCCAGTGAGTAGCTTGGGCAGGAACTAGTGAGTAGCTTGGGAGATTCAGTGAGTAGCTTGGGCAGGAACTAGTGAGTAGCTTGGGAGAACCAGTGAGTAGCTTTGGCCGGAATATCTAAGACAGCATTTCCAACACGTGATTTCAAAGCACCTGACACCTGAAAGCATGATTCTCTCTAACCTTTCTCTCAGCTTCTTCCGTCTCAATCCTGTAATCTTCAAGCATCTACCCGATCGACTTATTCTATTACCGAACCTGTCTTCAGCTGTCATTCAATCAATTAATCAGTTCACTGAAGAGGGAAAAATGCAAGTCTTACTATCAACACGTCTGTTGGGAGTTAAGCCAGAGTGGGAACACTTTTGTGTCAGTCATCAGTGCTAGCAGCGGCTGTTGTCTCCGGGGAGTTCCGGGTGACGGAGCCGAGGCTTCTTTCGCCGTCTGAAAAAATCGATCGCAGCAGCAGCTCAATAATTGGCCACGACCCCTGGTGGAGTTAAAAAACGGCGAGGGTCACAAGTCTTACAAGACCTACAGAAAAATGCAGACAGGTCCGTTTTTGGCTGGCTATTTTGTCTCGCTAATCCTCTCGAACATGGACTGAGGTTGGGCGGAACATTAAAACTCGCTTAGTGGCCAAGATTTATCAGACTGAGAGAGCCCCAATTTTTCAATTTCAACGCTTGCAGGGCAGATCGCATCGAAAGCCTATGTACAGCTGTTCAGTCTGTGGACTGGGGAGACCGCAACGCAGGCACACGCTCACACAGGTGTGTGCATCCGCACCTGACTTTCTCTCATCGTCAGGCAGTGTAAAATTTCACCGTGCCTTGCTGGTTGGCCCTCATACGCTCGTAGACACAAATTGTACGACAAGCCCGCAATAATATCAATAATAATGATAATAATAATAATAATAATAATAATAATAACTGCAGGAGGCGGGCAATGGCACGTCATTTGGTGACACTAGACCCGCAGCCAGCGAGGAGGCAATTCCGCCCCTTTTTGCTGACTCCTGAGCACACACGCACACAGATACTGTATGCAGGCACAAGCTCACACAGGTGTGTACATCTGCCCTGACTTTCTCATCGTCAGGCAGTGCACACCCTCACTGTGCCTTGGAGGTTGGCCCTCAAGGGCGCAGAATTGCACGACAAGCCCACAAGACCTGTCTCCACGGCTGCGCCCGAAATGAATGTGGCCTCGCCGGGGAATCGAGCTCAGGGACCTTGGTGCGAGAGGCAAACTCGTTAACCGCTCTGCCACTCACCCCCACGAAAAGCCCGCAAACCTATCCGCGGCTGCGACCCAAATCAGTGCGCCCTCGATGCTGATTCAAGATCTGAGACTTTTGGTGCGCAGGTCACACGCGTTCCGCTCCCCGTCACTCAACCCCCCCGAGTGTCAGGCTCAGGAGCTGTGACAGCTACAAGCAATGTTAACTGACACAGGTGTGCCAAACTAATGCTTCACCTATTTTACTCACTCTCTGCCCTCTTCAGTACGAGCAGTTCAAGTACGAGCCGAACCCGTACGTGGACTTCACGAACTACATCAAGAGCAACGAGTGGTACTCGGACGGCCAGGACGAGTACCGGGTCAGGCCGTCGCTACGGAGTCGGCAGATCCGCTCCCAGATTCGCTGCTCGAATCGCACCTACCAGGACTCGAACGGTCGGCTGTACAACCGCACCTACAAGCGGCTAGAGTACAAGATCCGCATGCACAGGAATCCGCACTTCTACCTGTCCATCCTGGTGCTGCCCTGCATCCTGCTGTCCTGCCTCACCTGGGTGATCTTCTGGCTGCCGCCGGAGTCGCCCGCCAAGACCCAGCTGGGCATGAACATCTTTGTGGCGTTCTTCGTGCTGCTGCTGCTGCTGGCTGAGACAACGCCCAGCTCCGTGAGGACATTTCCGCTGATTGGCTACTTCTACTGCCTGAACATGGTGACCATCACGCTGAGCACGTTCCTGGCTACGCTGGTTATTAACCTGTACATCCGAGCTGAGAAGCAGGGCCGCCTACACCCGCTGATGCGGCGGGCTATGGTGGACGGGCTGGGCCGACTGTTCCTCATCAGGCAGGCGACACCCTTGGCTGAGAACCAGCAGCAGCAGCAGCAACAACAGCAGCAGCAGCAGCAGCAACAGCCTGAACAGCCTACAACACGGTACGATGTCGCTGCCTAGGTTTGAAGTCTTTTGGATGACTTTAGTGTGATAGCAGCCATTTCTTGCTTCATAGATTACCAATCCACAGTACCTGAACGACCATTCCACTGTACCTGAAGGACCATTCCACTGTACCTGAACGACCATTCCACTGTACCTGAATGACCATTCCATTGTACCTGAACGATCATTCTGAAGTCTCTGAACAACCATTAGGACTAAGTCCTTAAGCAACTTAGCACTCATCGGTTCTTTCAGAGTGTGCATCATGAAAATGTTGCACTAGGTCACTAGTATGTTAACTTATAGCTCGTGAGCAAACGCCTCGAAATCTTTATCAAAATTCAGGTGCACGGCCGGTAAAAAGTCGCATTCTTCGCGACTTCACAAGCGTCATCAGCCACAGCAGCATCCGCAGCATCCGGAAACTTCTGCGCGTCTGCCCCAGATGAGGTTCAACAAATTCGAAGACTACGCTGAGCCAGCTCAGAGGATTTCGACTATCGAGTCGGCCGGAGGCGAAACTGCCGATCAAATCTTTGAAGAGGCTTCACCCGCGTCACCGCTGAACGAGCCGGAACGGCAGCAGCAGCAGCAGCAGCAGCAGCAGTTGCTATTGAAACGGCGGCACTCGGGCTTGGAGAGAGACGTCCGCGAGGTCAAGCGGTACCTGCACCTGTACGCCGGCCGGCTCAAAGAGAAAGAGAGGCGAAACCTGGCGGCCATGGAGTGGCGCGCCCTGGCCCTCGTCCTGGACCGAGTGTTCTTCACGCTGTACATGCTGGCCATACTAGCCGCAGTGATCATGCTCATACCGCGGTCTCATCCGCACGCGGCGGATCACTCGGACCCAGCCGAGACGGCAGGAGATTGCCTGCCGATGCGGCGATGACTCGCTGCGATGCTGCGAGCTGCCAGTCATTCAAGGACTACTAAAGTATGACGCAAGATTTTCGATTCGTCGGAAATTAGTTGAAGGCCGATTTTATGCTCAAAATCGGACCAAGAGTCTTGAGTCCTACTTTAGCAGTCATTGAAATTTTAGCTTTCAGTGCAACCGTCGTTCCTACTCGCAATCTAGTTTTTATTACATTTTGTTCTGTGGTCACTTAGCGACAACGAGATTGTCAAGGACTCTACTAAACTTTGCTAAACTATCCCAAACTGATGCGCAATGTGCTCATCTCACAGAGCTTGACTACTTCAGTGGCCTTCATTGCGCTTGAGTTACATTTACCATGATAAGCTTTCAATGCATTGTCAGTATCCAAATTTGTTATCCTGCTATGGCCTTAAAGTGCATCGCATCTCATTGGCACTCTAACGATTCATTGTGACCTCTACATCAAGCGAACTATTGCTACTTCTTGCTTTAATAAGTTAAAGTAGTTTTGTTTATCTGCTTGAACACCTGCTGTTCGATGCCTACGAAAATATTAATATTTGATATTTGCCAGAAACTTAAATAATACCAAAAATCGTCCGCGATTTCATAAACAATGCGGATTATTGTGTCTATTTTGAATTATTTAGGCTGCTTAATGTCTATCAGCTGGATAGCTACAAAATATCTACCAGCTGGATAGCTACAAAATCTACCAGCTGGATGGCTACTTGATATCTACCAGCTGGATGGCTACTTGATATCTACCAGCTGGATGGCTACTTGATATCTACCAGCTGGATGGCTACTTGATATCTACCAGCTGGATGGCTACTTGATATCTACCAGCTCGATAACTGCTTAATATCTACCAGCTGGATGGCTACTTGATATCTACCAGCTGGATAGCTACTAGATATCTACCAGCTGGATGGCTACTTGATATCTACCAGCTGGATAGCTACTTGATATCTACCAGCTGGATGGCTACTTGATATCTACCAGCTCGATAACTGCTTAATATCTACCAGCTGGATGGCTACTTGATATCTACCAGCTGGATGGCTACTTGATATCTACCAGCTGGATGGCTACTTGATATCTACCAGCTGGATAGCTACTTGATATCTACCAGCTGGATGGCTACTTGATATCTACCAGCTCGATAACTGCTTAATATCTACCAGCTGGATGGCTACTTGATATCTACCAGCTGGATGGCTACTTGATATCTACCAGCTGGATGGCTACTTGATATCTACCAGCTGGATGGCTACTTAATATCTACCAGCTGGATAACTGCTTAATATCTACCAGCTGGATAGCTACTTAATATCTACCAGCTGGATAACTGCTTAATATCTACCAGCTGGATAACTGCTTAATAACTAACAGCTGGATGGCTACTTAATATCTACCAGCTGGATAACTGCTAAATATCTACCAGCTGGATAACTGCTTAATAACTAACAGCTGGATGGCTACTTAATATCTACCAGCTGGATAACTGCTAAATATCTACCAGCTGGATAGCTACTTAATATCTACCAGCTGGATAACTGCTTAATATCTACCAGCTGGATAGCTACTTAATATCTACCAGCTGGATAACTGCTTAATATCTACCAGCTGAATAGCTACTTAATATCTACCAGCTGGATAACTGCTAAATATCTACCAGCTGGATAGCTACTTAATATCTACCAGCTGGATAACTGCTTAATAACTAACAGCTGGATAGCTACTTAATATCTACCAGCTGGATAGCTGCTTAATATCTACCAGCTGGATGGCTACTTAATATCTACCAGCTGGATAACTGCTAAATATCTACCAGCTGGATGGCTACTTAATATCTACCAGCTGGATAACTGCTAAATATCTACCAGCTGGATAACTGCTAAATATCTACCAGCTGGATGGCTACATGATATCTACCAGCTCGATAACTGCTTAATATCTACCAGCTGGATGGCTACTTAATACCTACCAGCTGGATGGCTTATATATAGCTGGGAAGTACCCCTGGACACGAGCAAATGATTCCAATAATAAGCCCGATGCATGCAATAGTTGACGCATAGCAGAGGCAGTCAGATATGAATAGAACTCTGCCTCACCGGGCCGTTTCACACGCCGGCTGATGAGCTGGTCAATTTCTGACGATCAATTCGCTAATTGGGACTTTTTTGTGGGACTTTGCCCAGTCTGGAGTTGAGATTCCCTCTGAGCCTCACACAGCCTCCATCTCTCAACTCTTTGTCTCCATCGATCGGCGGTTTCGCAGCAGTCTCTCTTGTCCAGCCAGTCTAAACAAGACCTGCCAACATCGCGCTGTCACAGCAGACCCTGCCTCACCCGCCCCGCTTGCCTTATCAATGGGCTTTTTATCATCAGACAATTAAAGACTCAAATTTTTGTGAGGGTGTGACAACCGTGTTGGCGACCTGAATGTATGCCTCTGAAACGATTAGTACATAGGCTCAAATTTTCTGTATCAAACCTTTGAATGTCGTTGTGTAATAAATAAAATTAACAATAAGGACAAACTAAAAGGATTTAAAATTATTAACACGTGTCTTAAAAGTGTCACAAATAAACTGAACTGCTGTTTGATTCGACTGGAAAAGATAAAAGACAAATAAAAATCGAGTACGTATACAAAAAGTACCTCTTGGTTTTGAGGGATAGTGGGAGTAGCGGGATAGTAAACAAGGAATCTGTTAGTTTGCTGAAATCCCACCATTTGGATGGTTACATGATGAAATTTTATGAGCTGTAAAATTATGCCTATATTGGTGGTTTTCGCCAACTGAAACCCCGACGAAAATCGTTGAATATCTTGACGATGCCGATATTTTGTGATTCTGGGAGTTGTTTCATTGGATGGAGTGGAAAATTTTAGCCCGTGTTCTGGAGTTTCATGGCCATTGCTGGAATATTTTAGTAGATACAGAAAGAGAAAAAATGTGGGTATTTGAAATAGCCCTATAAATAGGGCAGTCATTCCGTGTTCACTCCACGTCGTTTATTAGGCAGGCGTCTTACCCATTAAGCTGCTATTGCACAAGTCAGAATGCAGAGGAGACCAGTCTTGTGGGATTACAGACACGAGAGTTCCATTGTTGGCTGGCTCAATAGAAACCCGGTAAAGAACTTTAATTGAAAAGTCAGAGACAATGACAAAGTAATTGACAATTGAGCTTTACGCGTCAGCTGTCATACATGACTGACAGCTCTAAGCAGCACCTGCGGCAGGGGGGCAAACCTGCTTAGATTTCCTTGTCAGCATATGTTTACGCCCTGCATGGGTTTCATTGTGTGACTACTGTACTATATTTATGCAACGAAATACTGTACAGAAAGGCTTTCCAAAAGGCAGAGATATTTCACTGTGCCAATCCTTTTGCATTCCCGGAATAGCGCGCTTTGCAGCCCGACATTTGCGACGCTTTTATTGCGGGTCTACAGAGGAGTAGCGCGGTGCAGCCTCTAGATACGGCACAACTTCGGGCTAGCGAAGCAGTTCAGATAGGGAAGATAAATCTGGGAGACCAGACTAAAAATGTTTGCGAGGCGCAATGCTTCAGCGGCATCAATGTTGACATTTGAGACAGTGACAACACTGGCAGAGCGGCAGTAATACAAATCGGTTCGCTGTTCAGCCACTCACCCAGCAGTGTGTTTTCAAAAGCCATGCCTGTAAACACCGCTGTGCAGACAGATTTGGCAAAGCAGATACTTACAGCCAGAGTTGACAGATGCTCCACAGGAAACTTTTGGTTTATGAATTGCGTGTCGTCTTTCGTCAGTGTAATAAAAAATTTCTTTTTCGAGCGGTAAATTTTTTTAAGAAGAAAACATGCCTTCTGTTACTCATTTTCGTAAAACTATATTCTTCGATCTCTGATTGACTCAAGAAGAAGGACAAAGAAAAAAGAAGATGTGCATCCATAAGAGTAAACTATGCTAACGATAACCTGAATTAGCCCAAAAGCAGATCGTGAAAATCAGATCAAAATAGTCCAAGGGCACTATAGTCGGGTTTTGTCAAAATAATTTTTGACAAAAAATTACAAGAAACAAAATGACCAAAAATATAAGTGTATTTCGGCTACCAACAACAAAGCTGGCGACAAATCTTCCGCATTTTTTGAGGATCAAAAGTATAGAAAGATTATAAAATTCTGAGCAATAAATTACATTTTGCATCACGATTCGGATTGCAATAAGACTGACGACGACTTCGTCCACTCTTTCCTCCTGGCCTGCTTTACTTAATCGCCGTCAACAAGGATGCGGCTGCATCGGTGATGAGCTGTTTCGTTACTTTGAGCCTTTCTTTCCTTCCTCGCCGAACTCATCGAACACGACCCTCTGCAGGACGGCCTCCAACAAAGCAACCGAGACTGCGCTCCGACGTGCATGGACTCGGTTGTTGCTTCGGCTGTCAGACTTCATTAAAACTGCTGGTCCTGCTTGTTCATTGGTGGAGTTGTGCACCGACACTGGAGAGTGATTCGACTGCTGACACTGTCGGCGCTGGCTGAGAGCCATCTCTAGCAGCTCGAACAGTTCGATGGCCTTCTCTGATATTAGTGCGTGTATAGAGGAGTCCAAGCATCGCTGATTGTGCTGCTCTCGCAACTGCTGTCTCTCCTGCGACTTGCCTGCATCGACCGGCTCAGGGATCGGATCATCTGGAGAGCTGCTCGTCTGCCGCTGATGTTGCGGGGAAGTTGAAGATTTTGGAGACTCCAGCAAAACAGCCGGAGCCGTCCTCTCCCCTGTGCCATCCACAGGGGGCCTGAGTGCCGACTCCACATTAACAAAGTGAGTTAAGTCAGCTGACTCGCCCGTGGCCTGTTGAGCAGCAAGCCTGGCGGCTGGGGAGTGCATCTGTAGCAGTGAATCGCTGGAAGCTGCGTCGAACGTTTCTGTCAGAGAAGAAGCGAACAACACTGTGGTCGGAGCAAGAGATGTTGCTGAACCGTCTATCCGAGCTTCTCTGGATTCACTTTGTAGAGTATCTGCTGATTTGGAATTCTCTGCTACACCAAACTTGCTATTCTTGGCAGTTGGGCCATCTTTTCGAATCGTCTTGACTTTAGCATGCTTTCGGGTATCATTGGTTTCCATTTGATAGTTTCCTTTCACATCTTTGCCGCATTTCCTGACATCCGACAGCACTGGCAACTCTTTCTCTGCTTCTTCTTCTGTGCTGGTGTTAGCGAACTCGAGTTTCAACACTGATTCTTCAACTATTTTACAAGTGGGAGTGACCAATTTACGGCTATCCTTTGCGACTTTAGTGGTCCTGAACAAGTCGCTGTTTTTTGCGACGTTCCTTTGTGATTTATTTTCTGATTTCGAAGCTCTCTGGACAACAGAGCTCGTTTTCACAAGTTCAGTTGTGTTTTTTGCATCACTAAAAATCGGATCATCAGGGAAAATATCTTTGATAGGTTCGATTTCATTGTCTGTGGTGTCATTGATGTCACTGCCACCACTATTGATGTCACTTCCACCACTATTGATAGATCTTGCGCTTTTCGCGATCACTGTACGATCGCCTTTGATACATTTCGAAGAATACAAAGTACCCGCAGCGCTCTTGCCTTGCGTATTATTTGTAGAAAATTCATCTGAAGTATGTTTCGAAATCGGCCACTTTAAGTCCATCGAAGCCTTGCTTGATGCTGGAACTGGATTCTGCGACTTTGCGGTTTTGACAATGCTGCTGTTGTTGCCATAGAAACCGATATTCGATTGCGACAGCGAGCGCAGGCAGACCGGGACACCGTTCTCTTCGACCACAGTCAGTACAGGAATGCCGCCGTTGCAGCATCTGCAGCTGCTGGATTCCAGAAGTAGCACTGCTGTTCTCATGCTTTCACGGATCTGCTTTTGTCAGACTCTCGCAACAAAAAATAAACTAAAGTTTACTGCTGCTGCCCTATTTTAAATAAGCTCACTTTTGAGGGAAAGTCGTGCCCGTTAATGGCCATAGATTAATTAGTGCCGGTAAAAGAAATGTCATCGTGGATTGCTCATCTGCGAAATATCTATGGCTTTGACCGAACACAATCCCGGGATAGGCCCCCGTTTCAATTTCATTGGCTGTTTGAGTCTATAAATACTTACCCCGCTTCAGATTTCTTTGTTTTGGCTTGGGACTATCCCAAGATGTTTTTGGGTCAAGGCATTAGCAACTAATGCCTAGCAACTAAGTAAAAGGGACTTTTTTAGAACAACGAGCATATCAAGGTAAGCTCGTAGTATTCGCTAGTACTATACTCGCTTTTGTACTACGGATCTACAATCTATACAATTAGGAAAAATAATTATATTGTTTGTAATATCATTTGAAGTCCATTTTAAACTCTTTAGTTAGCTCTAAGTATTTTAAGGACTGTCTCGAAAGAACTGGAGATGTCCCGATCGCCACACTTTCTGGGGACGCAAAACGTAAGACGTAAGACGTCAATACCGCTGCGAAGCGAATCCAGAAAAAGACGAAATTAATTGAAATAAATTCTATATTTTTCTCTTCTCAAAAATTGATATTAAAGACAGCAAAAGGCTGCTCAATTTATTGTCGTCGGGGTATCGGCACTTCAAACACTTCTTCATTATCATTCGCTCGGCTGGGCTGCCTCGTGCCAGGCTGTGTCAGGCCGAACAGCTCGGCCTCCATCTCGGCCACAGATCGCACCGGTACCATCGGCTTGGGAATATGCTGAGTCGGCAATGGCTGCGTCAGTTTTTTGCCAGCCGCTGCCGCCTCCTTTTTTCTGCTCGGCATTGGCAGAAAATTGTCCGCCTCTTCGCGTAGAACGTCGGCGTGCAGAAGGCGCGACTTCAGCTGCAGTTGGTAAAGTAGCTTATGGCCGGGAAGCATTTCTACGCCCATCTTTGTCGCCGTCGTTGTAGTTGTAGATGTAGTTGTAGTTGTAGTTGCAGTTGTAGTTGTAGTTGGCTTTCTAATATTATTAGGAGATAAAAGCTTAGAACTCGCTGAATGAGTCCTGGAAACCGAGTTGCTGGATTTGATAGTCTGCGGCTGCTCCACCTTCTCCAGTGCATTGTTGTCAGGATTTGGCTGAGCGGTAGCGCTCGCTTGTTGGCGCCTTTGTCGCGTTGGTGGCAGTTTATTTCGCTTATTATTCGGCTTCAGTTCTGAGGCTGTCTTACTCAATGCCACATTCTGTTTGGTCGAAGATGCGGTTGTGATTCTGCGGGACGACATAGTGTGGCGATTGTGCGCCTTTTCTGCGCTAGGATCCTCCGCTCCATGCTGTCTGCCACCGACGGATCGTCGGCTGATGGCCGCCTCCTGGCAGGATGTGGCATGGATTTCTTCCGGTTTCGACGACATTGCTCAAACTTTTCAATTAGTTTCTACATCTACTGAGTACTAAGTGGTTTGCAGTCGGTGCAAAGTCTCACTTTGCGTCAATTGACTTGTGCATTATTCGCTCGGTGTCTATGTACAAACCCTTCTTCGCTAAAAACATAGCTCTCTGTTTCAGAGATAATCAAGTTAAACACTACATGTTAAATACGTTTTACTTAAGAAAGAACAGGAAAAACTATTTACTGGAAGTATTTAAAATAGCACTAACGAACAATGCACATGATAGGACGAATGGCGACTTGCCTATTAGTCACTGAAGCAAACAATGTCAAATGGAAAATTTGTCAAGATAAAACAAATACTTTATACCTACTACGAAGACATAAGAGAGTAATGCAAAAGTACGAGTAAATTTAAGATGTTCATGCACTATTATACAATCGAATGTTCACGGTCTAAAAGTGTATTGTAAAGATTTTATTAACTGGAGTTAAGAAAGGTTTGTCATAGGTACAAACAGTTTGAAACGATTGTGTTGCAATTTGGAAAAACCGACTGCAACAAACAGTTGAATATTTATAACAGTCGTCTCAGACTTCTCAAACAATGTGAGCTCAGGCTCAGGCGCCGATCAATTTCTTGGCAATATATCCGGGAGCTGAGTACACAAATAGCACCAGCAGCGCGGCCAGCAGTATGATGATGACTGCCCACAGGATGTACCACTTGAACGGATCCCAGAGAAGAAACTTCAGCGCCTTCAGCGGGCTCAGCAGAAAGTTGAAGGACGTCTCGGGGCGGCTGCAGAAATATTTTTTTAAGATAAAGATTGTTTGCACTTTCCGATTTATGCCTTCGAAGAGAAACGAGGAAGAGGAATGAGCTGGCGATATACATCAGCCATGTAGATTGAACCCGAGTCCCGTTGTGGTATTCTGGTGTTCTTGGGAACATTGGGATCTCTTACTCAGGAGACCACTCACTTGGGCTGCGGCAGAGGCTGCGGCTCACTGCGGCCCAGTCCGGCTGGGCTGGCCTCCGCCTCTGCGGCCGTCAGAAGCTGCAGTTCTGCGTCGACCTTGCCCTGGTGAAAATTGTGGGTATCCACCAATGTACCAATGAATAGAATTATACCAGCACTTTGGTCAGTTCTATTGCACAAGAAGGTAGCCCATGAACTGTGCATCAGAAACAGTCCGGTGCCACTGCAGTCACTCACTCCTAGGTCCGGCTCTCCGGGCTCGTCCTCGGACTCGCCGATGAAGGGCCACCAGCCGCGGCAGCGCCGGTTCCTGAAGATGGAGATTGTTCGCACGCCGCTGTCTCGCTCCAGTTGGAAGGCGCCGCAGGCTTTGGCGGATTTGGCGCCGCGGGGCAGGCGCGAAAGTCGAAGGTCCAGACCGCCGAGGAAGTCGTCAGCTGAGACAATGTCCGCGTCCCACACCTGAAGGTGCAGCTGGCAGGGGACCTTTCTCTCCTCCTCGTCGATAGCAAACGGGCTGTCCTTGACTTTGTAGACGATCTTGTCCTCTGCCTTCAGGTACTCGAACTGAAACACGAAGCGCCAGTTGAAGTTGCCCTCACCAGTCAGTGACCTGAGGTGAGGTTTTGAATGGAAGGAAGTTCAGGTTTGAACAAATGACAAGCATTAAGCTGCACGTCAAACATTCGTGAAGTAGAAGGGAGTCAACGAGTGTCCTTGAATACAAAACGGCCACCAACCTGTAGTGCACATCAGTGACCTGCTCGTCAATACCCAGTCCTTTCATCCAGCCTTTGACGAAGATGTCGGAGCTTGACGCGCCAGTGATGTCCGTATCGTCCAGCTTGACCTCGGCCGTGTCCCAGATAATAACTCGCAGCTCGTAGGCGGCTGGCTGCCTCGGAGAGATGTCCACCTGTGGCGGGGGCGAGCCCAGCTCAGTGGGGAACAGGTCCACCCACATCTCCACCCGGCCCTGCTCAATGCCAGGCTTCTCCGGGGAGTACAGCGGTCTGGATTCCACGTGCTCGGGCACGAGCGCGACGCCCGTGACCTGCTGCCAGTGGTTCAGCACCTTCAGCGCCAGAGGCTCGTTGGACTGCGACTTTTGACCTGCGGCGTCGACAGGAGGGTTGAGGTATATCTTTGGGAAGATCGGTATGGGATAGCACAAAGCACACGGCACTCACCAGCCTCATCCTCAATCTCAGCGTGCTCATAGAAGGTGTGACCATCCACAGTGACCCGGTTGTAGGCTGGCTCATACCTGGGCGGGTCCAGCTCGCACTCACGGCAGAGTCGAGCCAGGATGGCGGTAGGCAGCTGCTGGTCCCGCCAACGGTTGTAGCCAAACCTGAGATTCAGTTACATAGGCCAGGTTAGAATCATTCAATTCAATGTCATGATGGCCAACGGTCTGTCTGTACATGACCTGTGAGAAGTACTCACGTCGAGAACTCCTTGGGCAGGCCGCAGGTGGCCCGATGCCGGCTGTACAGCCGATTCTCCAAGTCGATCCGGGTCTCGCCGATCAGGTCGTCGCCGGAAAGCAGGTCCCAGTCCATCACCAGCAGCTGCAGACCGGACTCTTGCGGGAATTTCGCTTCTATCTCGAAGCAGCGACCGAACACGGGGTTCAGCTGCTTGGGGATGTAGTTCTCCTTCTCGTTGATGGTGGTCCCGCCCAGGCGGAGTATGAGGTAGGGATCTGACTTGCCGTCGGGATCGGCCGGATGCAAATCGATGCAGCGCACAACATAGACGCGCACCAACACAGAGACAGGCTCATTGGCCGGCAGGTCTTTGTACAGACTGAACAGGCTGCGCTGCGTCTGCTCTGGCGCCTCGAACTCGGCCTGGCTGATGCGGTACACGCACAGGTTGCCTTTGAAGATGCCGACGGCGCGACTCTCCGGCGGGGCATCGTCGTCTTCCTGTTTGCCGCGGTACAATGGAAACGTCTGGAAGGCAAGACGCGGCTGATGTTGCTGAAATCGTCCTGATCCTCGGCAAATGCGAGTTAGTTCATAGAATACTATTTTTCGCGGCAAAGTAGTGGGAGCAGCTAGTTCTATCGAGCCGAGAAAGTTTAAATAGCTGGAAGTGGTGCATCATGATTCATTGTAAAATTGAAAAAAGAAAAATTTCAGAAATAAAGAGGAAAGCTCCCTGCTTTCTCGTAATAATCTCATCATCAGCTCACTCTCTGTGCCTTGTGGTTTGACGAAAATAGTACAACTAGCCCTCCTTAAACTTTTGCTCCTCACGGCTGAGCCACAAAAATATGGCCTCCTCGTGGATTCGAGCTCGCGTCCTGCCATGGTTACGAAACTTCGACCTTGACAAAATCAGAGAGTAAAAAACACACAAATGCTCAGGGCACCTGAAACGCGTGCGAGAAGCCGCCGAAATCTTTCGCTGCCTCCAACGGCTGGTGGTAGAGCTTCATCCGGCTGACCCAGCCGTTGTCCTCATCGTGCGGCCGGCCGCCATCATTCTCCGCATCGTCGTGTTTCTCGGCCAGGTAGGCTGCCCGCGCGTCCTGTCGGTTGCCAAAGGGCAGGCGGAAGCGTCCGCCGCGCTCTCGCCGCTGCTTCTTCTGCTGCAGCTTTTTCTTTCTCTTGAGCAGCTTCTTGGCTTTTCTAGGCAGTTTCCATAGTGACGAGAATTTAACTCCCATCCATTGGGAAAAGGATTTTTTTATGCTGAGAATACGGTTCTCAGTAAAAAAGTATTCATTACTTACTTGGCCTCCTTCCTTTGCTTCCTCTTGTCAACTGGGGCTTCCTGCACTGGAATGTCCACAATGTTGTCCTCCCTACCTGGTTCACCTGCGAATTCAGAACAGCGACCGTTCATTCAATGGCAATATGTCACCTACTGGAGTGTGGGGGATGGTGTACACAGCCACCTACTGGAGTGTGGGGTATGGTGTACACAGCCACCTACTGGAGTGTGGGGGATGGTGTACACAGCCACCTACTGGAGTGTGGGGTATGGTGTACACAGCCACCTGCTGGAATGCGGGGTATGGTGTACACAGCCACCTACTGGAGTGTGGGTTAAGGTGTACACAGCCACCTACTGGAGTGTGGGTTAAGGTGTACACAGCCACCTACTGGAGTGTGGGTTATGGTGTACACAGCCACCTACTGGAGTGTGGGTTATGGTGTACACAGCCACCTACTGGAGTGTGGGGCAGGGTGTACACAGCCACCTACTGGAGTGTGGGTTATGGTGTACACAGCCACCTACTGGAGTGTGGGGCAGGGTGTACACAGCCACCTACTGGAGTGTGGGGTATGGTGTACAGAGCCAAGCACATTCATTCTCGTACTTCATGCTCAACGCACCTTCGCTCCTAATCTCAACGTCAATATCCTTGAGTATGTCCTCATCTGTATCTGAGTCGGAATCTGATTGAGTCTAAAATGAGCAAAAAATGATTATGATGATGAATCTAGTCAATTGGTTAAACAGGCTTACAGGTTCCGGCAGATAGCAAGCTAAAAGGATAAATGTAAAGTGCGCTGCACATGCTACTCGTCAGTAGAGCGAAACGAATTCAACTGTTAATGAATCTTTGAAAGTTTGAACGTTTGAAAGGAATTTAGAAAACAGTTGTTTTACAGAACAAAAGCAATTACGACTGCTTCTAGTAGCAATCTGCTGGTGGGTGATCTGTCAAAAAATTTCGCCAGGTCCGGAACGATTAAACCAGAGGACTACAAGCAATCGAATTAGATTTTACCTGAGCATTGAACTGAAATGTTACAAACCGATGAGTTATATCTAAAGACTCAACAATAAGCAAAACTGCACTTTAGCAGCGAAAAATGTTTAGCTAATAGTTACTTAATTAACCAATATTCACGCTCAATACACCCTATCACTGAGCGCGGCGCATCTGAAGGCTGCGTACGGCTGTTCAGTCCATGGACTGGGCGACGCCATACCCGCCATCAATAAACCCTGCTAAAGCTGGAACCAATCGAACAGCTGGATGAACTGAAACAACGCAGGCACAAATTGTTCTAGTGGAGTCGGGAATCGAAACCCCGACGTTCAAGACATGAGTCCCACGCTCTAACCTCAAGGCTGCAACCATCTATTTGCCAGCAGGCAGCCCTGGCCATCGGTTTCTAACCGGTTACCTGGTCGTCCAGATCGTCAATAGAAGCGTAGAACCGGCCCCACCAGTCCATCTCGTGCAGGTCGTCTCGGCTGGGGGGCAACTTCTTGGCCGGCAGCTTCAGCTCCAAGGCCTGCGGGACAATGCTTGTGAACCAGAGACTGGACTTTCCCGAACAGACTCAAACATGTCACTCACAGTTCCGGGTCTGGTTTCCGGATCAACACCGATCTCGCTTAGGCCGTCAGTTCGCGCTCCCCTAGCCACACCCTGACCGACAGTTTCCGGCACGATAGTCGAGCCGTGAGACAGCACTGCCGGGTCGAGCTCCGGCTCACCTGGGGTTGGGGTGGGTGGCCACGGCCACAGACAAAAATTGTTGTGGTTAGATAAGAAAATAAATACGACAAAAGCCTATGTACGAGTATTTTTCCTCCAACCAATCAGAGAGTCTATAAGGAATGAGTTCGACTCCCATTGGTTGTTCACATTTTTTGCTGCGTCAGAACGGAGCAACGCAGGCGTATGAAATTCTAGAAAAAAGATCTCAAGTTCACCTTTTCTCATAAACGCAAATGCACTTAGCACACCATGTACGCCATCAGCATTGTACCTCAGTGTAGCTTTGCCAAGCATTCAAATCTCAGCCTTCAGAGCAGAGTACACTCTCACTGTGCCTTGGAGGTTGGCCCTCAAGGGTGTAAAGTGCACGACAAGCCCAGAAGCTTTCTCTGCGGATGCGCCCCAAATAAATGTGGCCTCGCCGCGGAATCAAACGCGTTAACCGCTCTGCTACTCAACCCCCATAGAAGAAAAGTCATTTTGATAGCGGCTGTAGTTTTCTGCCCTTCACATTTAGTTTAGAGAACGCAAGTGTTTTTAATTCACATCCGTTTAATACTTTGTAAGCAATAATCTTATTAGGTCCGTGAAGTTTTAGCCAATTCTTTCGGGTCTAACAGCTTAAAATGCTTCTCAAACAACTTCCTACTTGTGTATACAAGAGAAGATAGAAACAGAGAGCGCGTCGACAAAAGCCAAGCAACTATTGAGTTGACGCGTTTTGAGACAATTTTTGTTTTTTTGCAGTCTTTTTGGGTGAGAAATATTATTTTAATCTAGATGCTTACGGCTGAATGCCGGGTTGTCGATTGCCGCGGCTGAGGCGGCAGTCGGTGGCGGCTGCTGCCTTGATCCAGTCAAGTTCAGCCGGTCTTTCCAGCCCTTCTTACCCTTGCCTGAGGCGGTTACAGTCGAAATCGTGTTTGAAGCCTCTTGAAGTGAAAGGTAGGCAATGAAAATTTTGAGCATATGATTTCTTTATAATTTTGCTGAATAAATCCTTGGGATCAGCCTCACCCCTCTTCTCCGAGTTATCCTTGCGAATGTACTTTAGCACCGACGGAATCACGTGACTACCAACTAGTACGGTGCGGCCAAACTGGCGACAGTCCTCGCACTGGAACATCAGCGGGGGCCAGTACCACCTGTTCTCCGGCAGCATCTGCGGCCGGCAGAGAGGGTAGATGCGTTAGGTACTCCCTCAGTCACCACTGCCTGTCACTCTCCTCTGTCACCACTGCCTGTCACTCTCCTCTGTCACCACTGCCTGTCACTCTCCTCTGTCACCACTGCCTGTCACTCTCCTCTGTCACCACTGCCTGTCACTCTCCTCTGTCACCATTGCCTGTCACTCTTTTCTGTCACCACTGTCTGTCACTCTTTTCTGTCACCACTGCCTGTCACTCTTCTCATATCGCTACTCGCACCAGATCCAGGCACTCATATCGCTACTCTCACCAGATCCAGGCACTTAAGGTTGTTGGGAAAGTTGGGCTTCAATCGGCAGCTCTCGATGGTGTCGCTCCAAACCCGCCGTCCGCCGAATTCCACCTCGACCCTCGGCGAGTCGACGCTCTGCAGCTGCAGGCGGGCCATGTCGCGCACGCCCCAGAACAGCACCTCGATGCGGTACGGGGACAGCTGCGGGCGCACCGCCTGTGGCACCGGCAGGTGGCCGTCGCGTCTGCCGCTGCCGCTGCTGCCGCCCTCAGGAATGTCGGCGCTGGACGCTCGCAGCTGCGCCAGGCTCTGCACGAAAGCCGGCGTCTGGCCGGCCGCGTCCAGCTGCACCAGCTCGAAGGATGCCAGCAGCTCGCCGGCGTTCAGCTGGCCGCGGTAGATCTCCCACCAGTCCAGCTGCGGCGGCCGGTACTCGGCAGCCGGGCTGGACAGCAGCGTCACCTGGGGCCGGCAGAAACAGCGGCCCAGGAACTCCGACTTGCCCTGAAGTGTTTTTGGTATGATGTGCATTTGTTTAATTGTGAGTTGCAACTGAGAGATCGTTAGTTCGAATTGTGTCCTACACCGCGCAATAGCTACGGCTGTCACTGGCTGTTCATCTGGCCCAACTGGCTTGTGTAACTTGTTTTTCTCTACAAACTGGTTATTGAGATGCTGATTTCTGATTTGCTGACCGAATCAGATCGATGCTTGATACTGATTGGCTGGGTTGTTATGCAGTAACTTTATTAGCTGGCTAGATAGTTTGCTGGCTTATATTCGCTCCTAATCCTGGTTGGTTCATTTATATACGCACCGAATTCTGATTGGCTGGCTGGTTTATTCAGTAATTGCACGCAATCCTGATTGGCTAAGTGAAAACTTCTTGCAATATTGTCAGTCAGGAATCTTGAAGTTCTCATTTGATAAAGATTTGTATCATTTTTCAAAAAACATTTATCACTTACAATCTGATCTTCGTCAAAGACTTCAACAATAACAACTGGCGGATGCTCTAGGACATCAGCCTCGCTGAGGTAGATCACAAGCGGACTGACTGCCAGTGTGCGATCCCACACAGGGCTCAGCGACTCGGGGATCACGTGAGTGGTGACCACCTGGATTTGTAACTTGAGCTCCAGTACTAAGTTTTGTACTAACGCTCGTAAATGATAAAAGTACATACATTACACTTGTACTCGTACTTAAAAAACTCTTTTTTATTGTTTTTCATATTGCATAAAAGTACATTAGTGGTAAAATATTTCGAAAAGGAGGTGCAATCTCTTCGTCCGAACCTTCCCGCTCTGACCTGGTCACCGATTACAATCCTAGCGAACGCGTCTGATAGGCCGGATTCGTCGGAGCCAATCAGATTGCGAGCCATGAACAAGTAGGCACGGAACTCGAGAACAGTGCGCTCTCCGTACACCAGCTCGCTGATTGACGGGTGTTGATGAGATTTGAGGAGTAAAAAATGGGATTTTAAGCGCCATGAAAACTATGCAGTTATCCTGAATTTCCTTTCTGGCCATCGAACCCTCAAATCCACGCAACTGAGATCATCCACAAAATTAGATCATCCACTCTCCAGCTGGCCTGCCTTATCTACCTTCAGAATCTCTCCAGCTGGCCTGCCTTATCTACCTTCAGAATCTCTCCACCTGGCCTGCCTTATCTACCTTCAGAATCTATCCACCTGGCCTGCCTTATCTACCTTCAGAATCTCCCCACCTGGCCTGCCTTATCTACCTTCAGAATCTATCCACCTGGCCTGCCTTACTTCAGAATCTATCCACCTGGCCTGCCTTATCTACCTTCAGAATCTCCCCACCTGGCCTGCCTTATCTACCTTCAGAATCTCTACATTTGGCCTGCCTTATCTACCTTCAGAATCTATCCATTTGGCCTGCCTTATCTACCTTCAGAATCTCTCCAGCTGGCTGCCTTATCTACCTTCAGAATCTCTCCAGCTGGCCTGCCTTATCTACCTTCAGAATCTATCCACCTGGCCTGCCTTATCTACCTTCAGAATCTATCCACCTGGCCTGCCTTATCTACCTTCAGAATCTCCCCACCTGGCCTGCCTTATCTACCTTCGAAACTATCCAGCTGGCTGCCTTATCTACCTTCAGAATCTCTACATTTGGCCTGCCTTATCTACCTTCAGAATCTCTCCAGCTGGCTGCCTTATCTACCTTCAGAATCTATCCACCTGGCCTGCCTTATCTACCTTCAGAATCTCTCCAGCTGGCTGCCTTATCTACCTTCAGAATCTATCCACCTGGCCTGCCTTATCTACCTTCAGAATCTCTCCACCTGGCCTGCCTTATCTACCTTCAGAATCTATCCACCTGGCCTGCCTTATCTACCTTCAGAATCTATCCACCTGGCCTGCCTTATCTACCTTCAGAATCTCTCCAGCTGGCTGCCTTATCTACCTTCAGAATCTCTCCAGCTGGCTGCCTTATCTACCTTCAGAATCTCTCCAGCTGGCTGCCTTATCTACCTTCAGAATCTCTCCAGCTGGCCTGCCTTATCTACCTTCAGAATCTCTCCAGCTGGCTGCATTATCTACCTTCAGAATCTATCCACCTTGCCTGCCTTATCTACCTTCAGAATCTATCCACCTGGCCTGCCTTATCTACCTTCAGAATCTATCCAGCTGGCCTGCCTTATCTACCTTCAGAATCTCTCCAGCTGGCCTGCCTTATCTACCTTCAGAATCTATCCACCTGGCCTGCCTTATCTACCTTCAGAATCTATCCACCTGGCCTGCCTTATCTACCTTCAGAATCTATCCAGCTGGCTGCCTTATCTACCTTCAGAATCTCTCCAGCTGGCCTGCCTTATCTACCTTCAGAATCTATCCACCTGGCCTGCCTTATCTACCTTCAGAATCTATCCACCTGGCCTGCCTTATCTACCTTCAGAATCTATCCAGCTGGCTGCCTTATCTACCTTCAGAATCTCTCCAGCTGGCTGCCTTATCTACCTTCAGAATCTCTCCAGCTGGCCTGCCTTATCTACCTTCAGAATCTATCCACCTGGCCTGCCTTATCTACCTTCAGAATCTATCCACCTGGCCTGCCTTATCTACCTTCAGAATCTATCCAGCTGGCTGCCTTATCTACCTTCAGAATCTCTCCAGCTGGCTGCCTTATCTACCTTCAGAATCTCTCCAGCTGGCCTGCCTTATCTACCTTCAGAATCTCTCCACCTGGCCTGCCTTATCTACCTTCAGAATCTATCCACCTGGCCTGCCTTACTTCAGAATCTATCCACCTGGCCTGCCTTATCTACCTTCAGAATCTCTCCACCTGGCCTGCCTTATCTACCTTCAGAATCTCTCCAGCTGGCCTGCCTTATCTACCTTCAGAATCTCTCCAGCTGGCTGCCTTATCTACCTTCAGAATCTATCCACCTGGCCTGCCTTATCTACCTTCAGAATCTATCCACCTGGCCTGCCTTATCTACCTTCAGAATCTCTCCAGCTGGCTGCCTTATCTACCTTCAGAATCTCTCCAGCTGGCTGCCTTATCTACCTTCAGAATCTCTCCAGCTGGCCTGCCTTATCTACCTTCAGAATCTCTCCAGCTGGCTGCCTTATCTACCTTCAGAATCTCTCCACCTGGCCTGCCTTATCTACCTTCAGAATCTCTCCAGCTGGCTGCATTATCTACCTTCAGAATCTATCCACCTTGCCTGCCTTATCTACCTTCAGAATCTATCCACCTGGCCTGCCTTATCTACCTTCAGAATCTATCCAGCTGGCCTGCCTTATCTACCTTCAGAATCTCTCCAGCTGGCTGCCTTATCTACCTTCAGAATCTCTCCAGCTGGCTGCCTTATCTACCTTCAGAATCTCTCCAGCTGGCTGCCTTATCTACCTTCAGAATCTCCCCACCTGGCCTGCCTTATCTACCTTCAGAATCTATCCACCTGGCCTGCCTTATCTACCTTCAGAATCTATCCACCTGGCCTGCCTTATCTACCTTCGAAACTATCCACCTGGCCTGCCTTATCTACCTTCAGAATCTATCCACCTGGCCTGCCTTATCTACCTTCAGAATCTATCCATTTGGCCTGCCTTATCTACCTTCAGAATCTCTCCAGCTGGCTGCCTTATCTACCTTCAGAATCTATCCACCTGGCCTGCCTTATCTACCTTCAGAATCTCTCCAGCTGGCTGCCTTATCTACCTTCAGAATCTCTCCAGCTGGCCTGCCTTATCTACCTTCAGAATCTCTCCAGCTGGCTGCCTTATCTACCTTCAGAATCTATCCAGCTGGCTGCCTTATCTAACTTCAGAATCTCTCCAGCTGGCCTGCCTTATCTACCTTCAGAATCTATCCACCTGGCCTGCCTTATCTACCTTCAGAATCTATCCACCTGGCCTGCCTTATCTACCTTCAGAATCTATCCACCTGGCCTGCCTTATCTACCTTCAGAATCTCTCCATTTGGCCTGCCTTATCTACCTTCAGAATCTCTCCATTTGGCCTGCCTTATCTACCTTCAGAATCTATCCATTTGGCCTGCCTTATCTACCTTCAGAATCTATCCAGCTGGCTGCCTTATCTAACTTCAGAATCTCTCCAGCTGGCCTGCCTTATCTACCTTCAGAATCTCTCCAGCTGGCCTGCCTTATCTACCTTCAGAATCTCTCCACCTGGCCTGCCTTATCTACCTTCAGAATCTCCCCACCTGGCCTGCCTTATCTACCTTCAGAATCTCCCCACCTGGCCTGCCTTATCTACCTTCAGAATCTCCCCACCTGGCTGCCTTATCTACCTTCAGAATCTATCCACCTGGCCTGCCTTATCTACCTTCAGAATCTATCCACCTGGCTGCCTTATCTACCATAAACTCATCCTTCCCCAGAATTTCGCACCTCGGCGGTCGCCTCCGTCTGGTTGGATCGCCCAGGTAGCCGGCGGGCACTGCTGGCCAGAGGTTGGCCGCGGCCTCTCTAAATGGCCCCAGCCACAGCAGCAGCTTCAGCTGGCACTGGAGAGTCCAGCCTGACTGGCCGGCGCCTTTGCGACCAGGCTTGCGCAGAAACAGCGTCACCACCCGGCCGCAGTCCTTGCCGCGCTCCGCCTCGCCGAGGGCGTGCAAAATCTGTGGTTGAGTATTGACGTGGCTGATTGAGTATTGCTTGAACCGAACCGATCTGTTCAAGCCTTTCGCCCATCCACCCACCATAGCCACTGACGCCAGCGAGAATGCAGTTCTGCCAGTTTCGCTGACCCCTGAGCACACAAACGCAGGTAAGCAGGTGCATACTTACGCACCCAAGTCAGTGCGAGAGTCCGACGCGTCGCCCTTTGCAACTTACCCCTGCGATCTGCCCAACCATGAACCCTCAAGTCTATCCACCGTATCTACCGCCCGTCTATCTATATATCACCTGTCTAGCTGGCAGCCTCGCAAACGCCAGTCTCTGCTGTCGCCTCTGTCGATGGCGTTGCCCACCGCCAGAACCGATGCCACCGTCTTGAGCCAGCAGCCACACGAATACGTCTGGCAGAGCGTGCTGCGGCTCCTCGGCCAGCTCCCGGACGCGCCGCCCCAGAGCGCGACAATCGCGCAGCAGCCCGCGTAGCGAGCCGGCGCCCGTCTCCGCCCCCTGGCGTCGCAGCTGCCGCGCCAGCGAGCCGGCCTTGACGCGGGCTTTCTCCAGCGCCAGCCGCACGGCCAGCTCGCGACGCTGGTCCAGGCGAGTCCGAGGGCCGCCTCCGCGGCTGTGGCAAACCGCTCGAATGGTTGTCGAAGCAGTTGGGATTGCAACAGCGAGGCGACGTAGGGCATCTCGAAGACGGCTCGGGGCGCCGCGCTTCTCGCGCGACACCAACTCCTGCGCCTCCTCGATGCCGGACTCCTGGGAAGGGTGGAGGAGAGTTTAGGAAGCGATGTGATTTGGCATTCTCGCACTCGAAATCTGAAGTGGAAATGATCATCTCGATCAAACTCAGTGGAGGGACACCAACAACTGCCGTCAAGATCCAGTCCCGGCTCCGGAAGGTCCTCCTGAACCAAACCCGGAAGGACATCCGGGCCCACACCATGACCCTCACAGACCATGGCTGCTATGTCAGGCACTGTTTCTTCCGGGGAGACATCCGGAGTGAGTTGTGCCCATTTTGCAATCTTGAGAACGAGGATATCCTGCACTTCGTCTGGACCTTTCTTTATTGGGGAGAGGTTAAACAACCTTGGACCGAACCAATTCATGGATGACGTTTGCAGATCAAAGAACATCCCACGGCTCGTCCGGTTCCCCAGGGCTACCAGACGTGCGTCATTGTTCGCAAGGGAAAAACACGCTGGAGGAAGGACCTAATAGGTGACTCTCGCCTCCCAGCTAGGTTTTCTGACTGCCCTTAAGCTCAGTCAAGATGTGGAAGCTGAGGTTGAATCGAAGAAGGAATCGAATATGAAATCCGAGTAGAGGCGGACTAGGATCGAGTAACCAAGATCTTTGTTGACCTCACAAAGTCAGCGCAGAGGCGGTCCAGAACATTAGCCATGAGCATCCGCTGTCGGTGATCCTCGTGGCTGAACCTGATGTACAGACAGGGCTTGCGCTCCATGAATGGCACATGATAATAGTCCTCATGCGCCGGCAGCGGCATCAGCGGTCGAGTCTGCGATCGGCACCACTGATGAGGTTGTTCCTTGGAGGTTGAGCGTCGAGCCAGCGGCCTCCTAGTCTCATCACCTTCATGTCCTTCGCTGTCCTCACCAGCGCTGTCCTCGCCACCACTGACGTCGTCTTCATCATCTTCTTCGTCAGAAGCGTCGTCGAAAGTACCGTCGACATGATTTCCGTGGGTGCCTGAAGTTGATATTTATTGGGATCGGCTCTGATCCCAATGGACTAGGATCCCAATGGATTCTGCTCCGAGGATTATTTATTTTTACTCACCGATGGACAGTTCAAAGGTGAGTGCTTCACCTTTCTTGCCGATATCTGCATCAATGGCTCCCGCATCGTAGAGAACACCAGCTAGCAGGTAGTCCTCCTTTTTTCCTGCAGCAGCCTGAAATTTTTTTATTGCGCTACTGACAACAAGTAGCAAATAGCGAATATCTATTTATACGACTGAGAAACTTTTGCTGCTTCACCTCGGGTACCGGGGCAGCCGCCACGATCCGTGCACCAGCTTTGCTTCCCCCACCGCCGGTGGTGCCGCTCTGTTTAAGCTCCGTCTTGATGGCCATCAGGAGGCGGCCTCGATAGGCGACACCCTCGCCCATGCCGCGGTTGAGCTCCTCCTTAGGGTGGAACATGTTCTCATAGCTGTAGTTTCTAGGCGTGCCGTACAGGTTCACCCAAGACGGGCCAAAGATTGGCAGGTGGCCTGGGGAAAGCGGTATGTCGAAAGCCATTTTGAAGTCTAAATTAATAGTTCTCTGAATTCCTCAGCTCCGATCGAGTTGTTAGCAAACGGTGATCATGTTTCTAGAAACAATGGCCTAGAGTTTCTGAGAAACGACAATAAATTTCATCTAAGAAACAACAAAAAAGTTTTTCTAAGAAACAAATATCAATTGTTTCTAAGAAAATGCTTTTAAGTGTTTCTAGGAAAATACTAACAAGTAAGTTTCTAATAAACGACTATCAAGTGTTTCTAGGAAAATACTATTACGGAAGATAGTCTTTATACTGTTTCTATTATACTGTTTCTAAGAAAAAGCAACTATGAGTGAACGCTCCTCATATTTTCTTTTGCGATTCTAAGAATTTAGCTTCTTTTAGAGCTATAAGTACGCTTTGGTTGTAGATACTGACCGTTCTCAGAGTTGTTCATTATCTGTCCCAGATCAATAAAGTGCGTAGCGATGCACTCGTTGTACACAGCGTCCCAGTCGAACAGGGAGATGCGAATCCGATTGCAAAGCGGTGGGAACAGCTCTGTGAATATGACGGCCTCGTTCCACTGAGGATTGTACGAGTTCTTGATGGACTTTGTCTTGGCCTGAGGGAAGGGACAGTAACTCGCCTACTTAGTAACTAGATGATGCGGCTGAGCCAAAACTCACTCGCACTCACCGTGTGTCCAGCAAATGACACCTGAACGTACGGATCAGCCATAGGCTTCGAGTCACCAGCCAGCGCCTGCTTGATGCTGGCGACCAGATCCGTGTTCATCTTGGGCAGACCCTCGGCCCGGTAGATGATGACGCTGATGTCCGCCATGTGGCGCTTGATGGGCACCCCGGTGGGCAGCAGGAGGTTCCTACGCGTCGATGTCGCGGTGGATTCAATTTATGGCGTCATTTTGGGGTCGTACCCTACCTACTGTGTGCTATTCATGACTCATTGTGGGGTCGTACCCTACCCACTGTGTGCTATTCATGACTCATTGTGGGGTCGTACCCTACCCACTGTGTGCTATTCATGACTCATTGTGGGGTCGTACCCTACCCACTGTGTGCTATTCATGACTCATTGTGGGGTCGTACCCTACCCACTGTGTGCCATGCATGACTCATTGTAGGGTCGTTCCCTACCAGTCCCAAAGACAACAGCTAAACTTACGCCTCAATGTCCTCTTCCTCCGATGATTTGGTTTTCTTTGGCTGCACCTGAGAAAAAAACAAAATTTATACTTATATTTATACTTATATATATTTATACTAATCTAGTCTGTTTGCATTTTATATTATTGTACAGTAAAATACCGGAAAAGCAACAGAGACAAATTTTTATTTATTTCGGACCACCAGACCAGCAATTTATTGTTCCGTAGAGGTTCCTTCTCAGTAATAAATAAGTGAAGCATCACGCCAAGCCGTTGGAATCATAACACATTGCCCCATACTAGACCTCAAACAAAAATCACTTATGAAATGGTTAAGAATTGAAGAAAAAACTCCGACAACAAATCGTTCTCACCCGTCTGCGGCGATGCTACAATAGTAAATTAGGAAATTCGTCCATTTCATTGTAGTAGTACAGGGGTCGGCAACCTTATATACCCCGCGGGCTAAAGAGAGAATCTTAAAGACGACGGCGGGCCGCATGAAGAAAGGGGAGAGATGAGACCACAGATACTATAATAACTGTTATTATAGTTATTATAGTATCTGTGGATGAGACACAGGAGAGATCAGACAGGTGAGAGATGAGACGGGGGAGATAAGACGCAAGAGAGATGAGACAGGGGAGAGATGAAAAAGGGGAGAGATGAGACAGGGAGAGATAAGACAGGGAGAGATGAGATAGGGGAGAGATAAGACAGGGAGAGATGAGATAGGGGAGAGATAAGACAGGGGAGAGATGAGACAGGAGAGAGATGAGACAGGGGAGAGATAAGACAGGGGAGAGGTAAGACAGGGGAGAGGTAAGACAGGGGAGAGATGAGATAGGGTGTACTGTAGAGTAGGTGTTAGGAGGAGCTAAGGGCCGGATTTGGGAGCTTCGAGGGCCGCATCTGGCCCGCGGGCCGGAGGTTGCCGACCCCTGTAGTAGTACGAACGACTACCATAGAGGGGTGAGTGGTCGAGCGGTTAACGCGCTTGCCTCTCGCACCAAGGTCCCTAAGCTCGATTGCGCGACGAGGTCACATTAACGAGTATTTGGGGCGCAGCCGCGGAGAGAAGGCTCGGGGGCTTGTCGTGCAATTTGCGACCTTCAGGGATGAACCTACTAGGCACAGTGAGAGTGTACACTGTCTGACGACGAGAAAGTCAGGGCAGTTGTACACATGCGAGTTTTTGCCTCCAGAATTACTTCTCGCTGGCTGCGGGTCATTTGTCACCAAATGATGTGTCATTGTCCATATCTCTCCTGCAATTATTAACTAATTAATTTATTGATTCAATTAGGTTAAAATGCCCAAAAATTTGAGTTTTGAAAGGAAAATCTAGCTGTCACACACCTTTAGCTTCTCGCCTTTGCCAAGAACGTTGATGTCGCATTTAATATAGCCCTTGGGTCCGCTCAGCGCGTCCTTGGGATCAATGAGGCAGGCCCATTTTTGAAAGAACATGCGATCTGAAGGAACAAGGAATTGTCGAATTGTTGAATTGTCGAACATTTCAGGAAAGCACCAGCCAGTTTGAACCAGTTTGATAGCGAGTTCTCACCTGGCGTGCTGTAGACTGTTCTCACGTCCATGCGAAATTCGCCAATTAGATCGCCAGCGAACAATCTAGATATCAGCATCGAGCCTTTGTTCACCGCCTGTGGTGAGAATTGGGCGAGAATAAAGCAAAATGTGAATTGCTAATTAAAACTGATTGCAAATCACATACCCGTACGTGGATGACCTGATCCAGCAGTTCAGCTTTTGTAGTGCGAAATTCAAAAGCAAAGTACTGATTGTAGTAGGGCGAGTTAGTGGACATCTGCGTCTCCGTGCGCTTCAGCTGGTCCCCAATGCGCACCTCCACACAGGGGTTGATGTTGGCACCCGACAGCTGGCGAGCTTCCACCACCGTCACAGAGACCTGCGTGACAGAGCGAACTCAGAGAGATCAATCTGAGCTGGACTTGTTGGCAAGCCTCGGTTTACTGACAAACTTTTATGCTTGCAAATGTACTATCTGTTGTGTATTGAAGCAGCGCTCAAAGCGTAAAGGATTCTAGAAAGTTCGGGCATGACTTGTTTTCAAGAACTTTCGCCACCCTTCTTTATAGAACCTCCCCTGCACGTATAAATAAACGAGCTTGTTGGCCAAGACTGAACTTTCCGCACGACTCACTCACTTACTCACTTGCTTTAGCCTTCTGGGCTAAAGCAACTTTCCGCAACTTGCCTGGAAATCCTCCACTCTGTGCAATGTCGGATCCAAAACTGCGGCGACTCCGAGAGTTCTGTTTTTTTCGCAAAGTGGCACAGAAATTCATTAACGGTTAGTGATACATTAAGCGTCTTAAAACGATTGTTCACGGCTGTCTTAGATAATTGTTCTACCTACTTTCGCATTTCATTCCCAAGCGACGAAGCGCCATCGCTATGCATCGAAACTGCTTCGTCGTCGAACTGCAACGACGATTGGCGATCGTCGGCTGCGTCAGCCAGCAAAGCCCGGGCATCCGCAGACCTGCAGCACCAGATGAGTAAGGCGTGCTTAGATATGTCAGTGAAAACACGAGGAGTGAAGCGCTTGTCAACATTATCAACAGTTCTAATCTAATTTCAGTTTTACTTTTGCTTTCTAGACATGTGCGCACTAGTTAAGTTCGTTTTCGAATTTTCAACCCTCCGGCCAATCAGTTTTTTGCTCTTAACTTTTCGACCCCTCAAACCAATCAGCTTCGGTTTTGAACTTGTGCCCCTCTAACCAGTCAGCTTCGTCCTGGCCTTCGTCAGTGGCCTCAAAATCGTCATCGAGGTCGTCTTCACGATCGCCACCGGGTACGCGTCCATCAGCCGGGTACAGGAAATCGTCCTGCTGCCAGTCGCCAACCTTCGAATCGGGCGAATAGTAGCGCATCTCGAAGTCGAGAATGACCTGTGTAGGCCAAAAGGTTCAAACGTAAATTTGGTTCATTTCAGCGTAAGTGGTGCCAGAGGAATTCATGGACTGAAGGGCCTGACGGGATGATTCGGAAGAGGACAGCAAACTCACACTGGTAGCCGCATTGTTGGAATCAATTAGGTGTTCTCGCAGTTCTAAACTGCCCGTCTCAGACAAGTGCTGCAGACTGATGCTAAGCGTGCCGATTAGTCTAAAATTTTACGTACTTAAGACAATTTTTTTATAAAATAACAGGTACAAGCTTATTTACGGCTCACGCTTCTCCCACAACCCTCTCTACTCGCCTGTTATTGAGGATCTTGGAATAATTGTACACCCGAATGTCCAGCATGTCGGACTCGTCCACGGGTCGTCCGAGCGGCCATTGAAACTCGCGGCCAAAATAGCTCTGCGATCGGGCGCTGGCAACCGGCTCCGAGCTCTGCGTGTTACCTGCGGGACCGGGATTCAGGTCTGAGCTGCTGCGATGCCTGCCACGACTCTACCTGCGATACCAGCCACGACTCTACCTGCGATCCCAGTCACGACTCTACCTGCGATACCAGCTACGACTCTACCTGCGATACCAGCCACGACTCTAACTGCGATACCAGCCACGACTCTACCTGCGATACCAGCCACGACTCTACCTGCGATACCAGCCACGACTCTACCTGCGATACAAGCCACGACTCTAACTGCGATACCAGCCACGACTCTACCTGCGATACCAGCCACGACTCTACCTGCGATACCAGCCACGACTCTAACTGCGATACCAGCCACGACTCTACCTGCGATACCAGCCACGACTCTACCTGCGATACCAGCCACGACTCTACCTGCGATACCAGCCACGACTCTACCTGCGATACCAGCCACGACTCTACCTGCGACTCCTGCTACGATTCTACCTCCGACTCCTGCCACGATTCTACATACGACTCCTGCTACGATTCTATCTGCGACTCCTGCTACGATTCTACCAGCGACTCCTGCTACGATTCTATCTGCGACTCCTGCTACGATTCTATCTGCGACTCCTGCTACGATTTTACCTGCGACTCCTGCTACGATTCTATCTGCGACTCCTGCTACGTTTCTATCTGCGACTCCTGCTACGATTCTACCTCCGACTCCTGCCACGATTCTACCTACGACTCCTGCTACGATTCTACCTGCGACTCCTGCTACGATTCTATCTGCGACTCCTGCTACGATTCTACCTCCGACTCCTGCCACGATTCTACCTACGACTCCTGCTACGATTCTACCTGCGACTCCTGCTACGATTCTACCTGCGACTCCTGCTACGATTCTACCTGCGACTCCTGCTACGATTCTATCTGCGACTCCTGCTACGATTCTATCTGCGACTCCTGCTACGATTCTACCTCCGACTCCTGCCACGATTCTACCTACGACTCCTGCCACGATTCTACCTACGACTCCTGCTACGATTCTATCTGCGACTCCTGCTACGATTCTACCTGCGACTCCTGCTACGATTCTATCTGCGACTCCTGCTACGATTCTATCTGCGACTCCTGCTACGATTCTATCTGCGACTCCTGCCACGATTCTACCTACGACTCCTGCCACGATTCTACCTACGACTCCTGCTACGATTCTATCTGCGACTCCTGCTACGATTCTACCTGCGACTCCTGCTACGATTCTATCTGCGACTCCTGCTACGATTCTATCTGCGACTCCTGCTACGATTCTACCTGCGACTCCTGCCACGATTCTACCTACGACTCCTGCTACGATTCTATCTGCGACTCCTGCTACGATTCTACCTGCGACTCCTGCTACGATTCTACCTGCGACTCCTGCTACGATTCTATCTGCGACTCCTGCTACGATTCTACCTGCGACTCCTGCTACGATTCTATCTGCGACTCCTGCTACGATTCTACCTGCGACTCCTGCTACGATTCTATCTGCGACTCCTGCTACGATTCTATCTGCGACTCCTGCTACGATTCTACCTCCGACTCCTGCCACGATTCTACCTACGACTCCTGCCACGATTCTACCTACGACTCCTGCTACGATTCTATCTGCGACTCCTGCTACGATTCTACCTGCGACTCCTGCTACGATTCTATCTGCGACTCCTGCTACGATTCTATCTGCGACTCCTGCTACGATTCTATCTGCGACTCCTGCCACGATTCTACCTACGACTCCTGCCACGATTCTACCTACGACTCCTGCTACGATTCTATCTGCGACTCCTGCTACGATTCTACCTGCGACTCCTGCTACGATTCTATCTGCGACTCCTGCTACGATTCTATCTGCGACTCCTGCTACGATTCTACCTCCGACTCCTGCCACGATTCTACCTACGACTCCTGCTACGATTCTATCTGCGACTCCTGCTACGATTCTACCTCCGACTCCTGCCACGATTCTACCTACGACTCCTGCCACGATTCTACCTACGACTCCTGCTACGATTCTATCTGCGACTCCTGCTACGATTCTACCTGCGACTCCTGCTACGATTCTATCTGCGACTCCTGCTACGATTCTATCTGCGACTCCTGCTTCGATTCTACCTCCGACTCCTGCCACGATTCTACCTACGACTCCTGCTACGATTCTATCTGCGACTCCTGCTACGATTCTACCTGCGACTCCTGCTACGATTCTATCTGCGACTCCTGCTACGATTCTATCTGCGACTCTAGCCCGAGCTCCCGCTTTAATTTTGCGAACAATTCTAAAAATAAACTCTCTCACCTCTGAAAGTCACCTTCATAATTCTGTCAGACTTGCCCTCTAAGCCCTCCAGAGATCGGACGCTCACGATGAGGGCCATGTGTAATTGGAGAACGACACCTAAAAATGATACTTTCTGCGATCAGGTGCGCATTCAAATCTGTTAAAACTATGTTTGAAATCGACGATCTTTCTCAGAAATCAATAGCTCAACAATCTTCAGAATTCTCAAAGTTTTACAGGGCCAGACCGCACAAAACTCACCGCTGCTCTTTGATGAGCAGACTCAAAACAGATCTCGATGTTCGATTTCTCAAAGCTTATATAGTAAAAGCAGTGAAAATAGCAATGGTTGAGTCCAGCAACGCTGCCAAACCTGTTTCTCGCTAACACTGTTTGGTTATCTCGCCTTGAAGTTTGCTTCTTTTATCTATTAAGCATTAGGAAAGTCTAAGGCAGAAAAAATACATTAAAAAGGCTATATCAAGATTTTGAGCGCACATTACGAGCTATGTATGGTCCTGAAAGAATGTGCTTCAGATAACACTGCATGGGTGGGCGTAGATTCGCAATGTACATAAATTGATATTTAAGCTCGGCTTGACACCATGAGGCAGGTTTACTACATGTATTTCATGCGGCTGATTAAAATGAAAAAGTGAAAAAACATGCGGCTGATTAAAATGAAAAAGTGAAAAAACGGATTTATTCTTTTTCTGCATCTACCAAAATATTAAACCACTTGTCATGAAAATCCAGAACATAGGCTAAAAATCAAATCAAGCAAATAGAGTTCGTACAACAATAATAGCTGCAGGCATCGACTGGCAGAGTGAGAAGTGCTGGGCCACAAACGAGCGGTGGAAGATTAGCCGGCTGAGATCGGGACACAAAACCTTTCTGCAGGCGTGCCCACCAGGTAACAGTAAGCGTTCGGAGTCGGCCAATCGGCCGGTCGCCGATCGATCGGTCGGTCGACTGTGCATGGTGCGCGGCGCTGAAGCGGAGGACATCGAGAACCTAGAGTTAGTGTTAGTGGCGTCGGAATCGACCCGACGAAAGGTCGGGATCTTCGAGCTGCACGACCTCTGTCACTGCCCGACCGGGGCAAGAAACATCTGGAATTCCGTCAGAAACTCAGGCTGTCACGTTTGAGTGACCGCACCAACCGGAGCGAACAGCAGCAAGTGCAACACACCACGCACACACACGCACACACACGCACACACACTCACACAAAAACAACAAAAGCAAGAATGCAAGCTGTCAGGGTAAAAAAATCAGTAAAACGCGTAACAGGGTGCGTTTCAGACCCTGGGCGCAACAAAGGCGCCGCGCGGGGTGGTGCGGCCTCCAGGGCGCCAGCGTCAGCCAGCAGGCATCGCAATGGTTCGAAGTGCCGAGTTCGCACTGGTTGGGTGCCTGCAGGTTGAACAGCAGCACCTCCTGCAACGGCAGTGGGTAGCATAGGAATCGACACGAATGATATGACCTGCCAGCTTGTCGCCGATGACGACGCAGAAACTTAGTGTCCGCAACAAATCAAAATTGAACGAAATCGATCAAGTATAACTTATTGTTAAGTTAGGTAATATAATTCAATAAACTTGAAACTGTTGAATTAAATTACGAAATAAATATTTTTCTAACAGTATTAATTCATTTTTTCTTCTCTGAATAAAACTTTTAAATAAAATAATATCGCGTTTGTTTAAAAAAATTAAATTCTAACTAACTTTGAGAGCTTTTTACCAGTGTGCTGCTGTCAGTTATTGCCCTTGCCCATAATTATTGCCCTTGCCCATAATATCTATCTAGAAAAGATCTAAATATTTTGTGTTATTAACTGCTGTTATATCGATTTAACTATCTATACTCATTGTGGATCTGCCTATGCTATTCTTGTTTTTTTCGAAAAGGAAAGGAAAGTAGCTGATAGGCATCTCAAATTGCAATAGGCCAAATGCCGATAATTTTATGGCCTAACTCATTTTAAGGCCTACTGAAGCAATTCGCAAGCTTAGTACCTAAATTAGGCCTAGCTATATACTATGTGCAATTTAATTGTAATAAGAAGTGACTATTTGTACTGGCAGCCTTTTAGGCTTTTTATTGCCTAGGCAATACCACCTAAACTCTACTAGTCTAGCAGGTGGCAGCTTGTGATAAAATATGTCTGAAGCCGCCATTGGAATGTGCAAACCCTTATAGATGGACTTGATGTAACATACATGCGCAACCTCCCAAATCTTAGCCGGCCGTGCGACTTAGTTTTTGCTCTCATTTGCGACTTAGTTCATTTCATTGCTCTATTTACGACTTAGTTTGCTCTCATTTGCTCTCTTTTTCTCTCCCCTTTTTCCTTTTCTTCATGCCTTCCTTTTTTGTCCCTTGGTCCCCTCTTTGATTTTTTTGCGCTTGGTCAATTGGTTTTTGCGACTTACCTTGCTTGGCCCTCGTTTCACCCGGCCGGTTCGGCCGGGTCGGCCGGGTGTTGCGCATGTATGTTGATGTAACAATTATATGTTAATTGTTATCAAATTATTATCAAATAATTAATTATTTAATTATCAAATAATTAAACTAATTGCATTAGGACCTATGATTATTAAATTGTCATGCAAAATATAATAAATAATTGTGGCTACACTACACAATTCTACAGTGAACTGGTCTGGTACAGAAACATATAAAAGAATACAAATATAAATGAGCGAGTTATCATATATATATAAATCCTTTTAATAAGGTAAGCATTTACAATACATTATTTTCTTAAAAAGGACTATGTCAATTTTCATTTCAACAAGGCCATCTTTCATTATATTCAGGCACTCAGCTCAGGTAGCAGACAGTTTATATTGTTATTTATACTGTCAGCATATTTTATTGCAAACTCATTGCTCTTCCTTTCTTTCAAGTTGAGGACTGAAAATGTCTTACAGAAGTTGTTAGGCCTACCTAAGTTGATATAACCAAAGCATGCAGTATTCTTAAATTTAAAGCTCCATTATTTCAATAATATTATGATAGCAATTAAATTGTTTAAAATTTACTCCAAATTTAAATGATATTACATTTTTATGATATGTAATTTATTACATTTGACACAATTTAAAAATATACAGAACTATTCTTAATAATATTATATTTATAAACATAGCAGTACTAAGAAGACAAATAAAATTTAATAAATGATAATAGTGAAAATTGTTAAAAGTTAAGTCCTTTGTCATTTGAAAAAAAAACTTTTTTTGTTACCTTAAAAGTTACATAGTTATGTTTTGTTGGTTTTTTTACTTGTTTCTTAATTACTAGTCTAAAGCTAAGCTTAGCTATTGTTCTTTAAATGTACCAGTCAGCTATTACACTAACCTTACAGTGATAACCATTCTGTACAATAAACTTTTTTCTTTTATATTTTTAGTTATTGGCCAGCTTTATAGCTAATTATAAAATAGGTGCAAATAATGTTGATAAAAGGGTAGGCAGCAATAGGAAAGTTGTGGCACTGGCACAATTCAGTAATACACTGATGAGCCTGACAATGATAAAGTCAGGACCAGGACCAAAGACCAGAGTCCTGACTTTATCATTGTCAGGCTCATGAGTGTACACTCACTGTGCCTTGGAGTTTGGCCCTCAATTGTTTATATTGCATGCCTGCATGGCAAGCCCCAAAGCCTTCTCTCTATGGCTGCACCCCAAATGAAAGTGGCCTTGGCATGGAATCAAGCTCAGGGACCCTGATGTGAAAGGCAAACATGTTAGACCACTCTGCCACTCCTCCCCAAAATTATGATGATGGCTTTGAATAATGGAATAAAAATCTTTTTTATTAATGGATTATGTCCCAGAAATAATAGGATTAATGAACAGAAGATTCTGCAGGTTACCTATGAATCGATATTACAAGATGTTGTCATTTATTTCGTAATTGCAGTTGTCCGATGGCACTAAAAAGCTGCCTCAGCAGCAGCAGCAGCAGCAACAACCACCAGCGTCAAAGCCTGCTCTGCCCCTGACCTCATCGAAGCTTGCAAAGAAGCGAATATTTTTCTACTATGAGCCGGGTACTCGACCCGACAGGCAATGCGAAACTGGAGTTCGCCTCTGCGGTGGCATTGTGGAGAAGTTCTTCTCGAATCAGGTTGGAAGGCTTTTGTTTGCATCAATTTGCCTCAGTCTCATGTAGTGGCAGGTCTAGTATATATCTATGAGGGCGGGAGTTTTTGATGCAGTTTGATTAGACTCATTTCGAAGAGTCCATCACAATGCTGCCATTCCAAGGTGCAAGTTTCGCCCCTCCATATTTCAGGTCCATTGCGTAGTCTCCAATGCGGATGTGCCAAAGACAAAAGCCGCTTTGTTCTCCGCGCCCGGTCCGCCACCGAGTGCATCCACTTCGACGTCTGCGGCGATGGTTCCGCCGGCATCTGCGGCCTCCTCTCGTGGCCTCCTGCTGCAGCGCCTGGCCGCAGCTGCCGGATCCGCAGCTGCAGCGCCGGCTGTTGACAGCAGGCCGCGCTCCCTGGCTGGCTTGCCGATTTACAGCCTAGCCGATGTGCGCGACTGCCTGCGGGCTAGCGGCCACCTGCCACCGGAAGCTGCTCCGGATGGGGCCGCTGCCACGCCCGCACCCAATCAGCAGCCGGCCACACCTCTGTCAGCTTTGTCAGCGGCTACGAATTCGGCAACTCCTCAGTTCTACTCCGGCGATCGCGTCCTAACGCCGCCGGCCGTTGTTATCGCCGATCCGCGGCGAAAATGTGGCCCTATCGTCTGCGAGGCCATCGACGTTTTTGACTATTTTAATGGGACTGCAGCTGCTGCCGCCGAAGCTGTCGAGGTGCCCGCAGACGCCGCAGCATCGCCTCGTCAGCAGAAGGAGAACCGACGTCGCACTCAGCAGTCGCGACGCCGAAACGCGGCAGCGGGCCAATCGCAGCCGCCTTCAACGAAGCGCCGCTGCGAAAATTGTCACGGCTGCTACCAGGACTTCAATAGTCACGTGACCGGTCCGCGGCACCGAAATTTTGTAGCGACGCCGGCTAATTTTGCCGAGATCGATCGCATTCTGTCCACCCTGCCGACCTTGGACGAAGCACTGGCCGCGCGCTGTCAGACTAAGACTGGGTCTTCACCGGGCACCGCTGATGCCGAGCGGACGGAAAGCGAAGCCGCGGCCAGGCTGGTCGCCAAGCTCAACAACCTGGCTGCCAGTCCGCGTGGTGGCGTCAAGCAAACGCCGCTTGTCGCGGCAGCGGCGGCGTCAGTCCTTGCCGCCAGGCGGCGCGCACGCAGCCAGCAGGAGGTGAAGTACCTGCCCGGTCGTCGCGTGAGCTGCGGCCCAACCGCACCGGCCTCTCGGCTCAGTCTACAGCACCAACGCGCCGGCCGTAAATCGGCTCCGCAGTCAATTCAGTGGTCCCGGTCGCTGAGTCAGCGCTCGCGGCCTTCAACCGAGCAGCCGCCACATGCAAAACGTCCCAGACTGGAGCAGGTAACGCCCATTGCTGCTGCTAGCGGCAACACTCGGGCTGCTGCGGAGCACCGACAGCTGGCAGACTCGTCCCCGCATGCTGAACCTGTTATTAATGCTGTGGTAATCGTCAAGCAGAGAAAACTGACGTCATTCTCTCGATCCAACAGCCGTTTGCCCAGCATGGAACGGCAGCCTACTTCGCCTGCCCGCAGCGATGTCACTGAGTGTCTGGCCCTGTCAAACAACAGTCCTGAGCTAGCCGACGCCCCGGCTGATGTGCCGGAAGCAGCCTGCCCAGTCGGCTCGCCGACTTTCAATCGGAGCAGTTTCGGCCGGCTGAGCCGCAGCGACCCGGATGTTGACGCGGCCGCGGCAGCCATCGCCGCAGTCACTGAAGCTGCGGATGTGGCGGTGGTTCCAGCTGATGACGAGACAGTCCCCCTGGCGCTGTCCAACTGGTCAGACGCCACGGATCAGTTTCGCAGCTCCCTGACTCCGGCTTCGTCAGCCGCTGCTTCAGGCCGGTCGCAGTCAGCTAGTCAGGCGAAATCCGATTCGTCTCCTACCGACCTGACCAGGAGGAACCGCAAGCGATTATTGAGCTGAGCTGAGCACTTTGTCAGCTTCGTGCGCTCGCTGCTTTCTCCAATGACGTACTCGTTAGCGTTCCAAAATCTTTTCAGTCCCATATATCCGATTGTGCCTATTCGATCCCAGATCCCCAATTATGCCTATTCGATCCCAGATCCCCAATTCTGCCTATTCGATCCCAGATCCCCAATTCTGCCTAATCGATCCCAGATCCCCAATTCTGCCTAATCGATCCCAGATCCCCAATTCTGCCTATTCGATCCCAGATCCCAATTCTGTCTTTTCGATCCCAGATCCCCAATTCTGCCTATTCGATCCCAGATCCCCAATTCTGACTAATCGATCCCAGATCCCCAATTCTGCCTATTCGATCCCAGATCCCAATTCTGTCTTTTCGATCCCAGATCCCCAATTCTGCCTAATCGATCCCAGATCCCCAATTCTGCCTATTCGATCCCAGATCCCAATTCTGTCTTTTCGATCCCAGATCCCCAATTCTGCCTAATAGATCCCAGATCCCCAATTCTGCCTAATTGATCCCAGATCCCCAATTCTGCCTATTCGATCCCAGATCCCAATTCTGTCTTTTCGATCCCAGATCCCCAATTCTGCCTATTCGATCCCAGATCCCCAATTCTGTCTTTTCGATCCCAGATCCCCAATTCTGCCTAATAGATCCCAGATCCCCAATTCTGCCTAATCGATCCCAGATCCCCAATTCTGCCTATTCGATCCCAGATCCCAATTCTGTCTTTTCGATCCCAGATCCCTAATTAGGTCTCATCGATCGCAGATCATTCAGCAGTCCTGTTTCCCTATGTGTTCTGAAAGAATTTTTACACAATCAGACACGGCGATTCGGTCTGAATTAAGACCGACTGGCAGCATTTTCTGCAAAAATTTCTGCTGCTTTTACTCGTATTAACGCTCATATCGTACTTGACTGTTCCTCAATGCGCCCATTGCATTGCTAGAATGATAATATTTCCCTTTGTGTACTACTTAATGAAAAAAGCAGTAAGCATGTATGTAAATGTCTCGTTCGATAGTCTATGGTACAGCTTATGTGGCTCTCTATCGGTTTTAAGCCGAAGTCGCCACTATTTTCAGCAAAAGATATTCATATGTAGGTTGATTCAAAATTATTCGTTCTTTTGTATTTACAGAAATCTCTTCCAGTTTTTTGTATAGGAACTTATAATCCTCTTCCCTTCCCCTTCTTCTCTTGACCTTACCTTCTCTTCTCTTTCCCTTCCCTACCTTCCCCTTCCCTTCTCCCCCTTCCCTTTCTCTTCCTTTCCCTTCCCTCCTCTTCCTTTTCTTTTCCTTTCCCTTCCCTCCTCTTCCCTTTCTTTTCCTTTCCCTTCCTCATCTCCCCTTTCTTTTCCTTTCCCTTCCCTCCTCTCCCCTTCCCTTTCTCTTCCTTTCCCTTCCCTCCTCTCCCCTTCCCTTTCTCTTCCTTTCCCTTCCCTCCTCTTCCCTTTCTTTTCCTTTCCCTTCCCTCCTCTCCCCTTTCTCTTCCTTTCCCTTCCCTCCTCTCCCCTTTCTTTTCCTTTCCCTTCCCTCCTCTTCCCTTTCTTTTCCTTTCCCTTCCCTCCTCTTCCCTTTCTTTTCCTTTCCCTTCCCTCATCTCCCCTTTCTTTTCCTTTCCCTTCCCTCCTCTTCCCTTTCTTTTCCTTTCCCTTCCCTCCTCTCCCCTTCCCTTTCTCTTCCTTTCCCTTCCCTCCTCTTCCCTTTCTTTTCCTTTCCCTTCCCTCCTCTCCCCTTTCTTTTCCTTTCCCTTCCCTCCTCTCCCCTTTCTTTTCCTTTCCCTTCCCTCCTCTTCCCTTTCTTTTCCTTTCCCTTCCCTCCTCTTCCCTTTCTTTTCCTTTCCCTTCCCTCCTCTTCCCTTTCTTTTCCTTTCCCTTCCCTCCTCTCCCCTTTCTTTTCCTTTCCCTTCCCTCCTCTTCCCTTTCTCTTCCTTTCCCTTCCCTCCTCTCCCCTTTCTTTTCCTTTCCCTTCCCTTTCTTTCCCTTCCCTTCTTTCCCCTTCCCTCCTCTCCCCTTCCCTTTCTCTTCCTTTCCCTTCCCTCCTCTCCCCTTTCTTTTCCTTTCCCTTCCCTTTCTTTCCCTTCCCTTCTTTCCCCTTCCCTCCTCTCCCCTTCCCTTTCTCTTCCTTTCCCTTCCCTCCTCTCCTCTTCCCTTTCTCTTCTTTTCCCTTCCCCTTTCTCCCTTCCCTTTATTCACCTTCCCTTCCTCCCCTTCCCTCCTCACACCCTTTTCCTTTCTTCCCCTTCCCTTCTTTCCCCTTCCCTCCTCTCCTCTTCCCTTATTCCCCTTCTCTTTCTTCCCTTCCCTTCTCTTCTCCCTCTTTTCTCCTTCCATTCTCGTTTCCTACCGATTATGTAACATATTTACATTCCCTTCCTATTCTGTTTCTTCCCACTTTTTTCTCTTCCTTATATCATTCTCCTCACATATTCTCTTCGTTTCCTTACTTATCTCCACTTATCTGAAGTGCATCTCTTGAAGTTAATCTCAAAGCTTTAAAGTCCAAAAATCAGAAAAGTTGCCCCATTTGCTGCTATTTAATTTCCAATATTTGTCGCATGCTCTGAAATCATCTGTTTCTAAAATTACGCCTCAACAAGCCATCCCTTTAACTATGGCTCTGCTTGCAGCTCTCTCACTGACTACTGGGCTATGCTATCGTCTATGGCCAGAGCCGGTGGCAGCGGTGGCCGGCGCAGGAGACACAGCCAAGAGTCCCCCGCTGAGCAACCTCTGGCCGCAAAGCAGAGCCGGCAGTCTCTGGTGCACAGAAACAATAGCTGCAACAGCGGCAGATCGGCCGCTATGGTGCTGCAGGATGTGCAGCAGCAGCTGCCTGTGCAGCAGCACCATCACATCGGCCAGCAGATTCGCACGGACTCCGGGCGCAGCGATTATTACACTGTGCTCACACCTGACGAACTCTGGGACTCCATGCAGCGCGTCATTGACAGCGCTGCTGAAGTTCTGCACCTGCCGAGGCAGTACATTCGCCTGCTGCTAAGGGCCTTCCGGTGGGACAAGGACCGACTGTTGGACCGGTGCGCGGAAACCCATTTTCTTGCCTATTCCCCCTGCCTTTCCTTCTCCCCTTCCTCTTCTCCCCTTCCTTATCTTCTCCGCTACCTTTCCTTCCCCAGCCTTCTCTTCTCCCCTTTTTTCTCTTCTCCCCTTCCTTATCTTCTCCCCTGCCTTATCTTCTCTCCTGCATTCTCTTCTCCCCTGCATTTTCTTCTCCCCTGCCTTATTTTCTCCCCTACCTTTCCTTCTCCCCTGCCTTATTTTCTCCCCTACCTTTCCTTCTCCCCTGCCTTATTTTCTCCCCTACCTTTCCTTCTCCCCTGCCTTATTTTCTCCCCTACCTTTCCTTCTCCCCTACCTTATCTTCTCCCCTGCATTCTCTTCTCCCCTGCATTCTCTTCTCCCCTGCCTTATCTTCTCCCCTACCTTATCTTCTCCCCTACCTTTCCTTCTCCCCTTCCTTATCTTCTCTCCTGCATTATCTTCTCCCCTGCATTCTCTTCTCCCCTGCCTTATCTTTTCCCCTGCATTCTCTTCTCCCCTGCCTTATCTTCTCCCCTGCCTTATCTTTTCCCCTGCATTCTCTTCTCCCCTTATCTTATCTTATTTTCCCCTTATCTTCTTATTTATCTTTTCCCCTGCATTCTCTTCTCCCCTGCCTTATCTTCTCCCCTGAATTATCTTCTCCCCTGCCTTATCTTCTCCCCTGCCTTATCTTCTCCCCTGCCTTATCTTCTCCCCTGCATTCTCTTCTTCCCTGCCTTATCTTTTCCCCTGCATTCTCTTCTCCCCTGCCTTATCTTCTCCCCTTATCTTATCTTATTATCTTATTATCTTATCTTATTTTCCCCTTATCTTCTTATTTATCTTTTCCCCTGCATTCTCTTCTCCCCTGCCTTATCTTCTCCCCTGCCTTATCTTCTCCCCTGCATTCTCTTCTCCCCTGCCTTATCTTCTCCCCTGCCTTATCTTCTCCCCTGCCTTATCTTTTCCCCTGAATTATCTTCTCACCTGCCTTATCTTCTCTCCTTCTACCAGATCTTCTCATTCCCGCTTCCTTATCCTCTTCCCTTGCTTATCTAGAGCGTTGTCAGTGACATTTTGCATCGATATGCAATTCCATTCTTTTGCAGCTATTACGAATCTGATCCAGACGAGTTTCTAGCCTCGTACCACATACCGCAGCAGCAGCAGCAGCTACAGTCTCAGTGCTCAAGCGAGACATTGTGCGAGATCTGCTTCACCGAGTCCAGCAGCCTCAGTGGGGCCGGCTGCGGTCACCGGTTCTGCTCGCCCTGCTGGACCGCCTACCTGGAGGAGAAGATGAGCGCCAACGGCCAGTTCGATGCATTCCAGTGCCCGGCGCATGACTGCCTGGCTCAGGCCGACGACTTCCTGGTCGATCAGCACCTCCTCACTGACCGGCTGCGCAGCCAGTACCGGCGCTCCATACTCAAGTCCTATGTCTACGACACCCGCCGCCTGGCCCCCTGCCCGGGCTTGGACTGCGAGCTGGTTGTCAGCCTCTTGGACGACACCGGCGGCCTGGTCTGCCGCGTCACCTGCCGCTGCGGCAAGTCTTTCTGCTTTTCCTGTGGCAACGACTGGCACGAGCCAATCAGCTGTGAGATGCTGCGCAAATGGCTGCACAAGAACGAGGGCGAGTCCATGAATACTCAGTGGTTTCTGGTGCACACCAAGGTGAGGGGCCAACTTGATTGCGTGTTCGCCCGCACCTCCTGAATGTTCAGTCATGCTTATCCTGAAATTTCAGTTCTTCTCATGAATGTTCAGCTCTTCTCCTGAATGTTCAGGCCCGCTAACTGTGATAATCCCTTTCCTGTTGACATCTGATGTTGCTCTGATGTGAGATGTTAACACGGCAATTTAAATCGAATTATCTTGTCAACTCACTGCCCTGCCCATCGCCCTGTTGGCAGCCCTGCCCGAAGTGCCACGCCACCATCGAGAAGGACGGCGGCTGCAATCACATGATTTGCCGCAACGCCAGCTGCCGTTACGAGTTCTGCTGGGTGTGCATGGGCGAATGGCAACCGCATGGCAACCAGTGGTACAACTGCAACCGCTTCGACAAGGACCGGGCCGAGCGACTTCGACTGGCCCAGTCCGTCTCCCGCGACTACCTGGTCCGCTACCTGCACTATTACGACCTGTACATGAACCATCGCCGCTCCATGGAGCTGGAATCGCGCCTCATCGGCATTATCAGCGCCAAGATGACGGAGATTCAGCAGGCCGGGCTGTCCTGGGTGGAGTGCCGCTTCCTCAGGGACGCTGTTGACGCGCTGTGCAAATGCCGCCGAGTGCTAATGTACACGTACGTCTTCGCCTACTACCTGCAGCCCAGCAACCAGCAGAGAATCCTGGAGGACAATCAGCGCAATCTGCAGCTGACCACCGAGGCGCTGAGCGAAGTGCTGGAGCGGGAGCTGGACCTGGCCAACCTGCAGCGGCTCAAGCAGTCTGTGCAGGACCGCTACCGCTACTGCACCAACCGGGCCGCCGCCCTACTCCAGCACGTGTACGAAGGCTACCAAGACGACTGGTGGACCTTCGACATGACCGGCGCGCATCCCTGACGGAGCCGAAATCTGTGCTCAGACAGAGCTGACTGGACTCAATTTGAACTCAGAGGTGCTGTTGTTATTTGCAAAATGGGTATTACTGCCGCTCAGCACAACTGTTCGCAAACTGTGTATACTTTCTTTAATAGCTGTGGGTGGGCAACTCATTCAGTCCTGTTTGCAGTCAGTTATTTATTGGTTTATTTATTTCTATTTATTCATTTATTTAGTCAGCATCTGCTTCGCTGTCTTCTAGCTGTCGCAAGTCTGGTAAAATTTATACCTGCTTATTTGTCACCATGGAAACTGCAGAACAGCGATCCCAAGTGCCTGGCCTAGTCTCTTCCAAAAAACCTTTTGATTTTTCCTTGCCTGTCCTGACTAAACTGGGTCCTCCCGGTGGGGGGGGAGATCTCAAACACCGAGTTTTCACATTTTCCACATCGACTTTCAAATGGGAAAATTTTTAGCGCGAAGATCAGAACATTTTGATTCGCCAGAATCTAGACACCATGGGAAAAGGCAAGTGAGTATTTGAAATTTCCTGCAAACCTTATTCAGTTTCTTTAGCTTATTGCAGCCACCAACGCGTATGAGGTGTGTTCATTGTTGTTCTTTGTGAAATTGCTCCGAAAACACTGCTTTCAATTTTTTCGCAAAACACTACCATTGTCTGTCATTGAAAGGGTGCCGCTCTACAAAGGCGCAAACACTTATGCGACTCCTAAACTATTTGATTGCTTGCTAAAATGGCATTGAAAGCTTTCATTTTCATATGAAAATATACATAGAAAACTCTCTCTTCGATTTAACCAGCGAATTTTCTAATTCTTTGAAACGAATAATTCAGCCTTTTGGGATGACTTTCGATCGATATATGACAAGGCTGGGTTCAAAACAGCTAACACGCTGCGGTAAATGATGATCCTAGCCAATCAGCGATGAGCACTAGGCTGGGCTCAATACGGCAAACACGCTGCGGTAAATGATGATCCTAGCCAATCAGCGATGAGCACTAGGCTGGGCTCAATACGGCAAACACGCTGCGGTAAATGATGATCCTAGCCAATCAGCGATGAGCACTAGGCTGGGCTCAATACGGCAAACACGCTGCGGTAAATGATGATCCTAGCCAATCAGCGATGAGCACTAGGCTGGCTTCAATACGGCAAACACGCTGCGGTAAATGATGATCCTAGCCAATCAGCGATGAGCACTAGGCTGGGCTCAATACGGCAAACACGCTGCGGTAAATGATGATCCTAGCCAATCAGCGATGAGCACTAGGCTGGCTTCAATACGGCAAACACGCTGCGGTAAATGATGATCCTAGCCAATCAGCGATGAGCACTAGGCTGGCTTCAATACGGCAAACACGCTGCGGTAAATGATGATCCTAGCCAATCAGCGATGAGCACTAGGCTGGCTTCAATACGGCAAACACGCTGCGGTAAATGATGATCCTAGCCAATCAGCGATGAGCACTAGGCTGGCTTCAATACGGCAAACACGCTGCGGTAAATGATGATCCTAGCCAATCAGCGATGAGCACTAGGCTGGCTTCAATACGGCAAACACGCTGCGGTAAATGTATAACGAGCTATAGTTAGTTTTCTGTGAGTTATTTGGCTTTTGGCTGCAAGCAGTCATATGAACGTAATGATTTTTATTCTGTGCTCTGTTTATTGAAAGCCATAGTAGCAGATCTTGGCCGCAGAGGTATGTTACGCCTTTTATTAAGCAATGGAGATTATCACATGCAATATCGATTTCTTTACCGGCAGGACGGTGTCGGCTGTCGAATTAATGTCAACAATGAAACATGCGAGTGTAACGAGATACTAATAGAAAAAGTTTTTGCAATTTTCAAAGAAATTTCCCACTTCAACGGCAGTCGCGTTTGAGGTATTGGAACAATGCACTCAAACATATTCGTCAAGAACAAAGACCAAGCTGTTCTGCAGCAATGCGAATTTGAGGTATTTTTCGTAGAAGGATTGAGTACGACGAAGCAAGAATGTCTGATCCCTGTTTTAGTGTTAGCAAACGATGTAGAAAATCAGTAGCAGCAGCCAAGTCATAGCTTTAGAAGCAACAGCAGAAGCAGCAGTACCGCAGCGGCTTGCAGCGTCGGCCCTTTCAAAGCGCCACCGAGGATTCTGCCGCCAAACTTGGCCGCATCGTCTCCAGGCAGCTGGGTGGTCGGCCTGTCCTGGCCTGTAACCGGTGGCTGCCCTGGCTGCGACCTGGGGACCACCGGCATCACCTGGTCGGCTGGCAGGTCGCCGGTGCCGTGAATTAACAAATACCAGCTGTGCAGAGTGGCTGCGGGGCACGCGAGTAATTTAGGTAAGTCGCCAGCAAAGATGGTGGCCAGGCAAGCTGGAAGTGCATTGTGCGTTCCTCACCTGTGCATCCGTCGCAGCGAACCACCAGCTGCCAGGTGCCTTTCGGCGGTTCGCCCCAGTTGTGCACTGTCATGAAGGGCCACAGGTGAAAGCCACCGTTTCCCTGCAATAGCAATAAAATATAGGTTATGAATTGGGCTTCAGGTTTCATTGGCCAGCCTGCTTGTGTCTGCTGTCTCCATCAATTGCATCAATTCTCAAACCAAGACTATTGACGTTCTCGCCCAGTGGCGGAGCTTCGGCCTCCTAGTTGAGAGGTGAAGAGTTCGAATCTCAGCCCAGGGGAAACAAATGATCTCCTGCCATTTATTTTCGTTTTATTTATTTATATAGATCAGCTCAAGTTAGGCCACAGATTATTCAAAAGCCCCGTACATCCCATATTGCCATCGCTCCCTACTCACCTTATCCTTGGGCCTGCGGCTGAGCAGCTGGCTGACGGTGCCCAGTGGAGAGTGCAGCCACAGCTGCACGCCACCCCGCCGCGTGGCTGTCAGCTCCACCCTGGCTTGGACGTGCTCAGCGAAGGCCACCTCCTGGTCCGGTCCCAGGCCGGCGCAGGCGTCCGTCGTCAGGCGAAACGTTCGCTCGTAGCCATCGTCTATGGTCACCGACAGTCCCGGCTGGCTGCCAGCGTCGCAGCTTCTTAACGGGGGCACCGAGCGCCAGCGGCGAGCCTGGCGCACCATCTCCAGAGCGTCCATGAGGCCGTAGCCGAACTCGTGCGACACCCGCCTACCGACGCCGTTAGTCCGCCAGGTGGTGCGCAGATAATCCGATGGATTAGCCGAGCGGACAGTCAGGTGTTGCAGGTCGCGCCAGCCGAGACCGGGATTGGCGGACAGGGCCAGGGCCACGATCCCAGCCGCGATGGGCGCGCTGGCGCTGGTGCCGGTGTGGTTCTCTGTGCAGCGGCCGTGCAGGTCGGTGGTCACCATGGAGCGCTCCTGAAGTCCGCTGTCTCCACTACGGAGGATCGAGTAGGGAAATTGATCAGTTTAAATAGGAAATTTGGAAGGGAAAATATTCCTCACTGAGCTGGGGTCATAGCTTGCTAGAACTGCCACAGCAGCCAGAGCAATTTTCCACTAAATTGAGACCCTGGATGCAGTACAAACACAAGGAAAGGTGGACAAATATTCGGAGGGCCAGGTGGCCAGTGGAGCTATGTCCCTTTCGCAAGTGTGACAACGAAAAACGCGGAGCACTTTATCCATGCCGCTATACGATCTTTACGAGGGCCCCTCTTTGATTTCATCATCGGCTCGGAGGCATCGTCCGGTTTTCAGGGGCTGTCAGAATGGGCAGAACTAGCTGTTTTCACCGCCTTCCCAATGCACCTGCTCTGGCAGATGCAGCCCGCAGCTAAGTCAAGTAAGTCAAGCACTCAAGAAGTTTGTGGCAGGGTTAAGCAAGGTTCTATTTCTGTCGCACCTTGAGTAGGTAGCGGCCAGTGTGGATGAGCAGGACTCGCTGTACCAGGGCACCGAGCCCGACTCCGACACAGAACCCACCGACAGGGTGTAGATGCTGTTCGTGTAGCCATCGGTGTTGCAGTTGTCGTCGCGGCCGCCGTTGCCGCTAGCCCAGACGAACACGGAGCCGAGGCCGCGCCTGCCCCGGGTGACGCCCAGCCTGAAGGCCTTCTGGGTGAGGCTGCCCGGGCCTTCTAGGGTGGCGCCGTCGTCATTCGGTCCCCAACTGGAGGAGTAGACGTGAATGTGCTGCGGTCGGTAGCCGACGGAGAGAGTCTCGACGGTGTCAGTGATGTCGCCGTCCAACATGCGAATGGCTGTTGGAGAACGGAAGGGATCGTCAGTTCATTGAGATCCCATTCAAAGAAGCCGCATGTTCTTGAAAAGCTGCAAGCGGAGAGCTGAATCATCGTACCTCCGATCCGGGAACGGAAAGCCACACCCGGAATGCAGATGGAGTTGTTGGCCTGGGCTGCAATCTGACCTGCGCAGCGAGTTCCATGCCTAAAACACAAAGAAATTCAATGTGCGCATATTTCTACTGAAAGTAGATGGCCTGGCAGTTTTTGTAGTCTATACAGGTTTTTAAGCATCGAGCTCAACGAATAGCTAATTCTGCTGTGTGGTTGTCGTAGACTACGACAATTACAAGATTTACAAAGAGCACACGTACTCAATACTCGTAATTTTATAATAACTTCTTACATTTGCCCCAATCGGACAGCACAGCCGCAGCTGCCTGAAGGCTGTGTGCAGCTGTTCAGTCCATGGACAAGGGGTGCGAAAGCCAGTCTCAATTACCGCAGCTCATGCTGGTACCCAATCAACAGCTGCGTGAACTGATGCAATAATGCAATCTAGAGTTGCTGAAGGACACAAATTGTTCAAATGGAGTCGCGAATCGAACATCCAACCTTAAAATAGTGAGTCCGATGGCCTAACCGCTAGGCTACAACCCGAATACTTAGTAGATCATTCTTGGTTGGCCTTAAACAATACCATGCTGCTTATATATTATTACTCATACTATCAACCCAGTCCCTGAACTAACTTGTTGTCGTCCCTGACGGTGTGCCGAAATGACGGATCCGGGTCGTTATTATTGGCGTCAAACGATGCTTCAGGATCCTGGAATTTGTGGGCTGCAATGTGCTCATTTCGTGCTACTGTATACTTTATTATCCAGCTACTAAAACTTTAAAAAGCCCGTGTGTGTGTTATTAACTATCTCTTAAACCAGGGTTACCCACGTAGTACCTACAAAAGTAACATTCAATCAATTTCCCGTGATCAAATCATGGATGACTTGACCTGCCGACCTGGCTTAGTATTTCGATTCGCAACATTAAGCAAGCACAAAAACTTTACGACTGCTGAAGCAGGCAGGAAAGCGCAACAATTTCGGGAATCTTTCGATCAGGCTAGATGGGTGCAGATAAAAATGGTAGCAATTATAATTTAGCACGATACTTTACAACCTCAGAAGCAGGTAGGGGAAAGTATTGTAGCGAAGGCAACCGATTCGCTTGTCTGAGTGCCCAGGTGAGAATCTCTGTACAGCAGTATGTCAGACGGCCTCACTAAATTGCACGGAAAGCTTTCTCTAACAGAAAAATCGGTCACGTCAACAGTGGCCTCTCTGGCGGACTTGTTCGCCTCACTTAACAGCAGCGCTGGGCCTGCTGCAGAGGTGTGAATGCTGCTTAACAGTCCGTCGCATTGCAACTGTGTGCCAGAATGAAAGGGGAGAGGGAGGGCGAGACACAGAAGCGGCACGGGACCGCAATTTCCTCTCTGGACGCAGCTCTGCTTCAACCACGAAGGCGTCAAAACGTTTTTCCTTTTTAACCCACTTGAAAGCGTCGGTAAAGTTGGGCTTTCTAAGAAAAGTGGCCGCACCGCACGACGTGAGGCGCACAGGACAGGAAGTCTGCGGCGACAGCTGGGTGGGCTGGAGGTGGCTGTTCAGTCAAGGATGGCAGCTGGCGTTGTCGAGTCATGCGGGCAGGGCTGGTCAAATACGGAGGACAGCGTCCAGGAACTGCAGCCGTTTCTGATGCTTAACAGGCCTTGCTAGGCAATATCCCTTCTCAGCTGATGCAGGGCCATTTTCTTTTTAGGTAAATCTCTTGTCAGTCCTACCATATTTATTGCTGAACGACATACCGTGACAACCTAGCATTTCATGTTTGCTGTGATTTGATTGCTATGCGGCTTCACCCACAGGCCTAGCTCTGCCTTGTGCATTGTTGAGAAGCTTCTCCTATACCCGGGAGTCACTAATGCTCTCACATAGTTCTCTCTGAGGTCCGGGTGCTCCTTCTCGATGCCGTCGTCAAGGACGCAGACCACCACGCCCTGGCCGTGGTAGCCCAACTGCCAGGCGCCGGCGATGTTCATGCTGGGAGCCGGGACGCCGCTTGGGTGCCGCCGCCTCGCAAGCTCTGGCTCGTGCTGGAGGGACGGGTGGGGCACGGTTGCTTGCGGGCTCTCACCCGCTCCTTACCCACTCTCTCCCACTTCTTACCCACTCTCTCCCACTCTCTCCCGCTCCTTACCCACTCTCTCCCACTTCTTACCCACTCTCTCCCACTCTCTCCAGCTCTCTTCCGCTCCTTACCCACTCTCTGCCACTTCTTACCCACTCTCTCCCACTCTCTCCCGCTCCTTACCCACTCTCTCCCACTTCTTACCCACTCTCTCCCACTCTCTCCCGCTCTCTCCCGCTCTCTCCCGCTCTTTACCCACTCTCTCCCGCTCTCTCCCGCTCCTTACCCACTCTCTCCCGCTCTCTCCCGCTCCTTACCCACTCTCTCCCACTCTCTCCCGCTCCTTACCCACTCTCTCCCACTCTCTCCCACTCCTTACCCACTCTCTCCCACTCTCTCCCGCTCCTTACCCACTCTCTCCCACTCTCTCCCGCTCTCTCCCGCTCCTTACCCACTCTCTCCCACTTCTTACCCACTCTCTCCCACTCTCTCCAGCTCTCTTCCGCTCCTTACCCACTCTCTGCCACTTCTTACCCACTCTCTCCCACTCTCTCCCGCTCCTTACCCACTCTCTCCCACTTCTTACCCACTCTCTCCCACTCTCTCCCGCTCTCTCCCGCTCTCTCCCGCTCTTTACCCACTCTCTCCCGCTCTCTCCCGCTCCTTACCCACTCTCTCCCGCTCTCTCCCGCTCCTTACCCACTCTCTCCCACTCTCTCCCGCTCCTTACCCACTCTCTCCCACTCTCTCCCGCTCCTTACCCACTCTCTCCCACTCTCTCCCACTCCTTACCCACTCTCTCCCACTCTCTCCCGCTCCTTACCCACTCTCTCCCACTCTCTCCCGCTCCTTACCCACTCTCTCCCACTCTCTCCCGCTCCTTACCCACTCTCTCCCACTCTCTCCCGCTCCTTACCCTCTCTCTCCCACTCTCTCGCGCTCCTTACCCGCTCTCTCCCGCTCCTTACCCACTCTCTCCCACTCCTTACCCACTCTCTCCCACTCCTTACCCACTCTCTCCCGCTCTCTCCCACTCCTTACCCACTCTCTCCCACTCTCTCGCGCTCCTTACCCACTCTCTCCCACTCTCTCCCGCTCCTTACCCACTCTCTCCCACTCTCTCCCACTCCTTACCCACTCTCTCCCACTCTCTCGCGCTCCTTACCCACTCTCTCCCACTCCTTACCCTCTCTCTCCCACACTCTCCCACTCTCTCCCGCTCCTTACCCACTCTCTCCCGCTCGTTACTTACTCTCTTCCTCTTTTTCCCCACCCACTAATCGCTTCCCCACCTCCCTAGCAAGTTTATCCACTCTGCTAGCAAACAATTATCTAACTTCGGCGCTCACCAGGTACCACATCTTGGTCCACTTCTCGTCGTTCATGAACAACGGAGATGCAGAGCGCTTGAAGCGTCGATAAATTCGCTGCTGTTCTGCCCAGACCACCTGCTTGTGAAACGGGTGCGAGACTGCAGCAGCTGGCACTATCATTCTCGAAGCTCGATGATTTGTAAAGAACTGCTTTTGATAAGTATCAGAGTAGTATTTTCATGCCAGTGACAGCATCCAGTGCTATTATCTGATTTAATTATGCCTTTTAAATGACAGTATATAACAACTTTTCGATAAGATAAGGCTCTGTTGAGCTTGGGCCTTGACTGCAGTCTGAGTTTAGTTTTTGTACTCGTTCGTAGATGGATGATGGATTTAGCTTGGCTATAGAATGTTGCATTAAAAATCTGGGAATTAATTTCGCTACTTGTGTTTCAGATGGTCTTAAACTGGTATGAATTCTGTTTTTTTCCAAGAATTTGTGCCGATTTTAGTTGTTTGCAGACTTCGAATAGAGCATGAAAGCAAGTGTAAGAATTGATGAAATGGAGCAGGCTTTGGGACTTCATTTCCTGCTTGTATTTTGCAGGAATCGATAAGAAAAGTACAAGTTTGACTCCAATTTTAATTTGCTGGGTAAGGCTTGGCTAGGCCTTGGTACTGCGCAAACAGCCCAGTTGAGAAAATTCGGTCTTAGGAAGGGTCAGAAATGACGAAGCTAAGGACAGCAGCAGCCAGTTCATGTACATACGCAGTGTACATACACAGTGTACATATGTGGACAATTGGCACACCAAAGTGGGTCATGGAGTGGGGTGGGTGTTTAGTTTTGCCTGCCGATTTAAAATCTAAATGTACATTTTGGGCCCGTTCTAAAGCTTGCGTAGCCGCTAAGTTGGAACTAAAGGACTGAAATTAGCCTCATTAAATTAAAGGCAAGGGCTGAAATGCAATCTGCAAGTTGCATTCAGGAAGGGAACAGTAATAATTGTCAGGAATAAGCAGTCACAGAAATCCATAAACTCACCGCCGATTCAGACAGCAACAGTCGCTCCAGATACGGCTGCTGAGTCCGCTGGCAGCGTTTCACACGTCGAGTCAATTTGAAATGAAAAATACCCGGCAAAATCTGAAGAACGAGTGACGAGTTTTAGGTACAGTTTTTGACGAAGAATCCAGTAGCATGTGCCTAAGTTGTGGCTCGCACCGGCGGGACACAACGCCTGTGAGGTATGAGTCAGTCCAGGCCCACGGGCTAAGGTCTGCGATGCCTCACACCTGCAGTCGCTTTTTGAGCAGGCTTGGCAGGAAGGAGCCCTGTGCCTTCGGGTGCAGGAATCCCTCCACGCTGTCCCGTCAGCTGACCCATGGGTACACGTCCCGCGAGTGTTCAAGGCTGACCCTAGGGCAGCCGGACAGAATGGGCAACAGCGCTGGATGACCCATCCAGGGCCTCTGGCCAAACTGGGTACCTCTAGCCCTGGCTGGAGGGAAAGGTGTCACCCTTTGACCTTAACAGGGTATGCGGCCAGTCCGCAGCGTTCGTGCACCTGTGCGTGATCAGGTACCTCTGGCTACGGCTCTGAGGGACAGGTGTCACCCTTCGACCTTAACAGGGTACGCAGCCAGTCTGCGGGCCTGGCACTGCTCTAGGTGCCCTCTTATGCCTAAGGTCTCACCGCGCTGAGGGGCTGAAAGGTCCGGGAAGTATATCCGGCCGTTAACGGTTTTTATTTTTCATTTAAAATTTTCTGTCATTCAAGCGACCTATGGAGTCCAACTTTAGCTCCAGCACGTCCCAGGACCCTGCTGAAACGCTGACCCCGGCCGGCGACGCAGATCCTCAGGACCAGCGCCAGGGCGACACCGGTTCCACCGGCGCCCAAAACCCATCCTGCTCCTCCGCCACTCAGGAAAACACCAGAGCGGCTGGATCAAAGAGCAAACGCTCCCCTGCCACGCAGGCCCGCAGCTTCGCCCGCTTCCAGGAATTCCGGCGGCGCAAACAGGAAGGACGGTTGGCTGCGAAGTCCGCGCCAACCACCGCCTCCGAGGAGGGGGCCGGCAACTCTGCGAACATCGCGGAGGAACCGGCACCCAACAAGGAGGCGGACTCCTCACGTCGTCCGGGAAACCCGGAAGCGCGGAAAAGTGCTGCCCAGGCCTCTGGGGCGTCCGGTTCCTCTCGCGGCGGAACCTCTCACAGTCATCCGGAAACTCCGACGACTGCTGGGGGGCCCGTTGCGGGAGGCGCCGACCAAACCACAAAGCCAAATCGTACTTACGCTGCTATGGCAAAGAGGCAGCCGGCCTTGGTTATCCGAGGCCAGGAGACGCCCCTCTCGACAGCGCAACTCGACCAGATTTGGCGCAGATTGGACTCTCATCTGGTCAAACTGGCACTGTGCGGCACTGTGCTGCACGTCCTGAAGACCGACATCCAGGACCAAGCCCTCATTGTCCAGCCTGCCGACAACCAGTCCGGACAGCAACTCCTCGAGATGCTGAAAACCTTCGACTGGGGCACGGAAATGGGCAACCTGTTTATCTACAGGGAGGACGAGCGCCCCCAGACACATCGTCATCGTGTTTGGATCCCAGCTCGCTGCGCCATCACCAACGCCGGAGAACTGCGCCGCTGTTGTTGCCAACTGCTGTTGGCAATCCACCCGGATCTGCCAGCAAACGGTGTCGTGGTTCATGAAGCCATCACCAGACCTGGTGGAGACGGTTTCACGGCCATTCTAGGACTGTCGGACAGCTGGATGCTCCGCTGCCCAGACATGTCCTACATCAGTGCAGGTCTCATTCGAATGTAGATCTTCAGCTTCGAGTCCGAAGCCCCTCGCCCGCCGCCCCCGGAAAAGCGGAAACGGACGAATCAGAGCTCTGCCGGGCCCCTGCGCCCTTGAACACAGACTCCTGACCGTCACGACCACTCCGAGGATGCGGATCCTATCAGGGGCAAAGCCGCGAGAGCCGCAGCGACAGGCGGACGTGGTAAGGGCCGGAAACCCGCCCGCAACACCATCCGCACTGGCCTGACTCAGCGCGCCAAACAGCTGCCGGACCCCAACAGAGGACGCCACCGCAGCACCACCCGGCCCAATGTCCATCGGAACCCCCGGCGGAAAACCGGGCTGAGGATACGGACGCCGCTGTTGCGGCAGCCCCAGCCTCGGCTCTGGATCCGATTCAGGAGGAACCGATGGAGCTCGGGCAAAACACCGGCGAGGACGAGGAATCTCTCCTGAACAACTCGCCGTAGGCCAGCAGATAGCCGCACGGACCGCCCCTCCTGGGGTGAGCTTCCTGCAGCTGAAACTGCACCACTGCATCGCGGCCTCGACCAACCTGGCGCGTGTGGTGGACTTCGTAAAACCGGGCATCATCCTCCTCCAGGAGCCCTGGACGAAGAAAGGTAAGATTCCGAACATTCCTGCAGGTTTTGACAGTTTTTTCATGCCCCAAAACCCCAGGGCTGCTGTGTTCGCGACTACCAATCTCAAAGCTTGGCATAGACCAGACCTCTCTGACAAAGATCTCTGTGTCATCCAAACCAACCATATTCTCCCGAACCGCACCGTCATCATCGCCTCTATCTACATTCCTGGTGACGGTCCTGTGGTTCCGCCCAGTCTCACTTCCCTCGTGGATTACTGCTCAGACCGCGACTTTGAGCTGCTGGTGGCAGGCGACATAAATGCCCACCACACCCACTGGGGCAGTGTTACTTCAAACTGCAGAGGCGAGGATCTCCTTGCCTACATCTGCACCACCAATATTGAGTTCTGCAACTCGGGTGGCACACCCACCTTTGACAATGGGCGATGGACGGAGGTCCTTGACGCCACCCTCGCCTCTCAGGGCCTGATCCCTCTGATCAGAGACTGGCAGGTGTGGGACGAAGAAGAATCTCTGTCTGACCATCGCTTCATTCGCTTCCGGTTGCAAAGCTCCTACTCCAAGCCTGGTATTCTGCATGTGGAAAAGGAACGCCCGGAATACTGACTGGACGGCCTTTGCGGAATCTATGAAGCGCCAGACCAACCAGTTAGAATCCGTTGTTCCTGCCACCTGTCAAGGCCACCCTGGTAACGAATTGGCCGACAGCCTCGCCACGGCCGGTTCGACGAGTTCGCTTTTTGGCCCCGTGCCTGCGGTCTCTACCCCTACCGCCGTCGTCAACACTCGGATTAACCAGTGGGTGGTCTCAAAGCACAAGGACAGGTGGATCAATACCGCCGATTGTCAGCAGTCTCGCGCTGCTGTTCCTTGTCCCTCCACTGCCCTTCGCAAAGCCCTGCTTTGGACTTAACCGCAGGGACATCAGGGCAGTTACCATGGCCCTCTCTGGCCATGGCTGTTTCGCCAGGCACCGCTTCCTGCAAGGCAAAATCCGCAGTGAGGAATGCCCCTTCTGCCTCTCCTACGTTTAGGATGCAGAGCATTTTATTTGCGACTGCCCCGCCTTCACTCAGGACAGGCTCACCTATCTCGGCCCAAACCCGGATCTCCCCGACGTTTTCAGGCCTGAGAACATCTGCCAGCTCATCCGTTACCTAAGGGCCACCGGGCGAGCAACTCTCGACCTCCTGGACACTCCGAAGGAGGACCGCGCTGCGGACGCCGGCATCACCGGATCCCCCTGCACGACACCGCAGCTTTAGTTGCCCGTGGTCGCCAGGGGCTAGCGGAATGGGCGGCAACGCCTCCCCGCTGCATCCGAAGGATGCCCCCTGCAGCTAAGTCAAGTCAAGTGCCTAACTTGTGCATTATAATTACTTGATGATGAGTCGGGACGCTGATAAATTTATATTAATTTAAATTGTCACTTTATATAAATATTGTACTATATTATATGCTCGTATATTGCACTATTAGTTTAAAAAAACATTTTTTATTCAAACAAAATTTTATGTTACTTAACATAGTTCAAATTTAACTTCAAAATTTGTTAAGAAAAAAACTATATGTTTTCGAAAACCCTGCGGCATTAAATTTGTAGCGAAAAATCGCCTAAATACGAGTAGAAACTAATTGTCAAACTGTATATACAATGCAGAAATATTGGATGATAAAAAACCTATATTACTTAGGAATTTATTGTTATAATTATTATCATGCCGCACGCAATTTAGGCGCTGATTTATTTTTATTGCTGGAAGCGAAAAAATGTCTGCCCATATATAGCCATGAAATTTGAATTCGGAAGATTATGAAGCAATATACGAGTATGTTCTGATCCCAGGATTGACCAAAATCCACTCGTACAATAGAATCCCGTGGTTCAGAGATAACGAAAGCAGCGATAATCTGCATTTTAATGGCACTATCTTTGTGTTGCTAGAAATAATCTTAAAAAACTGCTAATTGCTAATGCAGAAATTTCATTAGTAACAAAATTACAAGTTTTAACTCGTATATTAACTGCATAAAAATGCTCCAGCATCTGCGCAGGGCAGCAGAACACATGCAGATCTGTATCAACGCTGGTACAAAAACTTGTTCTTCGACAATGTGTTTCCGCCTTGTGCAACTTGAGCCTGCTGTTAAACATTGCAACTGCATCTATCTACTTGGCAGTACTGTTTTGGACAGTCTCCAGTCCTGCTGGCTGTCCTCTGCGAGACAGTTCAGTTGGCCCTATAAACTTCGGCCATGGGCAGCACTTTTGTCAGCACAGGACAAATTGGATGTCAGGCGCAGCAACCAACAAACTGTGCCCCGTTACGCAGCTGCAGAGAGTTGCATTGTGAACACAAGGAAGTCATGCAGGCCAGGACTGATAATATATTGAGAAATGACAGGCACAGGAAGAGGTCGCTGTCAAAGCAGCATTGTGTAACCGTTTGGCGACTGCATACTTCCACAGATGAAGACATGTAGTTGCAGGGTTCTGAAACATTGCTTCAGCTCAATGAAGGTCGTGCCATTGGAAGCTTGCACCAACTTCAAGGGCATCAGCGCTGGTCCCAAGTGGCCATTCGGAGTGTTTGTGCTGTTGGCGAGTCACGGAAAGTATGTGACACAGATATGTAACACAAGTCGGATACATTTTTCAGAAACAAAAAAGATGCCTATACGGAACTGTAATCCGAATGCCAAGGCAATTCGTGACAGCTTTATGAGGTAGCCCTCAGCACAGAAAGCCGTGTGTCCATGTGTGTCCATTCGTGTGTCCATGTGTGTCCATTCGTGTGTCCATGTGTGTCCATTGTTCAGGAACTGCTTGTGTGGGACATGCGAATGGCTTAAGCTGAAGTGATATTCCACTTCACCTACTATTCAGCTTCAGAGGCAGAATTTCCCAATCACTTTAATAAATAGAAGCCCAATCTACGCATGGAAATATTTTTTGCCGAATTTCAACAAATTAATCTGCAATCGCGTAGTGTGGCCGCACTTTGCCGCAACACAGCCAGCTGTGTTCGTCTACAGCTTTCTTTCTTGCTTTATTTAACTTTTACATTTTTAAAAGCAGACGAAAATTTCTGGTCTAGACTATCAGCCAGAGCTGTACGCCTTCTTCCAAAACTTGGCTACAAGCTCGCGTACACAAAGCCGTGCTAAAACGAACCAGCTTGAGTGTTCGAGCCACAGATTGGCCCCCTTAAAAAGGATGACTGTGCGCCACATTTTTACTAATTAATTACTAACTACACCTATTTTGCATATCAATTTTACTTCAGAGATTTGAGCAAGTGAATCAGAGACAGTGAGTGCTGGTGAATCAGAGACAGTGAGTGCTGGTGAATCAGAGACAGTGAGTGCTGGTGAATCAGAGACAGTGAGTGTTGGTGAATCAGAGACAGTGAGTGCTGGTGAATCAGAGACAGTGAGTGTTGGTGAATCAGAGACAGTGAGTGCTGGTGAATCAGAGACAGTGAGTGCTGGTGAATCAGAGACAGTGAGTGTTGGTGAATCAGAGACAGTGAGTGTTGGTGAATCAGAGACAGTGAGTGCTGGTGAATCAGAGACAGTGAGTGTTGGTGAATCAGAGACAGTGAGGGTTGGTGAATCAGAGACAGTGAGTGTTGGTGAATCAGCGACAGTGAGTGTTGGTGAATCAGAGACAGTGAGGGTTGGTGACTTAAGGACAGTGAGTGTTGGTGAATCAGAGACAGTGAGTGCTGGTGAATCAGAGACAGTGAGTGCTGGTGAATCAGAGACAGTGAGTGTTGGTGAATCAGAGACAGTGAGTGTTGGTGAATCAGAGACAGTGAGTGCTGGTGAATCAGAGACAGTGAGTGCTGGTGAATCAGAGACAGTGAGTGTTGGTGAATCAGAGACAGTGAGTGCTGGTGAATCAGAGACAGTGAGTGTTGGTGAATCAGAGACAGTGAGTGTTGGTGAATCAGAGACAGTGAGTGTTGGTGAATCAGAGACAGTGAGTGTTGGTGAATCAGAGACAGTGAGTGCTGGTGAATCAGAGACAGTGAGTGCTGGTGAATCAGAGACAGTGAGTGTTGGTGAATCAGAGACAGTGAGTGTTGGTGAATCAGAGACAGTGAGTGCTGGTGAATCAGAGACAGTGAGTGTTGGTGAATCAGAGACAGTGAGGGTTGGTGAATCAGAGACAGTGAGTGTTGGTGAATCAGCGACAGTGAGTGTTGGTGAATCAGAGACAGTGAGGGTTGGTGACTTAAGGACAGTGAGTGTTGGTGAATCAGAGACAGTGAGTGCTGGTGAATCAGGGACAGTGAGTGTTGGTGAATCAGAGACAGTGAGTGTTGGTGAATCAGAGACAGTGAGTGTTGGTGAATCAGCGACAGTGAGTGTTGGTGAATCAGAGACAGTGAGTGCTGGTGAATCAGAGACAGTGAGTGTTGGTGAATCAGAGACAGTGAGTGCTGGTGAATCAGAGACAGTGAGTGTTGGTGAATCAGAGACAGTGAGTGTTGGTGAATCAGAGACAGTGAGTGTTGGTGAATCAGAGACAGTGAGTGCTGGTGAATCAGAGACAGTGAGTGTTGGTGAATCAGCGACAGTGAGTGTTGGTGAATCAGAGACAGTGAGTGCTGGTGAATCAGAGACAGTGAGTGTTGGTGAATCAGCGACAGTGAGTGTTGGTGAATCAGCGACAGTGAGTGTTGGTGAATCAGAGACAGTGAGTGTTGGTGAATCAGAGACAGTGAGTGCTGGTGAATCAGAGACAGTGAGTGTTGGTGAATCAGAGACAGTGAGTGCTGGTGAATCAGAGACAGTGAGTGTTGGTGAATCAGCGACAGTGAGTGTTGGTGAATCAGAGACAGTGAGTGTTTTAGTTTAGTTTAGCAGTGACCCACTCAAACTTGCCAGCTAGGCAATGATGTTGGCTTCTGCAACTGTCACAGGTCTCCGACATCGAGGTCCATGAACTTTAGACAAGAAATTCTGTTCAATATATTTTCCAGCGACTAAAATTTAAACTTGGCGCCAATTGGTGGATCATGGTTATCGTATCATACAATTTGAGAATTTCAGCGCCAGTCTTGTGTACACCGTTGTCAAACTTCTCTTGAGCAGAAAGTGCGCAATGTACGATCAAGGCCTCCATCTACAAATTTGAGCTCGAATTTGAGGAGGCCTCTGTGAAACCAGTGGGTCGCCAAATCCTGACGAATCAGGACTTTCGAGCTCAGCTTTTTAGAAAAAAATATCAACTGCTTCTCACTCTTACATACCTCTCCCAGAAATTCAAATCCGCGCCGTTTAGCGATTGCCATGGCAACCGGTGGTCCGCCGGCCACCTCAACTGCCCAATACGGCGCGAAGTTGCCGCCAACAACTGGAGTGGTTGCGGCGACGGTGATGGAAAGGACGAAAATATTTAGCAAAATGATCAGCTGGCAGAGCAGGGGTGTCATTGAGCTGGGTCTGAGACTTTAAGTTCCGTGGCTGCCGCTGCTGAGACAGGGATGGGTGAGTGACACTTGCAAGGCTTTTCTCGCGCAGCTAAGAACAGTAACCAGGGTTATAACCAGGCGGACCAGACTACCAGCCATTGGCCAGAGACTGCTAAGAACTCTCGCCAATTTCCATCAACCTACCTTCATACCCCAAGTCGTGCATTTCCGTTTCCTCTACTCTTGTCAGTAGTATGTTGCAGGAAGATACTATCTAGTCGAGATTTCTGCCTCCATATTTTCGCTGAAAGATTTCGTCATTTTTAATCACGTCTTACTACTGACATAAGGGTTCCATAACCGTACGATACGAACATTACGGACTTAATTGATGGTAGTACAATTTGCACGCGATGAAAATTTACAACGAAGCCGTTCCACGAGTTTACTCTGTCTTTTTCGGAACTGCTCTGTCTTTTTCGGAACTGCTCTGTCTTTTTCGGAACTGCTCTGTCTTTTTCGGAACTGCTCTGTCTTTTTCGGAACTGCTCTGTCTTTTTCGGAACTGCTCTGTCTTTTTCGGAACTGCTCTGTCTTTTTCGGAACTGCTCTGTCTTTTTCGGAACTGCTCTGTCTTTTTCGGAACTGCTCTGTCTTTTTCGGAACTGCTCTGTCTTTTTCGGAACTTCGTGATATTTTGGGTGCTTCTAGCCCATTTTTTAGAACTTCAGACTTCTGAATGAGAGGTCATGAGTTCGAATTCGAGTTCGAGTCAGAAAGTCAGTCCAGGTCGACCGGGCTCTGAGTCATGCTAGTATTTGAAGCACACCTTGGCACCGCTGATTGATGACCTTTATTTCATCAGCCTGTAGTAGCAGATGAGGCTATGAAAAAAATGTGCAAGCCTCTATTGATTCTGTGAGCACAATTTCTGGCTATTACCGACACTCTCGGTCGCTCTTTCCCCAGACTGCCGCTCTGCTCTCAGGCTCTGCTCAAATATCAAACTACTCAGACTATTTTTCGTGCCTTTCTGTCTGAGCAGTGTTTTTTGTTTGTTCTTTACTCGTCAAGGCATCGTGGCTTGTTGAGAGCTAGATTGGCCTTTCCTTCTCTGCATGGCCGCCCACCTCCCTCCGTTGCACCTATTCGCTGAGTTGGACCTGGCTCTCTCGGCTCATTCGGCTGCATAATTCGCCTCTATCAATTCACCGACAGTGCTCTGACTAGACTCTGGGCAACCAGTATTCAGGCTCTGTGCAATGGAGGCCGGTACAGGAGGACGACCTTCTAACAAACCCGAGTGGTTGCCCCTCAGCCTCCTGTGTCTCCTCATAGTTTCAGCAAAGGACGTTGTTGGCGATGCGACAGCCATCAAACTGGTAGATGGCTACAGCAGCAATGAGGGCACCGTGATGCTGTTGTTCAACTCCACCTGGGGACCCATCTGCGATGATGGATGGAATTTGGCTGCAGCCATGGTAGCCTGCCGACAGGCTGGCTTTGGAGTCGCCCTGGCCTACTCAACTGCCAACCGGTACAGATCACGGTTGAGGGGTGAGTTGCCCTGGCTCGGCTTGTGATGGCTCTGAGTGCACACGACTGCTCAGTGCTCTGGCATTTGTCCAGATCTGATGCTTGTCCTACTGTTCTAGATGTTTGTCTTACTGTTCTAGATGTTTGTCTTACTGTTCTAGATGTTTGTCTTACTGTTCTAGATGTTTGTCCTACTGTTCTAGATGTTTGTCCTACTGTTCTAGATGTTTGTCTTACTGTTCTAGATGTTTGTCTTACTGTTCTAGATGTTTGTCTTACTGTTCTAGATGTTTGTCCTACTGTTCTAGATGTTTGTCCTACTGTTCTAGATGTTTGTCCTACTGTTCTAGATGTTTGTCTTACTGTTCTAGATGTTTGTCTTACTGTTCTAGATGTTTGTCTTACTGTTCTAGATGTTTGTCCTACTGTTCTAGATGTTTGTCCTACTGTTCTAGATGTTTGTCTTACTGTTCTAGATGTTTGTCCTATTGTTCTAGATGTTTGTCCTATTGTTCTAGATGTTTGTCCTACTGTTCTAGATGTTTGTCCTACTGTTCTAGATGTTTGTCCTATTGTTCTAGATGTTTGTCCTATTGTTCTAGATGTTTGTCCTACTGTTCTAGATGTTTGTCCTACTGTTCTAGATGTTTGTCCTACTGTTCTAGATGTTTGTCCTACTGTTCTAGATGTTTGTCCTACTGTTCTAGATGTTTGTCTTACTGTTCTAGATGTTTGTCTTACTGTTCTAGATGTTTGTCCTACTGTTCTAGATGTTTGTCTTACTGTTCTAGATGTTTGTCCTACTGTTCTAGATGTTTGTCTTACTGTTCTAGATGTTTGTCCTACTGTTCTAGATGTTTGTCCTACTGTTCTAGATGTTTGTCCTACTGTTCTAGATGTTTGTCCTACTGTTCTAGATTTTTGTCCTACTGTTCTAGATTTTTGTCCTACTGTTCTAGATTTTTCACCCACTGTTCTTGATGCATACTAAATTATACGTCATGCAAACAGACGAAATCATGCACATGGACGATGTCCGATGTACTGGAAGAGAGGCTGCACTCACAGACTGCCACCACCGTCAGCTGGGGCAGCACGACTGTCGCGCCAACACCGAAGCCGCAGGAGTGCGCTGCTCGCTGATGGGTCGCTACAGAACCCCGCCACCTGCGTGGAACCCCTTGCGACTGCCTGTCAGTAAGGAGCGGCTGGAAGCAATCACTCAGGTGAGCAGGCAGCTCGGCAACTGCTCAAATTGAAAGAGTGAAAGAGTGCTCAGAGTGAAAGAGTGCTCAGATTGAAAGAGTGCATAGATTGAAAGAGTGCTCAGAGTGAAAGAGTGATCAGAGTGAAAGAGTGATCAGAGTGAAAGAGAGCTCAGATTGAAAGAGTGCTCAGAGTGAAAGAGTGCTCAGAGTGAAAGAGTGCTCAGAGTGAAAGAGTGCTCAGAGTGAAAGAGTGATCAGAGTGAAATAGTGCTCAGAGTGAAAGAGTGCTCAGAGTGAAAGAGTGCTCAGATTGAAAGAGTGTTCAGATTGAAAGAGTGCTCAGAGTGAAAGAGTGCTCAGATTGAAAGAGTGCTCAGAGTGAAAGAGTGCTCAGATTGAAAGAGTGATCAGAGTGAAAGAGTGATCAGATTGAAAGAGTGATCAGAGTGAAAGAGTGCATAGATTGAAAGAGTGCTCAGAGTGAAAGAGTGATCAGAGTGAAAGAGTGCTCAGAGTGAAAGAGTGCTCAGATTGAAAGAGTGTTCAGATTGAAAGAGTGTTCAGATTGAAAGAGTGATCAGATTGAAAGAGTGCTCAGAGTGAAAGAGTGCTCAGAGTGAAAGAGTGCGCAGATTGAAAGAGTGATCAGATTGAAAGAGTGCTCAGAGTGAAAGAGTGCTCAGAGTGAAAGAGTGCGCAGATTGAAAGAGTGTTCAGATTGAAAGAGTGCTCAGAGTGAAAGAGTGATCAGAGTGAAAGAGTGATCAGAGTGAAAGAGTGCTCAGAGTGAAAGAGTGCTCAGATTGAAAGAGTGTTCAGATTGAAAGAGTGCTCAGAGTGAAAGAGTGATCAGAGTGAAAGAGTGATCAGAGTGAAAGAGTGCTCAGATTGAAAGAGTGATCAGAGTGAAAGAGTGCTCAGATTGAAAGAGTGCTCAGAGTGAAAGAGTGTTCAGAGTGAAAGAGTGCTCAGATTGAAAGAGTGTTCAGATTGAAAGAGTGATCAGATTGAAAGAGTGCTCAGAGTGAAAGAGTGCTCAGAGTGAAAGAGTGTTCAGATTGAAAGAGTGCTCAGATAGTGTGCAACGTTTTCTGACTGTCCCGCAGCCAAGGTTCAAGCTCAGAGGAGCTCCATTCGGCCCCGGAAGCATTCTGGCTGTCCTGGCCGAGGTGTCTAACGGCTCACCCGGTGCAGTCTGCATCGACTCGGTCACACTTCGCGAGGCCAACGTCATCTGCCGGCAGCTGGGCGCAGGCGAGTACGGCAGGTTTCTGCACTCGGTGAGTTGACTACTCAAAGATGCTTTTATTAACCTACCGACAGAATGTTGCAGACCCATTTTCGAATTCTCTGTCAACATTCTCACAGTTCTCAATCTCCGAGCTGGTTCTGGAAGGCCTGGTGAATTCGAGCCGTCAGAATTTGTTGCTAGGTAACTGTCTGGGCAATGAGACTCGGTTGGAGCAGTGTGCTCTCTATGGCAGCAATAAAGGAGTGCCTTGCAAGTCAAGCCAGCTCGCCCTGGGCGTCACCTGCACCTCAGGTTAATGATTAGGAAATCAAGTCAAATCAAGCACGAGTCAAATACTTGTTCTGTCAGGTTATTGGAGAATGAAATCCCCTTGCAGACCTACCGGATCTCGTGCCAGATGCCCAAGCGCTGCAGGCATCGGCCTATATCTCTAGGATTCCCATGTACTACATGGCCTGCGCGCTGGAGGAAAAGTGCGCCTCGCCGGTCGCCTTCGAGCTGAAAAATAACGACCCGCGTAAGCTTTCTGGCCACCAGCGAAAAGTATGGAAATAGCGCGGGTGGGAAATAGGAGTGGGGAGTCCAGCCAGATTGGGGGAAGGGAGTGGGTGGGAGGGGATACGGGGAGGGAGTGGGGTTGCGCACAAACATGGTGAGAGGGAGTGGGGTGGCTCACAGCCATGTTGAGAGGGAATGGGGTGGCTCACAGCCATGGTGAGGAGGGAGTGGGGTGGCTCACAGCCAGGGGGTGGGAAATAGGAGTGGGGTGGCGCTCAGCCATGGTGAGTGGGGAGGAAGGAAGTGGGAAGGGAGGGAGAAGGGAGTGGGAGTGGGGTTGCACACAGCCAGGGTTAGGAGGAAAGGGAATGGGGTGGCTCACAGCCAGGGTGAGGGGCGGAGTGGGGGTGGCTCACATCTATGATGAGGGGGAAGTTGGGTGATTGACAGCAAGTGTTAATAAGGAGGTTATATGGGCTGATGAAAACATTAGAAGACAATAGAATATCAAGCAATAAATGTGATAAGTGCCAACTGGTCGACTATAAGTAGTACTTGCAGAGTATTTCGGCATTTACATTACTTTACAAGACAAAGCCGCTCTCGTCCCACGCGCAGACTGGCCGTTCGCCAGCCGCAATTTATTCAGGTTCTCCAGCATTGTTGCCAACGAGGGCACGCGGGACTTCTTGCCGCTGCGACAAACGGAGCACTGGGAGTGGCACCTCTGCCACATGCACTATCACAGCATGGCCTTCTTTGCGCACTACGAAGTTTACACAAGGTATTCAAAGGAAAACTGGACTATCTCTAACACCCCTTGACATTAGGACCTTGACATGCCTTGGGTTCTGTTCGGTGTCTTAAAACAGCTTGTTGATACCACTAGAGTGACTAGAGTAGATGGATACTGAGGCAGTGTAAACCCAGATGGAGGCATACGTAGTGCATTGCTGAAATAAAGGCACTTGAGAGTAAAAAGACTTGCGGAAAGAAAAATGGCAGGGAGAATGAAAAGTACATTGCCATAGACTATGTGTCTATTTTGCAAAGGACCAGCTCTGATTTAATGCAAGGACTTGGACATGTTCACATGGAGCCAGGATTCGAACTCCCAGCCTTCAAGGCTACATCCCCTATAGCACCTATGCTATTTATAAACTGTGCTATATATAGTAATCCATGTTTATAATCTATAGAATGAAATCATTCTATGGAATTGACACAAAGACTACAGTAGATACCTTACTTTGGTAGTCCTTGAATTGACACTGGCTCGTCTCTCGCTTACTACAGTAATTATTGCAGTCCTTACTACAGTCCTTACAACAGTCCTTACTACAGTCATGACTACAGTCCTTACTACAGTCCTTACTACAGTCCTTACTACAGTCATGACTACAGTCCTTACTACAGTCATGACTACAGTCCTTACTACAGTCATGACTACAGTCCTTACTACAGTCCTTACTACAGTCATGACTACAGTCCTTACTACAGTCCTTACTACAGTCATGACTACAGTCCTTACAACAGTCCTTACTACAGTCATGACTACAGTCCTTACTACAGTCATGACTACAGTCCTTACTACAGTCCTTACTACAGTCCTTACTACAGTCCTTACTACAGTCATGACTACAGTCCTTACTACAGTCCTTACTACAGTCCTTACTACAGTCCTTACTACAGTCATGACTACAGTCCTTACTACAGTCCTTACTACAGTCATGACTACAGTCCTTACTACAGTCCTTACTACAGTCATTACTACAGTCCTTACTACAGTCCTTACTACAGTCATGACTACAGTCCTTACTACAGTCCTTACTACAGTCATGACTACAGTCCTTACAACAGTCCTTACTACAGTCATGACTACAGTCCTTACTACAGTCATGACTACAGTCCTTACTACAGTCCTTACTACAGTCCTTACTACAGTCCTTACTACAGTCCTTACTACAGTCATGACTACAGTCCTTACTACAGTCCTTACTACAGTCCTTACTACAGTCCTTACTACAGTCATGACTACAGTCCTTACTACAGTCCTTACTACAGTCCTTACTACAGTCCTTACTACAGTCCTTACTACAGTCATGACTACAGTCCTTACTACAGTCCTTACTACAGTCCTTACTACAGTCCTTACTACAGTCATGACTACAGTCCTTACTACAGTCCTTACTACAGTCCTTACTACAGTCCTTACTACAGTCCTTACTACAGTCATGACTACAGTCCTTACTACAGTCCTTACTACAGTCCTTACTACAGTCCTTACTACAGTCCTTACAACAGTCCTTACTACAATCCTTACTACAGTCCTTACTACAGTCCTTACTACAGTCCTTACTACAGTCATGACTACAGTCATGACTACAGTCCTTACTACAGTCCTTACTACAGTCCTTACAACAGTCCTTACTACAGTCCTTACTACAGTCCTTACAAAAGTCCTTACTACAGTCATGACTACAGTCCTTACTACAGTCCTTACTACAGTCCTTACTACAGTCCTTACAACAGTCCTTACAACAGTCCTTACTACAGTCCTTACTACAGTCCTTACTACAGTCCTTACAACAGTCCTTACTACAGTCCTTACAACAGTCCTTACAACAGTCCTTACTACAGTCCTTACAACAGTCCTTACAACAGTCCTTACAACAGTCCTTACTACAGTCCTTACAACAGTCCTTACTACAGTCCTTACTACAGTCCTTACAACAGTCCTCAACAGTCCTTACTACAGTCATGACTACAGTCCTTACTACAGTCCTTACTACAGTCCTTACTACAGTCCTTACAACAGTCCTTACTACAGTCCTTACTACAGTCCTTACTACAGTCCTTACTACAGTCCTTACAACAGTCCTTACTACAGTCCTTACAACAGTCCTTACTACAGTCCTTACTACAGTCCTTACAACAGTCCTTACAACAGTCCTTACTACAGTCCTTACTACAGTCCTTACTACAGTCCTTACTACAGTCCTTACTACAGTCCTTACTACAGTCCTTACTACAGTCCTTACTACAGTCCTTACTACAGTCCTTACTACAGTCCTTACTACAGTCCTTACTACAGTCCTTACTACAGTCCTTACTACAGTCCTTACTACAGTCCTTACTACAGTCCTTACAACAGTCCTTACAACAGTCCTTACTACAGTCCTTACTACAGTCCTTACTACAGTCCTTACTACAGTCCTTACTACAGTCCTTACTACAGTCCTTACTACAGTCCTTACTACAGTCATGACTACAGTCATGACTACAGTCCTTACTACAGTCCTTACTACAGTCCTTACTACAGTCCTTACTACAGTCCTTACTAAAGTCCTTTCTACAGTCCTTACAACAGTCCTTACTACAGTCATGACTACAGTCCTTACTACAGTCCTTACTACAGTCCTTACTACAGTCCTTACAACAGTCCTTACAACAGTCCTTACAACAGTCCTTACTACAGTCCTTACTACAGTCCTTACTACAGTCCTTACAAAAGTCCTTACTACAGTCATGACTACAGTCCTTACTACAGTCCTTACTACAGTCCTTACTACAGTCCTTACTACAGTCCTTACTACAGTCATGACTACAGTCCTTACTACAGTCATGACTACAGTCCTTACTACAGTCCTTACTACAGTCCTTACTACAGTCCTTACTACAGTCCTTACTACAGTCCTTACTACAGTCATGACTACAGTCCTTACTACAGTCCTTACTACAGTCCTTACTACAGTCCTTACTACAGTCATGACTACAGTCCTTACAACAGTCCTTACTACAGTCATGACTACAGTCCTTACAACAGTCCTTACTACAGTCATGACTACAGTCCTTACTACAGTCCTTACTACAGTCATGACTACAGTCCTTACTACAGTCATGACTACAGTCCTTACTACAGTCATGACTACAGTCCTTACTACAGTCCTTACTACAGTCCTTACTACAGTCATGACTACAGTCCTTACTACAGTCCTTACTACAGTCCTTACTACAGTCATGACTACAGTCCTTACTACAGTCATGACTACAGTCCTTACTACAGTCCTTACTACAGTCCTTACTACAGTCCTTACTACAGTCCTTACTACAGTCATGACTACAGTCCTTACTACAGTCCTTACTACAGTCCTTACTACAGTCCTTACTACAGTCCTTACTACAGTCCTTACTACAGTCATGACTACAGTCCTTACTACAGTCCTTACTACAGTCATGACTACAGTCCTTACTACAGTCCTTTCTGGCCATAGTCCATAATCTGGCTACAGTCCATAAAGTGGACCGCGAAGAGAAGGCTTTTATGGGGCTTGTCGTGCAATTCACACCTATGACGTCCAAACCCTCAGGGCACAGTGAGAGTAAGGCCCTCAAGTACTCACCTGTATGAATGTGGTCGTGTGTGACGTATCTGTGATGCGCCAGTGCAAACTGCTCCCTGCAAATATCAGCATTGTCTTCAATCCGAGCCCAGGCACAACAGCAGCCACCAGACGCTGGCCAGCGGGCACAAAGCCAGCTTCTGCTTGGAGGACAACGCCTGCCGGCACGGCGCTCAGCCGCGGTTCCGCTGCAGCGAGGACCCGCTGGAGCGCGGCTCGCAGGGCATCTCGCCCGGCTGCAAGGATGTCTACCTGCACGACTTGGACTGCCAGTGGGTTGACGTCACAGAGCTGCCGTTTGGCCGCTACGCCTTCAGGGTAAGTTCAGGGAGGCGACGGCTGACTTGTCCCGCAATGAGTTCTGCACTTTTCTGAGTACACTCGCGCTGTGCTTGTGATCCTCAAATTTTTCTCTTCCCTCCCTTTTAGCTGGTCGTCAACCCTGAGTACCTGGTCGCCGAGTCTAATTACACCAACAACGCCGTAATCTGCGACATGTCCTACTCAATGAACCACGTGTCCCTTACTGGCTGCCGACTCACCCACCCGTTTGAGTACTGAACAGCTCATTGCTTAGACTTGTTACAGAGGATTTAGCAATCTCGTTCAGACTGACATTGTGGAATAAATGTAGGCTAAAAAATCCATTCGCTGTTATAAAAATTTAATATGAGTAGGTTAGGTCTCCGAGGTTGAGACTGAGTGCCATAAAGAGTGACTAGCCAAGTGCCGTGAAGAGTGACAAGCAGGGTGAGATAAAGAGTGACACGCAGGGTGAGATAAAGAGTGACACGCAGGGTGAGATAAAGAGTGACAAGCAGGGTGAGATAAATAGTGACACGCAGGGTGAGATAAAGAGTGACAAGCAGGGTGAGATAAAGAGTGACACGCAGGGTGAGATAAAGAGTGACAAGCAGGGTGAGATAAAGAGTGACAAGCAGGTTGAGATAAAGAGGGACAATTAGAGTGAGATAAAGAGTGACACGCAGGGTGAGATAAAGAGTGACACGCAGGGTGAGATAAAGAGTGACAAGCAGGGTGAGATAAAGAGTGACAAGCAGGTTGAGATAAAGAGGGACAATTAGAGTGAGATAAAGAGTGACACGCAGGGTGAGATAAAGAGTGACAAGCAGGGTGAGATAAAGAGTGACAAGCAGGGAGACGTAAAGAGTGACAAGCGAGTGCTGTGAAAAGTGACAAGCAGGGTGTTGAAAGGAGTGATTAAAAGAGTAGTGTAAGCTTGATATAATAGTAACAAAAATAACTTTTTTCATCAAAACTGACAGTTCCTTGTGTGAATAGAAAAATAATTATTTTGGTATAAATGCGTGAATGCATTAGTCCGCAATGCCCTGTCCGTTCTGTCTGGATTATTAATCCGTTCTGCTAATATTAACGGATATTAACGGATTAAAAGCTAAAACGTTATTTTTTAAACTCGGCCTCTCTCAATCTGAACTCGGCAGACCAGTGGGTAGAGTGCATGCAACTTTATAATTCAATAAATATACAGCTTGATGATTGCCTGGCCTGAGTTTATGGCTGCCGGCACCGCCGCACCAGCGGAGGCAGAAAATGAGAGCAAATGCCTGAAATGCCGAGCCCGGCTCGGTATAAAAGTGCACGCTTTTTCGATAAAAGTGTAATGCGAATTCCGATCTGCTTTGTTAATAAGCTAGGTGTCTCTCAAATTTACCTGAAACGACTCTACGACTCGACTATACAGGTCGTAGTACGAGCACTGCTAATTGCACTATAGATTACTTCTGAGTGGTCATTACACTCCTCAGATACATCTGGATGGTCACAACACTCCTCAGAGACATCTGGATGGTCACTACACTCCTCTGAGACATCTGGATGGTCATTACACTCCTCAGATACATCTGGATGGTCACTACACTCCTCAGATACATCTGGATGGTCATTACACTCCTCAGATACATCTGGATGGTCACTACACTCCTCAGATACATCTGGATGGTCACAACACTCCTCAGAGACATCTGGATGGTCACTACACTCCTCTGAGACATCTGGATGGTCATTACACTCCTCAGAGACATCTGGATGGTCACTACACTCCTCAGAGACATCTGGATGGTCACTACACTCCTCAGAGACATCTGGATGGTTACTACACTCCTCAGATACATCTGGATGGTCATTACACTCCTCAGATACATCTGGATGGTCACAACACTCCTCAGAGACATCTGGATGGTCACTACACTCCTCTGAGACATCTGGATGGTCATTACACTCCTCAGAGATATCTGGATGGTCACTACACTCCTCAGAGATATCTGGATGGTCATTACACTCCTCAGAGACATCTGGATGGTCACTACACTCCTCAGAGATATCTGGATGGTCACTACACTCCTCAGAGATATCTGGATGGTCACTACACTCCTCAGAGATATCTGGATGGTCACTACACTCCTCTGAGACATCTGGATGGTCACTACACTCCTCTGAGACATCTGGATGGTCATTACACTCCTCCGTAAAACCGCTAGTCGTAATTCAAGGTCAGTCGGCACTGTCCTACAGAAGAATCTATTAAAGTGCATGGCTCAAATGAAACGCGCCAATCGCATTGCGGGCCAATGACTGGTGACTCAAGGAAAATTAAAAATAAAATAAGACAAATGCATGCGCGTGGCTAAAACACGCGGCAGTTACAGTCGGAAACTGAACCTCGGCCAACACACCCAGACACAATAGCTGGCCAGCATAATGAACAATTGAGTGTACGCTGGATTTTCGCCTGACTTGACGAAATTCCGGATTGCAATGGAATCGGAACTTAAGGTAAGCTGCCGTAGGCATGAGACAATGCTGCCTAAGTTCACCTAAATCATTTCGAATCTTTACCTTTGCACTTTATAAATCCTTATCCCCTTCTCCTGATCTGTGTGAGTCCCTACCCCTTCCCCTGATCTGTGAGACTCCATTTTCAACTGATCTGTGTGATTCATTACCCTCTTCAACTGATCTGTGTGATTCCTTACCCTCTTCAACTGATCTGTGTGATTCGTTACCCTCTTCAACTGATCTGTGTGATTCCTTACCCCTTCAACTGATCTGTGTGATTCCTTACCCCTTCAACTGATCTGTGTGATTCCTTACCCTCTTCAACTGATCTGTGTGATTCCTTACCCCTTCAACTGATCTGTGTGATTCCCTACCCTCTTCAACTGATCTGTGTGATTCCTTACCCTCTTCAACTGATCTGTGTGATTCCTTACCCCTTCAACTGATCTGTGTGATTCCTTACCCCTTCAACTGATCTGTGTGAGTCCTTACCCCTTCAACTGATCTGTGTGATTCCTTACCCTCTTCAACTGATCTGTGTGAATCCTTACCCCCTCCCCTGATCTGTGTGAGTCCTTACCCCTTCCCCTGATCTGTGTGAGTCCTTACCCCTTCAACTGATCTGTGTGATTCCTTACCCCTTTAACTGATCTGTGTGAATCCTTACCCCCTCCCCTGATCTGTGTGAGTCCTTACCCCTTCAACTGATCTGTGTGAGTCCTTACCCCTTCCCCTGATCTGTGTGAGTCCTTACCCCTTCAACTGATCTGTGTGAGTCCTTACCCCTTCAACTGATCTGTGTGAGTCCTTACCCCTTCAACTGATCTGTGTGAGTCCTTACCCCTTCAACTGATCTGTGTGAGTCCTTACCCCTTCCCCTGATCTGTGTGAGTCCTTACCCCTTCAACTGATCTATGTGATTCCTTACCCCTTCCCCTGATCTGTGTGAGTCCTTACCCCTTCCCCTGATCTGTGTGAGTCCTTACCCCTTCAACTGATCTGTGTGAATCCTTACCCCCTCCCCTGATCTGTGTGAGTCCTTACCCCTTCAACTGATCTGTGTGAGTCCTTACCCCTTCAACTGATCTGTGTGAGTCCTTACCCCTTCAACTGATCTGTGTGAGTCCTTACCCCTTCAACTGATCTGTGTGAGTCCTTACCCCTTCAACTGATCTGTGTGAGTCCTTACCCCTTCAACTGATCTGTGTGAGTCCTTACCCCTTCAACTGATCTGTGTGAGTCCCTACCCCTTCCCCTGATCTGTGAGACTCCATTTTCAACTGATCTGTGTGATTCATTACCCTCTTCAACTGATCTGTGTGATTCCTTACCCCTTCAACTGATCTGTGTGATTCCTTACCCCTTCAACTGATCTGTGTGATTCCTTACCCTCTTCAACTGATCTGTGTGATTCCTTACCCCTTCAACTGATCTGTGTGATTCCCTACCCTCTTCAACTGATCTGTGTGATTCCTTACCCTCTTCAACTGATCTGTGTGATTCCTTACCCCTTCAACTGATCTGTGTGATTCCTTACCCCTTCCCCTGATCTGTGTGAGTCCTTACCCCTTCAACTGATCTGTGTGAGTCCTTACCCCTTCCCCTGATCTGTGTGATTCCTTACCCCTTCAACTGATCTGTGTGATTCCTTACCCCTTCCCCTGATCTGTGTGAGTCCTTACCCCTTCCCCTGATCTGTGTGAGTCCTTACCCCTTCAACTGATCTGTGTGAGTCCTTACCCCTTCAACTGATCTATGTGATTCCTTACCCCTTCAACTGATCTGTGTGAGTCCTTACCCCTTCCCCTGATCTGTGTGAGTCCTTACCCCTTCAACTGATCTGTGTGATTCCTTACCCCTTCCCCTGATCTGTGTGAGTCCTTACCCCTTGAACCGATCTATGTGATTCCTTACCCCTTCCCCTGATCTATGTGATTCCTTACCCCTTCCCCTGATCTGTGTGAGTCCTTACCCCTTCAACCGATCTATGTGATTCCTTACCCCTTCCCCTGATCTGTGTGATTCCTTACCCCTTCAACTGATCTGTGTGATTCCTTACCCCTTCCCCTGATCTGTGTGAGTCCTTACCCCTTCCCCTGATCTGTGTGAGTCCTTACCCCTTCAACTGATCTGTGTGAGTCCTTACCCCTTCAACTGATCTATGTGATTCCTTACCCCTTCAACTGATCTGTGTGAGTCCTTACCCCTTCCCCTGATCTGTGTGAGTCCTTACCCCTTCAACTGATCTATGTGATTCCTTACCCCTTCCCCTGATCTGTGTGAGTCCTTACCCCTTCAACTGATCTGTGTGATTCCTTACCCCTTCCCCTGATCTGTGTGAGTCCTTACCCCTTGAACCGATCTATGTGATTCCTTACCCCTTCCCCTGATCTATGTGATTCCTTACCCCTTCCCCTGATCTGTGTGAGTCCTTACCCCTTCAACCGATCTATGTGATTCCTTACCCCTTCCCCTGATCTGTGTGAGTCCTTACCCCTTCAACTGATCTGTGTGATTCCTTACCCCTTCAACTGATCTGTGTGATTCCTTACCCCTTCAACTGATCTGTGTGATTCCTTACCCCTTCAACTGATCTATGTGATTCCTTACCCCTTCAACTGATCTATGTGATTCCTTACCCCTTCAACTGATCTGTGTGATTCCTTACCCCTTCCCCTGATCTGTGTGAGTCCTTACCCCTTCAACCGATCTATGTGATTCCTTACCCCTTCCCCTGATCTGTGTGATTCCTTACCCCTTCCCCTGATCTGTGTGATTCCTTACCCCTTCCCCTGATCTGTGTGATTCCTTACTCACTGATGAAATCGCAGAGAGGAAAATTTTGTTGTGAATCCTAGAAAGTGCAACCAGTGGGTCTGCTGCACATGGCTGATGATACGCTTTCCAAAGGTGTCAAATCCATGATCAGTTTTGGCATAGGTGCTGTTATTGAGCTAAATAATATTGCTTGATGTAATTTCTGTTCCCACCTGTTTTCGGGTTCACTTGAAACACAATACCTGTCAATTAGCAGTCTCTCCGGGTACCCTTGAAATCCCTCAGCGTCGGTGAGTGTTTCTCATTGAGTGAGATAGACAGACAGAAATAATTATACCTAGCTCAGTTGGGCCTCAGTTACAGCCAGTGGCACAGCCGCAGCTATCGGCAGTGCTTCCACAAGCTGTGTAAAGCTGTGTACTGCTGTTCAGTCCATGGACACAGGAACTCGCCACTCCCACATTAACGGTATCTATTTCACAGCTGGAAGCACTTTGGAGTTTCTTGCTCGTGGACCCATATTGCTTCCCTTATTCCGAGATTTGAACTTCCGACCTCTCAGACAGAAGTCCAAAACACTTACAACTACAAGCTCCCTTTATCTCATTTAGTGAGGTGAGCACTAATGAACTAAGGTGTGCCCTAGGTACATCGTTCAGTAGTTCTTGCATCCCTGAACTTTTAAAATTGCTTCTCATCTTAAATCCAGCTTCAAGACTCAAGTTTTACTCGGAGGTTCCAGGCTCGCCTCTTCTTTCTTCCGGCATTCAAAGGCCTGGCCGATAATGGATCAAAGCCTGGAGGAAGAAATGCAGGCTGTGAAACAATTTCCCCTTCCTCGATCCCCAGAGCCTCCCTAGCCAGCCTGTGGGGAGGGCACGCACAAGCCAATCTGCCCGAGTCTGAACGGGCTGCTGCTGCGGCTAAATATGCAAAACGCGTTTGTTGCACTTCGTCTCTCCGCTGTCCCTGCTAATTATTGCACTCCCATGTCTGTCACAGCCCGCACTTCTGAGTTACTCCCTGTTCCTGCTTCCATTGCAGTTTCACACGCAAATAGTTAATTTATGTTAATTTCTTGTGACATAATTGGCTCAACTCCTTTGGCATAATCACCCCAGCACCGCTGCAAAGGCAAGGCTGGCCATTCCGTCGACCTTCTCTGAGCACACTCCACAGTGCTCACACACACACACTCAGCTACATCTAGTTAGCTACCTCCTAACTTTGCAGTGTACAGACTCGCTGATACTCGTACCTAGCAAAATTGCGCAACAGTTCAGCAAGCCTTCTCGCTGCTGATTGGCCTAGTTGCGAATTCGAACTGATTTCCAACGTTTCTTAATAATTACGAGTATAATAATAACAACTGCAGGAGGGCTGCTGGCAATGGCACATCATTTGGTGACACTAGACCCGCAGCCAGCGAGGAGGCAATTCTGCCAATTTTCGCTGACTCCTGAGCACACACACACACAGATACTGTACACAGGCACACACTCACTCAGATGTGTACATCTGCCCTGACTTTCTCATTGTCAGGCAGTGCACATTTCACTGTGCCTTGCAGGTTGGCCCTGAAGGGCGTAAATTGCACGACAAGCCCCCAAGAAAAATAAATGTGGCCTCACCGCGGAATCGAGCTCAGGGATCTTGGCACGAGAGGCAAACGCGTTAACCGCTCTGCCACCAACCCCCTTCCACCGTCTCTTACCCAGAAGTTCGTCGCCGACGAGGCCCTCAACGCCACAAAAGATCTGCCGCCCTACCCGAGACTGGACAAAGCCGGCGCGGCCAAGTCCGCCTTCCTGCTGCTCGTCTTCACCTTCTCCCTGGCCAGCAACTTGCGCGCCCTGTGGATGACAGCCTCACCAACACTCCACGGCCATCTGAGCTTCCGCCTGCTGCTGCGGCACCTCATCGTGGCGGACCTGATGGTCACCGGATTCTGCCAGCTGGGCAACGCGACCTGGATCCTCAGCCAGGAGTTCCGCGGCGGAGACGCACTCTGCCGGCTGTTCAAGTTCGGCCAGGCCGCATCACTGAGCGGCAGCACCTACGTCACCATGGTGATCGCCTTCAACCGGGCCAGCGGCCTCCTGCGGCCCTGTCGCTGGCAGGTACAACGTCGTCGGCGCCGCCTCACCGGCCTCCTAGCCGCGGCCTGGGGCGCCGGACTGGCTGTCAGCATGCCGCAGGTCTGTCTTCGCACACTCAACGGGTTTAAACTTCCGTATCACGGCACCCATATGCACTGGACTTTACTTTTGTGAAATCTGTGTTTTCGAAGGGCATGTACACTTAACTCAGTATCATAGTTTAATACTAACCCATATTCATTATGGACAAAAATACTTAGAAGAAAATATGTGTCTGTGTCTGTGTCTATGTGTATGTTTATTTGTTTGTTTATTTGTTTGCTTGCTTGTTTGCTTGTTTTGTTCGTTTGTTCATTTCAGATTTTTTCTTGCATTTCTTGCATGTTTGCATATAGGTGTAATCTAAAATAGCAATAAAAGCCTGATCACAGAAAACATTCCTGCAGCCTCATCACATCCTGCAGCTGCTTCTGTTCGGAGTTGCTCGCGGCCCCTGGCAGCGCAGCTTCTACCAGTGCGTGTCCATCGAGCTGCGGCCCGTCTGGGAGCCGCTGGCCAGCCACGTCAACCAGATCGTGCTGGCGTACATGCTGTTCAACCTGCTCAGCCAGTTCCTCATCCCTGCCGTCTGCATGTCAGTTTGCTACGCGCTGATCCTGAACCGCATCACCAGCCACTCCAGACTGCTGCGTGAGTCGCTGCTGCTCAAGCTGAGTATTATTAGATATGAGAGGTGACGAGGTCCAGCAGAGAATTAAAGTGAAATTCGTTTGAAAGCAAAATAATTCAGTAAGGCAATAAATACTCGTAAGTTACACGAAGTCTGAAAGATAAGGTCACGAAAGGAAAGCCTTCCGACTAAAGCAAAATTGAATTTGGAATTTCTTTGTAAGCCACAGGTGAGCCCGAGGTGAAAGGATATCCCGTGATTCTGTGTCTGGGATAATATTTGAGGGCACAATTTGAACATTTTAGCAACACCAGTTCATCACAATGCGAAAATCTAACTCATACTGTCGTTCTGCAAACGTCACAATTACAAAGCCTGTAGAACAGCAGTTTCTTACCTAAATGTGAACTGTTTCTATAATAACAGTCCAGGCAAATCACTTCAGGATTAAATCCCAGGCGCGTGACTCAGATTTGTTTAAGCTGCAGCTTTTTGAGCAGATTTACAAAATACTCAACGGGCAGTCGCACGAGTTGCGTTCATTACAATGGGCAATGCTGTGCTTCTCAAAGCCGGCAGTTCCGCTGCGAGCAACAATGTGCAGGCATGGTATTTTTAACGGATTAGCGGCATTGTTTTTAGCGGCATTACCTATGCAAGCTGAATGCAGAGTAAAAAACTGCTTGACAAGCTTCTTTTGCGACTGCCAATGTGCATTAGCCTTCAGTGGCTGCTCAGCTCTGCTCTGGAATACCGCAAGCTGCCGCGAAATGGAAAATTTGAGTTAAAAAACTGACATTAAAGAAAGCTTGGAGTGAAGCAAATGGTGAGGATTGTGAAAGGGACTGCGAAATATATGAATAGAATAAGGAGGGCTGAGAGGAGAATGACTGAGGAGAATGACTGAGAATGACTGGAACGAGAATGACTGAGAGGAGAATGACTGAGAGGATAAAGACTGACAGGAGAATGACTGAGAGGAGAATGACTGAGAGGAGAATGACTGAGAGGAGAATGACTGAGAGGAGAATGACTGAGAGGAGAATGACTGAGAGGAGAATGACTGAGAGGAGAATGACTGAGAGGAGAATGACTGAGAGGATAATGACTGAGAGGAGAATGACTGAGAGGAGAATGACTGACAGGAGAATGACTGAGAGGAGAATGACTGAGAGGAGAATGACTGAGAGGATAATGACTGAGAGGATAATGACTGAGAGGAGAATGACTGAGAGGAGAATGACTGAGAGGAGAATGACTGAGAGGAGAATGACTGAGAGGAGAATGACAGAGGAGAATGACTGAGAGGAGAATGACAGAGGAGAATGACAGAGGAGAATGACTGAGAGGAGAATGACTGAGAGGAGAATGACTGCTCAACTGAAGAATGAATGAATTGAGCCCTTTTCAATGGAAAGGCCTGAGACTAAAGAATGACTGAGAATGTCAGTGAATTTGAGCACTCAATCAAAGTCGAGATCACCGTATTTCCTTCTGCTTCCAGCCACTGCCGCGAAGGAATCCGCAGCCGTCGCATCCATCGGTGCAGCCGATTCAGCTGGTCCCGCCGAGGCGACAGTCGCTTCAGCTGGAGGGCAGGCCGAGGACGAGCGCGATGAAGTGTCTGCGCCGTGCCGCTGCGGATGTGCCGAGCACCGCGCAGCGCAGCGGGTGCCGCTTCTTACTCGGGCCCGAGTGTCCGCCAGCCGGATGTTTGCGTCCATTGTGCTGGCCTTCGTCCTGCTGTGGCTGCCCTACTGGATACTGTACGCTGTGGTCTGCGCCAACCGGCTCACCGGCGGTCGCCACCAGGACATAATCGATGCAATGTCGCACTATCTTTTTTTCTTCGGCATGTGTGTCAGCGCCGTCAACCCAGTCATCTACGGAGCCTACAACCGACAGAGAACCGGCGACCGACGCGGCGGCAGGCCCGTGGGCAGAGACATCAGCGGTGGCGGTCGCGTCTTGGGCGCGATCGACTACGAAGCTCCCCAGGAGCTGGTGGACGCTGCTGCTGGCTGTCGTCGGGCCGTGTCGCAGATGTGACGACGCGAGATGGGTCGGCGGGAGCAATGGCCTGCGCTTTCTTGAGGTGCTTAGTGGATGGCCCCGGTCCACAAAATGGAGGCCACACAGCAATGCCCATCCTCTCACTACCACCCTATTGACATCTGGCGATCGACCTGTCAATTTAAATAACTATACATGCCGCCAACAAGGCTCACCGCGCCTTTACGGCGGGCTCCCAGCAGAGCCTGGCGCAACCCAACTCAACAATCCGCACTGATACTTAATTGCGGAAAGCGGCGTCACCAAGATGCCTGAACTGTCCAAGCTGCTGCTGGACCCGCACATCGACGTGGTCGTGTCCGCAAGAGACCCGCACTACCGAAGGACAGGAGCTGTGGAGACCCGCACTACCGAAGGACAGGAGCTGTGGAGACCCGCACTACCGAAGGACAGGAGCTGTGGAGACCCACACTACCGAAGGACAGGAGCTGTGGAGACCCACACTACCGAAGGACAGGAGCTGTGGAGACCCACACTACCGAAGGACAGGAGCTGTGGAGACCCGCACTACCGAAGGACAGGAGCTGTGGAGACCCGCACTACCGAAGGACAGGAGCTGTGGAGACCCACACTACCGAAGGACAGGAGCTGTGGAGACCCGCACTACCGAAGGACAGGAGCTGTGGAGACCCACACTACCGAAGGACAGGAGCTGTGGAGACCCGCACTACCGAAGGACAGGAGCTGTGGAGACCCGCACTACCGAAGGACAGGAGCTGTGGAGACCCACACTACCGAAGGACAGGAGCTGTGGAGACCCGCACTACCGAAGGACAGGAGCTGTGGAGACCCGCACTACCGAAGGACAGGAGCTGTGGAGACCCGCACTACCGAAGGACAGGAGCTGTGGAGACCCGCACTACCGAAGGACAGGAGCTGTGGAGACCCACACTACCGAAGGACAGGAGCTGTGGAGACCCGCACTACCGAAGGACAGGAGCTGTGGAGACCCACACTACCGAAGGACAGGAGCTGTGGAGACCCGCACTACCGAAGGACAGGAGCTGTGGAGACCCGCACTACCGAAGGACAGGAGCTGTGGAGACCCACACTATCGATCTCGCCGGTGCCCGTGATCGCCCAAAGGAGAAGATGGCGGCTCAATGCGATACGGTGCTCAGCCACTGGCAGTGCTTGTTCGGCCTCTTAAACGGCCCCTCAATCTAACCATCCGTCTATTTCAATGAGTGATTTGCATAATAATTACTACACCTGACAGGTAAAAATTCGAGCCCTTCTAAACCCTATTATGGAAAGTGAGTCTCGGAGTATTGTTAAAGTAACTTGCTGTATTTCATTCCACTTGTCAACAGTAAATAACCAAAGTAACTCATTTCGTTTATCTGTACTCATATAGCAAGAATTTTAGTTATATTGAGTATACTGAGCCATGAGATCTGGTGAAACACGATTTTGGCTTCAATTTAACAAGCATTTTGTTTCTCTTTTCTGCTTGTTTTAAACTTTTGTCATTTTTGCTTGTCTAGCTAGATTCATTATGTTTTACATAAGAGTTACTTGTCAATGAGGAAGGCTGCTCAGTGCTCAGCCACATCATAACCATAGAAACATAGCGGCAAAGACACCCACGTTATTTCAGCTGACTTCCTGATTCGTGTTCCTGCTCATCAGCGCATTCCGATGCCAGCTCAGTTGTAGGAGGAAAATGTCCCAAGGAATTTGATCGACTGCTTTTCGCCTTTTCTGCATGGCTGCTGCTGCTGCTGCTGCGTGAGCTGCAAAACAGGCTTGGTCTCTACGCTTGTATGCTACCTGATTTTAAAGCTATAGCTCCATAGTCATAGTTCTTTAGGGCTGAATGAGTCCTCAATGGAAGTGCGCTTCATAACCAAACATTAGACCTATTCTCCAAGGTTAAAGGCGCGTTTTTGTCTGCAAAAACACTTTGGTCCGAAATCTCAGTCCGAAAAAACCAGGTGTGAGGCGGGATTTTTTATTGGGGCCGAGTCTCAATGTGGCGCTCCCTGACAAAATAATGGGGCATGGATTTGAGGAGCAGAATTGTGGATTTGAGGAGCGGCATTGTGGATTTGAGGGGCGCCATTGTGGATTTGAGGGGCGCCATTGTGGATTTTAGGGGCGCCATTGTGGATTTGAGGAGCGCTATTGTGGATTTGAGGGGCGCCATTGTGGATTTGAGGGGCGCCATTGTGGATTTTAGGGGCGCCATTGTGGATTTGAGGAGCGCCATTGTGGATTTGAGGGGCGCCACCGTGGATTTTGGGGCGCTAGTCATCTGATTGGTGGGGCACCGCTACCTTGCCTCTACAATGTCGATACCAGGTGTTTCCACTTGCCATATTCAAGGGCAACATAAGCTGCCTTAGCTGCTCCCGCCCAGAAAGCAGGGGCACAAAGGGCCTAACCGTCTAGCTAAAAATTCCCAAATTAAAATCTTTCGGAGGCACCTAAAAACCTTTTGGAAGGGGGATTTGATCAAATAAAATGGGACAAAGACAACTGCGGACGAGGTGGAAATGGACAGCGAGATTTTCCCAAGGGATCCGGCTTAGACTAGGGAAGGGAAGAGTTGATAATCGGCTTTGAGGCCTCACTAAGATTTGAGATCAACAGATCCGGTAAATACTATTTTATTTCTTCTAAGCCTGAGAAGGAAAACAAGAGTGTCAAAACACAAGCAGAGCTAATTATATCGGCGTGGCTTAGTTCCGTCATGTAGCGCAGTGCGACAGCTAAGACAAAGGCACAAATACTTATCTGAGTTATCGGGACTCCAATTGAAATAAATGACTTGCCTGGCAGCTAGAAACTACTGCACGAAAAAAAGCATTTTAAATCGACCTGTATAAGAGGGTTACTTATTCAGGAAAGTCACTCAGATGGCAACTGAACTAACACCTGCATTTTGTTCGATATTTCCTACCTGTTTCATTAGTTCTCACCTATTTCATCTCAGCACGAGTGTTTTAAGTCACAATTTATATCTGTGATGCTGCTAGAGACAACCAAAAAATATATTTAAAAAATCAATTATGCCACACATAGTCAATAAATGCAACGCGTAGGCTAAAAATAAGTAGGACTTTCGTATGATGCTACTAATAAGTGTCGAAAGTAGAACTGACTGCCGACTGACAGGTAAATGCAAACACATTGACCGGTGGGACTGACTCCTATTAGCAGGTAATGGCAGCTTGTTGACACTTTCTGAACTCGATGGCAAGTCCATAGACAATGACCGAAGCTTTGAATTCGACGTGATGACTAGACTCACTAAATTGGACTGACATGTTCAGATTGTTGCTAGGGAAAGTGATGGCCAGGCATAGTATGGAGTCAGACAACTTTTATTTGCTGAGGCGTCGATTTCAGATCAGTACCTGGGGCACAATCGATTGAGTGACGCACACTGATTAGTGCAATTGCCGTATCTAATTAGCAACTGATTGGATTAAATACCAATATCAATCTACCTGTGCTAGCGTTAACTCAGAATAACTCACAGCAAAATCAATTGTGCATGAAGGTAGAATAGAATTTCAAAGTCCGAGCAAATTTCACCGCCTTCGATTATTAAATAGAGGTAAATAAAACCACATTTGCTAACACCTGCTTCTGTTCACGGTCTTAACTCAGGAATAAATTACTGTTGTAATAAAAATTTCATTGCCACACATAAAGCGTCCTAAAAACTAAATTAAAGTACTGTTATCAATGAACGGAATCTGGGATTTAAATTTAAGAATGGGGTCTTCAGGTGGGGAAACTTCAGAAAGAGAAGAAACTTCAGGAAAGAGAAAACTTCAGGAAAGGGGAAACTTCAGGAAAGAGGAAACTTCAGGAAAGGGGAAACTTCAGGAAAGAGGAAACTTCAGGGAAGGGGAAACTTCAGTAAACGGGAAACTTCAGTGAAGGGCAAACTTCAGAAAGAGAAGAAACTTCAGGAAAGCGAAAACTTCAGGAAAGGGGAAACTTCAGGAAAGGGGAAACTTCAGGAAAGTGGAAACTTCAGGTAAGGGGAAACTTCAGGAAAGGGGAAACTTCAGGAAAGGGGAAACTTCAGGAAAGCGAAAACTTCAGGAAAGGGGAAACTTCAGGAAAGGGGAAACTTCAGGGAAGGGGAAACTTCAGGAAACGGGAAACTTCAGGGAAGGGCAAACTTCAGAAAGAGAAGAAACTTCAGGAAAGGGGAAACTTCAGGAAAGGGGAAACTTCAGGGAAGGGGAAACTTCAGGAAATGGGAAACTTCAGGAAAGGGGAAACTTCAGGAAAGGGGAAACTTCAGGAAAGCGAAAACTTCAGGAAAGGGGAAACTTCAGGAAAGGGGAAACTTCAGGGAAGGGGAAACTTCAGGAAACGGGAAACTTCAGGGAAGGGCAAACTTCAGGAAAGTGGAAACTTCAGGAAAGGGGAAACTTCAGGAAAGTGGAAACTTCAGGAAAGCGGAAACTTCAGGAAAGGGGAAACTTCAGGAAAGGGGAAACTTCAGGAAAGGGGAAACTTCAGGGAAGGGGAAACTTCAGGAAATGGGAAACTTCAGGAAACGGGAAACTTCAGGGAAGGGCAAACTTCAGAAAGAGAAGAAACTTCAGGAAAGGGGAAACTTCAGGAAAGGGGAAACTTCAGGAAAGGGGAAACTTCAGGAAAGGGGAAACTTCAGGAAAGGGGAAACCTCAGGAAAGGGGAAACTTCAGGAAAGGGGAAACTTCAGGAAAGGGGAAACCTCAGGAAAGGGGAAACTTCAGGAAAGGGGAAACTTCAGGAAAGCGAAAACTTCAGGAAAGGGGAAACTTCAGGAAATGGGAAACTTCAGGAAACGGGAAACTTCAGGGAAGGACAAACTTCAGAAAGAGAAGAAACTTCAGGAAAGTGGAAACTTCAGGAAAGCGGAAACTTCAGGAAAGGGGAAACTTCAGGAAAGGGGAACTCCAGGAAGCAGAAATTTAGGTTGCGACTTTTGTCAATGTGGCAATCCGAAGAACGGATATTTTCCGTGCCAGAAAAGCAATTTATCGTAGCAAGGCAAACGAAAGGAATCTCACAGTAGTACACCTCCCTATATAAATATAAATATATATTTCAGTCCCATTTTTTTGCTGACAAAATTAATGCAAAAATCCCGCTTGTTGTATATTTTTACCCTTCAACAAGCAAAAAATCTACGAATGTTAGCCGTTATTTAAAAAACCTTCAGTTTTAAGTTCATTGATTTCACTTCAAATAAAGTTGGTTTGTCTGAAGAAAAAGCTTATCTAAAAAACTGATAAAGCCGCCGAGGGTTGCGTGGACCCGATATTCTTGATGCCCTTCTGGCGGGCGGTGGCGGTCCACTCATCCTTTTGATCTTTAAACCCCTCCGACCCGCGGCACGAGGCCTTTGATCCTGACGCAATTGTTCGTCAGCCAAATTTTAAATGCAACAGTTGAGAGAGAAATCTGCCAGATTGCGACACCGGATCACAGGCCAGGTGAAAAACTCACCCCTAAGGTAAAGCTTAGTGCGAGCGGCGTGTCACCCAATCATGCGGGGGTCTTGCTCTACAGCCAATCAGAAGTCAGATAGGACTAGATCGCGCCTTGAGCCAATTAGATCACGCTGAGCGAGCCCGACTGGAAAACCTACCTCGTGCGGGGAGGTGGGCCAAGGCTGTCTATAAATGTTCGGACCTTGCCGTCGCGCTACCTTATCGCTCAACGGACTAGAATAGCAATTAACTATTTAGCTTCGTATCAATTTTGAGCAGGTAAATTCGAAGTGAACAAAGCGCAGACGATCCAAGTTCCATGGAGTATCACAGCATCAACCTTCAGCACATGCAGCCGTCGCCGCAAGTCTCTGACTTCGTTGAGCTTGCTCCTTCAGGCTCCCCACCGAGCTGCTCTCGCGCCCTGGCCTACAGTCCAGCCGCCGCTGTGCCCGTGCTGCAGTACTCCCCGCTGCCCCAGCCGCCCGTCCTGTACTACCAGTCTCCGGACAGCTCTGCCTACCCGCCTGCCCTCGCTGCCGCTCCGGCTCCAGGAATGCCACCGCTTCCGCACCCGCATCCATACCTGCCGCCTGCCGATGTCTATCATCAGCATCATCCGTACTTCGCGCATGCCGCTGCCGCTGCGGCCGCCGCGGGCGGACATCTCCAACGGCAGTCGCCAGACGCGCACTCTGCCAAGCTTTCTCCGCCTCCGCAGGCGCCCCTCTGCTACGCCTATTCCTCGCCGCCACCGCCAACCTGCTGTTGCACCCAGCTGCACTACCATCAGCAGCAGCAGCAGCCTTGCTGCTCCCCGGACCAGCAGCAGGCTTACATGTTCCACCGGCAGCCGCTTCTGCCTCCGCCGTCTTTCCAGCCACTGTCGCAGGCTCCACTGCAAACGCTGCCGACGCCGCCATCGACGCCGTCAAAGGAGCAGAAAGCATCTCGAAGGTCCCCGCCGAGCCTCGTGCCAAGTGCTGAGCCACGCCAGCTGCAGACTGGTTCTTGGAATGCTCGGCAGCAGCAGCAGCAGCAACAGAAGCAGCAGCCGCAGCCAACGCAGCCGCAGAGACGGAAGAACGGCTACATGCACAACATCCTGTACAAGACTGAGCTGTGCCGGGACATGCAGGATCGCGGAGCCTGCCCCCGTGGCCGCACCTGCCAGTTCGCCCACTCCACCGTGGAGCTACACGACCCCCGCCGGCACCCTCTGTATAAGACTGCCGCCTGCCACGACTTCAAGTTCCGCGGTCAATGCCCGCGCGGCGAACTCTGCTTCCACGTGCACGAGGCGCCGTTGTCTCTGCAGCAGCCGCCACGGTCTCCCGAAGAGCCTCTGGAGGCGGAAGCTTCTCCGCCGGCTGGCGGTCGCGGCGGTGCTTCTAGCGGCCGTGGACGAAGGCGTCGGAACCAGCCCGCTGACGCGACTGCGGGCCAGCCGTCGAAAGCTGTCGGAAACGGCGGTGGCGGCAGCGTCAACCGTCGATATGCTCGCAGTTCGGGTCGTGGTGGCTGCAAAGCTTCCGCGGATGTGCCACAGTCTTACCGCAACCTGCTCAAGACGCTGTCTGGTGCCTCGTCGGACACCGTGGACAACATCGAGGCGAAAATGAGTCTGCTGCCCGCGGACGGTGAGACCAGCGCCATGAGCTGTGCTGTCGTATCCTGAACTGACTTTAGAAGTTGGCTTTTGCGGTCTGTTTTTTGGTTCTGTTTTGTTATGTTTTTTTCAGAGGAACTCTTAATTAAAATTGTAGTTTCTGTGACATGGATTTTGCATGCTCTAAAATTTCAAGTTTTCTTTCAATTTTCCGCTTTGCTTTTCGCCAGACATTGATTCAAAACACTAATTTGTAAATATATTCAGTTTAAGTTAACGGCCTAAATCGTTACGTTCAAGCAAGCTTTCTTGATTTGGTAATTCTGGAGAATTCTGCGTCCCTTTCTTTAGCAACTTAATTCGTCCCGAAGGGTTAGGGTTCGAACGCGTATTAGGAAATATCTTGCACTAAGATATCTCCCCCCTATACAGTGAACTTATAGAAATAAGTGATGCATTCAGAGTTTTACTATAAAACTTTTTTCCCTTAGATTCAAAACTTTAGGTGAAAATCATGGGATATTATCTTTTGTTTCCGGAAAAAATTTTCTGGAACGAGCTCTTAGTTAACTTCTAGTTGCGGGATAAGTGTGGCAGACCTTAGTCTCCGCTGAGTTTCCTAGGTGGGTCGGCAAGCTCACAATTCACCTTAATCCACTGCTCAAACAGGGCGACTCAAAGCGAAAATCGCATGAAACCTGACAAAACCATTGCGGACAGGAGTGCAAATACAGTGGCTTTGTGGAATCAACTTTTAGCCTTCCACCGCGGTGCCGCAAAGCCTTCATCTCAAACGAGCGCTTTCTGTTGCCAATTCGGCTTTCAGGAAATCCAGCTTCAACTATGAGGATTTCAATGAAAATTCCTCGACAAACACGAACCACCTGATAAATAGGCTGGAAGAAAGATTTTGTCCCCTGCATGCAACAGCAGAGACTTCAAAAAAAAGAAACATTTATCAACTGCTTGAAGTTTGGTAAGATTCTGTGAGCTCTCGGGACAGATTGTGGTGTCCCAGTCTCATATTGTGGTGTCCCAGTCTCATATTGTGGTGTCCCAGTCTCATATTGTGGTGTCCCAGTCTCATATTGTGGTGTCCCAGTCTCATATTTTGGTGTCCCAGTCTCATATTGTGGTGTCCCAGTCTCATATTGTGGTGTCCCAGTCTCATATTGTGGTGTCCCAGTCTCATATTGTGGTGTCCCTGCAGTCTCATATTGGGGTGTCCCAATCTCATATTGGGGTGTCCCAATCTCATGGGTTGTGGTGTCCCAGTCTCATATTGTGGTGTCCCAGTGGCAGATTGTGGACTCCCAGTGGCAGATTGTGGTGTCCCAGTGGCAGATTGTGGACTCCCAGTGGCAGATTGTGGTGTCCCAGTGGCAGATTGTGGTGTCCCAGTGGCAGATTGTGGTGTCCCAGTGGCAGATTGTGGTGTTCCAGTGGCAGATTGTGGTGTCCCAGTGGCAGATTGTGGTGTCCCATTCTCATATTGTGGTGTCCCAGTGGCAGATTGTGGTGTCCCAGTGGCAGATTGTGGTGTCCCAGTGGCAGATTGTGGGGTCCGTGCCTCACAAATGGTATCCCATATGTATGTTTCAGAGGCCAGAGTTTCTCTAGCTCACAAAAACCCGATGGCCTCCAGCATGAAGTCGTCGACGCTGCGCATTTCCACGATGCTGCAGGTGCTAACAGCGCTGCTGCTGCTGAGCTGCCCGACTGAGTGCACGGATCTGGACGCTGTGTCGAACCCCGGGGCCTTTAATATTTGCAAGATCATCTGGGAGCACAACAACCAGTTTCTGCTCAGCCTGGAGCAAATGCACCAGGCATCAAGCAACCCGTCTGTGGCCAGGGCTGCCGCCAATGCTGCTTTGTTGCTCCAGCGACTGCAGCGGGACATTCTGGAGCTTCAGCAGCAGAATGCCACAGTCAGCCAGTGCGGTGGTGTCTGAGCGATGATTTTTGTTATCAGAATTTTGAAAACTTGCTGAGACAGAAAATACACGGTAACTGCTCGCTATCTCGGTCCGCCTACTAAAGCGTCGGCTCCTACATAAATTATCCCCCGCGATGATTGAGGGTGCGACATTGCACTCGAATTTCAAAATGGCGGCGATGAGCATGTGCACAATTCAGGATTTTCAATACAGAGTGAAGGAGAAACTTAAGGCAAAATAATCTCGGCCAATGTGCCACATTTAGCTTACCGTGCTGTAACTGGCCTGCGCGCAAGACGAAATGCTCTTGACAGGTGTGAAATTAGATCTGCGGTCTTCATACTGAGAGTTAGGAAATCTGAGAACTTATAATCAAGCGCCTTCAACCCAGAGCTTGATTTACTTGTTAGTCTAGTCAGGAAGCTAATGACAGGTGCTTAATCTATGCTCGTAAATGTACTTTACCTGCTGTTAAGGCTCGGAAGTTAGATTTTTCCATTCTAGTGATTCGAAGAATTAAATAACCGAAATCTCAGTTCGCCTTGAAGCTTTTACCTTCCTACTCGATTCTTATTGTGTCTGTCCTTCTCTGCCTTCTATTCTTTCGCATTCGATTATATTATATTATGTTCTATTCTATTATAATCTATTCTATTCTATTCTATTCTATTCTATTCTATTCTATTCTATTCTATTCTATTCTATTCTATTCTGTTCTATTCTATTCTATTCTATTCTATTCTATTCTATTCTATTCTATTCTATTCTATTCTATTCTATTCTATTCTACTCTATTCTACTCTCTTGGTTTTACAGCTCTAATTCACATGGAAGCCTAATGGATACTGTCTGTAACAATTGGGACATAAAAATAGAAATCGGACACCACAGAAAAATAGTTTCCACTCGGAAGCTGTGAATACGGGAGCAACATGTATCTTCTATGAACATACTCAAGATATCTACTCGAGCTATCTACTCAAGAAGTTTAATGAAGTTGTAATGAACTTTTTTAAATCTAGGGAAGTAAATCAGACGAGATAGGGGATTAAATACGAGCTATGTGGTTGCCTCTGAAAAGTACATTATTCTTCCTGGGTTGGCTGTTGGTAATTATATTGTCAACTATATTTTTTTTCTACTTCTCCTTAAATATAAGTGCAAGACAATTTTTAGGGTGATAACTGATCGACTTATTAACAGTAGAAACACCACACTATTTTCTCTCTGGGGCAATACCACGGGAGGTTTTTTAAATACCCACTGCCTACTTCCCAAATCGTTATTTCAAATGCCTCGTGGTACTTCTACTGTTAAACGACTAGTGGACTCTTGATGCCTGCTTAATGCATTTGTGTGCATTAAAAGCTTTTGGCCAAAGAGCGACCCTGAGTCGTTTAATTAATCGTTAAGCCTTTGGTTGACTAACTTCTATAGTCTATGGACAAGAGTAAAGACCATCTGCAAGAAGTCCAAGCTGCGAACACTCGTGGCCATAGACATTTAAGCACTAAAACCGTGGTTAACAGAGGATCTAAATGCACAAAGCAAAAAAAAAAAAAATGAACTGTCTATGGCCAAAACAATACTCTCCAAGTGCTAAGACCATGGCTGGAGAGATATATACTAGAACACCAACGAGAGCGTCTATCGCAAAAAGGCTTTGAATTTATATTGTATTCGTTCAGAATCCCATTACAGTTTCAGCAGGCGTGTATACTGACTGATTCAATGCTAAAAATAAGCTGTCAAGCCTGGACTGACTGAGTCCTTTAAGAGTCAAACGAGAATGACTCAATGAATGAATGAATCACTTAAAATGCTATCTGTATGTGTAGCCGTACTGTATCAAGGTATACATGTACAATTATGCAAGTTGAACGATAAAAATTTAATTAAGCCACATGCGCATCACCGAGATGCACTTTACGCCAGTTGTATTGCAGCGCACGCAGAAATGGTTTGTCTTCGCCAGGCCGGATACGCCAAAGCTGTCTCAGCCAGGAGATCCTGTCAACCTCATTCAGTGGTCACGCTTCGCCAGCTTTCTATTCGCAGCCTCCCTGTGTCTCTGCGCCGGCCCTCTGATCCCATGGGAACGACCAGGCGGCAGAGACTGGGGTGGAGGGGCCGGCGAGAATTCATTCTGGCTCGCGACATTGGCTGATGGAACTGTCAGTTTCGGGCAGAGTTCGGAGGCGGGAGCGAGTCAGCCAGAGAACTTTGACTCTGGCTTAATTTTCTGTTGCTTAGCAACCAGCTTTCATCCATGCGAATTTTGTTAATCCCTCACAGCTTTGAGTTGGCCGGCTTGCTTAACTTTGCTGCTGCTGCTGCTGCTGTATCGCCCTGTGTTCCATTAGAAAATTCTAGCTTTCAATCAATTAAATTTGCTTCGGGCCGAATTTTGTGGACACTGACTGCTTTCCCCTTCTTATCGACTGCCAACAGCAGGTAAGTTAATCAGGAGTGCCATATAAGAGCCTGAAAAGGTTTTGCTGGGGCAAACTTTGAAGTCAAAGAAATTAATTGGCCCCACTGTTTTTGTCTGCGTCAGGTCTGCTACTTGCCCTCGCTTTATTATTCCCTAAACAAATACTAAATATAGTCAAACTTCTGTTTACTTTTTGGAAGTGCAAGCTGATGTTAGAGCACATTTTAACCTGTGTGTCAGATAAGAACTATATCGTTGGATTTTCTTGAAACTGTACCTCACAGCATGTTCTCTTTCACATGTGGATATAATGACATCTCTAGGCCAGAAACTCAAAGTCTTCTGCTTCTGGTACCATCGAGTTGTTTTTCCCTGCCATGTAAATCTGCTTCTCATTCAGTCTCCTGCTAAGGCCCTGATTCCCAACATCTTAGATGGCTGAAATCTCACTGCGAATGCGACACTCAGTATTTCTATGGACTCAATTATATGTGCTCAGGTTTGACTACATAATATGAATGAGGCTCAGGTGTATATGAATGAGGCTCAGGTGAATATGAATGAGGCTCAGGTGTATATGAATGAGGCTCAGGTGAATATGAATGAGGCTCAGGTGAATATGAATGAGGCTCAGGTGAATATGAATGAGGCTCAGGTGAATATGAATGAGGCTCAGGTGTATATGAAGCTAAACTCCAATCCATGCTAAGCTCCAATGGATTCATGTGTGACTATTTGTTGCAATCACATCTCTTGAACTATTTATTTGAAAAAGCTTGGAAACTAAAAACTCATAGATGAGATGATCAAGTTTAGATCAATAGATGCACAGCTAATCAGTTGAAGCAATGTGAAAATCTCTCTCATTAATGAGACAGTCAACGCACAGTGAGTCATGCGACATGCGAGACACTGAATAATCACTCGACCAGAGTCCTTGACTCGTCAAAGGCGAATTAATCAGCCAAGCTGTCGAGCTGCTCTCCCCTGATTGGCTGCCGTCTGGCTCGCCTGGCCGGCGGGCCGTGAGCGGCAAGGCGGACTAGCTCCGCTCCGCCCAGCTGCCTGCCCTGCAGCCGGTGGCAGACGATGCGGAGAAGGGCGCGGCGAAACGAGCGCAGGGCAAAGCAATAGAGCAGAAAGTTCAGGCAGAAGCTGAGGCTCTGCATGCAGTTGGTGACGGCCTCGATGCGGCGGTAGGACAGGTTGCTCTCCAGGCTCAGGGGCGCTGCGTGGCTAGCGTTGTGCGACTGCTGCGAGCAACTCAGCAATGAGTACAGCTTCAGGGTCTCACTGGGAGCCACCAGCACGAGGAACATCACCACGATGCACACCAGCGTGATAGTCAGTGTGGTGCTTTTATCATCTGAGGGACCATTTTTGGATTGTTCAGTTTCACATGATGGATCAGTTTCACATGATGGATCAGTTTCACATGATGGATCAGTTTCACCTGATGGATCAGTTTCACCTGATGGATTAGTTTCACCTGATGGATCAGTTTCACCTGATGCATCAGTTTCACCTGATGGATCAGTTTCACCTGATGGATCAGTTTCACCTGATGGATCAGTTTCACCTGATGGATCAGTTTCACCTGATGGATCAGTTTCACCTGATGGATCAGTTTCACCTGATGGATCAGTTTCACCTGATGGATCAGTTTCACCTGATGGATCAGTTTCACCTGATGGATCAGTTTCACCTGATGGATCAGTTTCACCTGATGGATCAGTTTCACCTGATGGATCAGTTTCACCTGATGGATCAGTTTCACCTGATGGATCAGTTTCACCTGATGGATCAGTTTCACCTGATGGATCAGTTTCACCTGATGGATCAGTTTCACCTGATGGATCAGTTTCACCTGATGGATCAGTTTCACCTGGGGGGACTGAGTTGTTTTTTCATGGGATAATCGCTTAAGTCGCTTGAGTCGTTTCACCTTGATAATAAAATTGATGAATTTCATTTGGTCCCAATTTCAATTATCCCGTCAATAACTAAATTTGCAGGTATCAAAGTATCCCACGCATTTTCTTCTTAAAAGTAGGTTCTTCTACTTCGTTTATCCTTCCGTTTCGCCAGGTCATTTTCTGTAGCAACTGAAAAGTGCCGCCTCGCCCTCTCGTCTCCCCCCGCCCCGCTTATCACCGGGACTGATCAGAATTGCAAAGAGGATCACTTTCATCTCCGTCGGTAAGAGTACTCCAACGAGCTCCAGTCCGAGCTGGATCCGTGATTCGATTATTTTCTCTTACTTTCCAATGCTGCCAGTTCCACCTCCAGTTGTCATATTTGATTTAAACAGTAAGGAGGTTAACATCTGTTTGCAGCGATATTCTCAACTGAGAACTATTGCTCACTGTAAGATGATGTGGTGTGACCGACTGTAAAAAAATAATGATAATATTATAATACTATTCGCTAATGGGGGTGAGTGGCAGAGTGGTCTAACGCGCTCGCACCAGTCTCTGAGCTGGATTCCGCGGCGAGGTCACATTCATTTGCAGCGCAGCCGCGGTGTGACTGCCTGACGATGAGAAAGTCAGGGCTGTGTACACACCTGTGTGAGTGTGTGCCTGTGTACGGTATCTGTGTGCGTGTGCTCAGAAGCCAGCAGAATGGGCAGAAATGCCTCCTCTCTGTCTACACCAATACTGTCACCAGATAATGTGCCCTTGCCCGCAGCCCTCCTGTAATTATATTTATTATTATTTTTATACTATTCGGAGGGGGCTCTGGGCAATGGTGCATCATTTGGTGACAGTCGACTCGCAGCCTGCCGCTGTGCCCTGAGCACATATAGCACACAAGTACACAGCCTTCGCTCAAATGGCTGCCTCACAAACGAATGTAGCGAGTGTGTGCCCGCAGGCTGTGCCATGGGCAAGGATCTGGTACTCACTCGGATTCTCATGTCCCAGGCTGAGGGCAGCCGCAGAGGTCAGGCGTGACGTCATCTGGCGCCGCTGTCCCAGGGCCCGCTTGACGCTAACAAACAGGCGGGCGTTGCAGTAGAGCAGCAGCGCCAGGGGCACAAAGTTGCCGATGACGGCCCACAATGCCCGGTAGGCGGTGTCCACCCGGTGGTCCACGATGGTCACCCGCTCCACGAAGAACAACTCAGCGTAGCGCCCTGAGGAGTTGCCCACCGGCTGCAGGCAGGCGACCGACTTGGTGCCCCACAGCAGCGGCAGGTTGAACAGCGCCGAGAAGGCGAAGGCGCCCGCCACCAGAGTCTGGGTGCGGCGCAGGCTCAGCCGCCGTCGGGCGGTCAGCGGATGACAAACAGCCGCGTAGCGCTCGGTCGCTAGAATGACCGTCAGCAGCGTGGAGGCCATGATGAAGGTGCTGATGACGGCGGCGTTGGCCCTGCCGTACAGGTGAGCGGGCCCGGCCCGGCTGTCCGACAGGTTGGGCGCGAAGGCGAACGGGAAGGCGGCGAGGCAGAACAGCAGGTCGCTGATGGCCAGGGCCACCAGGCCGCAGTTGGCGCTGCCCTCGTGCGGCCCCAGCGAGTGGCGCATCGCCCGGTCCGTCAGCACCAGCAGGTTGAAGACATTGCCCAGGATGCCGCAGACACAGATCGGCAGCACCAGAAGCTCGCTGGCAGCCACCACGGGGTCGCCGTCTCGGGCTCCCGGATCCGGGCACAGGCTGGCATTGCTCTGCAGCTGCATCGGGTAGGCTGTACGGGCAGAGCGAGAATGTGTGAGTCTTAGGCGCACCGAGCCCGGCCCTCTGCCCGGCACTGTTATGCACCTGGGGCTGCGGTGACAGCCAATAGCAGAGCACTCCACCCACGCTCCTCTGCCAGCTGTCTGTGCGGCTGTTTCTTTCCGCTATCCTTCTTTTTTTAATTGTCAGATTTCTTTTTCGGCTGATCGATCTTGCCTGTCCTATCAGAAGCGCATCCACGCTCAGCATTCAAGCATTCATCAGCATTCACTTATTGCTGCATTAGTTGTATTAATAATCCCAGTTCCCAGTCAGTGGCTGAGCCACTTCCTGGCTCTTATCCCAGCTCCTCTTCCGCGCTGCCAGAGTAGGGATTAATTTGGCATTGGCGTCTTCTTTCCTACCGATCCCCATTGCGAATTTCCGGAGTCGATCTCTCCTATGCTGGAATGCCGGACAAGATTACTTGAGCACAGCGGGCGGGCAGTTGTGAGCAGCCAGTTCTCTCAGTCTCAGACTCATGACTGGCAGGAAACGACTCGGTCATCGGTATATGAATGACAGGCACTCGAAAAATGCTAATTGAGACCACGAGAATGAGTCCAGCACTGTCAGTACTGTTCTACTCGTAACTCCGGACGCTGAGCCAGAAAATTCTTGCTAAAAAAAATTTATAAACGAAAGTTGTGTCGGCCACTTGAGTCGCTCCCCTGAGTGCGTTTTAACTTTTCTGAAGATAGGGAGAGCTCTAGTCTGCTATTTAAAATTCACTCGCCAACACGGGCGCGTGCTTCAACTAACGGGAATGGTAAATTTGTATGTATACTTTAAGATATAATATAATACTTCAGTACCTGCCTACTTAAAGTAACATTAAGCTTGAAATATTTCCTATTTTCTTATTTTGTTAATTATACCTTTTAGTGAATAAATTGCTCCGTCTGGTCATTAATTTCCATATCAAATATGGAAATTCCTTCCATACTCGTATGTCTGAATTTGGAAAGAATAAGATTGAAAAACTAAGGAAATACAATACCCATGCGTAGGAGTAAAGAGTTAATCTAAATAGTCACTATTGGGACTACTCACGAGTAGCATTTGATGTATAAAAGTTTATAAATTTCAAGCGAGTTAAATAGCAGTCACGGCGAGCTAATTTACGCATGAGGTATGAAATCTGCAATCTTTTCTCGATGCTTCTCAATATGCAACGGTCGGCTTTCTCAAAGCGAACCGCCAATGCCCAACTCAGCCAGACGGGCCTGAAGCTGCTCAACCTGGCGCGCCGAGCGCGCCTCAGCCGCGCGCAGCTCTCTCAGCCGGCGCAGCTGCAGCGCGCGCGCCGCCGCGATGCGCGCCGCCTCCAGAGCCGCCTCCGCGCTCGCCTGCCGAGTCCAGAGCAGCCGCTGCCGCTCGCGCAGCTCCGACAGCGCCCGCGCCGAGGCCAGGGTCGTGCGCCGATCCAGATCTTCGCGCGCCAGCGCCATTGCCGACTCGAAGCGCGCCAACTCCTCCTCATTCTCTGCGCCGGCGTCCTCGACGGACAGAAGTTTCCTGCGCCGGAGCAGCTCTTTGACTTGGCAGCGACGCAACGCTTCGGCGCGCAGAATGGCCCGTCGCGCGCTGGCGCTGGCGCGCGATTCAGCCAGCTCGATGAGGTGCTGCTTGCGCAGCGCCCAGGCCTCACGCTGCTGCTCCACGATCTGGTCGAACCGCGCCGACTCCGCCGCCTCGCGCGCATCCGCCAGGCGCCGCTCGGCCGCCCTCTGGGCGGCGCGCGATGCCGCCTCCGCCGTCAGCCGTCGTCGCAGCTGCATGCGAGCTTCCTCCTTCGCCTCCTCAGCCTCCTCCTGCTCCGGCTTCGCTGCCTCCCGTCTGGATATCGACCAGCGGCTCTTCTTCCGCCTTCTGATCGACTCCGCTTCGGTGGCTTCGGCGGCGGCCACGGCTGCAGCTGCCGCAGAGATCTCCTCGCGGCCTTGCCGACTGAGCTGTCGCAGCTGGGCTGCCGTCTCCTCCACTAGGCGTCTCGTCTGTCGCTCCTGGCGTCGCTGAAGGCGCCGTTCGCGTCGGCGTTGGCGACGACGGAGGCGCGACTGGGCCCGCAACTCCGCCAGACTGTGGACCGGTAGCGTGGATGGGCGAGTCTGTCTGTCTGTCTGTCTGTCTGTCTGTCTGTCTGTCTGTCTGTCTGTCCGTCTGTCTGTCTGTCTGTCTGTCTGTCTGTCTGTCTGTCTGTCCGTCTGTCTGTCTGTCTGTCCGTCTGTCTGTCTGTCTGTCTGTCAGTCCGTCTGTAATACTCTGCTAGATTGTTTATCTGTCAAGGCAGGCAGCTAAGATAAGTTTAAAAAATTCCTTCTTGGTAAAATAGCGACAACCATGTGTCAGTGAATCTTCAAGTCAAGTCTAGAGTTTTTTTAGGCTTTTTAATTCACACGCCAGACTTTAGAAAATACTCCCAGCAGGCGTAAAGCAATTTAAAAAAATATTTTGCCCTGCTGCCAAAGGCAAGGGACCAAACGTTGGCAAGCTTTCTATGAAGCGTGGCATTTCCGGCTGCACTGGTGAATGGCGAGCCATAGTGCTGGCATCTGCCTTGTACACCAGCTGAAACATAACGAGAAACGATTGTGCCAAGCCAATTCTGAGCCATCACGGATAGCATAGACCCGCCCAGGTGGGGTTGGTGACTTACAGCAACACCTGGAGCTGCTGGACCAACTGGGCTGCCAGCGACTGTGCTGGGGTGATTGATTGTCTTGGATAAGGTGTGAAACTGGTCTAGAAAACTGTACAGCAGTCTAGCAGTTGTATTAGACAGCCCAAGCTGGCCTGGGGAACATTGTTTATGGGCACCTGACATTGGCATCCTTGAATACTCGATTCCTGTCCTCTATGAGTGAGGGAGATGCACAGAGTGAGGGAGAGAAGCACAGAGTGAGGGAGAGAAGCACAGAGTGAGGGAGAGAAGCACAGAGTGAGGGAGAGAAGCACAGAGTGAGGGAGAGAAGCACAGAGTGAGGGAGAGAAGCACAGAGTGAGGGAGAGAAGCACAGAGTGAGGGGGAGAAGCACAGAGTGAGGGAGAGAAGCACAGAGTGAGGGAGAGAAGCACAGAGTGAGGGAGAGAAGCACAGAGTGAGGGGGAGAAGCACAGAGTGAGGGAGAGAAGCACAGAGTGAGGGAGAGAAGCACAGAGTGAGGGAGAGAAGCACAGAGTGAGGGAGAGAAGCACAGAGTGAGGGGGAGAAGCACAGAGTGAGGGAGAGAAGCACAGAGTGAGGGAGAGAAGCACAGAGTGAGGGAGAGAAGCACAGAGTGAGGGGGAGAAGCACAGAGTGAGGGAGAGAAGCACAGAGTGAGGGAGAGAAGCACAGAGTGAGGGGGAGAAGCACAGAGTGAGGGAGAGAAGCACAGAGTGAGGGAGAGAAGCACAGAGTGAGGGAGAGAAGCACAGAGTGAGGGAGAGAAGCACAGAGTGAGGGGGAGAAGCACAGAGTGAGGGAGAGAAGCACAGAGTGAGGGAGAGAAGCACAGAGTGAGGGAGAGAAGCACAGAGTGAGGGAGAGAAGCACAGAGTGAGGGAGAGAAGCACAGAGTGAGGGAGAGAAGCACAGAGTGAGGGAGAGAAGCAGAGAGTGAGGGAGAGCGGAAGCCAGCAGAAGAGGCTGGTTCTACTGAAGCAGCAATAAAAATCAGGCCAGAGGACTATATTCCGGGCCCTATACAAAAGGCATGAATTAATTTCACTCTTGACGCAGCAAGCCGGGCGTCTTCCGAAGCCTTTGCGCCGAGAAATGAGCGAGAAGAGAGAGAGGCGATACTGGGAGAACCAGGGTCTGAATTCTAGTGGCCTAGATTGAGGGGGCCAAATTGGGAGAATTAGGGAATAAGAAGAAATGTAGTTTAGGTTAGATTTTCGAATCATAGTGCTAGCGGGAGCCTCAGTCTAAAGTTGCAGTGCGATGCAGGACAAACTAGCCAGCTTCTGAGGAGCTGCTTCTACGATGGAACGCTTAGCACGGAATGAAGCGTCAAAAGACTGCTTTTTTGCTTCTCTACAATATTTCTGCACAGTTTTTCTAGGAGAAAAATCACCCCGTCATTTATGAAAGTGCCGCAGCTGTCTTTCTGAACTGCATCGGCAAGTCTTCAGAGGACAAACAGGAGGGTCCGTCCTTCACGACTGAAATCGGGCCTGCATTTTTAAAGCAAACATTGCCAAGATTGGGATGAATTCAGCTCATTGCGAACTGGTTCTGATCAATTGTGTGTGATAGGAATAGACTAGCAATCCATTAGGATAGATTAGCAATCCATGAGAATATATTAGCAATACATTAGGATAGATAAGCAATATAAGATAGACTAGCAATACATGCAGATAGATTAGCAATCCATGAAGATAGACTAGCAATCCATAGAGATAGATTAGCAGTCCATGAAGATAGACTAGCAATCCATGAAGATAGACTAGCAATCCATGAAGATAGACTAGCAATCCATGAAGATAGACTAGCAATCCATGAAGATAGACTAGCAATCCATGAGGATAGACTAGCAATCCACGAGCTAGATCCGTGGCCCTCACCGCTCCTTGTGCAGCTCGCTTCCCACACCGCAGCAGCCGGCGGCCTCCCAAGCGTCAGTGACGGCTTCCGCGGCCCAGTCCAGTCCGGGCGACAGCAGCCACTGCAGGTCCTCATTGGCAGCCGCAGCAGCCGCCGCAGCCGCCGCAGATGCATCAGCCATTGCCGTCTCTTCAGCCGTCTGCGAGTCCCCTGCTGACAGCGCGCGCCTCGGCGGCAGCTTCGGCGGCTGCAGCGGATTCGGATTATACTTTTGGGCCGCAGCAATCAGGCTATTGTGATTGCTGATTGACCGGCTCATGCGAAGCGACGGAGGCTGCGGCTGCGGCTCGAATGTCGGTAGCGGCGGCTGCATCGGCTGCCTCGGCCGGCACTTCTGCTTGGCCACCGCGAGTCCCATTGATCAGCGAGTCGGGTGCCTGTTGTCAGGCTCTTAGCCAGCTGTCTGCCTCAGTATTTATGCGTTCATTCGCCAGCTCGACTCCACTGCACGCATTTGTACTTTTGTGCCGGATGGCGACGAATGGGATTAGCTTGCTTGGGAGTGGGAATGGAAGGGATTCTTGGAGAGTGGGATCAGATATAGTTGAAGGGCAATGCATTGTACAGTCATTTGCAGCAAGACCATTCGCTTCATTAATAATGCTTCATTAATGTGATTGCCGCTTCCAAGGCTTTCCTTATTGGCAAGGAAAATGAATACTCGTAACAAAGTCTAAAGGGGAGGGCGATTGGCAAGTAGATTCATAGGATAAATGAAGTGAAGTATATAGATGTTGAGAGAAGTGGATAGACAGGAGAAGTGGAGAGAGGGAAGTAGATAGATGGGAGATGTGGAGAGAGAAGTAGATAGATGGGAGAAGTGGAGAGAGAGAAGTAGATATATAAAAGAAGTGCTGAGAGAAGTAGATAGACAGGAGACGTGGAGAGTGAGAAGTGGACATATAGAATAAGTGCTGAGAGCAGTAGATAGATGGGAGAAGTGGAGAGAGAGAATTATATATATAGAATAAGTGCTGAGAGAAGTAGATAGATGGGAGATGTGGAGAGAGAAGTTAATAAATAGATACATAGGAGAAGTCGAGAGAGAAGTAGATTGACATTTCTAGTCTATTTATTGTTTCATAATTTAAGAATTCATACACAGACAGTCTACTGGCATCAGCATGCTGAGCTTCAATGAACTCGCAAATAGGGAAATATGAAATCTGAAAACAATTAGAGAAAATATCAGAAAATACTATTCTTAAAAGGTCGTTTTATTTATAAAAACAAGTCTAAGAACAACAGTGAATAGTTTTTCTTCGGAGAGTGAATATTATAGTTGATAGCTAAAGCGTGTAGTTGGCAAAATTTAGTGAATCCCGTTACAAGTTCGAGTTAAGGTACTTTTGTGACTGTTACATTCCAGCTGTCAAATCCCAGCTGTCAAATCCCAGCTGTCAAATCCCAGCTGTCAAATCCCAGCTGTCAAATCCCAGCTGTCAAATCCCAGCTGTCAAATCCCAGCTGTCAAATCCCAGCTGTCAAATCCCAGCTGTCAAATCCCAGCTGTCAAATCCCAGCTGTCAAATCCCAGCTGTCGAATCCCTGCTGTTTGATCAGAAAAGAAATCAATAAAGTAGGCATCACATTAGCCGCTTCCTGCAGCCTCATTTCTCAGGGTTCGATCTGCGAAGCGCCCTCGGAGGTGGTGCCGGTGCGGTCTGCTCAGAGACCCAGTCCGGGTGCACCACAAAGTTGCTGCGGTAGGGTGGACACGCGTTCTGTGGATGGGGATCAGTTTGGCATGAGGCTCTGAGGCTGTTGGGATTTGAGGCTACCGGGCTGAGGCTGTTGGGATTTGAGGCTACTGGGCTGAGGCTGTTGGGATTTGAGGCTACTGGGCTGAGGCTGTTGGGATTTGAGGCTACTGGGCTGAGGCTGTTGGGATTTGAGGCTACTGGGCTGAGGCTGTTGGGATTTGAGGCTACTGGGCTGAGGCTGTTGGGATTTGAGGCTACTGGGCTGAGGCTGTTGGGATTTGAGGCTACTGGGCTGAGGCTGTTGGGATTTGAGGCTACTGGGCTGAGGCTGTTGGGATTTGAGGCTACTGGGCTGAGGCTGTTGGGATTTGAGGCTACTGGGCTGAGGCTGTTGGGATTTGAGGCTACTGGGCTGAGGCTGTTGGGATTTGAGGCTACCGGGCTGAGGCTGTTGGGATTTGAGGCTACTGGGCTGAGGCTGTTGGGATTTGAGGCTACTGGGCTGAGGCTGTTGGGATTTGAGGCTACCGGGCTGAAGCTGTTGGGATTTGAGGCTACTGGGCTGAGGCTGTTGGGATTTGAGGCTACCGGGCTGAAGCTGTTGGGATTTGAGGCTTCTGGGCTGAGGCTGTTGGGATTTGAGGCTGCCGGGCTGAAGCTGTTAGGATTTGAGGCTACTGGGCTGAGGCTTTTGGGATTTGAGGCTACTATGCTGAGGCTGTTGGGATTTGAGGCTACCGGGCTGAAGCTGTTGGGATTTGAGGCTACCGGGCTGAAGCTGTTGGGATTTGAGGCTACCGGGCTGAGGCTGTTGGGATTTAAGGCTACCGGGCTGAAGCTGTTGGGATTTGAGGCTACCGGGCTGAAGCTGTTGGGATTTGAGGCTACTGGGCTGAGGCTGTTGGGATTTGAGGCTACCGGGCTGAGGCTGTTGGGATTTGAGGCTACTGGGCTGAGGCTTTTGGGATTTGAGGCTACCGGGCTGAGGCTGTTGGGATTTGAGGCTACTGGGCTGAGGCTGTTGGGATTTGAGGCTACTGGGCTGAGGCTGTTGGGATTTGAGGCTACTATGCTGAGGCTGTTGGGATTTGAGGTTACTGGGCTGAGGCTTTTGGGATTTGAGGCTACCGGGCTGAGGCTGTTGGGATTTGAGGCTACTGGGCTGAGGCTGTTGGGATTTGAGGCTACTGGGCTGAGGCTGTTGGGATTTGAGGCTACTGGGCTGAGGCTTTTGGGATTTGAGGCTACCGGGCTGAGGCTGTTGGGATTTGAGGCTACTGGGCTGAGGCTGTTGGGATTTGAGGCTACTGGGCTGAGGCTGTTGGGATTTGAGTCTTCTGGGCTGAGGCTGTTGGGATTTGAGGCTACTGGGCTGAGGCTGTTGGGATTTGAGGTTACTGGGCTGAGGCTGTTGGGATTTGAGGCTACTTCGTTGACTTTCTAGTGGTTTGAGACTTTTGGGATTTCAGATCGTCAAACTTGAGATATTGGGATTGGAATCCCAGATTCTTAGGTAGGATCTCAGACTCACCGTGAACCCGGATCCCGGATGCACATAGTCAGCGGACAGTCTCGCCGGATGAACTCGGCTCCTCGCAGCTGAGTAGTTGTCTTCAACACCGGCAAACAGAGGCGGAGTGTAAGCGCTGCCGCTGAAAAAAATTAATTTTTAATGTCTGAATTTCCCGAACTGGGGCCCAGTAGAAACTGCTATTCTAGTAAAGTGAGGAAATGTGCAAAGGAAGATGCACTCGTGGGAGCAGCGGATTACCGGGCACATCTGCGACAACCCGAGGTGAGGCCGAGTGGTCTGACCACACTGGCTGCCCTGGAATGGCTGGATGCCACAGTGGGAGATTAGATCAGAAATCTAATTTCTAATTTCTGACCCCACACTAATCCCATCGAGATACTCTGATCCCATCGAGACTCTCTGATCCCATCGAGACACTCTGATCCCATCGAGACACTCTGATCCCATCGAGACACTCTGATCCCATCGAGACACTCTGATCCCATCGAGACACTCTGATCCCATCGAGACTCTCTGATCCCATCGAGACACTCTGATCCCATCGAGACACTCTGATCCCATCGAGACACTCTGATCCCATCGAGACACTCCGATCCCATCGAGACACTCTGATCCCATCGAGACTCTCTGATCCCATCGAGACACTCTGATCCCATCGAGACACTCTATTCCTATCGAGACCACTCACGCAGGCCCAGCCGTAGCTGACTGCCGTGACTGCCGCAGCGGTCTCTGCGGTGTCGGCGGTCGAGTCCTCCTGCCGAAGGTGTGCCGATCTTCAGGTGGCGGCAGCGGCGGGCCTCCTCTGCGATGAAGCCGACGCTGACCGTTAAGATCAAAGGCGGCTGCAGCGGTTCCGTTGATGCCGAGGCCCTCAAAGCCGGAGCCGCCACCTCGGTTGGAGCCGATGGCCTTCAAAAGATTGTAGGCCACCTGCTTGTCTTTAGGGGATGGTTTGGGAAAATTAATTGGATTTAGAAGTCATTTAGAAAATCAGAAAGGGCTCCCGAAATCATGGCTTCACAATGGCTTACCTTGCTCATTGGCCTCCTGCACCCAGCTGAGAATACCTTTGTCGACTGGAGACGCAGCAGGGTCCTGTCGATTTTTAGAATTTACATGGCATACATAAAATTTACCCATCGAATGTGGGTCAATATATTCGACGGGAAATAGAGGAAACAGATCCTCAAATTGGCTCTTAAACGAAATTTCATCATTTTATCTTAATTCCTTTTGATGTCGAAACTTGATGAGCTCGCTAGCCCATTAATTCGGAATCGAGTTAGGAGCTAAATACAAAAAAATAAGTACATTCGAGACTTGCTGATTGTAACGCTTTAGTTTCATTTCATTTGAACACCTACCCCAATTGTATCGATCCTTAAGCTAGGGAGCGACCCACCTACCCCAATTTTATCGATCTGTTCTATTCATTTACAATTTTATATCTCAACGCTATTAATTGTCCATCGCCCCCGCTCGATTAAAATGTAATTAGATTACATTTTTATCACTCTTTAATTACTTTAATTTGAACACCCACCCCAATTTTATCGATCCGTGAGGTACGGAGCGACCCACCTAACCCATTTTATTGATCTGTCCTTGCCTAATTCGTCATTCATGACCGCTTCTTACTTCAGCATTTTGAAGGCGCCCCCTGGCAGTCCCGGGCCTCCTGTACAGAGCGACATGCGGCAGCTCGTCTGGCATTGGCTTGCGCGGATTCTGCCTGTGCCTGAAGGCGCGCAATTCGCGGTCGCTGGCGTAGAACGGAGTCTCACCGCGCCAGGTGAGCCAATTGGCTGTCGCCGGGCGCTTCACAGAAGCCGCTCCCGCTGCTGCTGCTGCTGCTGCTCCCGCTGCTGCTGATGATGATGATTCGGCAGGTGCGCCTGCTGCCGGTTCTGGTGCTGACTTGTTCTCAGGTGAGTTTTCTACTGTCTGGCTTGAGTCCTGGAGCACTTCAGGCTCTTGTAGGTAACGAAATGTGGGACATAGTTACACAGTAGGAGTCACGAACCAATGGACTCACACCCACACTCAACTCACCAGTGTGCTCAACTGCTCCAGACGGGTCCACAAACCCCATTAAAGTCTCCGGAAATTTTCTATCCGACTTCTTCTGCCTCTCCGGTGCAAACTTTGGCGATACGAGGGCGTATCTGGGGGTCTCTGGAAATGAAAGAACATGTTATCTAAGTAGTCACAATAGCTCTTTTAAGTCTGCTAAGAGCCTATGTGATGCTGCTGCACTTCCGTATCTAAGGAATTTGGCGCCAGGCATTCATTCAGTTTCACAGTTCATTTTGAGCCCTTTTCTGTCTGCATGCATTGTAAACTGCTAGCAGAGCTATAGATTGAACTTGTGACTGACGTCTCACTCACTGACTGTGAGTGAGACTGACTAACTCACAGGTGTGAGTGTTACTGATGACACTCCTAACTCACAGGTGTGAGTGTTACTGATGACACTCCTAACTCACAGGTGTGAGTGTTACTGATGACACTCCTAACTCACAGGTGTGAGTGTTACTGATGACACTCCTAACTCACAGGTGTGAGTGTTACTGATGACACTCCTAACTCACAGGTGTGAGTGTTACTGATGATACTCCTAACTCACAGGTGTAGGATAAGACCACATCTCACCTGTTCTCACCTGTTCTCAGCAATATCACTCCTAACAGACAGGTCCAGCACACCGTGATAGGACCACATCTCACCTGTTCTAATGCCGGTCGCACTGCCCACCAGGTGCAGGTCCTCGTCCTCCTCATCACCGAAGTAGCGGCCTCTGGCTGTGGCAGGACGCCTCCTCGACTGGTTAGCAACATCGGCAGTGGGAGCTGTGTACCTGGGTTGCTGCTGCATCATGTACGCCAGCAGCCGTGGCGCCGGCGGCTGTGTCAGCCGACTCTCCGTCATGTAGTCGCGCACCGCGGCGCGAACCATTTCAGTCAGGCCGCTGCGCTCCTTGCGACTCAGGTTCGGGGCGTAGCGAGCCAGGAAGTCCTGGCAGAACAGGTGCGTTCATCATTAGTCTGAGAGCTGTTTTAAATCTTTTTACTACGATATTAATAAAAGTGCATAGAGTGTGTACTTTTACCTCAGCCCCTACTCCGGCTGTCGACTGCGCGCTCATCGCCAAAGCTGATGTTCGGCGTCAGTCCGTCAGATCCAAAACGTTACCGCCTTCAGTTTGTGAGCAGCAACTCAAACTGTAAGCTACAAGTTTTAAAGACACAGGGCGAGTTTATTTTTAAAATAATATAATTGTCGTTGACAACCCGAGAGTCTGAGCCCAGGGCTTGCGGCTAGGCGCAGAAGAGACAGAAGACAGGCAGACGGCGCATGAATTATAAGAAAACATAAGATAATAGTGTTGGGTGTGTGCAGTGTCTGCCTCTCTGCTGTGCTCTCTTTCATTATCTGTGCATTTCAGAATTATGGCTCGATGCACCGATGTTGAGCATTCGAAACCTACACCATAGCCCCACACACACACTGCGCGAGTGTCGCTTGGTAATAATAGACTCATAAAATGTCCTGCTCTTTCAGAATGTTTATGTAGGTCTACATTAATCCATAAGGTGTCATTTCTGATGCCATAAAAGCGGAATATGGCACACGCATTCCACATGGAAACCAGTTTGTTCGGTTCGCCTCGATACGAAGTTAAGCGAGTTCCGTATCCGATTCCTCTAATAAATTGAGCATTTACTCTGCTAAATCGCTTTACAACGAATACTCAACTCAATATGCTCAAGTAATCTACTCACAGTAGAGCGCTGGGGATCTTATATTAGTAATTGAATTCGAATTTTATCCACTTATGGTGATTTATCTCGATCTGAGTAGAAGCATGACGAGCCATGGCTAGGACAGTAGACCCGCAGCCAGCGATGCGGCAATTCTGCCCATTGCGCTGACTTCTAAGCACAGACGTACACAAGTGTGTACATCTGCTCCTGACTTTATCATTTCATTTTTAGGCAGTGTACACTAATGTGCCTTGGGGGTTGGACACAACGGGAATTGCACGATAAGCCACCAAGCCTTCTCTCCGTGGCTGCGCCCCAAATGAAAGTGGCCTCGCTGGGGAATCGAGCTCAGGGACCTTGGTGCGAGGGTCACAAAATTTGCGAGCAGAAAGTTAAGAATTCGCACTTCTCTTTGAATCACTCAATAGAAAGTTGCGATAAATTAAGACAGAATGATCAAAGTTTCCAAAAGGCAAGGCTTTCCCCGGTAATTCAATTTTGTAATCGTGATACAAATTTACGCTTGAAAAAACTTGTATTGAAAAAATTATTGCAAAAATTTCAAAACGAGAGAAAGAATTATTTAGATTTGACAAAGTGTAAAGACAAGAAAGTACTTTTCTAAGAAATTCCCCAATCTACCCCCTACAAATGCGATCCTGGCAATAGGAGGAGAAAATCCCATGGATTATTAGTATAGTTTTCAACGCCCCGCGAAGCAGTCGCAGCAATGTCCTCCCGAGCACCATAAACGCTTCCTCTACAACCCCGGCAATTTCAGGCTTGTTTAGCAGAGTCCGCGCCAAGCATGCAGATTAGGCGGGGCGAGCGCCTGTGCTTGTGAATGTTTCTCAGGGCAGTTGTGGAGTCGGCCATTTGAAATCTCATTACATACTCGTATACAATGAGGTAGTTCATGATGCATCTTTCTGAATAAGCAAAGAAAGTCATTTTACCCTTGATCTCCGTTTCCTCAGGCAGCATAAACTCATAGCCACAACCAGCTATTGAATGCAATTGTCTTATCGAGCAGCGGCAGCAGCAGCAGCAGCAGCAGCGGCAGCAGCAGCAGCGGCAGCAGCAGCAGCAGCAGCAGCAGAAGCAGCAGCAGCGGCAGCAGCGGCAGCACCGACAGCAGCAGCAGCAGCAGTAGGAGTCGCGCATGCACTCTTCCCTTGATTTTCGGCTACTCCAATCTCTAAGCACACCGAGCACTGGAAAATTCCTGAGCACACCAATCCATCATGGGTTGCACCGACTCATTCTTCCCCGACTCACTTATTCTCCTTTCTGAAGTCCCCGTCAAACTGAGCACCATGGAACAGGTGGAGACCGGCCGCCTCTTAAACTCCTCCTCTCAAGAACCTGCTCATGCTCAGCTTTTGCCCGGCCTCATCCGCCAGTGTTTCACGGTCTATTTACTCATCAGCCGCGGAGGGAGTTGAGAATGAGGCCGACGGAGGCAGCAGAAGTAAAAGAGGCCGACGGATGAAGAAGCGGAGGCTGCGACTAAAGCGGATCTTGCAAACGCGAACTGGGGGCTGCCGCTTCCGTTGGAACACACACACACACACACACAAAATTCTAAAATTAGATTTTCGACTTTTTCGACTGTTGAAGCAGATGAGTGCCAGAGGAATGGGACATGCAGCTTCAAAGTAGCCAAGGAATAGTGGGATTTTTTGTGAACCGTATGCAGCTCTCAGTGAAGTGCTGCTCAAATAAAGAGAACTCTTTGAAATGCCACTGAGGGGAAATCAGTGAGGATTTTTAGGAGATCGGCGAGGATCTGAGCTGTAATGGATCAGGTGTTTGGATTATCGGTGAGGATCTGAGCTGTAATGGATCAGGTGTTTGGATTATCGGCGAGGATCTGAGCTGTAATGGATCAGGTGTTTGGATTATCGGAGAGGATCGGAGCTGTAATGGATCAGGTGTTTGGATTATCGGTGAGGATCGGAGCTGTCATGGATCAAGTGTTTGGATTATCGGTGAGGATCTGAGCTGTGATAGATCAGGTGTTTGGATTATCGATGAGGATCTGAGCTGTGTACTGGATCAGGTGTTTGGATTATCGGTGAGGATCTGAGCTGTAATGGATCAGGTGTTTGGATTATCGGTGAGGATCTGAGCTGTAATGGATCAGGTGTTTGGATTATCGGCGAGGATCTGAGCTGTAATGGATCAGGTGTTTGGATTATCGGAGAGGATCGGAGCTGTAATGGATCAGGTGTTTGGATTATCGGTGAGGATCGGAGCTGTCATGGATCAAGTGTTTGGATTATCGGTGAGGATCTGAGCTGTGATAGATCAGGTGTTTGGATTATCGGCGAGGATCTGAGCTGTAATGGATCAGGTGTTTGGATTATCGATGAGGATCTGAGCTGTGTACTGGATCAGGTGTTTGGATTATCGGTGAGGATCTGAGCTGTAATGGATCAGGTGTTTGGATTATCGGTGAGGATCGGAGCTGTCATGGATCAGGTGTTTGGATTATCGGTGAGGATCTGAGCTGTCATGGATCAGGTGTTTGGATTATCGGTGAGGATCTGAGCTGTAATGGATCAGGTGTTTGGATTATCGGTGAGGATCTGAGCTGAAATGGATCAGGTGTTTGGATTATCGGTGAGGATCTGAGCTGTAATGGATCAGGTGTTTGGATTATCGGTGAGGATCTGAGCTGTAATGGATCAGGTGTTTGGATTATCGGTGAGGATCTTAGCTGTAATGCATCAGGTGTTTGGATTTTGTCTGATCATGCCCTGGAATATGAGCCGTGCTTGCGTTCATACTATGGAGTTAAGCTGGGTCTATATATTGTTGTCTTTTTCTCAGCAGACAATGTACCAGAGCTCCATAGTGTGAAGCTCGTCAGTCAGTCTGCAGTAACGAACCTTGAGTGACAGTTGATCCTGGCTTTTAGGTCTAGAAATTTAATTAACCGGGCCAAGTTGCTCAGAAGCCCCCCAAAGATGCAGAAGTGCAGCTGGAAAGTGATCACATAATCAAAACCCCCAAGTTGAGGACTGCTCACATGCGTCCGCAAATACTTTGTGCTTGAAATGAGATTTAGTAAGTGAGCTGTTAATTAAATTGCAGGTTAATTAAATTAAAAGTTCACAGGGAGCTCTTGAGAGTTAAAAAAAAGATTCGAGTCTTGACCCAGAGGTTTCTTTGGGCGATAAATAGCTTCAACCCATCCTGCTGGAAATTTGTTAACTGGCATTTGCTCCGGTAGAAACTGCTGGTCTCCAGTCCATGGACTGAACAGCTGTTCGTTGCCTTTGATGCTCCGCGCAATACAGTATGGGCTAGCGGACATTGTTCTGAGGTCCTCGCCGAGTCCAACTGACGGATAATCAGTCTATTGACGAAAATCAAATCAGCGCCAACAGCACCAACAAAGGCTACAGCAATCACGGAGAGTGCCGAGCAGGGATGGAACGCCTGTTCGAAGCAGTTAGCACCGATTGTGGCGACCCCAGCACAGGAAAAGTGCTGTTCTATTCACACGCTTCACTCTGTGCACATTATTGACTTGGACAGAACAGGTCCTGGCCAGATTGGGAACTTACTCGTTAGCCAGGCGCGGGGCAAACTTCTCGGCCTACGGAATTTGCCGCTTTGGATGCTAAATCAGCACATCTTTGCTTCTGCGAGTGCCTGAGATCAATCAGTGCGATTCGAGTGGGCAACAGTGGGCGGGACAGCGAGGGTGTTGATTGGGGGAAAACAGTGGGTAGAAACAGAGGGTAGAAACAGAGGGTAGAAACAGAGGGGTAGAAACGTGGGTCGAAACAGTGGGTAGAAACAGAGGGGTAGAAACAGTGGGTAGAAACAGAGGAGTAGAAACAGTGGGTAGAAACAGAGGGGTAGAAACAGTGGGTAGAAACAGAGGGGTAGAAACTGAGGGTAGAAACAGAGTGGTAGAAACAGAGGCTAGAAACAGAGGGGTAGAAACAGAGGGGTAGAAACAGAGGGGTAGAAACAGAAGGTAGAAACAGAGGGGTAGAAACATTGGGTAGAAACAGAGGGGTAGAAACAGAGTGGTATAAAAATAGTAGTGGAATCAGGGGGTGCAAACAGAGAGCATTGAAACTTGGTGGTATTGAATAAAATGTTAGAATGCAAAAAATGTTAACATATAGAAGGTACAATATTAAGGTCATTATTTAGTTAATTAAGAAACAATGCAAGTGTTAAGAAAAGCAATTCACTAAGTTACTAAACTGTTACTGCAGGATTGTATTGTAGCTAGGTCCCAGCCCGCAGCTCATTGGTCAGTGACGCCCTGGTCCAATGAGAAGCTATAGAAGCTACTGAATAGCTGCGGAATGGCTACAGTTTGAGCTGGGTCGAGTCAAGGCGAGGCGCAGGTGCTTTTGTTGTCGAGGCAGACGGCCAGGCAGTGTCAGCAGCAGCAGCAGCAGCAGCAGCAGCACAATGCTTAACGCCAGCAGGCAGGATGACACTCGAGACGCCTTCGACCTGTTCAAAGCGTACTTTATGTCCTGGTTCCTGCCGTTGCTCCTGGCCGTGGGATTCTGGGGCACCTCGATCAACCTGCTCATCATCATCAAGTACAAGGTGTTCCAGAAGACCACATCAATCCTGTTCTCCGCCTTGGCAGTGGCTGATCTAGTTAACCTAGTGTTCGCGGCCACCTACCTGTACCTGTCAGTGTACTGGGATTTTGATCCCATGCGTCAGTCGGCAGCTGGTTGCCACCTGGTGCCGTATTTGGAGGCCATCGGCTACTGGCTGTCGCCCTGGATACAGGTAAAATATGAGCCGCTTTTGAGCAGTTAATGTGAGTGGGTTCCCATTTCTGCCTCTCTGCACTTTCTGTTAGAATCCGCTGCTTCAGTTTTAGTCGCATCTAAAAATAGTTTCATGGTGTGAAATGGCTCTCGAGGTGAAGGCTGCATTTGACAATGAGAAATTTCAAATCGTTTAATTCATTAAAATCTAAAACCGCTTTGAAAATTTATTGCTTTAAAAGCTGAGGTTATTTTTCACTGTTCTCAAACCTACGAGCGTAGATACCAATGTCTAGGGATCAACACGCAATGACTTCTCACCTCACAGCTAGTCTCACTTCTCACACCATTTCTCACCTCTCATCTAGTATATCTCACACTCTCACACTCTATTTCACACTCTCACAGTATATCTCACACTCTCACAGTATATCTCACACTATTAATTATATCTCACACTATTAATTATATCTCACACTCTCACAGTATATCTCACACTATTAATTATATCTCACACTATTAATTATATCTCACACTATTAATTATATCTCACACTATTAATTATATCTCACACTATTAATTATATCTCACACTCTCACAGTATATCTCACACTATTAATTATATGTCACACTCTCACTGTATATCTCACAGTATATCTCAGACTCTTACAGCATAACTGACACTCTCACAGTATTTCTCACACTCTCACAGCATTTCTCACCTCTCATCTAGTATGTCTCACACTCTCACCTGGAAATCTGGTTGAATTGGCAACAGTGGCCCATATGCAGGAATGGTCGCCACCCCCAGAGAGGCGCCTTGACCTCGCGAGCCTACTCACTCCCATCCGTCCATCTGAGCAGTGGAGTCTCACAGATTTGTCTCGCTAATTGTCTCCCTCGCCAGCTGCCAGGGTCAGGCAGGAGGGTCATTGAGAGCGGGCCTTGGGGAAGAACTAAACAAGGAGCAAAGTTAGCTGAGCTATGGCCACCTCTTTGAGTCTGGGTGCCTCTCCGCGACTGCACTTTTACCACATTAAAAAGATTCGAGCATGGTTGCTAACTGGCAAAGTTCTTTTGACTGGCACCCACTTGAAGCTTGGAACCCGCGGCCCAGCTGGCCTGTGGCCCGGGCTAAGCCTGCCTATTTTATATTTTTTCCAATTCGACAAGTTTGCGACTCGGGTCAGGCCGTCCGTCAACTGGCTGCGCTGCACTTTTATATTCGAATGCTGGATTTTGTTGACATGCTAATCCAGACTTTATGCTTCTTTTTCTGTTGATTAACTATTAGCCATGGCAAATTCTGAACCAGAAAAAAACTTTTTGTGGCTTTTAGAACTTGTGTTTTCCAGCATTTGTTACTCTATTTAGCTTTAGACAGACAAAACTACCAAGAAATTCGAAAATAGCCATATGTACGAACTTCCAGTCATCATTGCATGTCTCAGCCAATAAAAATGATTTAATGCGAACCAATCATAATCAAACAGGCTTCAGCCAATTAGAAACAAGCAATTGCCTGCTATTTTCAGTCAATAAGAATTCATCGATTATCAGTCAATAAGAATTCATCGATTATCAGCCAATAAGAATTCATCGATTATCAGCCAATAAGAATTCATCGATTATCAGCCAATAAGAATTCATCGATTATCAGCCAATAAGAATTCATCGATTATCAGCCAATAAGAATTCATCAATTTTTAGCCAATAAGAATTCTGCAAATTTCAACCAATCAGAAATGACCTGGCCATTCTAAAATGCTGAGATCACTTATAAGGACAGTGTAAAAAAATATATTAGCATGACTGGCAGGCTGTTTACAACTTAGAAAATCAGGTTAGGGAAATCACCTGGCATGCAATGATATTCGAGGCAAGAACCTACTTTTATTCGAAGCAATAGAGTCGTGTCAAATAGCTGCTTCTCCACTCATGCGAGTAGCTTAAGCACGATTTCGGTTCAGCTTAATTAATTTTGAATCTGTTTTTCTTTGGACAGCTTCGTAATCTGATACTGAAACAACAAACTGCGATTCGACTTTATAATTTCCAAGAATCGATTCGCGACTTCAAAATGGGATTAAATTTGAACCGAGTTTGGGTCTGGGATAAGGAAATTCAAACACAAAGCATGAAAATTGTGAAATTGAAATTTATTACTTTATTGACTCGAAAATCCTTGGTTTTATCCTTGAGCACAGATCAACTCGGCTTCCGGGTCTCCATTGGGTTCGGAGACTCAAATCAGTGACTCCCGGACCTGTTTCTCCCACATAGGCTGAGTCAGCCAGATTCGAACGCTTTGGTTGAGGTGGAGAGTCAAAGATTGAAATAGAATTCCATCTCCGGTTGCTATGGAGACAGCTTTTTTAGATTTACATCGAGTCAGGACTTGAAAAAGCGTAGTAGAAGGCGGGCTGGAAAATCAGGTTTTGCTTTTAGTTGCGAAGCTGTGCGCGAAGCGGGGGGACCCGCGGTGACCTCCCAGGCGAGCGAAGGAAAAAATTCCGACGGGGCGCATGATTTATGACGCACGCAAGAAATCACTACTCATTCTCAGCGGCTCCTCTTCCCCGCCTTGCTTTTTTATCCTTCCTCAAAGGGGAAAAAATTCCCAGTAATCAGATCGACGCTCCCCCAACCAGCCGGCCCAGATCCCATTTCCAGGTCCGGATCTCGGCATGCATTGAGTTCGATTCGTACAAGATTGAGAACGCCTGGCGGATTCAGCAGGGCCAAGCGGGATGCGAAAGTTTCATTATTCAACTCGCAGCCCACCCACCTGATAAACTGGGCCGGATGGTATGGGCTGGCTCAGCCAGAACTAGCTTAATCCCATCAGATTAATCTGGCCCAGTGTGAAAGGGAATGAGCGGTTGGCCAGCCGTTTTGGTTTCATAGAAAGATCAATTAAGCTCTTGGGATGTAAGACGCGCTTAATAATAAACAGTAATAAACGAAAGCAAAAACACGGCCCACTGAAAACAATGACCCGCAAAAATGCAGGCAATGATCTCCTGCCATCGCATGCTGGCCATCCGCTACCCGCTGCGCATTCGCCAATGGCTCACGGCCAAGCAGACCAGCCGGCTGGTGGCAGCCGTTTCCGCCGTGGTTGTCGCTTACGCGCTGGTCATTCCGCTCTGCCACCGGTGGATTCCGCGCATCGATGCCAACTCCAGCGGCAACTCCAGCCTGGGCCACCACTGCGACAAGGAGGCGCGAAAGTTTCTGGTGTACTATTCACACGGCCTGTTCGGCTCCATCGTGCCCTTCTTTGTCATGGTACTTTGCACCTGTTTGATTGTTTATTTCGTCTGCCAGAGCCGGAACGATGTTGTGCTGAGCACGTTTCAAGAGTTGAGCGCCAGGCAGACTCGCTTGTTGCGGTCGCACCACCTTGCGCCCGGAGCCAATAGCGAGGCTCCTTCCACAAGTCGCCAGGGCGTCGGAACTGTCAGCGGACTTACTCGACGGCCACCGGTGACTAGGCGGAAGAAGCGAGCCGGCGGGACTGGGACATCACCGGCTGCTTCTGGAGGCGGCGCCGGGGGTAGCGAGAAGCGGGTGACGCTGATGTTGATCCTCATGAATGCCACCTATTTTCTGACGAACGGCTTCGCTGGTCTGTTTCTCATTTCCAAGGTGAGTTCAACTCTGAGATACAAGTCCCGCTAATAAAAACGCTATCGAGAAAGCATTCGATATCACACTCTACTCATGTTAGTAGTACTTCTCAATATGTGAATGACTTCTGATTGCATCATGACTTTACGAGTACATTTGTGGCAGCTTTTCATAAGTCAGTACGACGTTGTCTCTCAGTGTATCGTTATCTATCAGTGTCCTACTTTATGTTAGCATGTTATTTTGTCAATACGTATGTCTCAGTACAACGCAGTCTATCACTGTCTCAGTTCATCGCAGTCTATCACTGTCTCAGTTCATCGCAGTTTATCACTGTCTCAGTTCATCGCAGTCTATCACTGTCTCAGTTCATCGCAGTCTATCACTGTCTCAGTTCATCGCAGTCTATCACTGTCTCAGTTCATCGCAGTTTATCACTGTCTCAGTTCATCGCAGTCTATCACTGTCTCAGTTCATCGCAGTCTATCACTGTCTCAGTTCATCGCAGTTTATCAGTGTGTCAGTACATCGCTCTCTCTCAGTGTGTCAGTACATCGCAGTCTATCCGTGTCTCAGTACATTGCAGTCTATCAGTGTCTCAGTACATTGCAGTCTATCAGTGTCTTAGTACCTTAATCCTAGTTATTAATTAAAGGCATGTATGCTTTTTTAACTATGGCATTTTCGCGAGGTATTTTCTGAGTGCGTCAAAACTAACTCTAGACGGGTCGCGAGGTGTAGCTACCTGTACCACTCTCCACTCAGGTGCACCTAACCAGCGGTGCGTCAGAGTTCGCCCGTCTGTGGGCGTTGCTACACAAATTTGCAGACGTTTGCGCCTGCCTCAACAACAGCACCAACTGGGTTTTCTACCTACTGTCTGGGCGCAAGTTTCGTCAGCAGTTTCTGAACCTGCTTGGCTGTCGGGCTGGCCACACCAACCAGGCGAAGTCTGTGAACAGCACAAACCACTGCCACCAGCGCCTGGTCAGCAGCCGTGGCCGAGTTCTAGTTGAGAACAAGCGGAGAATTAACGGAGTTGGCAAGCTGCCGACGGTCAGGGAAGGAGCTCTGCTGGTCAGAGAGCTGACGGACGAACAGCCGCCTCTGGAAGACAGAAAGCTGGTTCGAGTTGAAGTACAATCTACTCACAGGGAGATCACCATTGAGTGCGTGTCCTCTGTCTGACTTCTCACACTTCTCTCAGAGTTACACTGTACTTTTTCTAATGTTCAACAAGCAAACTAATTCCATGTAAAATCTCTTGGAGCTGTGAAACTAATTCAGAGTACTGAATGCCATGTGGTCGATTTTGTTTCTGTTTAAAACTTTGAGAGCTTAAAACTTTATACTTGTTTTTTTCAAAGAAAACAAACGACTTAACGACTTTACAACATACACACTCGTAGAATGGTGAATAAAGTTTTCTCATTTCTGATCCAAAACATGTAGGTTTGGGAATAAAGAACATCAAGCTCAGCAAATTTATCAAATGTATCTACATGCTGAACTTCGCCCAGTCCTCGCTCACACGAAGCTGAACTTCGCCCAGTCCTCTCTCACACGAAGCTGAACTTCGCCCAGTCCTCTCTCACACGAAGCTGAACTTCGCCCAGTCCTCGCTCACACGAAGCTGAACTTCGCCCAGTCCTCGCTGTTCTCAATCTCCGACTCGACCTGAGCGTCAGTGAACAGCAGCAGGCGGCACAGTCGCGACCTCCTGTTGTACAGCGCGCGTCTGCAGTTCGCGTCTCGACCAGCCGCAGCCACGCAGCGGAGAGCGCTCGGCATGCCGTGCAGGTCTTTGTAGCAGTACTCGGAGCTCGGGTTGTAGCTGGTCCTCTTGAACGCCACTCGCTTCCAAGCTTTTGACTTCAGGTTGCTGACAGACTGGCCCATAGGTTTAAACTCGCACAGGAAACCAAAGTGATTTGTGCAGTAATTATTAGCAAGACGTCCCGGATCACTAATGGTATAGATTCTTACACAGTCTTGCAGATCAGTGTTCGGATCGTTCGCATACCAGAGAGCGTTATCGGTGGGCATGATGCCCATGTCATTAATTCTCTGCCATCCCGACCTCGATTTGACTCGTTCATCGGCAAAGTCTGTCACACCGATCCACAGGCTTGCGCTGAAAGTCTGTCTCCTTATAGAGTCGTAGGCACTCGCCAGCTCGCCTCCGAGCGCTGAGCACTGCAGGTTGGCTTCGCACCATGAGCAGGTTTGAGCCGTACTCACGAATTCGCAGCGACTGGATGAGTTGCTGAATGGACTTGGACACGGCGACTGCGCCTGGGCTGACAGCAGTAGCAGCACAAGTTGCAGAAGCTTGTAAAAGTTTTTGTCCACCATTTTACCTTAAAAAATCTACATAAAACTCTTCTACGAGTATTTAAGCTCAACTTTTGCAATTTTATTGGCAATAAATAAAGAATTGTTAGGCAATTCTTTGTCGGAGCTGAATTAAATAGAAGCTGCGTAATCCTGACGCACCTGTTCCCATACCCTAGCAACCACCTAGGGTTCTAGTCTAGACATCCAAACGGTGAGACAGACTCATATTTCAGTTCAGCACCTACCATGCGCATCGACTTCGGGTCAGCAGAGATGTATAAGCGTCAAGAAAACTGTCTTGAGTGTACTTTGGGACACTTAGTTGAGCTTTAGCTTTTTCCAAAATACGAATGCATAATTCCATTTCTACTATGACGACTGACTGGCTCAGAACGAATGTCTCCGGCAATTGAAGTTTATACTAAGCGTGTTTATACTCTACTATGCCACTATGCCTTATTATTCATTCAGTTTGACGTCAGAGAAATTTTTATTAAATCGACTACTATGGAATTAACAATGCTTCGTACTAAATTTTACAAATGCAGCATATTCGCCAGATATTATTTAAAGTAGTTGAAAAAAAGCCTGAAAACGCAGATGTGCAGGGGTCAGTGCAACTGACTGTGAGTCCACTGTCGAGAATTTACTAACGATCGTTTATATTGTCGTTTAATCATGATAATAATTGCAGGATGGCTGCGGGCAATCGTACTACATCATTTGGCGACACATGACCTGCAGCTAGCGAGGAGAGCTAGGCAATTCTGCCCATTTCGCTGACTCCTGAGCACACATGCACACAGATACTGTACGAAGGCACACGCTCACACAGGTGTATACCTCTGCCCTGACTTTCTTATCGTCAGGCAGTGTATAATGTACAGTGCATCTGCAGGCAGTCTCATCGTTAGGCTCATTGCCTAAAATTTCACTTCGTGGCAACTGCCTTCATTCTTGACAATGGCCTTCAGGAAATGGCCAGCCATGCATGTGCAAATCAAGGACCACTAGAAGAAGAAGATGTCTTCTTCTAGTGGCCGGTCCTTGGTTCAAATGTGTAAAATTCAACTATTTGCACTTATTAACAATATGATTGTAAATTGTTTAATTATATGATTAAAGTACGAGCAGTCTACAGCCACGTTTGCTTCGATTGAGCTTACGCACATTTAACAGCGAAATACTTAATCTTAGCTTGATTAACGCTTTTCGTGATTTTTTAATGCTAAATTCAAGGACTTCTAGACTATAGGCTAATAAAGGCTAACGAATGGCCTACGGGAGTTTTAATTTGGCTAAATTTCAATTTGCCCTCCCTCACGTAAAGCTGAACTTCGCCCACTCCTCGCTGTTCTCGATCTCCGACTCGACCTGAGCATCAGTGAACAGTAGGCTCTGTTCGCTGTGCCGCCTGAACACCAGGCGCCTGAACACCAGGCGGCACAGCTAAGGATCTATAATGCATATGGTTTAAGAAGCTGGATAGGCAAAGGCAGGACAATTGACTACTGTAGCATAACCATGTAACTGTATATATATATATATTTATTTACACGACTATAACTCTGGCTAATATACGACGGTCCTTGGGTTAAGATGCTAAGGAGAAGAAACATAACTTTTTCTGGTCACAATCCTCCGTGAAGAGATATAACTCATTAAAACAAAACATGTGTAAGCGTTAAACTTTTTAGCAAAAGTAAGACAAAAAAGAGAAAAATTTATAAATTAAATTATTTAAGTAAAACGTTATTTATGTATATCAGAATTGCTATCTTTCTAATTATTTTATCGCTTCACTTGCAACTGAATTACTTCAATTTCGTAAAAATATAGGTTGTTCATTTAGATTAATATAGTTTTACTCGTTTCGTGACAGTTTTGCAGTGCAGCTACATCGGAAAAAACTAACCAAAGAGAAATAAAAATGTCTACAAATGGCAAGAATGAACAACAGCGAAAACAGGAACGTTTAAGAGCGGTGGGTTTATATATTACAATAAAGATTTCACTTCTTATACTCGTAAATCGACTGGGCGGGTTTAATCTCTGAGTGTTAAAAAACTACTGCTGCTGTTAGTTTTGTTGTGAAAGTAATTATAAAAATTTCCAGTAAGTTTCAATTTTACTTTATCTCTTATGTACGTTGGGCAGTCTCACCTTACAACATATTTTCAGTCAAGTGAATGAATTTTTTATTTTCACAAAATTTTTTTACACTAGTTCTAGTCAGTTGTCTCAAAAGAAACCATTTTTATGAATCTAATTTTAATGAATGAATAAATGTCTACTGAAATCTCCGGAATTCGCGAACAAAAACTTGTTTCATATTATTGTTATAGCATACATATATAATTAATTGTAAGTTTATGTAATGATAAATGTATGTTATTTAGATATTATGTCATTATGTGCATATTATGTTATTATAATTATGTATATTATAGATACATAATGCGTATATTTTTGGTTTCCAGATCCGTTTTCTTAATGAAAAGTTTAAATTTTTATATTTAACTGTAATTCAACTGGAATAAATTGTATAGTTTTTCTAATTTTTTTATCGTCTGTTTGTTTTGTTTGTTTGTTTATAAAACTAAAGTTACTCATGAATCGCACTGCATACAGTACAACGAGCCCAGCAAAGAAGTCATGGAGGCCATTGTTGAGAGTCAGAAGCGAGTCAATGCTCGCCAGAAGAAGCAGAGGGAGCAACATGAGCGGCGGAACACAGTCAACATTGACGAGCAGCAGTACGAAATTCTGGTCGGCCAGTTAAAGTGAGCTGGGATTTTTGTCCCTGTATGCCATTGAGCCAGACCAGTAGAATGAAGGAATGAATGTCAAAAGTTTTGAAGAAAAAGACGACGATGAACTAATCTATAGACTAGGTGATGACAAAGTGTCCATAGTGTTCTGTATGTGGCTTGCATGCCGCCTAGAGTGCAAGCGCACGTGGCGCGTTGTGATTGGCTGGGGGGGGGTTGGCTGCGCAGGCCTTTCAAGCCTAAGTTCCTTTTCACCTTCTCAATTATTACTGCTCCGTTTTCCATTTGGCCACGCTGCCTCAGCACAACACATAGACTAGGTTATTACGGAGTGTCCATAGACTAAGTGATGAATTGTCCATAGACTAGGTCATAAAGTTTCCGTAGACTAGGTGACGAAGTGTCTAAGTATTGATGAATGAGTGATTAAGTGTGTTGGTTTAAGAACATTAAAAAAACTAACACCTGAGATTTCAAAGCCTGCTTCCAATCCATTCGAAGCAATCCCCAAAACTTGCCATCCTCATCCGGCCAGGTCAGCGGAGGCTCGGAACCGCCTGCGGATTCTGCGCATTCGGCACTCGCAGGCGGCTGAGCGCGACGTTGACCACCTCATTGCCTGCCAACCCACCGCTTTGCGCGCTGTCAGACTGGAAGCCATGCTGCCACCGTCAGGGGTCGCGACAGCGACGTCGGCTGACGCTGATCAGGAGCCATCCGGGATGAGCAAAGCTGATGTGGGTTTTTCCTGTGCTACATCGATTATTGTCAATTTTTTGTTTCCTTTGCCTATAAATTTTCATCTGAGGACCAAGGGAGTGTAGGCTGTGGATGCATCTGAGGACCAAGGCAGTGTAGGCAGTGGATGCATCTGAGGACCAAGGCAGTGTAGGCAGTGGATGCATCTGAGGACCAAGGCAGTGTAGGCTGTGGATGCATCTGAGGACCAAGGCAGTGTAGGCTGTGGATGCATCTGAGGACCAAGGCAGTGTAGGCTGTGGATGCATCTGAGGACCAAGGCAGTGTAGGCTGTGGATGCATTTGAGGACCAAGGCAGTGTAGGCTGTGGATGCATTTGAGGACCAAGGCAGTGTAGGCTGTGGATGCATCTGAGGACCAAGGCAGGGTAGGCTGTGGATGCATTTGAGGACCAAGGCAGTGTAGGCTGTGGATGCATTTGAGGACCAAGGCAGTGTAGGCTGTGGATGCATCTGAGGACCAAGGCAGTGTAGGCAGTGGATGCATCTGAGGACGAAGGGGTGTAGGCAGTGGATGCATCTGAGGACCAAGGCAGTGTAGGCTGTGGATGCATCTGAGGACTAAGGGGTGTAGGCAGTGGATGCATCTGAGGACCAAGGCAGTGTAGGCAGTGGATGCATCTGAGGACCAAGGGAGTGTCGGCTGTGGATGCATCTGAGGACCAAGGGAGTGTCGGCTGTGGATGCATCTGAGGACCAAGGCAGTGTAGGCAGTGGATGCATCTGAGGACCAAGGCAGTGTCGGCTGTGGATGCATCTGAGGACGAAGGTAGTGCCGACTGTGGATGCAACCTTTGTTTAATTAATTCAGGATTCCACTACCACTACTACTACTTGTAGTACAAAAATGTGCAAATGCGTATAGAAATTTCGGGGATTTCCCTTCAGTGTAATAGACTCCTTCACCACATAACGATTTCAACAACATTGTTTATTTTTTAGCGGCATCGACTGAACAAGCTGATGTCGGGATGAAGCCTACAGATTCTCTCTCTGAGACAACAGCAACACTTTGTTTTGTGTTGTCATGTGCACATTGTTGGGCACATTGTTGCGCCCTCTTGCACTCTTTCTCTCAGTTGCAAGCCTTTACCTCGTACTTCAGTTTTTTATAGACTTTCATCTAGTCGGCAATTTGTTATAGAAACCTTTGCATTAAAAATTCTATTTCTTGTTTTTACGTCTTAAATGTGCAATAAATAAATTTGGAAAACAGTACCAGAAGCCTGCTGAAAATCGGAAGAAAACGTGATCCTTCATTTATGCAATTTTCTTATAAAAAAGATTTATGCATTTCAATAACTCGGAGCTGTTCGGAACCATAAATAACTGCAGTTAATATATTCCGTATTCATCCCACGCCATGTTTGATCAGCGAGGGGAATCTAATAAAGTGGCATTTGTTGCTGTTAGCATAAAGACTATGAATTCCCCCAGGGCTGTGTGGAGCTGGGCTGCTCAAATGCACTTTTGCCTAGGAATGTTTTCTGAACATTCTCTCAGCTTTCCCAACACTTTTGTTAGTTTATTTTCTCACGCTGCGAAAGATTCCCTCTGTCTAAATATCGCCGAAATGGGAAAAAAGACGTCGATAATTGAGCTCGAAGCAGGGTCTAGTTCCGGGGAAAGATTCTAGCGGCTGCATGTCGCTTGTAGCTGCATGTACAGGGAATGAGAAGATGGGAAGGCAATAACCCCTCCTGTCTCATGCTGGGAAGGCCGGTCGACCAGGGCAGGGGGCGTCACGCTCCCGTCCGCTCTTGACGAAGGTCAAACTGGGTCACGCGCCAGGGACTGTCGCTACGGAGAATGTACAGTACAGTACTGTTTCACCCTGCCTGTCCCCCCACCCAGAGTCAGAGAGGCTGCATGGGTGAGTAATTGGATTTATCCCGGGAGCCCTATCTTATTTACGACTTCTCAACCATAAACATCCGCTTCTGCCTCATGTCAAGATCAGCGGCAATGTGCGGGACCCTACTCACACAGTATTCCTTTGTGAAGGCAAAGCAAAAGGCCTCTCATCCCGGGACTTAAAATCTTCTTAACGTCAGTTTTAATCCATTCAGGCTTGAGTCGATTAGCTGAGCTTCGCTTCTGTGAGCTGAATTCGACCCCCGGAAAGCACGGGAAGCACCGACACGAGATTTCTCTCGGCCTCTTTTTACATGTACTTTTATACGGCTATGGTCTTCATGTTAATAATCCACACTGGGGGATCACTGCCGTTCAGAACTGACAATTTCATAGCGAAATGATACAAAGAATATCGCTATATTATCTCGTAACTCCCCGGAGTTGCTAATGAAAGCCTTGGAGCACCTTTGATGGCGTCCTGTCTCCACTCTCTGATCTGTGCCATTTTCTCTTTTTTCTGTTCATACAGAACGCGATATTGTTTCATTATCGCTTCTCATTTCGTGCAGTCACGCGCTCCGACCCTCAACATTTGTTCCTGTGGCTTCAGTCCGACTTTAATCTTGCCCGCCTGTGCACACAACTGGTCGCGGGGACAACATCTTGGAGAGATTTCTAAAAGGGCGAGAAAGAGAGATGCGGAGCTCTCGCCCTGAGGTCCCTACCGCCCCAGCCCTCCCCTCCTCCGCCCCAGTCGGATCCCACCAGCTGTTCCCCTGCTGCCCAACTCCGAGAGCGGTCCTATCCGATTCGAGGTCTCGCAGTCCAGCCCCGCGCCGGGCAACTCATCCGGCGAGCCAGTCCGTAAAAAAGCGGCAGTCGCAGAGAGGAGCCCAGAACTGCTGCCGAAATTCATCCCCGACAGGAAAGAAGACAACTGGAAGAGAGAAGAAGCCGCTTCCTTCCCTGAAAGCCAAGAGAATCGAACCCAGGATTTGTTTACATTCTCATTTGGCACAGCAGCAACACAGCGGAGCAGCATGACCCAGGAGCAGCAGCCGAAGCAGCACGACGTCGCACTGGAAGACGCAGTCGACGATGTTCTGGAGGAGACAGCCGCCTGCCTCGGTGCCGGGCAGGAGGGCGGCAGCGGTGCAGGCGGCAGCGCGGAGCCCGGAGGTGACGAGGCCGCCAAGAAGAAGTGCGGCGGAAGCGCATTCTTCAAGATGCCGAAGACGCCAACCCTGAAGGCGCCGAAGGTGGCCGGGAAGCGGGTGACGCTGGAGCGCGGCCAAGATGGGGAACAGAGGCTGGACGTGATCTGCCGCGACCCGAACGGGCTGAACACGCACTGCAAGGTGAGCTGTGAGAATCGTGAGCGGGCCTGGTCTTGCACAAGCAGCATTAGATAGGCAAGTTCACCTGCAGAACTGGCATTGCACACAGAGAGCCAGCTAATTAATTATTAATTAGTCCGAGTCACTCCTCTCGATTCGTGCGGGAATTCATTTAGATTCTTTGCATGCAGAATCGTTTTGCTTTCCCTTGAAATTCTGCATCGGGCGGGAGGGACCAGAAAGAGGCATTTTTTGCCGCTGGCTCTGCGAGTCGTGTGGAGAGTTGAAAAATCGATAATTTCTGCTCCTCGCCTAGTTGGGACGCGAGTTTGGCGCCGCGCGGCCTGCCGGCACAATCGCAGCTTTCCGGATGAGGAGGGGAAGCTGGGAAGAGGTGGGGCTGAGAGTCAGCCAGGGTAATTAACGACACCGCCATCAATCATGAGAGTGACTCTATTTTCAGCCACCCCTCTAGCTCTCCCCTCTCCTCTTGGAGGGACAGGGGGACAGGATGACTGCCAGATGGAGATGCGGAGTCGGAATCAGAGTGCTCAGGGACTTCCGGTTTGAGCTGCAGGCAGGCGCGGCTGTCTGGTCGGGGTGCTCTGGAGTGCCAGTCTTTCATTCATTCGGGCATTCTTATCAATCGAGCATTTTTATCTGCACAGCCGCATGTCGCATGCCGCATGCAGCACAATTCGATGCTCCAAAAATTGCGATTTTATAAACTTTTCGATTCACATTTTAACAGTGCTACTTTTGATGTAGGCATAAGTAGTGAATATGAAAGGTTCCTGAATTAATTTTTTTTTAATTATTTGATTCGACTCGAAGCCAGAGAAAAGGCGATTCTGCCCATAATTTTTTGTCTACTGAGCTCGCACACTCTCACAGGTGTGTACACCAGCTCTGAATTTTTCTTGACTTCAGGCACTGTACACTCTCACTGAACCTCGTTGTATGGGAGTAAATTGTACGACAAGCCCCTAGCCGTTTTTCAGTGTGGCGATGCCTCAAATGAATGTGGCTACGGTGTGGATTCGAGCTCGGGGACTTTGGATTTTTGTAATAGCGGTCTCGGGTAGTTGAAAACGAAGGCAGGTTGCAACCTTCCTGCCACGCGCCTGAGAACTTCGAGTTAGCAAGAGTGATTTTAACTCCAAGGCCAACCCGGGTCAGTGAACTCGACTCGAAAGACAAACAATTGCAGCAGCTGTCCCGGCGAGGCGAGGCCAAATGTTCTGCATTTGTGGAATGGAAATGGCTTAGAATGAACACACACACACACACACACACACACACTGAAACCGAGTGCTTAATTGCTTGAGCAGTGTTTGCACAGGCTGGAGATGATGTGTGCTCAAGACTGCCTACGGATCGCACGTGGACACAAAACGCTCCACATGAGGCTGAATCGCTGACAGTGCTTGCTCTCCAGTGTGACAAATTATCTCAAAAGAAGAACATGACTTCGGAGGGCCGCAGCCCGGCGGTGATGCAGGTGGCCGGCGACCAGGTGCGCGTGGAGCTGGAGAAGAGCGGCATCGACCTGCAGGACAGGGACCCGCACTGCATCAACCAGCACCTCAAGGCAGTAGGGTGACTTTTGTGTGCTTTTCCTTCGGGTCAGAGGAGATCAGGACTTATAGAGGTGCCTCGCGGATTAACGTGGGAGCTTTGAGAGGCTTTTGACCTAGAGGTACTAAGTTCGAATCTTAAGGGATGAGTGGCAGAGCTTTTAATTCGTTTGCCTCTTGTACCAAGGTCCCTGAACTCGATTCGGCTGGGCCACAGGATGTACACCTGGAACTTCTGGTCTATGGTGTCACCTTAATCCGTCTCTTGAGTTGTAGATTTTGGCTCACATTTTGAACGAATCTCCCAATGCAGGTGCAATTCGAGGACATTATTGCTGAGCCGGACCCGACCGTGTTCAGCTTTGACGGCGTCTGGACGGTCAGCTACAAGGTGAGCGATGCGAATGCGGGGAGCACTTTTACCTTTAGGATTTATCAATAAATAAGAAAAAGATACCAGCTCTTGGATACACTGTGCACTGTGCTCTCTAGCTATGCACTGTCTATCTCAAAAACCGAAGATCTCAGCCTCAAACCCAAGTACCCAAGCACAGATCCTTGGGCATATGCTCTCTAGCACCAATAGGGCCACCCCGTAACATATCTTATCGGTGATCAGTTAATATAAATAAAGAAGCTACGGCATTCACGCCAGAACTCTATGCAAACCGCAAATCCTTGGTACCAAACCGCACATCCTTGGTACCAAACCACAAATCCTTGTACCAAACCACACATCCTTTGTACCAAACCACAAATCCTTGGTACCAAACCACAAATCCTTGGTACCAAACCACACATCCTTTGTACCAAACCACAAATCCTTGGTGGTACCAAACCACAAATCCTTATACCAAACCACAAGTCCTTGGTACCAAACCACAAATCCTTGGTGGTACCAAACCACAAATCCTTATACCAAACCACAAATCCTTGGTACCAAACCACAAATCCTTGGTACCAAACCACAAATCCTTGGTACCAAACCGCACATCCTTGGTACCAAACCACAAATCCTTGGTACCAAACCACACATCCTTTGTACCAAACCACAAATCCTTGGTACCAAACCACACATCCTTTGTACCAAACCACAAATCCTTGGTACCAAACCACAAATCCTTGGTACCAAACCACACATCCTTTGTACCAAACCACAAATCCTTGGTACCAAACCACAAATCCTTGGTGGTACCAAACCACAAATCCTTATACCAAACCACAAGTCCTTGGTACCAAACCACAAATCCTTGGTGGTACCAAACCACAAATCCTTATACCAAACCACAAATCCTTGGTACCAAACCACAAATCCTTGGTACCAAACCACAAATCCTTATACCAAACCACAAATCCTTGGTACCAAACCGCACATCCTATGCACAAAACCACAAATCCTTAGTACCAAACCACAAATCCTTATACCAAACCACAAGTCCTTGGTACCAAACCACAAATCCTTATACCAAACCACAAATCCTTGGTACCAAACCGCACATCCTATGTACCAAGCCACAAATCCTTGGTACCAAACCACAAATCCTTAGTACCAAACCGCACATCCTTGGTACCAAACCACAAATCCTTAGTACCAAACCACAAATCCTTGGCACCAACCACAATTCCTTAGTACCAAACCACAAATCCTTAGTACCAAACCACAAATCCTTAGTACCAAACCACAAATCCTTATACCAAACCACAAGTCCTTGGTACCAAACCACAAATCCTTAGTACCATACCACAAATCCTTAGTAACAAACCACAAATCATTAGTAACATTAGAACCAAACAAGAAATCATTAAAGACAAACCACAAATCATAAGACACAAATCTCAAATCTTTAGTACTAAACCAAAAATCCTTAGTACGAAGCCAAAAATCCCTTGTACTAAACCAAAAATCCTGAGAACAAAATCACAAATACTTAATATCTCAAGTCCCTCAAAACCCAAGTCTCAACTTTGTCCAACGACAAAATCCAAATCTGCAAAACGGAGTTGTCGAACCGTTCACGGAATACCGACTCCGAATCCTGACGCTAGGTGTTCACCTCCACGAAGCTGTGGTGCTACCGAATCACCTCGCTGATCTGCGCCGTGCCGGCAGCCATCTGCTGGGGCATCGAGTTCGCCCTGCTGTCCTTCTGCACCATCTGGTGCTGGCAGCCCAGCCTGAGGGCCTTCGACATCTCGCTGTGGTACACCAGGCGCATCTACGAGATCCTGCTGAAGGCCTTCATGGAGCCGTGCTTCCACGCCATCGGCAAGGTGTTCAGCCACATTGTTGTCAGCGTGAAGAACGGGTGAGGAAGCCAATTCCGACAATGGGATCAAGGACTACTCACTTAGATATTAGAAGGCCGATTTAAACCGAAGAAGGACTGATGTGACAATGTCAGTAGTTTTGATCTATTTATTGTTTAAAAATACTGACATTAGCCTCATACCTTAGCAGGCAACTGTTCAGTAGTCCTTGAAAATATGCCATTACGGAACTTCTTAAAAAGCGAAACATAATTTTCTAGCTCGTAATTAAGTAAGTCGTCGTGTTTGTCCATTTGCATGTGTTAATTGGAAAACTGTTGAACATTTATTAAATTTCGAATTAAAACTGAATAATTTATTAATCGTAAAAACTTCAGTCTGTTGTCTTAATATGTCACAATTTCGCCATTGTCCCACATTTGTCCAACCCTCTCTTGTCATTTTTTTCCCAAATTCGTCAATCATCCTACAGATTTACATAGCCAAGTCCCAGACCCAGGTATTTTGTATCATTCAGAAACCGAATCACAGGCATTGAGCAGTGTACTGTCGACAATAAGCAATAATTTAAGCCTTCTATTAAAGTACATTCCACATCAACAACTCAGCAATACTTAAGCTAATTGTAATGCTCGCATATTTCTGATTCTAAATTGTACTTCTTTCTCAACATGCACCGCGTGTACACGAAATTTATGCAATCAAATTCAGCGCAATGTTCTCAAGAATTTCTTCTGTAATTCTATGCTATAAACAAATAGATTTCTTTTTAACAAATGAACTTACACAATCACTGCAATGTTGTCTACGCAATGTTGTCTGCTGCGAAATATACTACTATTCTGGTGAAAGGCTGAAAGCAAATTAAACATTTTTCAACTTTTCTTGACAAACTTAGTGTCTCGAATTTTAATATTATTCGATGCAGTAAATTGATAAAGAAAAGCAGCAAAGACTGTTCAAAGATTGATAACAAACCAGCATCAAAGTAAGCAACAGCTTAAACCACAGTCTATTAACAGGTTTTACTTGTTTAAATAACGAATACAAGCGTATAAGAAAACTAGATTAAGCAGCGAAAAAAGTTAAATGCAACTTATTTTTAGAATGGTGAAATGAAAAAATTGGCAATCGAAACGACAAATATTTATTCAAAGCGATTGCTTCGAAAGAAAGTATTATCAACAAGACACTACTTGCCTATTATCGGGAAGTACAAAAAAAATTCTTTCCTAAAAAGGGAAATTCCAAAAAAACACTTCCCTGAACAGTGGCAATCCCTAGCAACCACTTCTAAAGAATAGGCAAATCCCAAAAAATCTACTTCTAAATGTTGGGAAATCCAGATCACTTTGGAAACATTAGAAACGTTAAGAGGGAAATCCCGAACAACCACTTTTTATAAACATTAGGAACTCACTAGAGAAATCCCAAACAACCACTTTTGAAAAAAAGGGAACTCACTAGGGAAATCCCAAACAATCACGTTTCAAAAACATTGGGAACTCACTAGGGAAATCCCAAAAAAAGACTCTTCAAAAACATTAGGAACTCACTAGGGAAATCCCAAACAACCACTTTTGAAAAAAAGGGAACTCACTAGAGAAATCCCAAACAATCACGTTTCAAAAACATTAGGAACTCACTAGGGAAATCCCAAACAATGACTCTTCAAAAACATTGGGAACTCTCTAGGGAAATCCCAAACAATGACTCTTCAAAAACATTGGGAACTCTCTAGGGAAATCTCAAACAATCACGTTTAAAAAACATTGGGAACTCACTATGGAAATCCCAAACAATGACTCTTCAAAAACATTGGGAACTCACTAGGGAAATCCCAAACAATCACGTTTCAAAAACATTGGGAACTCACAATGGAAATCCCAAACAATGACTCTTCAAAACATTGGGAACTCTCTAGGGAAATCCCAAACAATCACGTTTCAAAAACATTGGGAACTCACTAGGGAAATCTCAAACAACCACTTTTGAAAAAAAGGGAACTCACTAGAGAAATCCCAAACAATCACGTTTCAAAAACATTAGGAACTCACTAGGGAAATCCCAAACAATCACGTTTCAAATACATTGGGAACTCACTAGGGAAATCCCAAACAATGACTCTTCAAAAACATTGGGAACTCTCTAGGGAAATCTCAAACAATCACGTTTAAAAAACATTGGGAACTCACTAGGGAAATCCCAAAAAATCTACTTCTAAATGTTGGGAAATCCAGATCACTTTGGAAACATTAGAAACGTTAAGAGGGAAATCCCGAACAACCACTTTTTATAAACATTAGGAACTCACTAGAGAAATCCCAAACAACCACTTTTGAAAAAAAAGGGAACTCACTAGGGAAATCCCAAACAATCACGTTTCAAAAACATTGGGAACTCACTAGGGAAATCCCAAAAAAAGACTCTTCAAAAACATTAGGAACTCACTAGGGAAATCCCAAACAACCACTTTTGAAAAAAAGGGAACTCACTAGAGAAATCCCAAACAATCACGTTTCAAAAACATTAGGAACTCACTAGGGAAATCCCAAACAATCACGTTTCAAAAACATTGGGAACTCACTATGGAAATCCCAAACAATGACTCTTCAAAACATTGGGAACTCTCTAGGGAAATCCCAAACAATCACGTTTCAAATACATTGGGAACTCACTAGGGAAATCTCAAACAATGACTCTTCAAAAACATTGGGAACTCTCTAGGGAAATCCCAAACAATCACGTTTCAATTACATTGGGAACTCACTAGGGAAATCCCGAAAAATCACGTTTCAAAAACATTGGGAACTCACTAGGGAAATCTCAAACAATGACTCTTCAAAACATTGGGAACTCTCTAGGGAAATCCCAAACAATCACGTTTCAAATACATTGGGAACTCACTAGGGAAATCCCGAACAATGACTCTTCAAAAACATTGGGAACTCTCTAGGGAAATCCCAAACAATCACGTTTCAATTACATTGGGAACTCACTAGGGAAATCCCGAAAAATCACGTTTCAAAAACATTGGGAACTCACTAGGGAAATCTCAAACAATGACTCTTCAAAAACATTGGGAAATCTCTAGGGAAATCCCAAAAAATCACGTTTCAAAAACATTGGGAACTCACTAGGGAAATCCCAAACAATCACGTTTCAAAAACATTGGGAACTCACTAGGGAAATCTCAAACAATGACTCTTCAAAAACATTGGGAACTCTCTAGGGAAATCCCAAACAATGACTCTTCAAAAACATTGGGAACTCACTAGGGAAATCTCAAACAATGACTCTTCAAAAACATTGGGAACTCTCTAGGGAAATCCCAAACAATGACTCTTCAAAAACATTGGGAACTCTCTAGGGAAATCCCAAACAATGACTCTTCAAAAGCATTGGGAACTCACTAGGGAAATCTCAAACAATGACTCTTCAAAAACATTGGGAACTCACTAGGGAAATCCCAAACAATGACTCTTCAAAAACATTGGGAACTCACTAGGGAAATCCCAAACAATGACTCTTCAAAAACATTGGGAACTCACTAGGGAAATCCCAAACAATCACGTTTCAAAAACATTGGGAACTCACTAGGGAAATCTCAAACAATGACTCTTCAAAACATTGGGAACTCTCTAGGGAAATCCCAAACAATGACTCTTCAAAAACATTGGGAACTCACTAGGGAAATCCCAAACAATGACTCTTCAAAACATTGGGAACTCTCTAGGGAAATCCCAAACAATCACGTTTCAAATACATTGGGAACTCACTAGGGAAATCCCAAACAATGACTCTTCAAAAACATTGGGAACTCACTAGGGAAATCCCAAACAATGACTCTTCAAAACATTGGGAACTCTCTAGGGAAATCCCAAACAATCACGTTTCAAATACATTGGGAACTCACTAGGGAAATCCTTAAAAATCACGTTTCAAAAACATTGGGAACTCACTAGGGAAATCTCAAACAATGACTCTTCAAAAACATTGGGAAATCTCTAGGGAAATCCCAAACAATCACGTTTCAAAAACATTGGGAACTCACTAGGGAAATCCCAAACAATTACGTTTCAAAAACATTGGGAACTCACTAGGGAAATCCCAAACAATGACTCTTCAAAAACATTGGGAACTCTCTAGGGAAATCTCAAACAATCACGTTTCAAAAACATTGGGAACTCACTAGGGAAATCTCAAACAATGACTCTTCAAAAACATTGGGAACTCTCTAGGGAAATCCCAAACAATCACGTTTCAAAAACATTGGGAACTCACTAGGGAAATCTCAAACAATGACTCTTCAAAAACATTGGGAACTCTCTAGGGAAATCCCAAACAATGACTCTTCAAAAACATTGGGAACTCTCTAGGGAAATCCCAAACAATGACTCTTCAAAAGCATTGGGAACTCACTAGGGAAATCTCAAACAATGACTCTTCAAAAACATTGGGAACTCACTAGGGAAATCCCAAACAATGACTCTTCAAAAACATTGGGAACTCACTAGGGAAATCCCAAACAATCACGTTTCAAAAACATTGGGAACTCACTAGGGAAATCTCAAACAATGACTCTTCAAAAACATTGGGAACTCTCTAGGGAAATCCCAAACAATCACGTTTCAAAAACATTGGGAACTCACTAGGGAAATCCCAAACAATGACTCTTCAAAACATTGGGAACTCTCTAGGGAAATCCCAAACAATCACGTTTCAAATACATTGGGAACTCACTAGGGAAATCCCAAACAATGACTCTTCAAAACATTGGGAACTCTCTAGGGAAATCCCAAACAATCACGTTTCAAATACATTGGGAACTCACTAGGGAAATCCCGAACAATCACTCGTCAAAAAAGACGGGGAAATCCCTAACAATTGCCTCGCAAAACATGGGGAAATCGATAAGAATCACGAGCTACATCGCTATATTAGGAACTACCTCAAAAGCACATCTGGGCATTTTGAAGTCCAGGACATATCCCAGAACAGAGGGAAATTCCTTAGAATCTAAATAACAGGCAGTCCATAAACAATATATCCGTGAATATCAAACAGATACCCTTCCGTGAGAATGTCAGGTCCAGGGCAGGAAGTTGGCGTGCATGGCGGTGCCGATGAGGCAGAAGCAGATACACCAGGCCAGAAGCAGGCGGCATTTGACAGTCAACTGTGCCGAATTCCTCAGGCACAGCGCCAGGAATGCCAACGGCGAGTCGCAGCTAAGCCTTCGCCATTGCTCAATCAGACTGCGATTGGCTGGCGCAAGCATCACGTGACTAGCGGCGAGCCAATAGGGTAGGGGCGAGGCTGACAGCAGGACGCGGGTGGCGATCTGCACGTGGGCGGCGGCCAGGCAGAGCAGGCCCAGGAAGGCCAGCTGGGCGTGCTGGCCAATCAGCTCCGGCGGCTTCAGAGTTGCCCGCCTGGCAACCAGCTGGTAGGCGGCGCCGGCAGCGATGGTGAGGGCTGGGGCGGCTAGCAGAAAGTTGGGAACCTGGCGCCATTGAAAGTAGCTGTGGGATAAGGATTTTGTAGGGTGGGAAGAATAGTGTTAAGAGTTCATGGATAAGATGCTAATTATAGAGAGGAATAATTCATACCAATGAAATACCATTTTTACGATCAACAATAGAAATCCCAAACAATCACTTCCCAGAAAGATGGGATATCCCGGAAGGAAACAAAGTCGGTCACAAGAGGCCAATGACCAACTAGATTTAACGATAGATAACCAAGATCAACTAACTGCTAAGGAACGATGAAAGTATCGAGCGGAAGTTTAGTTAGGGTGAAATAATACACTGCCTGACAACGGGAAATTCAGGACAGATGTACAAAACTGTGTGTGTGCTCAGGAGTCAACGGAACAGGCAGAAAAGGCACTGGCAGCGGGTCTAGTGTCACCAAATGATGTGCCATTGCCCACAGCCCTCCTGCATAATCGTCTTATTATTAGCGATCAATGACCAACTCAAGAAGGACCAGGAGAGGTCAATGACCATCTGACACTGAACATCAGAGGGGTCAGTGACCAGTCAGACGCCAGCCAACCTGAACAGTCCAACGTGCCAGTCGCGAGCCTGCACCGCTCCGTAGGACATTGGCGCTAGCAAGCCCTCCGAGCACCAGGCTGGCGGGCTGTCGTGGCCGCGAAGGCTGTAGTTATTCAGCCTGGCCAGGGCTAGCAGGCCGGGCTGCGGCTGCCAGGAGGGGTCCCGCCACCAATCGGTGCAGAACGTCAGGGCGGTGACGAGCTGGTGGGCTAGGAAGCCGGAGCAGGCTGCCGCTGACAATGCGGCGGAGCGGACAGCCACCTGTGGATTGATGAGACGGCTGGTGCTTAAGTTGTCCTTCCTCACGGGGGTAAATTGCGTGGTTTCAACAGTTAAGGGGCAATGACGATTTCCCAGAACAGTATTTATTTTCAACAAATAAGTAAAGTGAAACATACAAACAACAAATGATATGCCACACTAACCAAAGCCGTCTCCTGCCATTTGTGCCGGCGCCAGCCTGTTGCTATGGCAATAAAAGCGGGCGTAGCGACCAGCAGCGCATTGGCCAGGCCGTTGGAGCGGGCGAGCCCAGCTGCCGCCAGGGCTGCTCCTGCCTCCAGGTGGCGGCCCCGGCTGAGACTGGCGAGGGCCCACAGTGAGCAGGCCAGGTGGGCTGGCTCAGAATAGAATGCCACAAAGAATGGCGTGGCTGGCGACACGGACAGCAAGGTGAGGGCGGCCAGGCGGAGAGCCGGCTGCTTGGGATACTGGAATTCTGTCAGGTGCCAGAACAGGTGTATGCAGGCCAGCTGTAGACAGAGATTAACGCAATAGCAGGCCAGCAGGGTGATGGTAGCCTCCGTTGCTAGGCAACCGTAGCTCTGGTTGCTAAGCAACAGAATCAGAGGATAGCGCGCGGCCCGGCAGAGCATGGGATACAGCGGGAAGAACACTGTGGAATGATCCAGAACGTAGCCATGCCGCGCTATTAAAACAAAGTGCACCGAGTCCCAGCGATGATAGCCGGAGAGCAGTAGGCGCAGTGACCAGCCAATAGGACTGGGCTCCGGAGCTGACTCCGGCTCATAGTCGGTGGGCTTGAATGCGTCCGCGTTGTGGTCTGGGATGAAGTAGGAAACCGCCTGGCGGTGTTGAAGATAGATTTTGTTTAATTAGGTGATAGGCTATAACTGACTATAAGGTGAAATTTATTTTTCGTAAGTCTCACGTGTGGAGCATTGGGATGGCAATTACGCAAAATACAAAGAGGGATTCAATAATTGAGGTTATAAAAAACAAGCGCCTGTTGCTAAGGAAGCAAAATTTGGCTAGATTGCAACTATTTCTCGAGCCTCAGTCATCTGTGCTATGTAATTTGGCAGTATCTCAGTTAATTCTCCATCTTCTTGAACCATCAAGTATACAGCTTTGTCAGATGCACTAAAAAATTTAAGGTTTTAGTTTTTTTTTGAATTTTTAGCTGTTATTTTTTCAGAATATTTTTTCCGTTCGAGCTGCGTCTTAAAGGAAAGTGGATTTCGTTCTCAACCTCTGTCTGGCACTTTGGGCAGAACCTGCGTTCGTATTCTACTCTTGGTCTGGCTGTTCTCTGTGTCCCGCAGACCAGATTATGGTTACTGAGTCGAAATGCAGCGAGTGCCTGTCTATGCTTTGGCAGTTATAGCTTCGGACTTCTAATTGAGAGATCAAAGAGGTTCGAATCTCAGCTAAAGGGAGACAACTTGCGTACTTGAGCAAGTCCACAGACTGAGCAGCTGTACACTTCTAAAAGTTCATAGATTTTAATCAAGAACTTTAGTAAAAGTTTATGTTTTTTACCAGCATTGAAAAAAATGCAGCAAAAATAGATGAATTGAGGTTTGCAAGAACCTGCATTTCTGTTAACTAGGTTAAGATTTGACAATTAAGGCTGACACATTACATCTAGAACTAACCTGAATCAGCAGAGAAATTAGTCGAACAACAATCACCAGATGAAATGTTCTTGGCACTTTGGATAGCAAGGACATTGCTATGACACCTCATGCATGGAACTCTGGAAGGTATCAGTCAAAATTATATCTATTATATTACCTATAAGTAGAGAGGACTCAGTGGTGTTTGTTGCTTAGCTTTTTCTCCTGACTGTAAAAATACCAAATATCAACTGTCAACCAAATCGTCAATAAAATTAATACATAATTCAAATTTATTGCACCAAATTGATTTAGCTTTTTAGTACTGATAAAGAAAAACAAAAACTGAAATTGAATAAAACTAAAAACAAAAAACTACAAATTTGTTTAGTTAGCTATATTACTAATTGCTAATATTGAACTAGTGCTAATATTGTTAATATTGCAATTCTTGCAGTGAAAACAAGTTTGCAACAAGGGATAAAGTGGCAGAACAGTTTGCCTCTTACACCCAGGTACCTAAGCTTGATTCCATGGTAAGGCCATATTCATTTGGGGTGCAGCCACAGAGAGAAGGCTTGGGGACTTATGCAATTTATGCCCTTGAGAGCCATAGTGAGAGTTTACACTGCCTGACAATGAGAAAGTCAGGGACAGATGTACATACCTCTGCAAGCATATATAATATGTGTATGTGCATAGGACTCAGCAAAATGGGCAGAATCTTGCTGGCTATGGGTCTAGTGTCACCTAATGATTTGCCATTACCCATAGGCCTTTTACAATTAAAATTATTTTATTAATATATATAATGAGTTTGCAACAAGTGATAGCTTAGATATGCCTATACTATGCCAAATTTTAATAGAATTTTTTAACAAAATAGGCTTTTGCACCTAGTGAGATTTTTTGCAAAACCAAAGCAGTTTAGGCCCTATAGTTTTTTCAAGAAGAGGATAACAAATAATATGTTTTTTACAAGTCTAATCCAGTAAGCTAAAAAATGTCACAACAATTAAATTACATTTTCTAAATTTTGAATGACTTCTAATTTCTAAAGACAACAATTATATAGAACACAACTCTTTGGTCATACTGAGCATCAGATTACCTCAATACCAGTTGTATATTTCTTTTTATTTTTACTCACAAACCAGTCTTATTTGTTTAAATTTACCATTTGACTATGTTAGCATTTATATGTATAACATTGGCTACACTGTAAAGTAGGCTACCTATATAAAGTTAATTATTATCTATATAACTAATATGTTTTATTAGCTTTCGAGCTAAAATCATATATATATATATAAAGAATAAAGAATATATAAGTATAGACCTTGCTAGACCAAATGATCTTGCGATAAATTTTACTTGACTTGAATAATTGGTCATTCAACATCAACAATTGATTGTATTAGTAAAAAATGTGGCTTGATTATATTTTCATTTGATGCTAGTAGCTTATGCTATTGCTGAGTACTGGGCGCGCTACAATATATTTAAATATTCCCCACACAGCGGTAAAAGCGATCTGTTTGTAACAAGTCAAAAATGCGCAAGTAGAACTCTATACTCATGTTCGTTTAGCTGTCTATATTAATAGCTCAAGCAGCCATGTTGGCCGGCCGCAGAGTGTAATTAAAAAACGCTGTACAATTTCCGATGAATTAAATTTGCGCGAACGAGGGAACGTGCAGAAAGCTGAAAAACAAATTCGCGTTGAATCAAACAAATAAGCTATGATTTGACTCGCTATACTGGGATAAAACCAGCAAAATAAAAATTGCATTGATGAAAAGTGAATTAATTAATCAATTAATTATTGAATATAATGAGCAATGTTTTCTTGCAGTGGTTAAGCATATTATTAAGCTAGTGGTCCTTGAGTAGTATTCTTCTAGTGGTCCTTGATTATTACATTTGCAATTGAGATCAGATGAGATTAGTAATATTGAAAAGGCTTTTTACTAACGGTAATAATTAATAATAACAACGGTAAATAACGAAACGATAACGATAACGAAAGTATTTACGCAGTATTTAAGTAGATGTTACTACTTACTTAATAAAAAATTGCGAAATCAAAACAAGTATTTGAGAGTTTATTTCACAGATCATGAAAAAATATGCAATCAAACAAATCGTCCCCGGTCCCCAACAGCATGCAGTTCGCGTCATCCAAAATTAATTGATAAGTTAAGTCATTAATGCATTAAAATTCATAAAAATGCCTCAAATTAAAGCTGAAATTTAAATAAACTTTAACTGACATCTGATCTGTACGCCAACTAAAGGCTTTAGCAACGCCTTTCAGAATAACAGCGCGCTTACAGAGAACGCTATAAAGGGTCTGAACGGCTGCAACTGCAGAATTGACTATTTTTGTGAAATTTTAGTTAGCAGCTTTGCAGCCGGCATGGCATTTGGCAAGCATACTTGTTTGCTAGTATCAGCAGAGGTGTGTTTGTTGACAGCTCCGATATTGATTTGGTCTCCTCAATAAAGCTGGCGAAAGCGTCAGCGGCTCTTGGCACTGTCTGTGCCCCGCCCGTGCGTCGACTACGAAAATGAGGTCAGTGGCTGCTCTCAGATGACGTCGTCGAGCTTCAGCAGTCAAACAATGATCGAGATGTCGATCGGCTCGACCGGCTAGGTTCAATGTTCGAGAAAAAGAGTGTGGTATTCTTGCCCAATATGCTACTGTGCGATGGCCCAGCACGGTACTATTAAACAAGGTCATCTTACCGGCTGGCTCTAGTTTTGCGGCTGGTTTCTTGCCGCAACCGACGGAGGCTTTCATCGCTTGCTTCGGTGATACAAGGCAGGTAAACTCGAAAAGTTCCTAACATCGCTTAAACAGCAATCAAAGTAATTTTTGCTACGGGAGTTTGTGGCGTTTAATGGGGGTGTGCGCTCTGTACTCTGCCAAGTACGCGGCGTGGCAAGTACTCTCTGTCTACTCGCATTATAGATACAAGCCCCACCCCACATGTGTGAGCGCATGCGCTAAAAATAAACTTTCAAGCTGTCCCTCACTCTCAGTCATCGCCCTAACTGCAAACCCTCCATGCCACGCTGGAAATTACATGCCTGGCAGAATTAAACGAGAAGTTTAAATAAGAAACAGCAGCCTCATAATTGTCCGTTATAGTTCTGCAGTGCCAGCCCAAGAGATAGCAACTGTCGGTATTATGGGTATCGGATCGAGCAGCATCAAGCCGAATCGGATCATTATGATTGGACTGGACGCGGCGGGCAAGACCACGCTGCTGTACACTTTGAAATGCGGTGAAGTCACCACCACGATTCCGACCATCGGTTTTAACATTGAGACCCTGTCGCTCAGCCGCAAGACCGAGCTAGTCAGCTGGGACATTGGCGGCCGGTGCCCCTTGCGTCCATTGTGGCGATACTACTGCGCTGGCGCTCAGGGCTTGGTGTTCGTGGTGGACAGTGCCGACAGGGAGCGGTTGGAGTTCGCAGCAGAGGAGCTGGCGCGCTTCCTGGAGCAGGACGATCTGCGCCACTGCCCGCTGCTGGTGCTTGCTAACAAGAAGGACCTGCCGGATGCGATGCCGCTGGCTGAGCTCACCGAGACCATGCGCCTGCAACAGCTGAGCCGGACTAGACCGTTTGCAGCCTTCGCCATCTCCGCGACCACTTTCGAGGGCACCATGGAGGCATTCGAGTGGCTGGCCTTTCAGGTCAAACGCTACGGTTCAAAGGATGTCGATGCTAGTGGGAGCAACAGCAGCACCAAGATTCAGCAACTGGCTGAGAGCCTGCTTCCGAGGGGTCTTCAGAAGTTGCTATTTTCATGAATCATGAAGTCTCGCAGACTTGTTGATTTGTGACTTCTTCATGCTGCGCATTACAAGCAAAGCCGTCCTTGGACTGCATCTTGTACATGTTTGAAGTCAAATCTTGTTTCTATATTATATAAAATATGATATTTGAATTAAGGAAATTCTAGCAAATGAGAAATTAAAAAAATACGAGACGGTTTTCAGTTAGTTTTGGATTTCTACCATCAATGTTGCGTGTAAAACTGAGAACTTGTGACTATTCAAGAGTTATTTTCTTTTGGAATCCTAAAATTTTAACCCGACTATTATTACTTACAGTACAGCATTTCTGACATCTCTGAGAACTTTAAACAGTTCGAATAAGTTTAACAAAGTCAATCAAATCAGTGTTAGAAGCGCACTGCCAGAAAGTACAGTCAGGAAGAAGATTGTCAGAAGTACACTGTCAGAAGCGCACCGTCAGAAAGTACGCTGTCAGAAGTACACGGTCAGAAAGTACAGTCGGAAGCGTACTGTCAGTCAGCTAATCCAATACAGAATACAGTCTGCTTATCCAATACAAACTACAGTCTGCTTATCCAACACAGACTACAGTCTGCTTATCCAACACAGACTACAGTCTGCTTATCCAACACAAACTACAGTCTGCTTATCCAACACAGACTACAGTCTGCTTATCCAACACAAACTACAGTCTGCTTATCCAACACAGACTACAGTCTGCTTATCCAACACAGACTATAGTCTGCTTATCCAACACAGACTACAGTCTGCTTATCCAACACAGACTATAGTCTGCTTATCCAACACAGACTATAGTCTGCTTATCCAATACAGAATACAGTCTGCTTATCCAGCACAGAATACAGTCTGCTTATCCAACACAGAATACAGTCTGCTTATCCAATACAGAATACAGTCTGCTTATCCAACACAGACTACAGTCTGCTTATCCAGCACAGAATACAGTCTGCTTATCCAACACAGAATACAGTCTGCTTATCCAATACAGAATACAGTCTGCTTATCCAATACAGAATACAGTCTGCTTATCCAACACAGACTACAGTCTGCTTATCCAACACAGACTACAGTCTGCTTATCCAACACAGACTACAGTCTGCTTATCCAACACAAACTACAGTCTGCTTATCCAACACAGACTACAGTCTGCTTATCCAACACAGAATGCAGTCTGCTTATCCAACACAGACTACAGTCTGCTTATCCAACACAGACTACAGTCTGCTTATCCAACACAGACTACAGTCTGCTTATCCAATACAGAATACAGTCTGCTTATCCAATCCTAAGAAAGCGATTCTACGAGCTATAAATAATCGTGCTCATTTTTCTGCTTTCAAATTGAGCATTCCGCTGCCATCATTTAAATCCCAAATAGGATAATCCCAAGACACTGGCAGAAGCGATGAGACAGACCGATAGTCGATGTTGAGATAAAGGAGAACCCACCTTTTCTGCAGCCGAAAAAGGGGCTAGCTTATCGCGATGAAAAACGCTTCGGAAAGATTCTGGATGCAGATTTTGATGCAGCTTTGACTGTCTCGCGCTGGTGATGTGAGACCGAGTGGAGGCGAATTAGAGACGGCATTGTGCATTCGGCATCTACGCTCGTATCTAAATCCCTTTTAGCCGAGCCAAATAAAACTCAAAAGCCTTTCATTTCACTTTAGGTGGTTCGAATTTTGTTTCTTCGATTTCGATGAGATAAGGAAAGTTCCTTGTCCCACCACTGCCCTCTGTCGAGCCCTGCTTGGACTCGGCTATAGGGACATCAGGGCAGTCACAATGGCCCTCTCTGGCCCTGGCTGCTTTGCTAGGCATCGCTACCTGCAAGGCAGAATCCGCAGTGAGCAGTGCCATTTCTGCTTCTCCTACGTAGAGAATGCGGAGCATTTCATCTGCGACTGCCCCGTCTTTACCCAGGACAGGCTCACCTACCTCGGCACAAACCCGGACCTCTCCTGTTTGAGTGTGTGCCTGCATGCGTACATTATCTGTGTGCGAGTGTGCTCAGGAGTCAGCTAATTGGGCAGAAATTGCCTCCTGGCTGGCTGCAGGTATAGTGTCACTAAAGGATGTTTCGAGCGACTCTCCACCTCCTGGATTCTCCAGAGGAGGACCACACTGTGGACGCTGGCATCACCGTCAAGTCAAGTAAGTCAAGATGTCTATGGCCCAACATATCTTTATTTCGTAGGATTATAATCTTGGATGTCCGTTTTATAACTTAGCATGACAATGCCATGAGAGTGACATTTTTATCAAATGCCCAGAGAATTCAAAATTGCCACTTAGTTGCAGACCTATCTTAATCAACCTCAAGAACTTCTCAGCCTCAAAATTCTGATGAAGGCATTCTCTTAAGAAGAGGGCATTCTTCTCTTAGAAGAAGAGAGCGTGCGTCATTAATTACGACATGAGGCCATCCTGACTCTGCCAGGCGCCCGCGCGTTCTCCTGAGGCGACGGATTTGCAAAAGACGGACAGACGCAAGACAGATTGTCCAGACTTGGGGAGCGATGGAGTCTCCGTTTGAGGAGGACAGTTTTCCCCAGGAACCGATGAGGATTTCTGGGGCAACGCTGATAGGCTCTTAGGGAGACGGAGAGGGAGAAGGAAGCGTGAAAGAGGGAGAAAATCTGAGAGCTTCAACTGAATAAATTAGCAAACGAGAATTGTGCCGACAAGGCGAAAATCTACTTTGAAAAGAACGTGCAAATCAACTTAAAGGTGAGTGTCAAAAGCAAGTCTCATTCCTGACTGACTTACCTGCTCTGTCATCTAGCGAATTCACTTTGCTAAAAGCCTCCCTATGCTAAAGTAACCGAGGTTTTGCAGGGCCGTTACGGGGCTTCTCATTTTGTGTCTGACGCCTAAATTACACGTATAACCTATTTTAGATCATGTTCGACCTATCTTTTATATAATCTCATCTTCTAATCTTAGACTTGTGTCTCAGATTTTAGATTAAGTGATGATGCGTCTCAGATCATGTGCGTCTCAGATCATGTGATGCGTCTCAAGATCATGTGTGTCTCAGATCATGTGTCTCAGATCATGTGTGTCTCAGATCATGTGTCTCAGATCATGTGTGTCTCAGATCATGTGTTTCTCTGATTTTAGATTAAGTGATGATGCGTCTCAGATCATGTGTGTCTCAGATCATGTGTGTCTCAGATCATGTGTGTCTCAGATCATGTGTGTCTCAGATCATGTGTGTCTCAGATCATGTGTGTCTCAGATCATCTGTGTCTCAGATCATGTGTGTCTCAGATCATGTGTCTCAGATCATGTGTGTCTCAGATCATGTGATGCGTCTCAGATCATGTTTGTCTCAGATCATGTGTGTCTCAGATCATGTGTGTCTCAGATCATGTGATGCGTCTCAGATCATGTGTGTCTCAGATCATGTGTGTCTCAGATCATGTGTGTCTCAGATCATGTGTGTCTCAGATCATGTGTGTCTCAGATCATGTGTGTCTCACATCATGTGTGTCTCAGATCATGTGTGTCTCAGATCATGTGATGCGTCTCAGATCATGTGTGTCTCAGATCATGTGTGTCTCAGATCATCTGTGTCTCAGATCATGTGTGTCTCAGATCATGTGTCTCAGATCATGTGTGTCTCAGATCATGTGATGCGTCTCAGATCATGTTTGTCTCAGATCATGTGTGTCTCAGATCATGTGTGTCTCAGATCATGTGATGCGTCTCAGATCATGTGTGTCTCAGATCATGTGTGTCTCAGATCATGTGTGTCTCAGATCATGTGTGTCTCAGATCATGTGTGTCTCAGATCATGTGTGTCTCAGATCATGTGTGTCTCAGATCATGTGTGTCTCAGATCATGTGATGCGTCTCAGATCATGTGTGTCTCAGATCATGTGTGTCTCAGATCATGTGTCTCAGATCATGTGTGTCTCAGATCATGTGTGTCTCAGATCATGTGTGTCTCAGATCATGTGTGTCTCAGATCATGTGTGTCTCAGATCATGTGTCTCAGATCATGTGTGTCTCAGATCATGTGATGCGTCTCAGATCATGTTTGTCTCAGATCATGTGTGTCTCAGATCATGTGTGTCTCAGATCATGTGTGTCTCAGATCATGTGATGCGTCTCAGATATTGTGTGTCTCAGATCATGTGTCTCAGATCATGTGTCTCAGATCATGTGTGTCTCAGATCATGTGTCTCAGATCATGTGTGTCTCAGATCATGTGTTTCTCTGATTTTAGATTAAGTGATGATGCGTCTCAGATCATGTGTGTCTCAGATCATGTGTGTCTCAGATCATGTGTGTCTCAGATCATGTGTGTCTCAGATCATGTGTGTCTCAGATCATGTGTGTCTCAGATCATCTGTGTCTCAGATCATGTGTGTCTCAGATCATGTGTCTCAGATCATGTGTGTCTCAGATCATGTGTCTCAGATCATGTGTGTCTCAGATCATGTGTGTCTCAGATCATGTGTGTCTCAGATCATGTGTGTCTCAGATCATGTGTGTCTCAGATCATGTGTCTCAGATCATGTGTGTCTCAGATCATGTGATGCGTCTCAGATCATGTTTGTCTCAGATCATGTGTGTCTCAGATCATGTGTGTCTCAGATCATGTGTGTCTCAGATCATGTGATGCGTCTCAGATCATGTGTGTCTCAGATCATGTGTCTCAGATCATGTGTCTCAGATCATGTGTGTCTCAGATCATGTGTCTCAGATCATGTGTGTCTCAGATCATGTGTTTCTCTGATTTTAGATTAAGTGATGATGCGTCTCAGATCATGTGTGTCTCAGATCATGTGTGTCTCAGATCATGTGTGTCTCAGATCATGTGTGTCTCAGATCATGTGTGTCTCAGATCATGTGTGTCTCAGATCATCTGTGTCTCAGATCATGTGTGTCTCAGATCATGTGTCTCAGATCATGTGTGTCTCAGATCATGTGATGCGTCTCAGATCATGTTTGTCTCAGATCATGTGTGTCTCAGATCATGTGTGTCTCAGATCATGTGATGCGTCTCAGATTATGTGTGTCTCAGATCATGTGTGTCTCAGATCATGTGTGTCTCAGATCATGTGTGTCTCAGATCATGTGTGTCTCAGATCATGTGTGTCTCAGATCATGTGTGTCTCAGATCATGTGTGTCTCAGATCATGTGATGCGTCTCAGATCATGTGTGTCTCAGATCATGTGTGTCTCAGATCATCTGTGTCTCAGATCATGTGTGTCTCAGATCATGTGTCTCAGATCATGTGTGTCTCAGATCATGTGATGCGTCTCAGATCATGTTTGTCTCAGATCATGTGTGTCTCAGATCATGTGTGTCTCAGATCATGTGATGCGTCTCAGATCATGTGTGTCTCAGATCATGTGTGTCTCAGATCATGTGTGTCTCAGATCATGTGTGTCTCAGATCATGTGTGTCTCAGATCATGTGTGTCTCAGATCATGTGTGTCTCAGATCATGTGTGTCTCAGATCATGTGATGCGTCTCAGATCATGTGTGTCTCAGATCATGTGTGTCTCAGATCATGTGTCTCAGATCATGTGTGTCTCAGATCATGTGTGTCTCAGATCATGTGTGTCTCAGATCATGTGTGTCTCAGATCATGTGTGTCTCAGATCATGTGTCTCAGATCATGTGTGTCTCAGATCATGTGATGCGTCTCAGATCATGTTTGTCTCAGATCATGTGTGTCTCAGATCATGTGTGTCTCAGATCATGTGTGTCTCAGATCATGTGATGCGTCTCAGATCATGTGTGTCTCAGATCATGTGTGTCTCAGATCATGTGTGTCTCAGATCATGTGTGTCTCAGATCATGTGTGTCTCAGATAATGTGATGCGTCTCAGATCATGTTTGTCTCAGATCATGTGTGTCTCAGATCATGTGTGTCTCAGATCATGTGTGTCTCAGATCATGTGTGTCTCAGATCATGTGTGTCTCAGATCATGTGTGTCTCAGATCATGTGATGCGTCTCAGATCATGTGTGTCTCAGATCATGTGTGTCTCAGATCATGTGTGTCTCAGATCATGTGTGTCTCAGATCATGTGTGTCTCAGATCATGTGTGTCTCAGATCATGTGATGCGTCTCAGATCATGTGTGTCTCAGATCATGTGATGCGTCTCAGATCATGTGTCTCAGATCATGTGTGTCTCAGATCATGTGTCTCAGATCATGTGTGTCTCAGATCATGTGTCTCAGATCATGTGTGTCTCAGATCATGTGTCTCAGATCATGTGTCTCAGATCATGTGTGTCTCAGATCATGTGTCTCAGATCATGTGTGTCTCAGATCATGTGTCTCAGATCATGTGTGTCTCAGATCATGTGTGTCTCAGATTTTAGATTAAGTGATGATGTGTCTCAGATCATGTGTGTCTCAGATCATGTGTGTCTCAGATCATGTGTGTCTCAGATCATGTGTGTCTCAGATCATGTGATGCGTCTCAGATCATGTGATGCGTCTCAGATCATGTGTGTCTCAGATCATGTGTGTCTCAGATCATGTGTGTCTCAGATCATGTGTGTCTCAGATCATGTGATGCGTCTCAGATCATGTGTGTCTCAGATCATGTGTGTCTCAGATCATGTGTGTCTCAGATCATGTGGTCTCAGATCATGTGTGTCTCAGATCATGTGTGTCTCAGATCATGTGTCTCAGATCATGTGTGTCTCAGATCATGTGTGTCTCAGATCATGTGTGTCTCAGATCATTGTGTCTCAGATCATGTGTGTCTCAGATCATGTGTGTCTCAGATCATGTGTGTCTCAGATCATGTGGTCTCAGATCATGTGTGTCTCAGATCATGTTGTCTCAGATCATGTGTGTCTCAGATCATGTGTCTCAGATCATGTGTCTCAGATCATGTGTGTCTCAGATTTTAGATTAAGTGATGATGTGTCTCAGATCATGTGTGTCTCAGATCATTTGTGTCTCAGATCATGTGTGTCTCAGATCATGTGTGTCTCAGATCATGTGATGCGTCTCAGATCATGTGTGTCTCAGATCATGTGATGCCTCTCAGATCATGTGTGTCTCAGATCATGTGTGTCTCAGATCATGTGTGTCTCAGATCATGTGTGTCTCAGATCATGTGTGTCTCAGATCATGTGTGTCTCAGATCATGTGTGTCTCAGATCATGTGATGCGTCTCAGATCATGTGTGTCTCAGATCATGTGTGTCTCAGATCATCTGTGTCTCAGATCATGTGTGTCTCAGATCATGTGTCTCAGATCATGTGTGTCTCAGATCATCTGTGTCTCAGATCATGTGTGTCTCAGATCATGTGTGTCTCAGATCATCTGTGTCTCAGATCATGTGTGTCTCAGATCATGTGTCTCAGATCATGTGTGTCTCAGATCATGTGATGCGTCTCAGATCATGTTTGTCTCAGATCATGTGTGTCTCAGATCATGTGTGTCTCAGATCATGTGTGTCTCAGATCATGTGTGTCTCAGATCATGTGATGCGTCTCAGATCATGTGTGTCTCAGATCATGTGTGTCTCAGATCATGTGTGTCTCAGATCATGTGTGTCTCAGATCATGTGATGCGTCTCAGATCATGTGTGTCTCAGATCATGTGTGTCTCAGATCATGTGTGTCTCAGATCATGTGTGTCTCAGATCATGTGTGTCTCAGATCATGTGTGTCTCAGATCATGTGTGTCTCAGATCATGTGTGTCTCAGATCATGTGTGTCTCAGATCATGTGTGTCTCAGATCATGTGTGTCTCAGATCATGTGTGTCTCAGATCATGTGTGTCTCAGATCATGTGTGTCTCAGATCATGTGATGCGTCTCAGATCATGTGTGTTCTCAGATCATGTGTGTCTCAGATCATGTGTGTCTCAGATCATGTGTGTCTCAGATCATGTGTGTCTCAGATCATGTGTGTCTCAGATCATGTGTGTCTCAGATCATGTGATGCGTCTCAGATCATGTGTGTCTCAGATCATGTGTGTCTCAGATCATGTGTGTCTCAGATCATGTGTGTCTCAGATCATGTGTGTCTCAGATCATGTGTCTCACATCATGTGTGTCTCAGATCATGTGTCTCAGATCATGTGTCTCAGATCATGTGTGTCTCAGATCATGTGTCTCAGATCATGTGTGTCTCAGATCATGTGTCTCAGATCATGTGTGTCTCAGATCATGTGTGTCTCAGATTTTAGATTAAGTGATGATGTGTCTCAGATCATGTGTGTCTCAGATCATGTGTGTCTCAGATCATGTGTGTCTCAGATCATGTGTGTCTCAGATCATGTGATGCGTCTCAGATCATGTGTGTCTCAGATCATGTGATGCGTCTCAGATCATGTGTGTCTCAGATCATGTGTGTCTCAGATCATGTGTGTCTCAGATCATGTGTGTCCCAGATCATGTGTGTCTCAGATCATGTGTGTCTCAGATCATGTGTCTCAGATCATGTGTGTCTCAGATCATGTGTGTCTCAGATCATGTGATGCGTCTCAGATCATGTGATGCGTCTCAGATCATGTGATGCGTCTCAGATCATGTGATGCGTCTCAGATCATGTGATGCGTCTCAGATCATGTGATGCGTCTCAGATCATGTGATGCGTCTCAGATCATGTGTGTCTCAGATCATGTGTCTCAGATCATGTGTGTCTCAGATCATGTGTGTCTCAGATCATGTGTGTCTCAGATCATGTGTCTCAGATCATGTGTGTCTCAGATCATGTGTCTCAGATCATGTGTGTCTCAGATCATGTGTCTCAGATCATGTGTCTCAGATCATGTGTCTCAGATCATGTGTGTCTCAGATCATGTGTCTCAGATCATGTGTTCAGATCATGTGTGTCTCAGATTTTAGATTAAGTGATGATGTGTCTCAGATCATGTGTGTCTCAAGATCATGTGTGTCTCAGATCATGTGTCTCAGATCATGTTGGGTCTCAGATCATGTGCTGTCTCTCAGATCATGTTGTCTCAGATCATGTGTGTCTCAGATCATGTGTCTCAGATCATGTGTGTCTCAGATCATGTGATGCGTCTCAGATCATGTGTGTCTCAGATCATGTGTCTCAGATCATGTGTGTCCTCAGATCATGTGTGTCTCAGATCATGTGTGTCTCAGATCATGTGTCTCAGATCATGTGTGTCTCAGATCATGTGTCTCAGATCATGTGTGTCTCAGATCATGTGTCTCAGATCATGTGTCTCAGATCATGTGTCTCAGATCATGTGTGTCTCAGATCATGTGTCTCAGATCATGTGTCTCAGATCATGTGTGTCTCAGATTTTAGATTAAGTGATGATGTGTCTCAGATCATGTGTGTCTCAGATCATGTGTGTCTCAGATCATGTGTCTCAGATCATGTGTGTCTCAGATCATGTGATGCGTCTCAGATCATGTTTGTCTCAGATCATGTGTGTCTCAGATCATGTGTCTCAGATCATGTGTGTCTCAGATCATGTGATGCGTCTCAGATCATGTGTGTCTCAGATCATGTGTCTCAGATCATGTGTGTCTCAGATCATGTGTGTCTCAGATCATGTGTGTCTCAGATCATGTGTCTCAGATCATGTGTGTCTCAGATCATGTGTCTCAGATCATGTGTGTCTCAGATCATGTGTCTCAGATCATGTGTCCTCAGATCATGTGTCTCAGATCATGTGTGTCTCAGATCATGTGTCTCAGATCATGTGTCTCAGATCATGTGTGTCTCAGATTTTAGATTAAGTGATGATGTGTCTCAGATCATGTGTGTCTCAGATCATGTGTGTCTCAGATCATGTGATGCGTCTCAGATCATGTGTCTCAGATCATGTGATGCGTCTCAGATCATGTGATGCGTCTCAGATCATGTGATGCGTCTCAGATCATGTGTGTCTCAGATCATGTGTCTCAGATCATGTGTGTCTCAGATCATGTGATGCGTCTCAGATCATGTGTGTCTCAGATCATGTGTGTCTCAGATCATGTGTGTCTCAGATCATGTGATGCGTCTCACATCATGTGTGTCTCAGATCATGTGTGTCTCAGATCATGTGTCTCAGATCATGTGTGTCTCAGATCATGTGTCTCAGATCATGTGTGTCTCAGATCATGTGTGTCTCAGATCATGTGATGCGTCTCAGATCATGTGTCTCAGATCATGTGTGTCTCAGATCATGTGTCTCAGATCATGTGTGTCTCAGATCATGTGTCTCAGATCATGTGTCTCAGATCATGTGATGCGTCTCAGATCATGTGTGTCTCAGATCATGTGTGTCTCAGATCATGTGTGTCTCAGATCATGTGTGTCTCAGATCATGTGTCTCAGATCATGTGTGTCTCAGATCATGTGTCTCAGATCATGTGTGTCTCAGATCATGTGTCTCAGATCATGTGTCTCAGATCATGTGTCTCAGATCATGTGTGTCTCAGATCATGTGATGCGTATCAGATCATGTGTCTCAGATCATGTGTGTCTCAGATCATGTGTGTCTCAGATCATGTGTGTCTCAGATCATGTGTCTCAGATCATGCGTCTCAGATCATGTGTGTCTCAGATCATGTGATGCGTCTCAGATCATGTGTGTCTCAGATCATGTGTCTCAGATCATGTGTCTCAGATCATGTGTCTCAGATCATGTGTCTCAGATCATGTGTCTCAGATCATGTGTCTCAGATCATGTGTGTCTCAGATCATGTGTGTCTCAGATCATGTGTCTCAGATCATGTGTCTCAGATCATGTGATGCGTCTCAGATCATGTGTCTCAGATCATGTGTCTCAGATCATGTGTGTCTCAGATCATGTGTCTCAGATCATGTGTGTCTCAGATCATGTGTGTCTCAGATCATGTGTCTCAGATCATGTGTGTCTCAGATCATGTGTCTCAGATCATGTGTCTCAGATCATGTGTGTCTCAGATCATGTGTGTCTCAGATCATGTGTCTCAGATCATGTGCCTCAGATCATGTGTGTCTCAGATCATGTGTCTCAGATCATGTGTCTCAGATCATGCGTCTCAGATCATGTGTCTCAGATCATGTGGAAAGCATCTGGAACTTATTAGGCAGTTTGCTTCTAAGATTGGCTCGAAGCATGCCTAGAGAAGATGCGCTTTAGTTAAGCTCGGAAGTGCAAACGAGAATAAATCTCCCTCCATGAGTTGGCCATCATCCGGATCCCGGATCATCCCCGATCTTCAGTGATCAGATGCCGATAGAGCTCAAGCGAATCTCAAATAACACTACTAGTCCTAGACTATGCGCGGGCGCATGCATGTTCCTCAGCATCGAAATCTGGGCAGTGTGTACTTTAGTGGCTGCACTTTGTTGGGAGAAAAATTCTGGACTCTCTACTACAAATCAACCAGAATGTCATTGTCTTCCCATAATTTGGCTTTAAACACTGAAGTTAGCTAGATGTTCACCCCGTTTTATGCTAGATTTGAACTTTAAATATTTTCTTTCTAAACCTTGTTCTTGTTAGTTACCTTTGCTGATATTCTTCAGTCCAAAAGCTTGCCCAGCTGAACCCGAATTCGCCAGGTGGGGTCGGCTGCTGCAGCAGTTTAGCAAATAATTCATGATGCAATTTTCTCAGAGCCGGTCATGCCAACTCGCGAGGATGAGCACTCGAGCCACTCGGCCCGCATGGAGGAGCGAGAGAACCAGCTGTTCGCCTTTGCCATCGCCTGCCTGATTGGCAGCGAGCCCAAGCAGCAGCAGCAGCCGCCAGTTCAACACGAGCAACAGGAGCAGCATGAGCAGGAGCAGTACACGCCGAGTATCCATCTGCCAGATGAAATTCGCTTGTCACTGGCTACCGTTCTAGGCCTATTGCTGATTCTTGGTATTCTCGGCAATTGCTTCCTGCTGGCTGCTACACTAAAAGTAAGAATTGACTCGCCAGGAAAATACACTGAAGACGTATAATTTGCTTCACCCTGCATCCAGTCTCACCCTGCATCCAGTCTCACCCTGCATCCAGTCTCACCCTGCATTCAGTCTCACCCTGCATCTCATCTCACCCTGCATCCAGTCTCACCCTACATTCAGTCTCACCCTGCATCCAGTCTCACCCTACATTCAGTCTCACCCTGCATCCAGTCTCACCCTACATTCAGTCTCACCCTGCATCCAGTCTCACCCTGCATCCAGTCTCACGCTGCACCATGACTCAACCAGCTCACCTGAACCGTAGCTTGGCCAGTCACGCACCGGAGTCTGTCTGTACTTGTCTACAGTCGTGGCAGCAGAGCTGTGGCTGCTGATGTCTCGCGGTGTGGATCTCTGGCTCCGCTGCTCAACGGGAGTCAGTATAGTTAACAACCTGCTCTCCAGCTCCCCCACGGCCTGCAGCGTGTACCCGTTCGCGTACGGGTTCGCTGTTCACATCCGGGCCGCAGCGCAGCTTGCACTCAGCTTTGACACCCTGCGACTGTACTGGAGTCCCGTCACTGCCTGGCAGCTGCTGAGCGCAGATCGTGTGCGCAACACCGTCATCGCGTTCTGCGCCGTACTTCTGGTACTGAACTCGCAGTACCTGTGGACCTACTCACTGGAGGAAGTCAAGTTCAAGGGCGGAACCGTACAAGGTGAAGTAGCGGAGTTGTCAGGAATTTGGAAAAGCCTTTAAGTCTTGTCTAACTCTTTCTAATATTAAGCCAAATGCCAATATTGCGGAAAAAATATAACGCAGCACAACACAATCCTCCATAAGATTCACAACCGAATCCACATAAGTCTCAACCTAAACTACCATCGAGTCGAAACTAAAACCACCGTAGAGCATCAACCAAGACTACCGTAGAGCATCAACCAAGACTACCGTAGAGCATCAACCAAAACCACCGTAGAGCATCAACCAAACCACCGTAGAGCATCAACCAAGACTACCGTAGAGCATCAACCAAACCACCGTAGAGCATCAACCAAACCACCGTAGAGCATCAACCAAGACTACCGTAGAGCATCAACCAAGACTACCGTAGAGCATCAACCAAACCACCGTAGAGCATCAACCAAGACCACCGTAGAGCATCAACCAAGACTACCGTAGAGCATCAACCAAAACCACCGTAGAGCATCAACCAATACCACCGTAGAGCATCAACCAAGACTACCATAGAGCATCAACCAAGACTACCATAGAGCATCAACCAAACCACCGTAGAGCATCAACCAAACCACCGTAGAGCATCAACCAAACCACCGTAGACCATCAACCAAACCACCGTAGAGCATTAACCAAACCACCGTAGAGCATCAACCAAGACTGCCGTATAGCATGAACCAGAACCACAGTAGTGCGTCAACCAAGACTACCTATCTTGCTCGTACAATCGTCTCAATGAAAATTATTGATTTTGTCCACAAACTCAACAGGAAGCATCTGCACTATAACGTCGAGCTGGATAGCTCCGGCATGGAGAGACTCCTTGTGGCCCCAGATCGACTTCCTGGTCGGCGACCTGCTGCCCCTGACTGGCATTGTCTGTGCTTCCCTGGCCACCATCGTCTGCATGGCCCGTCAGGATCGCCAGCAGCGCAGTCGACAAGCCACTCTGACTGCGTCGGGCACAAAGACAACAACTACGACTTCAGCAACGGGATCAGAGAACGCGGCAGCTTCCAAGACAGCTAGTCTAACTGTGCGACCGGATCGAGAGCTCTCTCCAGACAGCCTCATGTTAAAATACATCATTGACTGTAACACCTTCCGCCAGCTGCGCTTCCTATTCCTGGTGTGCGGGATGCTCTTCGCCGTAACCGGCCTGCCTGAGGCGGCACTGCGAGCCGGCAACTTTCTCACCTATTCGGCAACGCGAGCTGCGTACAAATTCACGGGCAGGAACGTAGCTCGCGCAGCTCCAGACTGGACTCTCAGCGCCCAAGACTGGCGGGATGGGTTGGATCTGATAGCCAAGTGCATCGCCTTCGGTTTCATGGCTCTGAAGCTGCCTCTGACGCTGGTTTGCTGTCGAGCGGTGCGGCAATTGGCAGCTAACAGCTTTGCATTTTGCTGCCGCTGCTGCTGCTGTCAGTGCGCAAAGTCAGGGCATCGGCATAGAAGTCGGCGGCAACGAGAGCGCCTGCAGCTTACACTGTTGAGTGGACCATAGGGTCCTGGACAGCAGCATCTAGGTTTGATAGAAAGTTGATAGAAAATATCTGAAGGTGTGAGGTAAGATCAGATGGTGTCAGGTGAAGTCAGATGGTGTCAGGTGAGATCAGATGATGTCAGGTGAGATCAGATGGTGTCAGGTGAGATCAGATGGTGTCAGGTGAGATCAGATGGTGTCAGGTGAGATCAGATGGTGTCAGGTGAGATCAGATGGTGTCAGGTGAGATCAGATGGTGTCAGGTGAAGTCAGATGGTGTCAGGTGAGATCAGATGATGTCAGGTGAGATCAGATGGTGTCAGGTGAGATCAGATGGTGTCAGGTGAGATCAGATGGTGTCAGGTGAGATCAGATGGTGTCAGGTGAGATCAGATGGTGTCAGGTGAGATCAGATGGTGTCAGGTGAAGTCAGATGGTGTCAGGTGATGTCAGATGGTGTCAGGTGAATTCAGATGGTGTCAGGTAAAGTCAGATGGCGTCAGGTGAAGTCAGATGGTGTCAGGTGAAGTCAGATGATGTCAGGTGAGATCAGATGGTGTCAGGTGAGATCAGATGGTGTCAGGTGAGATCAGATGGTGTCAGGTGAAGTCAGATGGCGTCAGGTGAAGTCAGAAGGTGTCAGGTGAGATCAGATGGTGTCAGGTAAAGTCAGATGGTGTCAGGTGAAGTCAGATGATGTCAGGTGAGATCAGATGTTGTCAGGTGAGATCAGATGGTGTCAGGTGAGATCAGATGGTGTCAGGTGAGATCAGATGGTGTCAGGTGAGATCAGATGGTGTCAGGTGAAGTCAGATGGCGTCAGGTGAAGTCAGATGGTGTCAGGTGAGATCAGATGGTGTCAGGTGAAGTCAGATGGCGTCAGGTGAAGTCAGATGGTGTCAGGTGAGATCAGATGGTGTCAGGTGAGATCAGATGGTGTCAGGTGAAGTCAGATGGCGTCAGGTGAAGTCAGATGGTGTCAGGTGAGATCAGATGGTGTCAGGTGAAGTCAGATGGTGTCAGGTGAGATCAGATGATGTCAGGTGAGATCAGATGGTGTCAGGTGAGATCAGATGGTGTCAGGGTGAGATCAGATGGTGGTCAGGTGAGATCAGATGGTGTCAGGTGAGATCAGATGGGTGTCAGGTGAGATCAGATGGTTGTCAGGTGAAGTCAGATGGTGTCAGGTGATGTCAGATGGTGTCAGGTGAATTCAGATGGTGTCAGGTAAAGTCAGATGGCGTCAGGTGAAGTCAGATGGTGTCAGGTGAAGTCAGATGATTGTCAGGTGAGATCAGATGGTGTCAGGTGAGTCAGATGGTGTCAGGTGAGATCAGATGGTGTCAGGTGAGATCAGATGGTGTCAGGTGAGATCAATATGGTGTCAGGTGAGATTCAGATGGGTCAGGTGAGATGTCAGGTGAGATCAGATGGTGTCAGGTGAAGTCAGATGGCGTCAGGTGAAGTCAGATGGTGTCAGGTGAGATCAGATGGTGTCAGGTGAAGTCAGATGGCGTCAGGTGAAGTCAGAAGGTGTCAGGTGAGATCAGATGGTGTCAGTAAAGTCAGATGGTGTCAGGTGAAGTCAGATGATGTCAGGTGAGATCAGATGTTGTCAGGTGAGATCAGATGGTGTCAGGGTGAGATCAGATGGTGTCAGGTGAGATCAGATGGTGTCAGGTGAGATCAGATGGTGTCAGGTGAAGTCAGATGGCGTCAGGTGAAGTCAGATGGTGTCAGGTGAGATCAGATGGTGTCAGGTGAAGTCAGATGGCGTCAGGTGAAGTCAGAAGGTGTCAGGTGAGATCAGATGGTGTCAGGTGAAGTCAGATGGTGTCAGGTGAAGTCAGATGGTGTCAGGTGAAGTCAGATGGTGTCAGGTGATGTCAGATGGTGTCAGGTGAAGTCAGATGGTGTCAGGTAAAGTCAGATGGCGTCAGGTGAAGTCAGATGGTGTCAGGTGAAGTCAGATTGATGTCAGGTGAGATCAGATGGTGTCAGGTGAGATCAGATGGTGTCAGGTGAGATCAGATGGTGTCAGGTGAAGTCAGATGTTGTCAGGTGAAGTCAGATGGTGTCAGGTGAAGTCAGATGGTGTCAGGTGATGTCAGATGGTGTCAGGTGAATTCAGATGGTGTCAGGTAAAGTCAGATGGCGTCAGGTGAAGTCAGATGGTGTCAGGTGAGATCAGATGGTGTCAGGTAAGTCAGAATGGCGTCAGGTGAAGTCAGATGATGTCAGGTGAGATCAGATGTTGTCAGGTGAGATCAGATGGTGTCAGGTGAGATCAGATGGTGTCAGGTGAGATCAGATGGTGTCAGGTGAGATCAGATGGTGTCAGGTGATGTCAGATGGTGTCAGGTGATGTCAGATGATGTCAGGTGAGATCAGATGTTGTCAGGTGAGATCAGATGGTGTCAGGTGAGATCAGATGGTGTCAGGTGAGATCAGATGGTGTCAGGTGAGATCAGATGGTGTCAGGTGAAGTCAGATGGCGTCAGGTGAAGTCAGATGGTGTCAGGTGAGATCAGATGGTGTCAGGTGAAGTCAGATGGCGTCAGGTGAAGTCAGAAGGTGTCAGGTGAGATCAGATGGTGTCAGGTGAAGTCAGATGGTGTCAGGTGAAGTCAGATGGTGTCAGGTGAAGTCAGATGGTGTCAGGTGATGTCAGATGGTGTCAGGTGAAGTCAGATGGTGTCAGGTAAAGTCAGATGGCGTCAGGTGAAGTCAGATGGTGTCAGGTGAAGTCAGATGATGTCAGGTGAGATCAGATGGTGTCAGGTGAGATCAGATGGTGTCAGGTGAGATCAGATGGTGTCAGGTGAAGTCAGATGTTGTCAGGTGAAGTCAGATGGTGTCAGGTGAAGTCAGATGGTGTCAGGTGATGTCAGATGGTGTCAGGTGAATTCAGATGGTGTCAGGTAAAGTCAGATGGCGTCAGGTGAAGTCAGATGGTGTCAGGTGAGATCAGATGGTGTCAGGTGAAGTCAGATGGCTGTCAGGTGAAGTCAGATGATGTCAGGTGAGATCAGATGTTGTCCAGGTGAGATTCAAGATGGTGTCAGGTGAGATCAGATGGTGTCAGGTGAGATCAGATGGTGTCAGGTGAGATCAGATGGTGTCAGGTGATGTCAGATGGTGTCAGAGGTGATGTCAGTGATGTCAGGTCTGAGCATCAGATGTGTGTCAGGTGAGATCAGATGGTGTCAGGTGAGATCAGATGGTGTCAGGTTGAGATCAGATGGTGTCAGGTGAGATCAGATGGTGTCAGGTGAAGTCAGATGGCGTCAGGTGAAGTCAGATGGTGTCAGGTGAGATCAGATGGTGTCAGGTGAAGTCAGATGGAGTCAGGTGAAGTCAGAAGGTGTCAGGTGAGATCAGATGGTGTCAGGTGAAGTCAGATGGTGTCCGGTGAAGTCAGATGGTGTCAGGTGAAGTCAGATGGTGTCAGGTGATGTCAGATGGTGTCAGGTGTAGTCAGATGTTGTCAGTAAAGTCAGATGGCGTCAGGTGAAGTCAGATGGTGTCAGGTGAAGTCAGATGATGTCAGGTGAGATCAGATGGTGTCAGGTGAGATCAGATGGTGTCAGGTGAGATCAGATGGTGTCAGGTGAAGTCAGATGTTGTCAGGTGAAGTCAGATGGTGTCAGGTGAAGTCAGATGGTGTCAGGTGATGTCAGATGGTGTCAGGTGAATTCAGATGGTGTCAGGTAAAGTCAGATGGCGTCAGGTGAAGTCAGATGGTGTCAGGTGAGATCAGATGGTGTCAGGTGAAGTCAGATGGCGTCAGGTGAAGTCAGATGGTGTCAGGTGATGTCAGATGGTGTCAGGTGAATTCAGATGGTGTCAGGTAAAGTCAGATGGCGTCAGGTGAAGTCAGATGGTGTCAGGTGAAGTCAGATGATGTCAGGTGAGATCAGATGGTGTCAGGTGAGATCAGATGGTGTCAGGTGAGATCAGATGGTGTCAGGTGAGATCAGATGGTGTCAGGTGAGATCAGATGGTGTCAGGTGAGATCAGATGGGTCAGGTGAGATCAGATGATGTCAGGTGAGATCAGATGGTGTCAGGTGAAGTCAGATGGCGTCAGGTGAAGTCAGATGGTGTCAGGTGAGATCAGATGGTGTCAGGTGAAGTCAGATGGCGTCAGGTGAAGTCAGAAGGTGTCAGGTGAGATCAGATGGTGTCAGGTAAAGTCAGATGGTGTCAGGTGAAGTCAGATGATGTCAGGTGAGATCAGATGTTGTCAGGTGAGATCAGATGGTGTCAGGTGAGATCAGATGGTGTCAGGTGAGATCAGATGGTGTCAGGTGAGATCAGATGGTGTCAGGTGAAGTCAGATGGCGTCAGGTGAAGTCAGATGGTGTCAGGTGAGATCAGATGGTGTCAGGTGAAGTCAGATGGCGTCAGGTGAAGTCAGAAGGTGTCAGGTGAGATCAGATGGTGTCAGGTGAAGTCAGATGGTGTCAGGTGAAGTCAGATGGTGTCAGGTGAAGTCAGATGGTGTCAGGTGAATGTCAGATGGTGTCAGGTGAAGTCAGATGGTGTCAGGTAAAGTCAGATGGCGTCAGGTGAAGTCAGATGGTGTCAGGTGAAGTCAGATGATGTCAGGTGAGATCAGATGGTGTCAGGTGAGATCAGATGGTGTCAGGTGAGATCAGATGGTGTCAGGTGAAGTCAGATGTTGTCAGGTGAAGTCAGATGTTGTCAGGTGAAGTCAGATGGTGTCAGGTGATGTCAGATGGTGTCAGGTGAATTCAGATGGTGTCAGGTAAAGTCAGATGGCGTCAGGTGAAGTCAGATGGTGTCAGGTGAGATCAGATGGTGTCAGGTAAAGTCAGATGGCGTCAGGTGAAGTCAGATGATGTCAGGTGAGATCAGATGTTGTCAGGTGAGATCAGATGGTGTCAGGTGAGATCAGATGGTGTCAGGTGAGATCAGATGGTGTCAGGTGAGATCAGATGGTGTCAGGTGAGATCAGATGGTGTCAGGTGAAGTCAGATGGCGTCAGGTGAAGTCAGATGGTGTCAGGTGAGATCAGATGGTGTCAGGTGAAGTCAGATGGCGTCAGGTGAAGTCAGAAGGTGTCAGGTGAGATCAGATGGTGTCAGGTGAAGTCAGATGGTGTCAGGTGAAGTCAGATGGTGTCAGGTGAAGTCAGATGGTGTCAGGTGATGTCAGATGGTGTCAGGTGTAGTCAGATGTTGTCAGGTAAAGTCAGATGGCGTCAGGTGAAGTCAGATGGTGTCAGGTGAAGTCAGATGATGTCAGGTGAGATCAGATGGTGTCAGGTGAGATCAGATGGTGTCAGGTGAGATCAGATGGTGTCAGGTGAAGTCAGATGTTGTCAGGTGAAGTCAGATGGTGTCAGGTGAAGTCAGATGGTGTCAGGTGATGTCAGATGGTGTCAGGTGAATTCAGATGGTGTCAGGTAAAGTCAGATGGCGTCAGGTGAAGTCAGATGGTGTCAGGTGAGATCAGATGGTGTCAGGTGAAGTCAGATGGCGTCAGGTGAAGTCAGATGGTGTCAGGTGATGTCAGATGGTGTCAGGTGAATTCAGATGGTGTCAGGTAAAGTCAGATGGCGTCAGGTGAAGTCAGATGGTGTCAGGTGAAGTCAGATGATGTCAGGTGAGATCAGATGGTGTCAGGTGAGATCAGATGGTGTCAGGTGAGATCAGATGGTGTCAGGTGAGATCAGATGGTGTCAGGTGAGATCAGATGGTGTCAGGTGAGATCAGATGGGTCAGGTGAGATCAGATGATGTCAGGTGAGATCAGATGGTGTCAGGTGAAGTCAGATGGCGTCAGGTGAAGTCAGATGGTGTCAGGTGAGATCAGATGGTGTCAGGTGAAGTCAGATGGCGTCAGGTGAAGTCAGAAGGTGTCAGGTGAGATCAGATGGTGTCAGGTAAAGTCAGATGGTGTCAGGTGAAGTCAGATGATGTCAGGTGAGATCAGATGTTGTCAGGTGAGATCAGATGGTGGTCAGGTGAGATCAGATGGTGTCAGGTGAGATCAGATGGTGTCAGGTGAGATCAGATGGTGTCAGGTGAAGTCAGATGGCGTCAGGTGAAGTCAGATGGTGTCAGGTGAGATCAGATGGTGTCAGGTGAAGTCAGATGGCGTCAGGTGAAGTCAGAAGGTGTCAGGTGAGATCAGATGGTGTCAGGTGAAGTCAGATGGTGTCAGGTGAAGTCAGATGGTGTCAGGTGAAGTCAGATGGTGTCAGGTGATGTCAGATGGTGTCAGGTGAAGTCAGATGGTGTCAGGTAAAGTCAGATGGCGTCAGGTGAAGTCAGATGGTGTCAGGTGAAGTCAGATGATGTCAGGTGAGATCAGATGGTGTCAGGTGAGATCAGATGGTGTCAGGTGAGATCAGATGGTGTCAGGTGAAGTCAGATGTTGTCAGGTGAAGTCAGATGTTGTCAGGTGAAGTCAGATGGTGTCAGGTGATGTCAGATGGTGTCAGGTGAATTCAGATGGTGTCAGGTAAAGTCAGATGGCGTCAGGTGAAGTCAGATGGTGTCAGGTGAGATCAGATGGTGTCAGGTAAAGTCAGATGGCGTCAGGTGAAGTCAGATGATGTCAGGTGAGATCAGATGTTGTCAGGTGAGATCAGATGGTGTCAGGTGAGATCAGATGGTGTCAGGTGAAGTCAGATGGTGTCAGGTGAGATCAGATGGTGTCAGGTGATGTCAGATGGTGTCAGGTGAGATCAGATGGTGTCAGGTGAAGTCAGATGGCGTCAGGTGAAGTCAGATGGTGTCAGGTGATGTCAGATGGTGTCAGGTTAATTCAGATGGTGTCAGGTAAAGTCAGATGGCGTCAGGTGAAGTCAGATGGTGTCAGGTGAAGTCAGATGATGTCAGGTGAGATCAGATGGTGTCAGGTGAGATCAGATGGTGTCAGGTGAGATCAGATGGTGTCAGGTGAGATCAGATGGTGTCAGGTGAGATCAGATGGTGTCAGGTGAGATCAGATGGGTCAGGTGAGATCAGATGATGTCAGGTGAGATCAGATGGTGTCAGGTGAAGTCAGATGGCGTCAGGTGAAGTCAGATGGTGTCAGGTGAGATCAGATGGTGTCAGGTGAAGTCAGATGGCGTCAGGTGAAGTCAGAAGGTGTCAGGTGAGATCAGATGGTGTCAGGTAAAGTCAGATGGTGTCAGGTGAAGTCAGAAGGTGTCAGGTGAGATCAGATGGTGTCAGGTGAAGTCAGATGGTGTCAGGTGAAGTCAGATGGTGTCAGGTGAAGTCAGATGGTGTCAGGTGATGTCAGATGGTGTCAGGTGAAGTCAGATGGTGTCAGGTAAAGTCAGATGGCGTCAGGTGAAGTCAGATGGTGTCAGGTGAAGTCAGATGATGTCAGGTGAGATCAGATGGTGTCAGGTGAGATCAGATGGTGTCAGGTGAGATCAGATGGTGTCAGGTGAAGTCAGATGTTGTCAGGTGAAGTCAGATGGTGTCAGGTGAAGTCAGATGGTGTCAGGTGAATTCAGATGGTGTCAGGTAAAGTCAGATGGCGTCAGGTGAAGTCAGATGGTGTCAGGTGAGATCAGATGGTGTCAGGTAAAGTCAGATGGCGTCAGGTGAAGTCAGATGATGTCAGGTGAGATCAGATGTTGTCAGGTGAGATCAGATGGTGTCAGGTGAGATCAGATGGTGTCAGGTGAGATCAGATGGTGTCAGGTGATGTCAGATGGTGTCAGGTGATGTCAGATGATGTCAGGTGAGATCAGATGGTGTCAGGTGAGATCAGATGGTGTCAGGTGATGTCAGATGGTGTCAGGTGAAGTCAGATGGTGTCAGGTGAAGTCAGAAGGTGTCAGGTGAGATCAGATGGTGTCAGGTGAAGTCAGATGGCGTCAGGTGATGTCAGATGGTGTCAGGTGAATTCAGATGGTGTCAGGTGAGATCTGATGGTGTCAGGTGAAGTCAGATGGTGTCAGGTGAAGTCAGATGGTGTCAGGTGAAGTCAGATGGTGTCAGGTGATGTCAGATGGTGTCAGGTGAATTCAGATGGTGTCAGGTAAAGTCAGATGGCGTCAGGTGAAGTCAGATGGTGTCAGGTGAAGTCAGATGATGTCAGGTGAGATAAGATGGTGTCAGGTGAGATCAGATGTTGTCAGGTGAGATCAGATGGTGTCAGGTGATGTCAGATGGTGTCAGGTGAAGTCAGATGGTGTCAGATAGTCACAGTTGTGGTTATGTTTTACTTAGTTTTTGTTTGTCTTTTTAGAGCAGAAATTATCGTGGCGTTTGGAAATTCGAAGCAAATTGTTTTACTTCTGAGTCTTGTAGCTGGTATGTTGTCATTTTGTAGTTTTTTACTGTGGATGATCGGTTCGGTGTCGTAGTGACAGTTGAAAAAAGTGTTTTAAAACTTAAATTACTTTTATCAAGACAATCCTTTAGCTTTTCTTCAGCTCAGAAACTTTTTAAACCTGCAATGAAATCTTTAACCGTAAATAGGATGTGTCATGGATTTTATATTACATCGTCAATGCCCTGTTTGTTAAAGAGAGTTAACGCATATTTTGAACAGAAGCAAGAAATTTGAATGGTGAATAATAAACGAAAGGTAACTGTAATATATTTTTAATTCTGAATCCATTGATAGCACAATATACTTCATGAGTCTCATTTTGGTTATACGCTCGTAATTTCATTTTGCGGAGAAACTCACTTTGAATAAGAATTAGGACATTTGTGCTTTTTAAGGACCACTAGTTGTAGTTGGACGCTGCACTTTTAGATACGACAAGTTTCCGTTTTCTGTAAGTAATTTCTCTTCGTTGAGTCGGATGGGTATAACTCACAGCTGAATTTCTTGTTTAAAGAGAACTGATATGAGTCATATATTCAGTGCATTTTTATTACGCACAATAAAATTACGCACAGATCGCGAGTGCAACGTCGTACTACTTCTAGTGTTCCTTAGTGGATGTTTTCGTGATACATAGCGAAGGTTCTAATGGTGGCTCTATCAGTTCTAGTCCACTACCCAGCGTTATCAGCCTCGTCGTCGTCGTCGTCGTCATCACTCTGCGAGCTGGCTGTTGAAGATTTTATGGAACTCTGCTTGCTGCTCACGAAGATGTAGATCTGTGTACAAATGCGATATCTGATAAATTTCCACAACTTCTACTAAGTTGAATAACGCAATGTTTCTGAGCATGTGAATGTGATTGTCTCACCTGTACACCAGGTGGCAGGTCCTCCTGAGCTGGTGTGTTGATCGGTATCACATTCAGTGCTTTCAGACCGCTGATTTTTTCGTGCTCCGGCAGGCAGTTGAAGTAGAAGTCGCAGTCGTCGCTGAGTCCAAGCCGCCAGCTGGCTGTTTGGATGGCAAGGTTGAAGTTGAGCTGGCGGGAGAGCTGGATGGACAGTCGGGCGGTCCAGCTGAGTATACGCTCGGGACGGAAGTGCTCCTGACTGAGCGTCGGTGGCGCCTCCAGCTTCGGTATCAGAAAGTTGATCGTGATGCTGTCCGATGAATTGCGACGCACCGTCTGTGGGTGCACAAGTTTACAGCAGCTCATCCTCGGTGTGTGCTCAGATCATAGCAGTGAATCTGAGCGCAGAAACCGTCCCTGAGACTGCAGAAATCTAATTTAAAACAAAGTGGTGCAAATGAATCGTTAAGCTTTTGTTAAGAGTAGAAACATTTTTAGCGGTCTGATATGCCATAGACAAAACAACATTTTCCGTCACGCTTTTTTCATGTATTTCGAGAGTACATGGTTTTTTGTCGAATTGTCCATTTGCTTTACAATTAAGGTAGTTACAATGTCTTGAGCCTGACCAACTTCTAATGATGTCAAAGTGCTGAAGCTTCAGGGTCTGAAGCTTCTGAATGTTAATAGTCTAGCTAGGATATTGCATTACATTATCTACGCCTTACTTATATTTTTTCTTTTTGGGAACATATTATCCTGGGGCACATATCAAGCTTTCTGCTAAAAGATGTCTGCCTTTAACTGTTTAGCAGGATTCGAAATTTTCCTGGACAATGTAATTTGTAACTGTAGTCGAATGACTGCCTAGAACATTTGCAAGTTCATAAAAATCGAGCAAATTATTTGAGGTTTTTCTGTTGACAAAAGCAACGGCTGTCTCTACACGATGGTCTTACTCTGGTAAGTAGGTCAATTGCCATTCAGAGAAATAAAACGAAAGCAAATCAAGGGCAGGAGAGAACAATGGCGCGACTGAATTGACGTTAAAGAAGCGAGAGCTTCTTGCTCAGGTGTAAGTAAACTTTGTTCGACTGCTGATTGCCGGTTCATCCAAGGCAAAAACACTGCTCTAAACTACATTCCACTCGCTCGATACTGTACCGCAGATTGTGAGTTCAGTGCAAGCTCAGTCGTCTGCTCCTGTACAAGAACTCAAATGAGAACATTCAGAACTTGTGGTGCGACCCAATCGACGGGAGGCGGGCTGGCCAATAGTTTCAACTCATAGAAGAAACTATTATCTGATAATGAAGATTAGTGAATCATGGTGTCTGATCTTGCCGTTAAGAGAAAAATGTCTAGGCCAGGTTAGTTGAGAATCTTTGACAAAGACCTGCTTCGATTCGATTCGGAGAGATCGATCAATAGGTTGCGTGTTATGAAAGTCGATTTGTTATTTCCCATTTTCTGAAACAATACATCGGAAACGTTAAACATTCAGCTTCATTTCAAGCCAAGCCACACTTACTTGACAGGCCGAGAAGAATACAATTGACGTTTAACGCTGCAGCTTTCATTTGCGTTAATTTCCTTTCTGAGCTGAACGGTTCCTGAGCTGAGAGAAGCGACACTCCCCTGAGCAAGCAGCGACAGACCAATGCTTGCTTAGTAGAATAGAAAAGATTATGGATGCACGCACAAGCTGCGGCTCGGAAAGGATAGTCCCAACCTAATATTGACAGGTGCTAGAGAGATGGAGTTCTGGGCGGTGTCACTGATCCACCTGATTTCTGCTCTGTTGTCATCAGTGCCTGCTGAGTCGGTGTGTCCGAATCCGTTTAGCGCGAGCTCATCTGGATCCTGGCTGTACAACAACACGTCGCCTACATTTTCGTGGTGCGAGGCCAACTTGCATTGTGCATTGCGTGGAGGCGAGCTGGACAATGCGTTTGACTCGATAATAGGACGACATTCCAACCCAAGCCTGTGGATTGGTGTATCGGATCTTGCCAATGAGCGAGTCGATAACAAGTCAGGCTGGTAGCTCATCAATGACAAAGGTATTCTGACCTTTAATGACACCATTTGGTACCGAAACAAACCAGATCTAGAAGCCCAGGACTGCGTGCGAATTATCAATGCAGAAAATCCTGGAGGCCTGAAAAACAGTAACTGTGATCTTGGCTTTGGTTACCTCTGCGAGTTCAAGCCTGTGATCGGATCTGTCAGCAACTTGAAGTCAAAAGCTTGGAAGCGAGTAGCGTTCAAGAGGACCAGCTACAACCCGAGCTCCGAGTACTGCGACAAAGACCTGCACAGCATGCCGAGCGCTGTCAACTGCGTGGCTGTGGCTGGTCGAGACGCGAACAGCAGACGCGCGCTGTACAACAAGAAGTCGCGGCTGTGCTGCCTGCTGCTGTTCACTGACGCTCAGGTCGAATCTAAGATCGAGAACAGCGAGGACTGGGCGAAGTTCAGCTTCGTGTGAGAGAGGACTGCATAGTCCTTGCAATGTTTCACAGTGAAAATAATGAAATAAACATTTTAATCAAACTATAAGCTATAGGAACAATGCGACTGTCAAGATGTCTGGGATGTCGTAAATCGCAAACTGATTTTAGAGTACATTAAATTGCGGAGAATCTATGGTCGAACCTGGCAGCACCGTATTGTCTTTTTGTTAATCTGATGCGAAAGTGATGGATTTAAAAACAATTGCGGTTCGAACTTCCTAAGAGTCTTTAGATCGGATTCTCCAGACTTTCTACGAACCCCGAAATTAATTTCCTACTTGAGTTACTTGATAGTAGAAAGACCATGGGGTATTTCAAATACCCACATTTGTCTCCCTTCTGTATCTCCCAAGATAATCAAAACAGAAATCCAGATCACGGGCCAAAATTTCCACTCTATCCGATAAAAACAACTTCCAGAATCACAAAACTCGTCATCATCGAGACATTCAACGTTTCTCGTCGGTGTGTCTGGTGGCAAAAACCAACAATATAGGCATCATTTTTCTGCTCACAAAATTTCATCCTATGACCATGTCGGCTGTTATAAGGTGGAAAATGTTGATCCATGGTGGACTTTGACGAAAATCGGTCATTCGGTTTAGGTTCTCGCGTTTAGGTTTTTGCGGATTCCGATATTTTTTTTCAAAAAATCCTCATTGCGACAGACACTTGACCTGTTTAGCAATCACTCACGGAAGCCTTTTTCACGCTCATGGATACTACTCGTACGCTCGTGCGGGGAAAATAGCACTCAGCCAAATTTACCTCAAGTGGATGTCAATCCAGCGGCTAAGAAGGAAAGTCTGGTTAAAAGCGACTGTGATGGACGCATTGGGATCAATTGGGAGGCACCCATTAGCTATTAGTTCGATGCTTTTAATATTAGACCCACTTAATTCAATTATATTACTTTGAACATTAAAATCTGCCTTTACTGAAAAAACCCTGCTGGTTTGGTGGAAAGTGAAGGTGAGGGTGCATTTCTTCCTGGAAGAGCCTTGTGCGCGAGTTGGAAGCGAGACAATAATAAACATTGCAGCATAATAGAAAAGAAGATAGCCTTGGATTTACACTTTTACCTTAAAATCATCGGTCGGATGAAGCCAAGAGCCCGGACGTACCTGGTGTTACAGCTGCTACTAACTCTGCCGACAACCAAGGCTCAATTGCCTTGTCCGAGTCCGTTCACCGACTCGTCTGGTCAGTGCCGGTTTAATCAAATTGCTCAATCGTACTCATGGTGTGAGGCCAATTTGGAGTGCTCAGCGCTTGGAGGTGAGCTGGCAAATATGTACGGCTCTTTGAAAGGCCAATCTGTCAGCCAAAACTTATGGATTGGAGCGTCCTCCGACCTTCCCGATGAGCGAGGGACCTCTAGAGCCGGCTGGCTGCTAATAAAAGACAACGGAATTCTTCCGTTGTGGAGATAGCTCGCTCTGGCTCACTATAGATCCAGACTTTGCCTCGCAGGACTGCCTGCTTCTGTTCCCTTCACAGGGTTCGGGAAAACTGGCCAATACATATTGCTCAGAAAAGCTCCATGGATACATGTGCGACTTCAGACCGATGAGTCAGTATGCCCTGAAAGTTCGAACGGCCTCCTGGAAGCGAGTTGCATTCAACAGGACCAGCTACAACCCGAGCTCCGAGTACTGCTACAAAGACCTGTACGGCATGCCGAGCGCTGTCAGCTGCGTGACTGCAGCTGGTCTAGACGTGAACTGCAGACGCGCGCTGTACAACAGGAGGTCACGACTGTGCCGCCTGCTGCTGTTCACTGACGCTCAGGTCGAGTCGGAGATTGAGAACAGGACTGGGCGAAGTTCAGCTTCGTGTGAGAGAGAGACAGGACTGAAGTTCAGCTTCGTGTGAGAGAGAGACAGGACTGAAGTTCAGCTTCGTGTGAGAGAGAGACAGGACTGAAGTTCAGATTCGTGTGAAAGAGAGACAGGACTGAAGTTCAGATTCGTGTGAAAGAGAGACAGGACTGAAGTTCAGCTTCGTGTGAGAGAGAGACAGGACTGAAGTTCAGATTCGTGTGAGAGAGAGACAGGACTGAAGTTCAGCTTCGTGTGAGAGAGAGACAGGACTGAAGTTCAGCTTCGTGTGAGAGAGAGACAGGACTGAAGTTCAGCTTCGTGTGAGAGAGAGACAGGACTGAAGTTCAGCTTCGTGTGAGAGAGAGACAGGACTGAAGTTCAGATTCGTGTGAGAGAGAGACAGGACTGAAGTTCAGATTCGTGTGAAAGAGAGACAGGACTGAAGTTCAGATTCGTGTGAGAGAGAGACAGGACTGAAGTTCAGATTCGTGTGAGAGAGAGACAGGACTGAAGTTCAGATTCGTGTGAAAGAGAGACAGGACTGAAGTTCAGCTTCGTGTGAAAGAGAGACAGGACTGAAGTTCAGCTTCGTGTGAAAGAGAGACAGGACTGAAGTTCAGCTTCGTGTGAGAGAGAGACAGGACTGAAGTTCAGCTTCGTGTGAAAGAGAGACAGGACTGAAGTTCAGCTTCGTGTGTGAGAGAGACAGGACTGAAGTTCAGCTTCGTGTGTGAGAGAGACAGGACTGAAGTTCAGCTTCGTGTGTGAGAGAGACAGGACTGAAGTTCAGCTTCGTGTGAGAGAGAGACAGGACTGAAGTTCAGCTTCGTGTGAGAGAGACAGGACTGAAGTTCAGCTTCGTGTGAGAGAGAGACAGGACTGAAGTTCAGCTTCGTGTGAGAGAGAGAGAGACAGGACTGAAGTTCAGCTTCGTGTGAGAGAGAGACAGGACTGAAGTTCAGCTTCGTGTGAGAGAGAGAGAGACAGGACTGAAGTTCAGCTTCGTGTGAGAGAGAGAGAGACAGGACTGAAGTTCAGCTTCGTGTGAGAGAGGGACAGGACTGAAGTTCAGCTTCGTGTGTGAGAGAGAGACAGGACTGAAGTTCAGCTTCGTGTGAGAGTGAGACAGGACTGAAGTTCAGCTTCGTGTGAGAGAGAGACAGGACTGAAGTTCAGCTTCGTGTGAGAGAGAGACAGGACTGAAGTTCAGCTTCGTGTGAGAGAGAGAAAGGACTGAAGTTCAGCTTCGTGTGAGAGAGAGACAGGACTGAAGTTCAGATTCGTGTGAGAGAGAGAAAGGACTGAAGTTCAGATTCGTGTGAGAGAGAGACAGGACTGAAGTTCAGATTCGTGTGAGAGAGAGAAAGGACTGAAGTTCAGATTCGTGTGAGAGAGAGACAGGACTGAAGTTCAGATTCGTGTGAGAGAGAGACAGGACTGAAGTTCAGCTTCGTGTGAGAGAGAGACAGGACTGAAGTTCAGATTCGTGTGAAAGAGAGACAGGACTGAAGTTCAGCTTCGTGTGTTTTTTAGGTTTCAGAACTATTGTTCCTTATTCGTTTTATTGTTTAAAATTATATTTAATGACTAAAGAGATTTTAAGACCTTTGCATTCCAATAGGAAAATTTCCATTGGAATGGCTAGACAGAAGAATAAACAGATTAAGAATAAGCTTTAGGCTGTCCGCTAAAACTCATCCCCATACTCCAACATCAATACAGGCTGGCAAGAGAATAAAATTGCTAATTCTAGACATTAGTGTCCAAAGCTTTGGCCCAAAACCAAATCAAGGAATCACCGCTGATTTGAGCTCAGGTACGACGCACTGAGTAAACCCAGCTTACTCAGTCTTAGAGGGTATGCTCGAAGCGTTGAATTGAAGCCCACTAAGTGCATATGCGATTATACGTTAGTTTGAAGACAACTAAAAAATAGCTGCTTACAATATCTCGACTTGTTTGTCCCTGAGATTTTCTGTAAACAAAAAATATTGTTTTGTTACGAGCGTATTTTGAAATGCCCAGATGAGCACACACACAGGTGGGCTCGGGGGTCGCAGGTAGGTCAGACAGGCAGGCCCAGTTAGAGTGAGACAGAATTTGCAGACCCGACCTGAGATGAACGACTTGAAAGGGACTCGGAAATCGCAACTGAGCACGCCAACGCGAGCACGAGGCCTGGCACCACCCCGAGCCAACCAGCCCGGCAGCTCGGCACCCACTGTGCCATGCTCACAACGACCACCCCAGAGCGCAGACTTGCGAAACGAAGCACAGCGGACAGCTAAAATAATCTTTTTCCGGCTGGAGCGAGTAGCCAGACAAAAAAGAGCTGGTGGGGCAGACAAGGAGAATGCGCAAGCGATAGTTGCAATAAAATGAGAGATAGAGAGACGAGCACACTGCCAGGACTATTGGTCTGTGACGCTGCACGCTTCTCGAGAACGCGTGCCAGAGAGTCTTGACCCCTCCTTCTCAGCTCAAATAGTCTTCTATTCTGCTTTCATTCATCTCTGTCACTTCCTCCAACCAAATTGAGTCTGCCACGTCAGCAAGTTTAAACCTGAGCAAGCTGACCCCCTCGAGCTGTGCTGTTATTAAGACGTAGATTGTGCCGTGATTTTAGGCTTTGCAGCTTCAAAGACACTTGACAAAGCGATGCAGATTCTACAAGCCCTGTCAGTTCTGCTGCCGCTGCTGCTTCAGCTGCAGCTGGCAAGAACCGACGAGACTCGCCAAGGTCACCTGGAAGCCTTCGGTAAGCAGGGATCCAACCTGCCCATCGACCAGGTGGATGGCTTCATTTCGCCGCAGGAGTTTATCGACAACTACGTTCTGAAGAACAGACCTCTACTATTCAAGGGCGCCGCCAAGTTGTCGCCCGCATTCAGCAAGTGGACGGACGAGTACATCAGCTCCGTGGTACCGCCGAGACCCGCTGGCGACATCTTCATTGAGCACAGCAAGAAGGAGAATCGCTCGCAGAACTACAATTTCATTCACTTTAAGAAGTTTCTCGAGATCTACAACACCTCAAATATCTACATGGTGTCCGATGTGCCGGAGTACTTGTTGTAAGTACGGCGTAAAATGTAATGACAATAGTATTAATAATTGCTGGAGGGCTGCGGGCAATGGCACACCATTTGGTGACACTTGACCAGCAGCCAGCGAGGAGGCAATTCTGCCCATTCCACTGACTCCTAAGCATACAATGTAATAATAATAATAATTATTAATAATTGATTACACCTGCCCCAATTAGGCCAGATGCAGCTATTGCTGCATCTGGCCAGCACAGTCGCAGCTATTGCGCGGCGCATCTGAAGGCTGCGTACGGCAGTTCAGTCCATGGACTGGGGGGACGCCACACCCACCTTCAATTATCCCAGCTGATGCTGGTACCCATTTAACAGCTGGGTGAACTGAAGCAATGCAGAGTTAAGTGTCTTGCTAAAGGACACAAATTTTTCTAGTGGAGTCGGGAATCGAACCCCCGACCTTCAAGTCGTGAGTCCGACGCTCTAACCACTAGGCTACAACCTCAAGGTGATACAATGTACACAGATTATGTACGCAGGCACCGGCTCACACAGGTGTGTACACCTTACCCTGACTTTCTCATCGTCAGGCAGTGTACACTCTCACTGTGCCTTGGAGGTTGGCCCTCAAGGGCGTAAATTGCACGACAAGACCCCAAGCCTTCTCTCCGCGGCTGCGCCCCAAATTAATGTGGCCTCGCCGCGGAATCGAGCTCAGGGACCTTGGTGCGAAAGGCAAACGCGTTGACCGCTCTGCCACCGACCCCCGGCGTAACTTGTACGATTGTTTCAATTTCTTTGGAAGAAAAAAGTTAGGGTTCTAGTTAGAAGGAGTCGCCTAGGAAGCAAAATACTGCCAAGGATAACTGAAGTTTCATTATATACACGATCTACTTCAGTTGTCCCTGAATGCTGCCATTCAGTTGAGGGCTCAGATGCCTTAACGAACATAACATGGTGGCCGAAGATAAGAAAGCCGGGGACCGCACATCCACCCTTAGGTAGGAACTAATTAAGCTGCTTCGTAATGTTCCAGGAGTGACCTGCTGTTGCCGTTTCCGCTGCAGTGCAAGTATTTCCTGCAGGGCGGCCTCGACACCCACGTTGTCTGGTTCTCTAGCGGTGGCACCTCCAGTGTGATTCATCACGATGCCTACGAGAACATCAACTGCCTCTACCGCGGCCGCAAGAAGCTGGTGTTTCTCAATACAACCAAGTACGAAGAGCAGGCGAACAAGATCATCGACAAGGACGAGGGCTCATTTTCTACAGCGGATGTTGATAAGTGAGCAACTCGTTTTACTGCTCTGCCTCACTGCCAGATACCGTTTGAGTGAGCAGTGAGCAAGAAAGAGTCTGCATACCAAGAAACTTAGCTATAATGCGTTTCAACATCCGGGTTGATAGCTAGCCTGTCCCGGATGTCCTGCTGCCCACACCGCAGTTAGTTTTCTCTCGTGGGCGCGCACATTCTCTAGTTTTTATCAATGAATGAAGTCTGGAATACAATAGCTTTATATTAGCTCGAAAATAATGCTTTAGAATCGACTTGGACAGCCGGCCAGAGTTCAAAGGCCTGGAGTTTCATATCGGAGAGATGGAGGCCGGCGACTGCCTGTACATCCCATTGTTCTGGTGAGCATCGTCTGATCACAGTCGTGAACACTTTGCTGTTGCTTGCTGTTTAAGCAGTGTTAGCGGTGATGGTGTGGTAACTCAACATTATTGATAATGTATTTCCAATGTCTCCAGGGTTCATCAGGTGCGCTCCTTTGATAACAACCTGGCAGTTAACATCTGGTGGCCGCCAATGAAAAAGTACCCGCTGGGCACCTGCATGCCGAGTTACAGCACGAATCTGAACTTCAAGCGAGTGTACTTCAGAAGCGTCGAGAATAGCATTCTTGGAGACGTTGACAGCATCAGGTAGGTCTAGTGTGTCATGTGTCTCTAATGTAGGACCACCACACTAAAAAGGCATATTTGGCTAATGCTACTGTTGTCAACTCAACAACTCGAAACACTTTAGGCATGTCTTCGCTGAAATCCTGCCGAAAGATGACAGGACGGAGGCGGCGCTATTGAAGACCCTCGCCGGTGACAACGACGTGCTGGCAGCAAATCAGGAGTTCGCCACGGCTGTCAGCGCCATTTTCAAGGCCGCCGACTTGGACATGGACGGAGCTCTGTCAGACGAGGAGCTGGAAATGAAGCTTAAGAGAAAGGTAGAGCAGGACACATTGTGCCAGTTGATAGAGCAAGGTCTGGATCTTTAAATCCCTCGCTACTGCCCAAAGCTGGATAAGTAGCAACAGTCGAATTTGATCAGCGCTTCAATATGAGCATTTATATGAGCCCCACAAAATCCCATCAGCAATACCGGCCTATCAGCAAAGCCGTGGCTGACTACAACGTTCTGGTCTTTGGCATGCACGAGGCCGCCGGAAACGGGCCGGAAGCGGATCGCCTGCCCAAGCTGCTGCGCACCGCCGGCAGCGACGACAGCGTGTTCGCGCCGCACCGCACCTGGCAGCCGACGGAGCAGACTGGCGCGGCCGAAGAGGAAGAGGATGAGATGGCCGGCGGGCCATCGGGAGCCGCCGACGAGTGGCAGCCGCCGCAGGCTGAGGCCAGCCCAGACAAGAAGAAGGACGAGCTGTGATTGGACGGCTGGAATCTGAGCTGTACGAGCTGGCCCCTCGAGTGACGATTTAGTTCTCTCTCCATTGTTTTTATTTTGTAGTATGCTGTTACAATTTCTGTATTTTACTCGCTCTCGATAAAATAAACACTCGACATAACCAAGGCCATTGCTAAGCAAAACACAGCCACAGGTAGCTCATTTTTGACAGTTTGCAGGCAGACAGACAGACAGACTTAAAGAAGTGAGACCAGGGCATATCCAACCAGTCGAGCAGCATTTTTTCTGCTGCATTTATTGCCACATTTCTTTAGAGCAACATGCGAGAACACTTACAGAAAGTTACAAGTTCAATAAAATAAAATTGCACTAAGTAAAGAGAAGAAATTAGTACAATGTTATGGCAGCAGCACGAGCTGCAGTGGCTGCCGAAAGCAATAAGTGTAAGCAGTTTGCTCAAAGCTCAGTTTGAGTTCGCAAAACTTTTTGTTTCGCCCAATCGACCAAAATTTAGCAGCTTTGTTTCAGAAAAATCTGAAATTACCCTAATGAAAAACGAATCTGTCTAAGAACTGCTTTTCCTAGTGTCAATAGAGGTAACTTATCGAAATACATTTTCATTCAGTTAAAAGTACACGCAGATACTAAAAATGTTTTGCACATCGATTCTAAAGCAGTTACTTAACAAAAGTGCTGTAAATTAAAAGTACGAGCTATGATACACTTTTACATCGTGCTATTGCAATACCAAATGATTTGACCTTAGATAGACAATCAGCATATTTCACAATGCGCTGATCGGGAATTCGTTATAACGTTATTCGTTATTACTAACCTAGCGGCTTTAAGGGCCCGGGTAGCTCAGGCTGAAATATTTTGCCTCCTAAGATGTACTGGCTTGTGAGTCTTGAGTCCAAATGGGGTGCATGGTTGAGTGATGGCACTCAATTCTAACAATAAGCGAGCAGCGCACAAACTGCCGGTCATGTAATTTTACAGTTTCTATCGAAGCAAGCATGTTCAATGCGTCTTGATGCACTATTCGACATTTCTGGCGAACTGGAACCAGCAGTTCGAGCCCTCGTAGGCCCCCAATTCCTGGGTGACCTTTGACAGCCGCTCGTGCTCCTTCTCCAGCCAGTCAATCTCGCGCATGACGCTGTCCTGCTCCAGCTGGTACTGGCTCACTAGCTCCGAGGCCTGACGCAGCTGCTCGCTCTCCGTGATGCCGCCGCCTGCGCCGGTTGCGTTGCGCAGCAGCGCATCGATGCTGGCGTTCAGCGCGTCCGCCTGGGCGTAGAAGTCGCTGTTCTCTGTCGTGGTGAGCATTTTTGTTAGTTCGAGCTTAATTAGCGAGAATACGGTGAAGCGGTGATAGTTTCCTAGCCTGGCTTGTAACAATCAACAAATCAATCAGCACAACGCGCACCGAAGACCTTCTCAATCTCAACAGTGACAGCCACCGCATCAATGAATGAAATTAGAACTCACTGGAAATGTCCACGAGAGCCTCAATGTCTCTGGTGAGGTCGGCGATGCTTCTCTGCAGCGCGCTGGCATTGACTTTCGCTTCACTGGATAGCTTGGACAGCTGACCAAGTTTGAGATCGGTTTCTGCCTGCTTGTCCAAGATCTGGTTCAGCCGGATCTCCATGCTGTCCAGCGAATCTGCCACAGCCCGGACGCGCTGGTAGGCGGACATCGCCTCCGACAGGTTGGCGTTCGACTCCTTTAGCAGACTGTCCGAGCGCTGAAGTGGTTTGGTCAGAACTGTGGCTTTTAAACGATTAGCTTAAACTCTAAGTAGAATAAAATTCAGCTTTGGATATAATTTTTCAGGTTTCGGACTCAGAATCATCGGTCCTGCTCACGTTGAACAGTTCAGTTGCCAGCTGCTTGGTACGCTCCGCCATGATGGAGGCCTCCCCCGCGGCTGCGGCATGTTCGTCGTGCAGCCGCTGCGCCTCTCGAACCATGCTGCTGGCGTTCGTCAGAGTCTCCCGGACATTGTTCAGCTGCTGGACTGACAGCAAGGCATCGTTGCGCGACTTCTGAATGGCGGATTCGTAGTTCTGCAGCTTCTCCAGCAGGCTGTAGGCGCTTGAGTTGTAGACGAGCGACCGGTCCACGATCGCCTGAGGAAAAACACGCGATTGTACGAGTTCATTTGAACATCACACAATTGTACACCAAAAACGAGTTCGATGGATTCCAGAACCATTCGATGGATGTGTTCGGACTGACGACGCCGAATTAATATTTTGTCTAATCATCGCTGACATATTGATTGAGCGATACCTGTTCGCGGACCAGTAATCAAACCCCGTTCATGCCCTGACTGCTCACGGCCTGTAGAACTTACTACGCAGCACCTATCGCACAAACGAAGATTACAACATAAGTCTGGCTTTAGGAACTGGGGAGCTTCAAGGTAATTTCAGCACATGATTAAAAGCATCGGATGATATTATAATTATGTTACATTCCAGCCCAGCATCGAATTTTGACATGCGTGCCTTGCGCGCGACCTTCAAAATGTTCCTTATGACAATTTCCGTATATTCGTCACAAAAAGGCTTAGTATGAAATTAGTTATGTTAATCAAGCCTAAGATTATACATTTGATGTAGCATTTTTAGAAGCCTTACCTGAACTTCAGCCTTTCTTTTCAACAGGTCCTGATAAAACTGGTCCGTCCTGGCCTGACTCTCGTTCTGACGCCGGAAATCAACTTCGGCCAGCTCGACCACCCGGGTGAGGTTCGCCCTGACGATGCGGAGGCGATCGGCCACGTTGTTGTACTTTTGCATGACCTGATCATTGAGCTGTGCAAGATCGGCTATCGAAGAGTTCAGACTAATCAGCTGGGCTGTGTCAGACTGAGGCAGCAGCCCCAACAACCGGTGGTACCTGCGGGAGGCAATAATGCGCTGGTTTCAGGGAGTGGTTGCAGTGAGGAAGTGGTTGCAGTGAGGATCTGGTTGCAGTGAGGATATGGTTGCAGTGAGGAAGTGGTTGCAGTGAGGATTTGGTTGCAGTGAGGAAGTGGTTGCAGTGAGGAAGTGGTTGCAGTGAGGAAGTGGTTGCAGTGAGGAAGTGGTTGCAGTGAGGAAGTGGTTGCAGTGAGGATTTGGTTGCAGTGAGGAAGTGGTTGCAGTGAGGATTTGGTTGCAGTGAGGATTTGGTTGCAGTGAGGATTTGGTTGCAGTGAGGAAGTGGTTGCAGTGAGGAAGTGGTTGCAGTGAGGAAGTGGTTGCAGTGAGGATTTGGTTGCAGTGAGGAAGTGGTTGCAGTGAGGATTTGGTTGCAGTGAGGAAGTGGTTACAGTGAGGATTTGGTTGCAGTGAGGATTTGGTTGCAGTGAGGATTTGGTTGCAGTGAAGAATTGGTTGCCGTTTACCTGGCCATGAATTCGCTGGCATTTCCGCGAGCCTCTAACACCGACGCCTCGGCTTGCCTGGCCAACTCGGTCAGCGCGTCCGCCTCCTGTCCGGTCTGAGTGAGACGCTGCTCAGCAGCAGCCACCTGAGCTGGAGCTGCGCCCAGCTCTGCGGACAGCGCCTGCGACTCCTTCAGTCTCTGGTTGGCCAGGAGGCGCAGCTCGTCGGCCTGGCGTTCCAGCTCCCCGGAGGCGGTTCGAACACTGTCCAGCCGATCCTGGGGCAATGGCGGATCAGGTGGAACAGTCAGTCTCAACTGCGACTATAGCGGAGACTCAAGCAGCGAGAATACTCACTAGCAGGTCCCTGTTTGTCTTGTTGATGGCGCGACTGAGTGCCAGGTACTCTCCCAGCAGCTGCTCGGTCTGGTCGAGGGTGACATTGACTGACCTCAACCTGTCCGACTCGATGGTCTGGCTCAGGCGGTTCAGTTCGCTCTGCATCGAAGGGAACTGCATTGAGACGAAGCGCTGGGCTTCACTAAGGTTGACGTCCGCCTGAGACAGCCGGTTGCTGGCCTCGTCCAGCTGCTGGCTCAGGCTCTGCAGTAGGCGCTGGTTGGTCTGCGTCAGCTGCAAAGGGCAGTGGGATCTAGATTGAGCAGTGGGATCCAGATTGAGCAGTGGGATACAGACTGAGCAGTGGGATCCAGATTGAGCAGTAGGATCCAGGTTGAGCAGTGGGATCCAGATTGAGCAGTGGGATCCAGATTGAGCAGTGGGATCCAGACTGAGCAGTGGGATCCCTACTCACCCCAGGTCCTAGGACGGTCTCCAACCGCTTCAACAGTTCCGCAGCCTTTTCCCTGGCAGCCGTCAGCCGCATTCGAATATTGCCGACGGCCGACACATCCGGTGTGACGTTAAAGAGGCCTTCAATAGCGGCCAACTCGAGGCGTAGGTCACGGACCAGCTGCTGCACGACTCCGTAGCAGTCGGGGCATTCGGGGCAGCCTCGAGCAACGTCAAACCGATTTTCGGCGCAGCGGTCGCACTTGGCGCCGACAATGTGCTGCTTGCAGCTGCACTGGCCGGCGGAGTCGCAGACTGCCTGGCCGGGATCCCGGATGCCCAGTGGGTTGCACTGGCAGGAGGTGCAGCCGCGGTCGGTGAAGTTGAAGAAGCCCGGCAGGCAGGAGTCGCACTTGAGCCCGGCCACGCCAGAGAGGCAGGCGCAGGCGCCGGTGTCCACGTGGCAGGTGGCGGAGCCGCCGGTGCCGGTGTGGTTGCAGGCGCAGACCTGGCAGCCAGTGCCACTGCTGATGTTGAAGAAGCCCTGCTGGCAGGTGTTGCACTGTCGGCCGTCAACGTTGGGCAGGCACTGGCACTCTCCTGAGACCGGGTTGCAGGTGGCAGTCAGGTTGGTGCCAGCCGGGTGGCAGCCGCAGGAGCGGCAGCTCGCCCCCCCGGGGGCCAACGCGTCGCCATAGAAACCGTTTTTGCAGCGCTCGCACTTGTCGCCTCCGGTGTCGTGGATGCACTTTGTGCAGACGCCGGTATCCGGGTGGCACACCTGGCCGGTGCAGATCGAGTTGGAGGCTTAACGGAGTGAAATTATGGGGTCTGTGGATCCGCGGTCAACAGGTTAGCAATTCTGCCTGTTGTTTGAAGCGTCTGAGTTGTAAATGAAGAATTGGCTAAAATTTCCGTTCTATCCGATGAAAAAAACTTCCAGAATCACAAAGATCGTCATCGTCGAGATATTCAACGTTTCTCGTTGGGGTGTCTGGTGGCAAAAACCACCAATATAGGCATAGCTTCTCAACTCACAAAATTTCATCATGGAACTGTTTCCGCTGCTATTGTTGATTATATTGTATTGATTAAATTGTTCATTAGAATATAATTGAACCAGTATGGATTCGCCTTGGAGGTTTATGCAGAGCAATGCTGAACCAATATGGATTCGCCTTAGAGGTTTATGCAGAGCAATGCTGAACCAATATGGATTCGCCTTAGAGGATAATGCAGAGCAATGCTAGCTGTTATTGTCGCAAGGGTCTTTGATAAGAATCGCTGAATGTCTCGACGATGCTGACTTAGGATGACTTTGAAAGTTAGTTCATCGTAGAGTATTGCGAAGTACAGCGGGTATTTGAAACACCCCGTGGTTTTTCTGCTGCTAAAGCATTTTTCACCGGACCGCTTTAATCGAGTGGCATGGCTGAGAATTTCGAGCAAGCGGCAGATTTCACTCAAACCGAGTGCGAGCTCACCTGCAGGTCGTTGGGATCCGTGTTGCCGTTGCAGTCGCACGGTTGGCAGGAGGGCGGCCTGCCGTAGAAGTTCAGAGCGCAGATGTCGCAGAGGATGCCGGACAGTCCCGGCGGGCACTGGGTGCAGACCACCTGGCCACTCCGCTGGTCCCGGGCGCAGGTGGAGTTGCCGGGGCATGGGCAGCGCTTGCAGGCGTTTCTTTCGCCGCTCGACGCGTTGCCATAGTAACCGTCTGCGCAGCGGTCGCACTTAAACCCGACGGTGTTGTCGTTGCAGATGCGAATGTTCTTACCGTCGCGTCTTATAACTCCGCCGCACTCGCCTGACGGAGTTGGGGTTGAAGGGAGGAAAGTTTTGACTGGGGGTCATTTTTGCCAACAACTCTTGACTGAGGATACTGTCGTGTTTATCACGATGTACGAGTATATGAATGTCTGTTTATGGATTATTATTCGAATTGCTTCTTATAAAACACACACATATGCTTCGTGTCAGGTTTCTGTTATGTAGTGACTTGCAGCCAGCGCGCGTACGCTGAGTACACCGCGCTGGCAGCCGTCTGTTTAACTGGCTGACTATCAATTCATTGTTCGCGCTATTTTATCACCTCTAATCCGTGCAAGGATTAGAGGTGATAAAATAGCGCGAACAATGAATTGATAGTCAGCCAGCCCTCGCATAAAATATATATATCGCCTGTTCTGTTTTCGTTGCTCTCGTGCACTAAATATCACCAGTCTAGAGTTATTTCAGTTTCGATGACAAGAGTCACAATAACTATGACAAGAGTCACAATAACTATGACAAGAGTCACAATAACTATGACAAGAGTCACAATAACTATGACAAGAGTCACACTAACTATGACAAGAGTCACAATAACTATGACAAGAGTCACAATAACTATGACAAGAGTCACAATAACTATGACAAGAGTCACAATAACTATGACAAGAGTCACAATAACTATGACAAGAGTCACAATAACTATGACAAGAGTCACAATAACTATGACAAGAGTCACACTAACTATGACAAGAGTCACAATAACTATGACAAGAGTCACAATAACTATGACAAGAGTCACAATAACTATGACAAGAGTCACAATAACTATGACAAGAGTCACAATAACTATGACAAGAGTCACAATAACTATGACAAGAGTCACAATAACTATGACAAGAGTCACAATAACTATGACAAGAGTCACACTAACTATGACAAGAGTCACAATAACTATGACAAGAGTCACAATAACTATGACAAGAGTCACAATAACTATGACAAGAGTCACAATAACTATGACAAGAGTCACAATAACTATGACAAGAGTCACAATAACTATGACAAGAGTCACAATAACTATGACAAGAGTCACAATAACTATGACAAGAGTCACAATAACTATGACAAGAGTCACACTAACTATGACAAGAGTCACAATAACTATGACAAGAGTCACAATAACTATGACAAGAGTCACAATAACTATGACAAGAGTCACAATAACTATGACAAGAGTCACAATAACTATGACAAGAGTCACAATAACTATGACAAGAGTCACAATAACTATGACAAGAGTCATAGCAAAACCCATTCATCAAATCACCAGATTTGAAGAAATTGATCAAATTAATAAAGTCACCAGAATATGATAGGATGTTGTAACCATGGCAACAAGCAACATCTTGAAGGAGCAAGTCGCACACCTGTTTCGCTGTCGCAGACGGCCGAGTGGTTGAAGCAGTCGCAGGGCACGCAGGCTCCGTAGGGCCCGGTATTGGGTACGGCCCGCCGGTAGCCCTGCTTGCAGCGCTGGCACATCGGTCCACTGTGGCCCTCAGGACAGTCGCACTCGTGCATGGTGCTGGCGTCGGGAGCGGACGCGGCGGCGATGCTGCGAGGCGCCGTGCTCTCCAGTGTCATGCCGTACAGGCTGGCGTAGACTGCGGACGGTTGGGAGAAATTGGTGGGATAATTTCCAAACGTATCTCCATTTACTTTTGCTGGGCTCTGAGATTGGGACTCATTTGTCCTGCTCGCATTCATTTAAGGCATGGGGTCTGTTAGATAGGGTATTCACTTCCTGGCGATGAGAAAGTCTGGAAGGTGGTACACACCAGTGAGTGTCTGTCTGAGTACCAATATGTGTGCGTGTGTGTGCTCAGGCTAGCGGGCAGAATCGCTTTCTCGCTGACCGCAATTTGACTGCCGACAAGCAGTGCCCTCAGCCTCCCAAAATGTTATTTCCTAGGGAAAAATGTGGCTATGAATGAGAAGCTTATTTCCAACCATTTTCTGTTCATGAGTTATTGACTTAGTTGTCCCCAGTCCATGGACTGATCAGATGTACACAACGATGGGATGCTCTAATATATCTAATATTAGAGCATCTAAGGCTGTAATATCTCCCTGTGCTACTTTTAGTAGCACGGGTATCGTTAAAAAAGACGCTTGAAAAGCGTCCCCCCATGGCCAACAGCTGTCCGCCTTTGAACGAAAAACGCCTTGCTGTAAGAAGGATGCGATGAACAGACAAAGCAGCCAGAAAGTGTTTTATTTCAGTCTCACTGGTAGCGCCGGAGTCAACTCCCCGAAAGTTGGCCCGGACTCGAATCTGGGTCAGGCTGGCCAGGACATTGCGGAACAGTTCGCGGGACTCGCTAAGCCGGCGCCACACGGAGCTGGCCGGGTCGTGGGCCAGGCGGAAGGCCAGGCTGAACCGGCCGCGCTTCGGCCGATCCGCGCTCTGCGAGGCGTCGAACGGCACCGAGAAGATCAGGCCGCGCGATTCCAGCTCGACGTCTAGAAGGCCGGAGCGGCTGTCCGGCGTGGGTTCCTCCGGCAGCGACATGTCAAGCCGCAGCATCCGGTTGTAGGAGCCGGACTGGTCGCCCAGCATTCTGGCCGGCAGGGTGAAGTACAGGGTGTTGAACGGCGACTCCAGTCCGACCTGGCAGCATTGGGAGTTGGAAGGTAAAATTTACGAGATTGTCTGATTATCTCTTGTCTAATAAAATCCTGTCATCAGTAGCTTTCAAACTCCCATGCCAAGCTCAAGATTGAGTCCATTCGATGAGTAGTAGGAGTCTGATTACGGCAAGCCTGAACTTGTTTTGCATGCAAGCTTTAACGCTCTGAAGGCTCACCCAGCTCTGATTGAAATCGGGTTTGGCTAGGAAAATGGGCTCAGTGGCAGTTGGTTAACGCGTTTGCTTCTCGCACTAAGGTCCCTGAGCTCGATTCCGCGACGAGGCCACATTCATTTGGGACACAGCCGCGGAGAGAAGGCTGGGGGGCTTGGCGCGGAATTGAGGGCCAACCTACAACGCTCAGTGAGAGCGTACACCGACGATGAGAAAGTCAGGGCGAATGAACGCAGCTGTGTGAGTGTGTCTGCGTACAGTATCTATGTTCGCTTGTGCCTCTGGAGTCAGTGGAATGGGAAGAATTGCCTGCTCGCTGGCTGTGGGTCACCAAATGTGCCAGAGCCCACAGCCCCTGAAAATAATAGTATCATTATTGGCTAGTAAAATTGAAATTCTACCTGAGCAGCTGAGATTCGCCGATCGGGAAACATTTCAACAGCGCCGGCGGCCGAGACATTCTGCTCCTCCACCGAGACGAGACTTTCGATGCGTCGGCGCTGGAAGCCGACACCCCAGGGCCTCGCCAGCTCGTTGGAGAAGTTCTCGACGATGTCCTGCAGTGCCATGGCCGGATGCAGCCGGCAGCTCGTAGCGTGGCCGTAGCAGAAGCACTGCTGGCAGCCGTCTGGGTCCGAGGAGCTCAGGCCGAAGAAGAACGGTCGGCACTGGTCGCAGAGGCGGCCAATCACGTTCGGCTTGCAAAGACAGTCGCCATTGATTGGGTGGCACTCGCCTGTGTTGTTCACCGTGCCTTGGGCTGTGCAGCCGCAGGGTCTGCGAGAGTCAAACGGAGTGGCTTTAGAGGGCGGTATGAGACAGGCAGTTTAGAGAGGGTGGTATGAGACAGGTAGTTTAGAGAGGGTGGTATGAGACAGGTAGTTTAGAGAAGGCGGTATGAGACAGGCAGTTTAGGCAGGGTGGTATGAGACAGGTAGTTTAGGCAGGGTGGTATGAGACAGGTAGTTTAGAGAGGGTGGTATGAGACAGGCAGTTTAGAGAGGGTGGTATGAGACAGGTAGTTTAGAGAAGGCGGTATGAGACAGGCAGTTTAGAGAGGGTGGTATGAGACAGGTAGTTTAGAGAAGGCGGTATGAGACAGGCAGTTTAGAGAGGGTGGTATGAGACAGGTAGTTTAGAGAGGGCGGTATGAGACAGGTAGTTTAGAGAGGGTGGTATGAGACAAGTAGTTTAGAGAAGGCGGTATGAGACAGGCAGTTTAGGCAGGGTGGTATGAGACAGGTAGTTTAGGCAGGGTGGTATGAGACAGGTAGTTTAGGCAGGGTGGTATGAGACAGGTAGTTTAGGCAGGGTGGTATGAGACAGGTAGTTTAGAGAGGGTGGTATGAGACAGGTAGTTTAGAGAAGGCGGTATGATACAGGCAGTTTAGGCAGGGTGGTATGAGACAGGTAGTTTAGAGAAGGCGGTATGAGACAGGTAGTTTAGAGAGGGCAGTATGAGACAGGTAGTTATGAATAGTTTCAGTTCCACCGACACTAAAAAGACTTATCGTGAGAATATGTCGGATATGGGATTTTTTCACTGCCTACTGCGCATCGTGAATCGTGAATTTAGGCATAAATTAGGCATTTCAGTGTTCCCACTACAGAAAATATTCCCGAATATTGGCTAGAGGCACACCACAACTGTCTGGACTGCACAATGCAAATTCTGCTGGGACGCAGCTGTGGACGAATGCAGAATGGTGTACACTAATCAAGCTTTTACCTTTGTATCCCTCTAACAGTCTCCCCTGTGTGGCGGCCCTCATACACAATCGATCGATAGTGGTGTGCGGGCCCCTGCCGCCAGCAGACGCCAAAGCAGGAGGGCCAGTTGCATCACCTCGAGAGGGCCTGCTAGTCTGGTTGGCGAAATTCGTGGGCAAAGTTCTGTTCATTTGCATGGGGTTTGGGAAGGATAGGCCTGCCATATGCCTTCCTTCCTTCCCTTTCTTTGTCTTCCATGCCCCCGTTGCATCCCAAAGCCCAGGCCCTACACAGAATCGGTTTCGTTGGAAATGGGCCTGCAGCAGCCGCAGATGTATCCAGCATACGATTGCCTTCTATATTTAGTACACGATATTCTCCACTTGCAACAATGCGCTCGAAATTTTGTCTGAGTGCGCGCTACAAATGTCTATGGCCCGAGGTTATGACCAGTTTAGCAAGACAGATGCAGCAAGTTATGGCCATAGACATTCAATGAGTGCAACAATCGGCCTTCATTCGTAGACCTCCGAATACCCCTAAAAAATAATCCGATTCAGTTGTTTAAATGGGTTTTGAAATGTTTGATAGTTTACTGCCCCAGTAACTCATTTATTCAGAACATTTTCAAAGCTCAAATAACCGCCTCTAGGCCTGACCAGTTTTTTCAAGTGGTGGCTATTAACAAAATCTTGCTTCTGGCTTATTATCTCTTCCTACCTAAGTGCTTGCCGCTAGTGCCACAATTTGACCCTGGCAATATACAGGCAGGTAGAGCAGAGAGGCCGCTTTTGTTATCTATACACCTATTAATATATCTGATTGAGCAAGCTTCTCCACGATTTAGTTAGAATTGGAGTTTGTTGCCATTGAGAAGCGGTACCATGAGGGTCAGATACTAGGCACTCACTGAAGCCCAGGTCACAGCGAGTGAACACAGTTCTCAAGTGTTTCTGAAATAATCTAACTCGATTTTATTACTATACAATGTATGAGCAAGGCCCAGTGGTGCAGCTGCACTTGTAGAAAATGCGTTTCCACATATTATACAATATATAATCATAGAAAGCGGCAGAACTCACAGGCAGCCACTAGCCGTGAGGTTGTAGTATCCGGTGAGGCACCTGTCGCACTTGTCGCCGGTGACTCCCGGCTGGCAGACGCAGCGGCCCTGATCGTCGCATTGGCCGTGCTGCGAGCCCAGCGGGTGGCAGTTGCAGGCCACGCAGCCGCTGGCTCCAGCCGAAGGTCGCCTGTGATTGGCCAGGCACTTCTCGCAGTGCGGGCCCTCGGTGTTGTCGCGACAATTGATGCAGCGGCCACCACTGACATTGCCAGAAGCGTAGTACAGATCCCAGTCGAAAATGCATTGTTCGCTGTTGCCTGAGCAGTTACAGGGCCGGCAGTCCCAAGCATTCTCTTTGGTTGCCGCCCGCCAGGGCCTGTCGTTGTAGTCCTTGCGGCACTTCTCGCACTGGTTGCCCTCGGTGTTGTGCTGGCACAAGCAGTAGCGTTCCTGAGTGCTGGGGTTCGTGTTGCACACTGCTGCGTGACCGTTGCACTGACACCTGGGCAGGAGTTGTTGGAGTAATCTTTAGTGGTTTGGTACTAACTCAGTTACCTGACAAGACATGTGCTACTCTCACCTGCCGCCAACTGTGATGTCGGTGATTGCGTAAAAGTACTTGTAGAGCACGTCTGCGCTGAATGTATCTCCGTGAGTGTTGAGCCGATCGAGGCTGATCAGAATGTCGGAGGCCAGAACCCATTCCTGTTTTCAAGGGAGCAAATTTGCAGACCATGACAGGATCGGTAGCTTAGCCTAAGATGATGCCGTAGAGTATATTCTAAAGTATCTGCCATTCAAAAAGCAAGACATCCCACCTGCAGCTCGCTATTCTTCCAGAACTCATCGTTGTCGTTGTCCTCCAGCCTGTTCATCAAGGATACGAACAGCACTGTGCCGTCGCTCAGCGGCACCATGTCCGAGAAGCGGGTGCTGCAAACTGGTTTGTACCGGTTCTCATTGCTGATCGGCTCGTCCGAAACCATCTTGTACTGCGCCTCGCAGTTCTGGCTGAAGTAGGCCCACGGCTCCCAGGCCGAGGTGCGGTTCTTTCGCCGATAGATGACCATGCTCTGCGGCCGGGGCGACTGGAACTGCAGCCGGATGTAGGTCACCTGGGTCTGGATGCCTGAACCCAATGTGTAGCAGCTGGTCAGTGAATTTGTTTTTTCTTGTCAAGGGTCTTTAAAAGATCTAAACCTTTTTCTCGTTATAAGGGAGCAAGATTAAGACTATTTCACATTTCCCGAAGTCTTTATTGTGTGTAAATAAAAAATTTGTAGCACAATTTTTTGTTGACTTATTAATCATTTTTTAATCGAGTTCTCTTCCCTTTCAACTAATAAAATGGAGCCCATAGCCCTGCAGTGACGTGGTTAGAGCTTTTGATTTCAGCGCAAAATGCATTCGGGGGTTCGAATCTCAGCGCAAAACAGTTCACCCAGTTGTAAAATAGGTGCCAGCTTCAGCTGCGATTGAAATTTGCGTGTGTGTATGTGTGTGTGTGTGGTTGCCTAGTTTAATTTATCCCGAATATCACATTTAAGACGAGGAATTGGACAAACTGAACGATAAAGGCTTACCAAAGTCGATAGTGATATTAACATTAAACTTGCTGCTCCGAGTCAACGTCTCATACAATGTCTGGCTCTGCCAGAAGGTTTTCAAGAACTTGTCCTTGTTAAAATCCGTGAGAAACTTGGGATTGTGGGACTTATCAATCTCGGCCTGCGAGCAGTAGGAGCAGTAGCGGTCCTGAATTGCGGTGGCTTGGATTGAGGTCTGCACGCAAAATTTCTCTGAATTCGTGGCGCCGCAGGTGTTGGTGGCCACTGGCACCCTGCCATAGGCCAAGTTCCAGAATGTGGTCAAGCACATGTTCGGCTTTCGATTCCGGTAGCACTCGGAGGCCCCAACGGGTCCAGTAACATCCGGGGTGTTTGTTGATGAATCAGTAGAACTAACTGATGCTAGTGATAAAATAAGTAATATTATACAAATAAAGAAACTTGGCTTATTGCTAGACATGATTATTATCAAATAAACTAATTTTTTCCCTAAACAACGCTCGAGCGCCGTTCTGTGAAATTTAAAATGACGAACAATTACAAACTAGAGCGCTTTTTTGCGCGCACAGTTAAAACAAAAAAACACTTCTTAGAACAAGAATTTACTATTCTATTCTTCGTTATATAATTTTTTAAGTATTAAATTTTTTGCATTTAATGCATTTTATCTAACATTAGTATGTGAATGGGACAGCTAACGTTGATTTTTTTATAACAGTACGTCAGTCATCAAAAAGCAAGTTAAACGGTTAAATTTATAATTTAACGTATCTAGCTGCAGAGATACGTTAAAGATCGGGACTTTAAGACTTGTGTGACTGGATTTATGTATATTTTATTTTATTTAAAACATTTTAGTTTCTTTTTTACATTAAATTATGCATTATTTTACAAATATTTCTCTTTTTATATGCATGTATATATTAATTTAATTACAGAACTTTAATTAAATTAGCATATTTATTTTTGCAGTCGATTCGATACATTTGATTTCTCTTTTTTCTTTTTAGGTCATTGTTATTGTATGTTGATAGCATTTCCATTTGGTAAATAATTATCCTTGTCATTCAAATATAGTTTTATCTATATTTTTGTAAGCATTCCTATCGTTTAAAAAAGAAATTTACTTTTTAAAATGGAGTAACGTAGAAAAACAATAATTGAGTAGAACTAAATACCCTTTTAGACTGAGGCAGAAAATCGGTCACTATATACTGCGCTGCACAGGTGGCTCGCGTTGCCACGTCGTCGGCCGGCGCGAGAAATGGTCATTCTACCATTGTTCCAGCGGAAGATGTTTCTTAAATCCTTCATTCTTACATCTCCTTTTTGAAATTGCACTTAGCCCAGATGATAGGCCAGTGACCCAGCAGCAGATATTGCTGTGTACTGCTGTTCAGTCCGTGGACTGGGAACGTCGCCACACCCAAGCAAGTTTCATACAACCAGCTGGTACCCATTTTTAGCTGGGTTTTATATTGCTTTATGTACGCTTCGCACGCTAGTTTTTGCTCTTCGCGTGATTGAATAATATACGAGATTAATAATAATAATAATAATTGCAGTAGGGCTGCGAGCAGTGGCCCATCATTGAGTGACACTAGACCCGCAGCCAGCGAGGAGGCAATTCTGCCCATTTCGCTGACTCCTGAGCAAGCACGCACACGGATACCGTACGCAGGCACACGCTCACACAGGTGTGTACTCGTACATCTGCATGACTTTCGCATCGTCAGGCAGTGTAAATTTCACTGTGCCTTGGAGGTTGGCCCTCAAGGGCGTAAATTGCACGACAAGCCCCCAAGCCTTCTCTCCACGGCTGCGCCCCAAATAATTGTGGCCTCGCCGTGGAATCGAACTTAGGGACAAACGCGTTAGGCAAACGCGAGAGGCAAACGCGTTAACCGCTTTGCCACCGACCCCCTAATAATACTCGTATAGATTAAAGTACAATATATAAACAGCCGCCCGCGCCCATGCTAGAGGGCACGTTTTCTACCTTTCTCGCTCGCAACCCAGGCATAGCTGGGTCATTGCATGAAGCTCTAGCAACTTGGCTACAAATCCCTCCGATAGTTAAAAAAATCTTGCGACTTAAATGCAACACAAAGCTATGGAATATATATGCGATCCTCTACGAATAAAATAGTGAAAACTCTGTAGAGAGGACGTATAGCTCGCGGCTTGAATGCCATAATACGAGCATAACAAATTTAATGATTCGTGTCTTGTGCCACCGGTTAACTGCACGTACACGTACTAGTTACCACTAAGCTTTCACCGTGTTTGGAAATTTATTTACAATAAAAGTTCTAGAACTGCTCAGTACTGTATCGAAGGTTTGCGAACGTCTCTAGAGTGTCCGTAAATATTAATTTAGATCTATGTTATAACATTATCTTGTCTCGTGAGAGAAACAGGGCCGAAGTTTCGACATTATTTTCTTCGACTCAAAAGTTTTCTCGCTGATAATTCTCAAATTACCTTACCAAAGCAAATTGATTTGCTTAGTTGCATTGTCTAATCTCATTTGTACAAAGCAGACACAGAGAGGGTTAAAATACTCATGCGGGCTGCCAGTTTATGGCTTGAGGCCGAGTGTTGGGATCCGGGATTCTGATGCCTACTGGAGTTGTCTTGTCTTAAGGGTTAAGAATTAAGGATCATTATGCGATATTCCAAAAGCTTGTAATTTGTTAGACACACACACACACACACAAACGGGCACCGGGCATTTATTGGCCACTTGTATAAAAGTGGGCACTTATAGGGACTGCACGGACACACGAAAAATTATACACACACGTGTCCCGACACATGCGTCCAACACTGTTTTAAAACATTTTAGGATCAAATGCACTCTCCACTTACTAATAGAAGTCTAATACGCATTTTTGGTGCGTCGAATGGGTCCTGCACTAAGAAAGATTAAGGTCCATTGTGAAAAAAACTGAGCGGGAATATAACAAACTTTAATATAACGAAACGATAATTAATTATATTTAAAAAAATTATGTTTGTGAATGTCCAGTGAATAATTATTTATCGAATTGACAAATATTTAGAAGTTATATGAAAGATGAAAAAATGTGAAAATATACTCGTATAATTTTAGACTTAAAAAAAAGCTTTAAATGATAACTGCTGAATTAAACTGCGATAAGTAGAAGATTAAGCATAGAAAGCAATAAAAATGAAATCATTGATTTAAATGGCGATAAAATGGATAATTAGACATTTAAAAAAAGGCATTAAAATGATAACTGCTGAATTAAACTGCGATAAGTAGAAGATTAGGCATAGAAAGCAATAAAATGAAATAATTGATTTAAATGGCGATAAAATGGATAATTAGACATTAAAAAAGAGGCATTAAAATGATAACTGCTGAATTAAACTGCGATAAGTAGAAGATTAGGCATAGAGAGCAATAAAAATGAAATAATTGATTTAAATGGCGATAAAATGGATAATTAGACATTAAAAGAGGCATTAAAATGATAACTGCTGAATTAAACTGCGATAAGTAGAAGATTAGGCATAGAGAGCAATAAAAATGAAATAATTGATTTAAATGGCGATAAAATGGATAATTAGACATTAAAAGAGGCATTAAAATGATAACTGCTGAATTAAACTGCGATAAGTAGAAGATAAGGCATAGAAAGCAATAAAATGAAATAATTGATTTAACTGGCGATAAAATAGATGAGACATACAAAGAAGCACGAAAATAATAAATCACTGATGATTAAACACGAAAAGCGATAAAAGCATACTAATTGATTTAATTAGTGATAAAATGATTAGACAACAGTAGTCTCAAAAGTAGCATGGCAATAGAAACTGGTAGCTATTTGTCTAATCCTATTTTATCACGCATTAAATCAATAAGGAATCTTTTTATCGCGCTGGGGAAAATTCCCTCCCTTTATTTTCTTGTTAAAGCGGATCGAAAGTGCCGCAGTGCCTGTAGCCCATCAGCTGCTCCGTGCCCCTTCCCCAGCCATCCATTCCATTCTGTAGCAGTAGTGTGTGCAAGGTGGCATTGTTTCCTGCTCATGCTCGTCTGTTTCTTTTAATAAAACATTAAAATGATTATATCTGAATAAGTTCACGATGAATTGATTATTGGGCATAAAGCGTGAAAAAAACAGACAATATTGAAAGGATAATGAAATTACAATGAAAATAAAAGAACAATGACAAATATTGACAGCTAGACCCGCCCGCCGCCCAAAGCAAAGCTAGCACGCACTCCTTATTGGTCATTGTCTAGTGTCTACTGATGTAAATAGCTGTAAATCTTTTTTCTTCTCCTTTCCAAAAAGGTACAGAGCTTCCGTAATTTACTGTTGTACTGTTTTGTATTGGTACTGTTGTACCAGCAGTGAAAAGGGCATTGAATTAAAATCCTCGCATCTTACTAACAATAATATTCAGACTGAGTCTACTAATATAAAAGTAACAGCAAGACCAATAAACTAGCTTAAAAAACCTTCTGATACAAATGTTGTCCACCCAGAGTCCTTTGCTACACAAAATTACATACAAACGACACATATCCTGTGTTTGAAGCATCATTTTGTTGATGTCATGTAATTTATCTCATTTGATAAGTAATAGCTCTTTTTTTAATTCAGAAAATTGCAACTATTAGTCCCGAAAAGCAAGAAAGCCGAATAACTTCTTTTACTAATTGTTGCGAGCCTTAACCACTGCTACCCTCAAATTGTCTTTGATTTTTTTCCATTCAATGTTAGCCATCGAATCAGGCCGCAGCTCCAGAATATCCTTCTTCCCAGGAAGAGTGCCTTGTTGAATGAAGTGAGCGAATGCCTCGCACATATCCTTCTTCTGTTCATCTGTGAGCCGCTTTGCTGAAAAAGGAAAGTAGACATATGCACGTAATGAGGCAATGCGGAACACTGCAATATCTAACTTAAATAAGATACCATACCATACCTACCATACATACAGCAATAACATAACCTAGCACTAAGTCGTCAAAACACTATCAGGGAGTTCACACAATGAGAACACACATTTTGGTCTGCATATCCTAACAATGTGCTCTTCAATACAATCACATTACACTTTGATCTGCATGTCCCAACAATGCCCTGTTTTCTAAGCTGAGAGATGCCGACTGTTTAGTGTCTTTCAGTTTCAGGAGTGTTCCAGGAAATGCGTTTTTAATATTAACACCGAAAAGTTTATCAGCCCTGCTTTAGCTCCTATTTATATAGGATTTCAAGCTGAATATATTACGATATTTATTTTATTTTATCGTCTCCTCACCTGACTTCGAAGCTTCCTTTGAATGTTTCGCGTTTGCCTTTTCAACTCTCCGGGAAAACTTGTCTGTGATGCCGTCTTCTTTGCTGGACGGTGGTGACCTGTCGCCATGTTGGGCAGTCGTTGGACCTTGATTGCTGAGGCCAACTCTCTTGGACTGACTTGGACTGACTTTAGCAACCGTTAAAGGCGAGCAATCGTTTGAATAATCGTTGCTGCTGCTTCGCTTCGGCTGCTTACTTTGTTCAGCGGACGCAGAGGCTTCTACGTCGATTTCGTCGGCTCCGATGGGTAGCACACTGTCCATTTCTTCTAAAGTAATGTCCTCGAGTTTTCGGCCCTTAAAGTGACCAAGTTTTCCGCTGTCCATAATTTCCAGAATTCGTGAAACTTTGGTCAACTCAAGTGTGTTTTGGTGCATTCTGTAGTACTGCCTGTGAACTGTTATGTCATGTCCAAGGTGCCGTGCAAGCCAGTCTAGTTCTGCTGACGTCAAATCAAGCAGTTGTGAAACAGTAGCGCAGTGGCGTCTCAAATATCTTGATCGTAGTAATTCCGGTCTCTTCAACTCCAAGTTACCGAGGCGTACAACTTGGTCGATCGCAACTGAACAGCGGTATACAGACTCATCGTAGCCCGGAATGGCGAATACGAAGTTGTTGTTGTCCTTAACTCCGGCCTGTTTTCTGCACTTTTCAATGCAAAGGATTCCATTCCAGCAAAGCTGTTCAATTAGTATTGGGACGGAGCGGCCTTTCTTCCCTGCTATGTTGACAATTTTTAATCTGCTAGCCAGTTTCTGCTCTAGCGGTGACATGTACTTATGCAAATCCTCATGCGTGTGGGATTGATGCATGGACTTTAGAAGATCAAAATCCAATTCAGAAATCTCGCTTGAGCGACGTCGGTTGTAAAATGCTAGTTTTGTCATTACCAAGTAAACAAGCTCGCGATACAAACGAGGCATTGGCGATTTACTACATTTTAGCGCATCTTCTGCCTCCTCAATTGTTCTAGCGATTGCGGATTTAATAAAAGTAGAGACGGCGACGATGTCCTCCGTCAGAGGCACTGAGTCCTGTGGACGTGATGCTTTATCGTTTAGTTCTTTCAAGCATTTAGCGGTGACAAGTGGATGGTACTCCGTGGTTTTCAACGTAAGGAAATCGGACGTTGACTTTTTTAAACTATCATCCCCTTTACGGATGGCGTCTCCAATCACTATGTTGCATAGATGAGGAATAAAATTTCCTGCTCGAAGTGCAAATGATGGTGCATCTTTAGATAATTTTCTTATTATGTCGATCCAGTCGTCGAAAAAGTGTGGCTGTAAGAAATGCTTCAAGCTATGATTTCCGTGAATTTTCCGAAGCTCGATTAAGATGCGTGCAGCATCTCTGATAACGCTTGAAACATGCTGCCGATTAAGCTTCTTCTGCTTTGATCTATACCGCTCTCCGAGACGAAGAATAAGATCCTCCGTACAAATAACATCAAAAACCTCGTCAGCAGCAAGCTTCGACAGCACGGTCTTGTAGAGTTCTGACTCAGGATCTAAGAGATTCGATCCCGCTGCCGGATTTGACAATAGAAGGCGTGACAGCTGCTGGCAGTATTTGGTCGATACACTTCGGTTTTCTTTTTCCTGCATTGACTTCGCAGAGTCTATTGAATCCTCACTTTCATTGTCATTGCTGTCTTCCTCAAGAATATCGTGCAGGCTTCCTGAGCAAGTATTCTTGTGTCGGTAAAGAAGATCTTTTTTTATGAATTGAAAACACGTATGACAAGGCAAAAAGTCATCCGGACTGTTTTCATCGTCCTTTTGCCGCCTAGCAATTATCAGTTCTCCCTCTTGCTTTGCTAACACTATTCTATTATGAACGAAGTCGCCTTCAATTTCTAAAGCTTTAAACGCCCTCTTTCGGCGTGACTTGTTGTGCATCTTAAGTATGCGCATAACATCAGATTCCTTCTTGTGAGAAGTTTTATAATGTCTCGAGATTTTTGTCAACATTTTGCCACAATACTTGCAGTGGTGGATCTTGGTAATCGAGGAAACAAACTTCTGCAAAACTACACTGCCTTTAGGTTGACATTTTTCTGCTTTACACGGCAAATCAAAGTCTACAGATTCAGAGTTCTCTTCGATTTGTCTTACAGTTGAGCCGCCTTCAGGTAAAACTTCATGTGTCGTCTGAGGGCCAAACATATCACCGTGATGAGAATGAAGACTACTTTCATGATGTTTTACTTCTTCGGTACTAACATAGTTCACAAGCTGAGATGGCATTGATAGATCGCTAAAATCACGTAAAACATGTTCGACAGGAACTTCGGTTAGTTCACAATTAACCAGATTACAGTCAGAATCCACCAGGCCTTGGGCTGAGTCACACGGTGACAAAGCATACGGGTCACCGCAACCAGCAGCAAAAGACAATCCACTTCGAGTAAACGTTGCAGTAACTGGTTCAAGAAGAGCAAACGTTGCAGCATCATCTGCCACGCCCAAAAATGCGTCAGCCTCAATAGAACATTGAGAATGGCCAACAAAAGACAACTTCTCAAACATCACGCCTGTCCCGACGTTGCCCCTGAACTCAGGTGATCGATCAGAGGCGCTGCTGACATCGTCAAATTTGACAGACTTTGGAGCCAAAGGGCCGTTGCCGCTGCTGCCTCGCTTCTTTTTTTTCTTAGCAACCGAATCTGCACACAAAGGAGAAAACATTGAACACTCTTAACTCCTGCATGCACTTTACATAATCTCTTGTGTCCCAACAATGCCCTGTTGAATCGGAACACACTTTGATCTGCATGTCCCAACAATGCCCTGTTTAATCGAAACACACTTTGATCTGCATGTCCCAACAATGCCCTGTTTAATCAAAACACACTTTGAACTGCATGTCCCAACAATGCCCTGTCTTCTAAGCTGAAAAATGTCGACTGTTTAGTGTCTTTCAGCAGTGTTCCAGGAAATGCGTTTTTAATATTTCAACTCTGAAATAGGTCTGTTTTAGCTCTTATTCATATGGCATTGTCAAGCGGGACTCACCAGGTCGATCGGAGGCGCTGCTAACATCGTCCAGTTTGGCAGTGTGTGAAGCTGCAGGAGGAAGCGAATCAAGGCAGCTGACTTGTCTCTCAGAATCAGCGGATCGATTGGAGGCGCTGCTGAGATCGTCCAGTTTGGCAGTGTGTGAAGCTGCAGGAGGAAACGAATCAATGCAGCTGACTTGTCTCTCAGAATCAGCGGATCGATTGGAGGCGCTGCTGAGATCGTCCAGTTTGGCAGTCTGTGAAGCTGCAGAAGGAAGCGAATCGACACCGACGCTTCCGCTCTCAGAATTAGCGGATCGATTTGAGGCGCCGCTGACATCGTCAAATTTGACAGACTTTGGAGCCGAAGGGCCGTTGCCGCTGCTGCCTCGCTTCTTCTTTTCCTTAGCAACCGAATCTGCACACAAGGGAGAAAACATTGAACACTTTTATCTCCTGCATGCACTTTACATAATCTCTTGTGTCCCAACAATGCCCTGTTGAATCGAAACACACTTTGATCTGCATGTCCCAACAATGCCCTGTTTTATCGCGACACACTTTGTTCTGCATGTCCTAAAAATGCCCTGTTTTATCAGAACACACTTTGAACTGCATGTCCCAACAATGCCCTGTCTTCTAAGCTGAAAAATGCCGACTGTTTAGTGTCTTTCAGCAGTGTTCCAGGAAATGCGTTTTTAATATTTCAATGCTAAAATTGGTCTGTTTTAGCTCTTATTCATATGGCATTGTCAAGCGGGACTCACCAGGTCGATCGGAGGCGCTGCTAACATCGTCCAGTTTGGCAGTGTGTGAAGCTGCAGGAGGAAACGAATCAATGCAGCTGACTTGTCTCTCAGAATCAGCGGATCGATTGGACGCGCTGCTGAGATCGTCCAGTTTGGCAGTCTGTGAAGCTGCAGAAGGAAGCGAATCGACACCGACGCTTCCGCTCTCAGAATTAGCGGATCGATTTGAGGCGCCGCTGACATCGTCAAATTTGACAGACTTTGGAGCCGAAGGGCCGTTGCCGCTGCTGCCTCGCTTCTTCTTTTCCTTAGCAACCGAATCTGCACACAAGGGAGAAAACATTGAACACTTTTATCTCCTGCATGCACTTTACATAATCTCTTGTGTCCCAACAATGCCCTGTTGAATCGAAACACACTTTGATCTGCATGTCCCAACAATGCCCTGTTTTATCGCGACACTTTGTTCTGCATGTCCTAAAAATGCCCTGTTTTATCAGAACACACTTTGAACTGCATGTCCCAACAATGCCCTGTCTTCTAAGCTGAAAAATGCCGACTGTTTAGTGTCTTTCAGCAGTGTTCCAGGAAATGCGTTTTTAATATTTCAATGCTGAAATTGGTCTGTTTTAGCTCTTATTCATATGGCATTGTCAAGCGGGACTCACCAGGTCGATCGGAGGCGCTGCTAACATCGTCCAGTTTGGCAGTGTGTGAAGCTGCAGGAGGAAGCGAATCAAGGCAGCTGACTTGTCTCTCAGAATCAGAGGATCGATTGGAGGCGCTGCTGAGATCGTCCAGTTTGGCAGTGTGTGAAGCTGCAGGAGGAAGCGAATCAAGGCAGCTGACTTGTCTCTCATAATCAGCGGATCGATTGGAGGCGCTGCTGAGATCGTCCAGTTTGGCAGTGTGTGAAGCTGCAGGAGGAAGCGAATCAAGGCAGCTGACTTGTCTCTCATAATCAGCGGATCGATTGGAGGCGCTGCTGAGATCGTCCAGTTTGGCAGTGTGTGAAGCTGCAGGAGGAAACGAATCAATGCAGCTGACTTGTCTCTCAGAATCAGCGGATCGATTGGAGGCGCTGCTGAGATCGTCCAGTTTGGCAGTCTGTGAAGCTGCAGAAGGAAGCGAATCGACACCGACGCTTCCGCTCTCAGAATTAGCGGATCGATTTGAGGCGCCGCTGACATCGTCAAATTTGACAGACTTTGGAGCCGAAGGGCCGTTGCCGCTGCTGCCTCGCTTCTTCTTTTCCTTAGCAACCGAATCTGCACACAAGGGAGAAAACATTGAACACTTTTATCTCCTGCATGCACTTTACATAATCTCTTGTGTCCCAACAATGCCCTGTTGAATCGAAACACACTTTGATCTGCATGTCCCAACAATGCCCTGTTTTATCGCGACACGCTTTGTTCTGCATGTCCTAAAAATGCCCTGTTTTATCAGAACACACTTTGAACTGCATGTCCCAACAATGCCCTGTCTTCTAAGCTGAAAAATGCCGACTGTTTAGTGTCTTTCAGCAGTGTTCCAGGAAATGCGTTTTTAATATTTCAATGCTAAAATTGGTCTGTTTTAGCTCTTATTCATATGGCATTGTCAAGCGGGACTCACCAGGTCGATCGGAGGCGCTGCTAACATCGTCCAGTTTGGCAGTGTGTGAAGCTGCAGGAGGAAGCGAATCAAGGCAGCTGACTTGTCTCTCATAATCAGCGGATCGATTGGAGGCGCTGCTGAGATCGTCCAGTTTGGCAGCGTGTGAAGCTGCAGGAGGAAACGAATCAATGCAGCTGACTTGTCTCTCAGAATCAGCGGATCGATTGGAGGCGCTGCTGAGATCGTCCAGTTTGGCAGTCTGTGAAGCTGCAGAAGGAAGCGAATCGACACCGACGCTTCCGCTCTCAGAATTAGCGGATCGATTTGAGGCGCCGCTGACATCGTCAAATTTGACAGACTTTGGAGCCGAAGGGCCGTTGCCGCTGCTGCCTCGCTTCTTCTTTTCCTTAGCAACCGAATCTGCACACAAGGGAGAAAACATTGAACACTTTTATCTCCTGCATGCACTTTACATAATCTCTTGTGTCCCAACAATGCCCTGTTGAATCGAAACACACTTTGATCTGCATGTCCCAACAATGCCCTGTTTTATCGCGACACTTTGTTCTGCATGTCCTAAAAATGCCCTGTTTTATCAGAACACACTTTGAACTGCATGTCCCAACAATGCCCTGTCTTCTAAGCTGAAAAATGCCGACTGTTTAGTGTCTTTCAGCAGTGTTCCAGGAAATGCGTTTTTAATATTTCAATGCTGAAATTGGTCTGTTTTAGCTCTTATTCATATGGCATTGTCAAGCGGGACTCACCAGGTCGATCGGAGGCGCTGCTAACATCGTCCAGTTTGGCAGTGTGTGAAGCTGCAGGAGGAAGCGAATCAAGGCAGCTGACTTGTCTCTCAGAATCAGAGGATCGATTGGAGGCGCTGCTGAGATCGTCCAGTTTGGCAGTGTGTGAAGCTGCAGGAGGAAGCGAATCAAGGCAGCTGACTTGTCTCTCATAATCAGCGGATCGATTGGAGGCGCTGCTGAGATCGTCCAGTTTGGCAGTGTGTGAAGCTGCAGGAGGAAGCGAATCAAGGCAGCTGACTTGTCTCTCATAATCAGCGGATCGATTGGAGGCGCTGCTGAGATCGTCCAGTTTGGCAGTGTGTGAAGCTGCAGGAGGAAACGAATCAATGCAGCTGACTTGTCTCTCAGAATCAGCGGATCGATTGGAGGCGCTGCTGAGATCGTCCAGTTTGGCAGTCTGTGAAGCTGCAGAAGGAAGCGAATCGACACCGACGCTTCCGCTCTCAGAATTAGCGGATCGATTTGAGGCGCCGCTGACATCGTCAAATTTGACAGACTTTGGAGCCGAAGGGCCGTTGCCGCTGCTGCCTCGCTTCTTCTTTTCCTTAGCAACCGAATCTGCACACAAGGGAGAAAACATTGAACACTTTTATCTCCTGCATGCACTTTACATAATCTCTTGTGTCCCAACAATGCCCTGTTGAATCGAAACACACTTTGATCTGCATGTCCCAACAATGCCCTGTTTTATCGCGACACGCTTTGTTCTGCATGTCCTAAAAATGCCCTGTTTTATCAGAACACACTTTGAACTGCATGTCCCAACAATGCCCTGTCTTCTAAGCTGAAAAATGCCGACTGTTTAGTGTCTTTCAGCAGTGTTCCAGGAAATGCGTTTTTAATATTTCAATGCTAAAATTGGTCTGTTTTAGCTCTTATTCATATGGCATTGTCAAGCGGGACTCACCAGGTCGATCGGAGGCGCTGCTAACATCGTCCAGTTTGGCAGTGTGTGAAGCTGCAGGAGGAAGCGAATCAAGGCAGCTGACTTGTCTCTCATAATCAGCGGATCGATTGGAGGCGCTGCTGAGATCGTCCAGTTTGGCAGTGTGTGAAGCTGCAGGAGGAAGCGAATCAAGGCAGCTGACTTGTCTCTCATAATCAGCGGATCGATTGGAGGCGCTGCTGAGATCGTCCAGTTTGGCAGTGTGTGAAGCTGCAGGAGGAAACGAATCAATGCAGCTGACTTGTCTCTCAGAATCAGAGGATCGATTGGAGGCGCTGCTGAGATCGTCCAGTTTGGCAGTCTGTGAAGCTGCAGAAGGAAGCGAATCGACACCGACGCTTCCGCTCTCAGAATTAGCGGATCGATTTGAGGCGCCGCTGACATCGTCAAATTTGACAGACTTTGGAGCCGAAGGGCCGTTGCCGCTGCTGCCTCGCTTCTTCTTTTCCTTAGCAACCGAATCTGCACACAAGGGAGAAAACATTGAACACTTTTATCTCCTGCATGCACTTTACATAATCTCTTGTGTCCCAACAATGCCCTGTTGAATCGAAACACACTTTGATCTGCATGTCCCAACAATGCCCTGTTTTATCGCGACACACTTTGTTCTGCATGTCCTAAAAATGCCCTGTTTTATCAGAACACACTTTGAACTGCATGTCCCAACAATGCCCTGTCTTCTAAGCTGAAAAATGCCGACTGTTTAGTGTCTTTCAGCAGTGTTCCAGGAAATGCGTTTTTAATATTTCAATGCTAAAATTGGTCTGTTTTAGCTCTTATTCATATGGCATTGTCAAGCGGGACTCACCAGGTCGATCGGAGGCGCTGCTAACATCGTCCAGTTTGGCAGTGTGTGAAGCTGCAGGAGGAAGCGAATCAAGGCAGCTGACTTGTCTCTCATAATCAGCGGATCGATTGGAGGCGCTGCTGAGATCGTCCAGTTTGGCAGTGTGTGAAGCTGCAGGAGGAAGCGAATCAAGGCAGCTGACTTGTCTCTCATAATCAGCGGATCGATTGGAGGCGCTGCTGAGATCGTCCAGTTTGGCAGTGTGTGAAGCTGCAGGAGGAAGCGAATCAAGGCAGCTGACTTGTCTCTCAGAATCAGCGTAGTTTTCTCTCTTGGACTGACTGGATTTTTCGCTGAGTTGTTTATTTATGTACTCCTTCTCCTTTTCTGTAACGTGTGAGTTTTTTAATATCGAATCGAATCGGGTTTTTTCTTAATTTTGGTGACAATGCTTTTATTACTTACCAATATAATAGTCCTCAAAGCAATCGCCGGGAGTTTTGCCTTGACTAAGTTCTTCAGCTGTAATGATCGTAGATTGGGATTGCATCGAAATGTACAGTTCTTGATGCTCTTTATAAAGGCGCGTTTTATATTCCGTAAATTTCACGAAATCAAATTTAAGTTCGAGTACGTTCATATTCCCTAAACTGCATAAAGCATATTGCATCTCTTTTAGGTGAAATATATCTATACGCTATAGGCTTTTTGATTCAGTGAATTCCAGAAGTTTATTCGCCGCCTACCTGTTAGTGTAGTGCGAAGTCCCGAGGTAACTGCACCAGCTGGAAGCGGATCAACGTCGACATATCTGCAAAGCAGTGTTCCGAAAATCAAAATTGCTTTTGGCTAGTGGTCTCAAAATGTTAAGCGAACAAAGAAAGACAAATGTTGGAAAGTAATTTGCTACTTACATATTTGTGACGGTACCGAACCACTCCTTCGCTTTCCAAGCCATTGAGACTCTGGTGCCATGGCACAGCTTGCCCGAGTATGTCAAGTCTTTCAAATATACAACATTCGTTTGGCCATAAGATGGGTGCCTCTTGTCGAACCTTACTTCCACGCGAAAGTTCGGATGGTATTCTGATTCTGAAGAGTCTTTCTTTTTCTTTCTTCCCTTCTTGTTCGCTTGTCGCCTCATTGTGGCGACAAGCAGTCACTTAAAATACTAAGGATCGAAGCAGTCACTTAAAATACTAAGGATCGAAGCAGTCACTTAAAATACTAAGGATCGAAGCAGTCACTTAAAAAGCTTTTCACTAGTTTTTTTATGCTAATAAAGACAGAACAGGGGTCCACCCTCTTTGGCTTAGTAGGGCTTGTATGTCGTTCATTTCTTACTGGTTCAGACGGGTAAAAGATTTTAGGGGTTTGTGAAATTGTACAGGGTGTGAAACAAGGCGTCCAATTAAATGTAGATGGGGCGTTATCGATTAATTCAGTGGATAGAGCAAGAGCCCCCCAATAGGCTGTCCCAACACTTTCAGGTCAACAACAACAACCCCAGAACACGAGGCCCTTTTAAATGATCCATAGGCATAAGTCTGCATGTGTGATAAACTGATGGCATTTTGAAGACAGCCTTTAAGAGCTGCGCGCTAGTAAAATATAGGCAATACATAGTGCCACAACTTGTCATCTGGAATTTGATTCTTGTAGAATCGATGCCTTTGATTCATTGAGCAAAAATGTTTTCATTTTAGGAGTATGAGTTCTCACTGTTCTGTTTAGTCAGCTTCTGGACTCCATAAGTGAATTTGAATCTTAGTTAAAAGTTCTTTTAAATTGGTAGATAAATATTTGGGAATTTAGTAATGTCTAATGCGACAATGCTAAAATACTAAATCTTTAAAAGCGCATAGCTCTTTTGCATTGCACTACGAATAATACAATAATTTTAACTGTGTTAAAATCTCTAATATGAACGCATGAATATTCTAGATTTTGCATTCTGTCGTCAAACAAAGCTCCCACCCTCCATCCTGTAACTAGCGTTATAAATTGTAAATAACTAAAAGGCTATACCTGCACATTCAGTTGCAGTCGGGGATTTTTATGGACAGAAGTACAGTTTCACAATCAACGTAACATTCATTACTTCCTAGTCACACAGCCACTGTGCATTAGAAATACAGAGGGGAGTCAGTCTCATTGAACGCGAGTTTTAAAAGCGAGCCGCCTAAAACGAATTCGAAAATACTACTATCAGTAGCGGCTTTGAAAATTCGATTCAAAAATGCTAGAGCACATAATTCGCATTTTGTCCGAACAACACTATTGGGTCAGTTACGTTTGTTTGCATCAGTTTTCACATTATTGGGCCAGCAATTATTATTAGATTAATAAAAAATCTTCAATTGCAAATGAAAAAAATGAATTTTTTCTTTTGGACAAAAAAAATGCGGTTTCAGTGGATATTTTTTTTTCCTAATAGCTCCAAATTTTTGGCAGTGTTGGACGCACTTCTTGGGCCTGGCCCAACACTTATTTCGGCCCAAGAGCACGGGTCACTATGCATACGCGAGTCCCAATAAGTGGGCTATGCATCTGCACACACACACACACACACACACACACACGTACTTGCTTACTTTAATGCGCGGCCAAAGGGATACAAAGCGGCTGTGTTTTTGCAAACACTGCTAAAGGTGGCTGGACTTGCAATTGAGTACGCGGTGCGCGTACAGCTGTGGCTATGTACTCTCCAACCCCAAAGTGCAAAAGCGCTGTTGCGTACGAGCTACAATCAGCCTTCCACTCTAGCTCGTACGGCGTGGGTTGTTTCAAGGTACTAAAATTTCTGGCTAAGTAGAAATATATTTATTTGTTGTGCCTTTTTTACTTTCTCGTTTATCGAGCAGAAACAAGTGCAAAATTGGCTTAAATTTCGAAGCCATTTTTAGCGCTTTTTGAGCTGACTTCTGAGTTTAGTGAGCTGTATTTCAATCCGATACAAATCAAAATCGCTGCGTCTCGAAATGTTCTTTGACGATGGTAAGTTCAGCATACAAACACTCAAATACACTTGGTACGACGTACTGCGGCTATCCGCTGTTTTCTGAGCTCTTAGGATGTTAAAGTCAATTAAAAGCAGATAACTAACGAAACTTAATTGAAATGCGTAAATGAGTGATGAGTAATAAGTAATGAGTAATTTGAGGAATTAGAAAAGCATGGATACAAAGAGCAAATTGATTATTGAAATCTCAGAGTTTCAAAAGTAGATCAGGGGATCACGGTCTCAAGAAATGCGTGGTCGCGGATGGTTCCTGCTTGGACCACGAAGTGGTCATGTGATGCAGGACAGTTCCTGCTTGGACCACCTCGAAGTGGTCATGTGATGCAGGGCAGTTCCTGCTTGGACCACCACGAAGTGGTCATGTGATGCAGGACAGTTCCTGCTTGGAACACCTCGAAGTGGTCATGTGATGCAGGACAGTTCCTGCTTGGACCACCACGAAGTGGTCATGTGATGCAGGACAGTTCCTGCTTGGACCACCTCGAAGTGGTCAATCTGATGCAGGACAGTTTCTGCTTGGACCACGAAGTGGTCATGTAATGCAGGACAGTTCCTGCTTGGAACACCTCGAAGTGGTCATGTGATGAAGGACAGTTCCTGCTTGGACCACGAAGTGGTCATGTGATGCAGGACAGTTCCTGCTTGGACCACCACGAAGTGGTCATGTGATGCAGGACAGTTCCTGCTTGGACCACCTCGAAGTGGTCATGTGATGCAGGACAGTTCCTGCTTGGACCAGCACGAAGTAGTCATGTGATGCAGGACAGTTCCTGCTTGGAACACCTCGAAGTGGTCATGTGATGCAGGACAGTTCCTGCTTGGACCACGAAGTAGTCATGTGATGCAGGACAGTTCCTGCTTGGACCACCTCGAAGTGGTCATGTGATGCAGGACAGTTCCTGCTTGGACCACCTCGAAGTGGTCATGTGATGCAGGACAGTTCCTGCTTGGACCACCACGAAGTGGTCATGTGATGCAGGACAGTTCCTGCTTGGACCACCTCGAAGTGGTCATGTGATGCAGGACAGTTCCTGCTTGGACCACCACGAAGTGGTCATGTGATGCAGGACAGTTCCTGCTTGGACCACCTCGAAGTGGTCAATCTGATGCAGGACAGTTTCTGCTTGGACCACGAAGTGGTCATGTAATGCAGGACAGTTCCTGCTTGGACCACCACGAAGTGGTCATGTGATGCAGGACAGTTCCTGCTTGGACCACGAAGTGATGCTCAGAATTAGGGTGGCTAATACGTAGCAGTTATCAAATCTGTGTCAGATATAGTCACGCAGCAATAAATAATCATCCATTCTATATACAGTGCAGAGCAAGTGCTCAGTGCCCTGGCACCACACCTGCTTGACAAAAGCAAAAAAACGAATATTCCACAGTCTATTTGTGTATTGATGATAATAGTCATTCGGTTAAAACATTCGCCTTTACCACTTCAAGTAGTGGCATTCACAAAAATTATTCCCCACCACTCCCTAGACTCCAGCAGTGGTGCCAGTCTATTTGCCAGGCTACTGGCTGACTTGGTGCAGCAGCAGCAGCAGCAGCAGCAGCAGCAGCAGCAGCGCCAAGGTCAGAATCGTGGTAACTCGATGCTGCTGTTGAAAGCTGCCATCGATGGCAACGGCTCGATGTGCCAGCGACTGGTCGCTTCCGGCGTTGATCCCGACTTCCGTGGCGAGAAGAAGCTGACGGCGCTACACCTAGCTGCGCACCAAGGCCACGAGAGCACTGTAGCTACACTGCTAAACTCTGGAGCAGACGTTGACGTCGCTGACGAAGACGGCGACACTCCATTGATGATAGCCATAATGCAGAAGGAGTGGCAGACAGCTCTAGTGCTTGTCGAACGGAACGCCGAGATGCGGTTAAAGAACAAGAAGGGCCTGACAGCGACGGACCTGGCTCTGATCAAGGGCAACCTCGGCCTGGTCAAGATGATGGAGCGGAAACGATCAGCTCTGCAATTTGACGAGCGAATCCACGGCTCGCTACTGATGCACTGCGCGCAGGAGGGCAACCTTGAGCTGATTGAGTTCTGGCTGGACCGCAACCCGAAAAAATCTGCGTGCGATGCTCAACTGAGCGATGGTCGCACTCTGGCGTTTGTGGCTGCTCTAAACGGTCACCTAGACATCATAGAACGGCTGGAGCGCAGTCGCGCCGATTACAACATCGCCGACTCTGAAGGCAACATCCCCCTGTTCTGCGCTGCTCAAAACGGACACGACAAAATTCTGAAGATCCTGCTGGCCAGGAGCCGGGTAAATCACCGGAATTCCAACAAGCGAACTGCGCTGTTTTCAGCGGTGCTCAATGGTCGCGAGACAGCCATGAAGATGCTGCTGGACGCCGGGGCAAACACGGACGCTGCTGACAGTCAGGGCCTGACGCCGCTCGCCTGTTCGATAGTCAGCAGCTCTCCGGACCGGATCGTGCGCCTTCTGGCCAGTAGAACAAAGGAATTCACCTTCGAAGATCGCAATGGCTACGGCTACGCTCACCTTGCGGTCATTGCGCAACGCTTACCGTTGCTAAAAACATTGCGCAGCCATGGCCTGATGCTCGATACGCCTAACTCAAAGGACGGTGAAACGCCGCTGCTGGCAGCATGCCAAGTCGGGCCACTAGAGACGGTTGAGTACCTACTCAAGGAGGGCTGCAATGCTGGCCATCAGAACGCAAACGGTGTGAGTCCAGCTCTACGCGCCGCCTACTGTAAACAGGAGGCCATCGTGAGGCTGCTGGCCGACCATGGAGCACCATTGGATCTAAAAAACCGTCAGGGCGAGACAGCCATTCTGTGCGCCGCCGAGAAAAACTGCTTCGCCACTGTGCAGCTGCTGCACAAACGCGGCTGCAACATCCGGGTGGCCGACCGTGCTGGCCAGACGGTTGCTCACTACGCTGCTAAACACGCTAATCACCAGCTCCTCGGCTATCTCGATCAGAACGGAGTGGCTCTGGACAAGCCGGACTCCGACGGCAACACGCCCATCATGATCGCTGCGGGCGCCGATGATATGAACTGTACGGTGGTGCGGCTGCTGGTTGAGGCCGGTGCCAATCTTAATGCTCGAAACAAGAAAGGCAAGAACGCGGCCCAGATTGCTAACGGACAGGGCAATCGGCACCTTCTGCACCTGTTGCAGGGGGGCGGCGGCGGTGGCGGCGGCAACGGCCGTTCATCCGTGAGCAACCCAGATGAGTGAGTAAATGCTGTAATCCGTGTTTTTTCGCGTTCGATCTATGAAAACCTTTTCTAAGCAAACCTACGTCACTAATTCCCAAAACCTCACAGGCCGACGCCCGACCCGCCATCCTACCCAAGTCTTCCACGCCAGCCGTCAACACCGACAGCGGAGATTGACGACTCCTTCGAGCACTGGGAATATTTTATTGAGGATGACAAGAAGAAGCCAATAGGAACCGGCGGCTTCGGCAAGGTCTACAAAGCCTTCACCGACCGGCACCAGTTCGTGGCTGTGAAGGTCATCAAGCCGCACGTGCCGATGAGCACTGAAGCCCAGAGGCGAATCTTTATGTCGGAAAAGCAGGCTATGGACCTCCTACGCTACGTCCGACACGAGAACATTGTTCGCTTCCTCAAGGCCGAAGAGAAGGATGGAAAATTCTACATCTTCTCGGAACTCCTATCTGGATGCACCATTGAAGTAATCATGAGACAGCAGAAGAAGCCTATCCCTGAAGATGGTATTAAGAAGTTTACCATTCAGGCAAGTGTTAATCTGATGTTTTATGAGTTTTTCCTGAAGCTTGACCGAATGTACAGTGTGCGTTCCTATATCAAACTTACCCTACTCAAACTGGCGCAGGTGTGCCAAGCCCTGAAACACCTGCACAGCCTACCAAAGCCGATCATTCATCGCGACATCAAGTCCTCAAACATCATGCTCACCAATCCGGGCATTGTCAAGCTCATTGACTTTGGCTTCGCCCGCGAGATCAGCAGCTCGCAGATGATGATGACGCAGACCCAGTGCGGCACTCCCTTCTTCATGGCCCCGGAGATTCTGTCTCCGGAAGAAGACGGTGTCGCCTATACTTCAAAGACAGACGTTTGGGCCTTGGGCTGCACCGTGTTCGAAATGGGCACCATGGAGCCGCCGAACAGTGAAATTCGAATGCAGTTCTTGTTGGCCGTGACGGTTAACAGCAAGCCCATGCCGGAGCTCCCGCGCAGCATGTCAAGCGAGCTGCGCGACTTCTACCACCTGTGTGTTGAAAAGTTGCCTCAGAATCGACCGGAGGCCTCCAGGCTGCTGCAGCACAAGTTCCTCAAGTGAGCCGCCTGTCCGAAACGTTCGCGAGTTATTAAATCGACTCATAGTGGATCAGAACTATGTCCTTAACAAAAGGACTTATTTCTCAATTTCCTGTCTTGATAGGAATCAAAGAAAAAATTCCAGTTATATTCCTTAACTGTCATTTCACAATGGTAGAGACTAATATTATAAATCTTATTCCTTCTATTTAGTCTGCTGGTACATATGAAGCCATATTTCGCATCATAAGCTTATATTTTAAGCCCATGAGAGAAAGTAAGGTTTTCCAATTTAACAATCCGAATATACTCGGGCAACGAGCTGGAAAAAATCATCTTTAAGTCGCAACTTGCCCGAATTGCAACGCAATTTCAGCTCATAAAGTAGAGGGGCCGGCTTGCTGAGCTTAGATCAGTGCAGCCTAGCTGCGTTACATCAAATGCTTTCGCAGCTTTCATTGACGTCATCCACAGCTGTTGACTTAAGCCGGCAACGCCAGTGCTTGCTTAGTAAAATTGGTTGCGGTGCTATTTCACGTCAGGCTTCCCATGTCTGAAATGACCCTTTGTTTGAATTTCTATGCATAGTGGGAGGAAGGGCAATTTCATGAACTTGTTTGACGGCTGAAGCTGCGAGCTGTCGGCACGAAGTTGACTTTGTTGTCAGTGCCACAGAGCTTCGCAATCAGACGGCGGGCCGGAAGCAGATCTGATAGAAAAGGCTCAGGCCACAAAAACTGTCTAACCTGTTTTTGTTTCAACCTGGATGCTACACTTTGTCATAATCCGAGTTCGGATGCATGGCAACTAATTATTTGGACCTTAAGTGCATCATCTCCCAGTTCTTACTTTTTGTGCATGCGCTCTCTTCTGAGGCACTTTTAGAGCACTTTTAGAGACCATTCAGTCATTTTAGGCGTGCTTGTACTAAACGTTTTGATCAAACTAAAAAAACAGTAACAATCGAATCGAAATTGAAACTCTTTTCCGGTCATTTGCTTGCGGCCTGCTGCCGGCAGAATTTCATCGATTTTTATGCACGAACTATGTAGCGGGCGTATACATTAGCTTTAACTTTAACCGCAAAAAGCTTCGTGTTCGATGCTCTCTGAACAGCCAATCCAAAGCCTCGTCAGCAGCACTGGCATCTTAACCGCATAAAAACTGTTTTAATCCCAAAGGTGTACCAAGAGAGTGCTCGCTGGAAAATAAACTGAATCATCTGTATCTGACTCTATATAGTCGCACTTTGATTTCCCTTTCAACTGAAGTTGGTTTTTGGTATGTAGTTTTTTTTTTAAATCTTGGTTTGAGGATTTCACGAAAAAAAACATTTTTAATCAGATTAATATTTGAGCATATTCGTTTGCTGGCTAATCAGATAAATATACTTGAGCTTATCTAAATTGAGCGCTTGAATGGCCTTAGCAAACTTTGATATTTAAACACTTAGGCAGCCATCATGAGTACGGAAAGTGCAATTAACACGGCCTACAAAGTCTACCTGACCATCCTGCTATTCGGCGGACTGTTCGGCCACATCATGTCGGCGGTGATCTTTGTCCGGTTTCCAAGCCTGGCCGGTCCCAACACCAGGCGACTGTTCGTGTCACTGTCTGTCGCGGACGCTCTGGTCCTCTTAACAGCGGTGTCGCGCTACTGGATCCGCCTGTTCTTCCTGTACGACATCCGATTCCTGAGCGAGCCAGCCTGCCGACTTCACACCTTCCTGGTGTACTTATTCGGTGACCTGGCCCTCTGGATTCTCGCGGCAATGTCCGCTGTTCGCCTAGTCTGCATCCTGCGGCCAACCTGGCGTGCGCCGCAAACCTCCCGAGTGTTTGTGCCGCTGCTGCTGAGTGCATTGTTCCTAGTATCTGCCGCTCGCAATGTGGTGCTGTTCTTTAACCTGGGCACTCGCACCTACTTTGACAGTGCTCCTTCTAATTCGAGTAGTAACTCAACTTCGGCTGAAACAGATCAGTGGGTTATTCAATGCACGTACCTAAGGACAGATTTAGCTAAGTCATTTCGCATGGTGGACTTCGTCATGTACTCGGTGATCCCGTGTACCGTGCTGATCAGCTGTAACCTCGGCCTCGTGATTGCACTCTACCGACTGGCTAGGAAAACTAAGCAGCAGTTTCAGACCAACGTGAGTTTCACCTGACTGTCCACTCAAGTAGCCATGGAATGACATACTAAAATAAACTCTAAAGTGAGGTTCAATATTGCCTTTATTGGTTTTTAAAATAATGCACTGACGATACCTTCGAGACACTAAACTTACCTTCCGGACACTTAAGATACCTTCCGGACACTTAAGATACATTCGGGACACTAAAGTTAACTTCGGCACACTGAAGATACATTCGAGACACTGAAGATACCTTTGGGACACTGAAGATACCTTCGAGACACTAAGTATACCTTCGGGACACTGAAGATACCTTCGGGACACTAAAGTTAACTTCGGCACACTGAAGATACATTCGAGACACTGAAGATACCTTTGGGACACTGAAGATACCTTCGGGACACTGAATATACCTTCGGGACACTGAATATACCTTCGAGACACTGAAGATACCTTCGGGACACTGAAGATACCTTCGAGACACTGAAGATACCTTCGAGACACTGAAGATACCTTCGGGACACTAAAGATACCTTCGAGACACTGAAGATACCTTCGGGACACTGAAGATACCTTCGAGACACTGAAGATACTTTCCGGACACTAAAGATACCTTCGAGACACTAAGTATACCTTCGGGACACTGAAGATACCTTCGGGACACTAAAGTTACCTTCGGGACACTAAAGTTACCTTCCGGAAACTGAAGATACCTTCGGGACACTTAATATACGTACCTTCGGGACACTAAAGTTACCTTCCGGACACTGAAGATACCTTCGGGACACTAAGTATACCTTCGGGACACTAAGTATACCTTCGGGACACTGAAGTTACCTTCGGGACACTGAAGATATCTTCGGGACACTAAAGTTACCTTCCGGACACTGAAGATACCTTCGGGACACTTTATATACGTACCTTCGAGACACTAAAGTTACCTTCCGGACACTGAAGATACCTTACCTGAGTTTTGTTACTTCTAAGGTAAATGGTTGTGTACGGCGCTGTACAAGTCTTGAAGAGCGTTTTATGGCATACTACTAATACAGTTTAGTAGCAGTTAGCATTTTTAGCATTATCAACATTTATAAAACGATTGCTAATTATAATTTTAATCTTTAGCATTACCTCTCCAATGGTCTGGATTTTGTTGCGGGAACGGAAATTAATTAGAAGCGAAGTTAGCATTCACAATGACTAATTTTCCAGTCGAAAGGCGACTTGGACTCACAGCGCCGTTCTGGGACAGTCTTGATCCTGGTTCTATCAGCATTCTACCTGCTGACAAACCTGCCCACCGTTGGATTCAGCGCTTTGCCAACCCTAGGCGTTGAAGTGCACTTGGACTCGCAGACGGGCCAGCTGATCTCCGACTATCTGTACATGCTGCACTACATCGCCAACGGAACCAGCGGCTTGTTCTACTACTGCTTCAACCCGACCTTCCGGCATTGCTTCAACCGGTTGATCACCTGCCACGGCAGGCGGGGTCGGGTGGGACCGTATTGACTGCCAGTGGCCACAAACAACTAACCAGGGTAGCATATAATAGCAGTCACAGAATGCTTAACTAGAGGATCGAAGTCTAAGATCTACACAGGACCAATACCCTGAGCCGCGTATCCGTTGTATAACACTGAATTTCCGTACAAAAATCCTAAAGTATCGCACTGAGATCCCACAGTATCGCACTGAGATCCCAAAGTATCGCACTGAGATCCCAAAGTATCGCACTGAGATCCCAAAGTATCGCACTGAGATCCCAAAGTATCGCACTGAGATCCCAAAGTATCGCACTGAGATCCCAAAGTATCGCACTGAGATCCCAAAGTATCGCACTGAGATCCCAAAGTATCGCACTGAGATCCCAAAGTATCGCACTGAGATCCCAAAGTATCGCACTGAGATCCCAAAGTATCGCACTGAGATCCCAAAGTATCGCACTGAGATCCCAAAGTATCGCACTGAGATCCCAAAGTATCGCACTGAGATCCCAAAGTATCGCACTGAGATCCCAAAGTATCGCACTGAGATCCCAAAGTATCGCACTGAGATCCCAAAGTATCGCACTGAGATCCCAAAGTATCGCACTGAGATCCCAAAGTATCGCACTGAGATCCCAAAGTATCGCACTGAGATCCCAAAGTATCGCACTGAGATCCCAAAGTATCGCACTGAGATCCCATTTTATGCGGCACTGAAATACAAAAGTTTTATCGATACTCTATTTTATAGATTTCCGTTATCTTTGAGCGAGAAAGTTTTGCATTACACGCATGTGACTGAAAATTCAGCTAATAAATAAAGACAGCAATTGTCAATTTTTTTTAAACAAATTGGGCAACAAAGGCAAATTCTTTATCGAGAGTCCAATTTGGTTCTTTATCTAGAATCCCAGATGGTTCTTTATCTAGAATCCCAGTTTATTCTTTATCTAGAATCCTAGTTGGCTCTTTATCTAGAATCCTAGTTGGTTCTTTATCTAGAATCCCAGTTTATTCTTTATCTAGAATCCCAGATTGTTCTTTATCTAGAATCCCAACTGGTTCTTTATCTAAAATTCCAGACGGTTCTTTATCTAGAGTCCCATTTGGTTCTTTATCCAGAGTCCCATTTGGTTCTTTATCCATAATCCCATTTGGATCTTTATCCAGAATCCCATTTGTTTCTTTATCTAGAGTCTCATTTGATTCTTTATCCAGAATCCCAGTTAGTTCTTTATCTAGAATCCCATTTGGTTCTTTATCCAGAATCCTAGGTGGCTCTTTGTCTAGAATCCTAGATGGTTTTTTTATCTAGAATCCCATTTGGTTCTTTATCTAGAATCCCAGTTTATTCTTTATCTAGAATCCCAGATGGTTCTTTATCTAGAATCCCATTTGGTTCTTTATCTAGAATCCCAGTTTATTCTTTATCTAGAATCCCATTTGGTTCTTTATCTAGAATCCCAGTTTATTCTTTATCTAGAATCCCATTTGGTTCTTTATCCAGAATCCTAGGTGGCTCTTTGTCTAGAATCCTAGATGGTTTTTTTATCTAGAATCCCATTTGGTTCTTTATCTAGAATCCCAGTTTATTCTTTATCTAGAATCCCAGATGGTTCTTTATCTAGAATCCCATTTGGTTCTTTATCTAGAATCCCAGTTTATTCTTTATCTAGAATCCCATTTGGTTCTTTATCTAGAATCCCAGTTTATTCTTTATCTAGAATCCCATTTGGTTCTTTATCCAGAATCCTAGGTGGCTCTTTGTCTAGAATCCTAGATGGTTTTTTTATCTAGAATCCCATTTGGTTCTTTATCTAGAATCCCAGTTTATTCTTTATCTAGAATCCCAGATGGTTCTTTATCTAGAATCCCATTTGGTTCTTTATCCAGAATCCTAGGTGGCTCTTTGTCTAGAATCCTAGATGGTTTTTTTATCTAGAATCCCATTTGGTTCTTTATCTAGAATCCCAGTTTATTCTTTATCTAGAATCCCAGATGGTTCTTTATCTAGAATCCCAGTTTATTCTTTATCTAGAATCCCAGATGGTTCTTTATCTAGAATCCTAGATGGTTCTTTATCTAGAATCCCAGTTTATTCTTTATCTAGAATCCCAGATGGTTCTTTATCTAGAATCCTAGATGGTTCTTTATCTAGAATCCCAGATGGTTCTTTATCTAGAATCCCAGTTTATTCTTTATCTAGAATCCCAGATGGTTCTTTATCTAGAATCCTAGATGGTTTATTATCTAGAATTCATAATCTCATATGAGCTTGGATAGAATGCTACATGTGATGAGTATCATCAAGTCCATCATCAATTTAAAGTGACGTCAGCATCAGCCGACAACAGCTTCATGGGGCAATCCTTATAATTCAGTTTTTAAGCAGGCTGGATGCTTTAGTATATTTAATTCAATATAAAAAGGTAAAAAATGTAGTGCACGTTTAAGCAATGCTGATTTCTTTGAGTGTGAATTTAAAAAAAAACATCGATGAGAATATAGTCACTATGGATATCCTATACAAAAGCTTCATTTTGAGTGATATTTGGCACTGCAATGCGACAGAAGGATAGGACCAGATAGAAAGCCCGCGGGCCGACTGGTGAGACAGGTGAGTTATTGCCAGTCGATGCAGTGTGTGCTCTGCTATACTCTAGTGGAGTTGTCTGTGAGTGTGTGAACCTGCTGACTGCACAGTAATTAGCTAGCTTAGTGTGTCAGCGCAGGTGCGCCGAATTAGGGATAATAGGCAGAGTAGAAATTGCTATGGCTTGCTTTGAGGAGTGAGCACCTGGGGTGAGGGCTGGAAGGTTCACTGTGGAACTATGGATATAGGCTCTTGGAGATTAGAGGGCCTGGGGGGGCAGAGGGAGAGGAGAAACGGGACTCACACAGATAGCTTAGTTTGCTATTTATGCACAATGACAATTGCAGAGGCCGCGGGGATCATAAAAAGAACCTGACTTTTTATGTGCCTGACTCCACTTCTACCATCGCGAATGCATTCAGGCTGTCCAAAAACTTGCTCATACCGAGCTGCCTTCCCAAAATAAGCCTGCTTTCGGTGTCTTTCTAGGGAGAGATTGCGTCGCAAGTACTGATCAAACAACTGTGGATAGACCTCATTGTTAGTAAGTACTAAAAATTGCCTTACTTAGCTTCATCTGTGCAAGATAATGGATACACCATTTGGTGACAATCGAACTGTCAGGGTAATGATACATCAGCCCTGACTTTCTCATCGTCAGGCAGTGTACATGTTGTGATTGACAATGCTTGCGCATATGCTTGAAAACTGACAATGAACTATTGACCATATTGAATGCGTGCGTGGGCGCATACTGCACTCAGGCTAGAGTGAGTAGGATTGCGTATTGATTTGTCAACGTGCATTATTAAGCAACGTGCAAGTAGGAGATGAACTCTATAAATATAATGTGAGCGAGACTTGTGTCTCTGAGCGTGAAACTTCAATCAACAAAACTCTTGTGTCAATTAGAACACAACAGTACACTCTCCCTGTAACTTGGAGGTTGGTCCTCAACGGCGTGTATTACACGACAAGCCCCCCCAAGCCTTCTCTCCACGGCTGCGCCCCAAACGAATGTGGCCTCACCCCGGAATCGAGCTCAGGGACCTTGGTGCGAGAGGCAAACGCGTTTGTCCGCTCTGCCGCTCACCCCAGTGCAAGATTGGCTTTGCAATAAATTTTTTTTCTGGCAGTACCTTAACGTCATCGTGATAGAAAGCCCTCAGTGGCACTACCAGATAAAAAAGTTTCAAAGAAATACATAACAAAAGTACATTTTTAAGAATCAATGATTTTGTGGAGACGTAAGCAAATACAAGTGGGTTGATCGCTTCCTCAAAGTAGAAAAGCATAACACAATAATGCCTGAGAGAATTAGAGAATTAGTTAATCACAGAATTACTTAATTCTCTCACTTTGGTTAACTTTTGATCTGATATCAATAAATGTAACTTACTCTACGAATTTCAGCTAACCCAAGCATGGCAGCAAAAGCTAAGGTGAGAAATAATACGAATCCAGTTTGCTCATTGCGTTGAAATAACTGTTTACGTAATATCTAAAAGTACTCGGTTTGAACATTAAGAACTGTGCTCGCCAATCAGACAAAGCTAACAATAAGATCTCCGAATGCTGATCAGAAAGGCAACATAAATCACCACAGGTTCTGAAACTGCCACCGCTGAATCGAGTCCACGGATACGGCCAGACATCGTCAAGTCAGTCGAGCCAGGCCAGGCGACAGAACTCAAATTCTTCAATCGCGTCGAGCTCCGTAAGATTTACCTGCGCTATCAACTAATTCTTTTGAAGCCATCAACTAATTCATTCACAATACGAATTTCCTGCAGGCCAGCTCATCAAAGAGCGCTGATTCCGACAGTCTGGACACATCAGCACAGTCACTGGTGCAGCTGTGCAACTACCTGAGTGAGTTGGTCACATTGAACAAACTACTCTACATAAATTCGCTAGACCTTTGAAATTTATTCTCACTTTTTTGTTCTCAAAAACTCAATTTCAGAGGCCAACTACGTGTGCAGATATAACAAAATCAGTAAGTTTTTGTTTTAACATTTGATCTTCAATCAAAGCTGTGTTCAATTTAATATAGCTTTTGCCATTCAATCTTCAGTGTTTTGTCATTCATACTCAGCCCCGATAGAATTAATCCAGCCAGTTGGCGCCGTTTGGCCCATAGACTATCGTTCTGTGCCATTCAATCTCGGGTTTTGTCATTCAAACTCAGGCTTTAATGTGGAGAAGGAATGTGGATAAGGAATGAACAGGTTATTATTCCTCAGCTCGGCTCATGTAACACAGGACCGAAAAACAGACATGTTAAACTTGTTAAACATAATGCAGTTCATACACATTACAAGTCAAACACCTCTAGCATCATAGTGAGGAAAATACGGATTTGAGCGGAATTGTTTATGTCTTGGATCAGAACAGTGACTCAGAGAAAAGGAATTTGCATAATGCACCGTGGATACAGTCGGATGCAGGCAATCTCCCAGTTTGCGGCCTTCAGAGTGTCTAGTGCAACGTGGCCCAGGCGCTCCATGTAAGCACATGGCCCATGTAAGCACATGTAAGTCGGGCGATGTAAGCAAATGCTATGGAATAAATTTGTAATTTAGCTGTCTTTGGGAGGACTGCGTTTGAGAGACCGAGCTTATAAAGCCTGAGCTTGAATGACAAAACCCGAGATTGAATGGCACAGAGCGATAGTCTATGGGCCAAACCACGCCAACTGGCTGGATTAATTCTATGGGGGCTGAGTATGAATGACAAAACACTGAGATTGAATGGCAAAAGCTATAATAACAAACACTGGCTGCCGGCTGTCTGTGGTAAAGACTGTCGGAAGTGCATCCAATTAAAGAAAAGCAGCGTTTAATTAAGGAATCATAGTCCTCCTTACTAAAAACCTAGCGATTTTAGACTAATTTTTTTTACCAAATGATGTGCCAATGCTCGCTGCCGTCTGTGTCACTTCAAGCTTGTCCTATGGGCTGTCAAAATTGAATTCACTTTTGCCAAAGTCGAGATTGAAAGTTGTATTATTGTGTTATTATCGAGCGCAAGGTACTTTAATGGACCACAGTTTTTTATAATTTACAAATGTGAATCAAATGTCAAATCAAATTCTTCGCACGAAATGGCCTCCTGTGGTCAGTTCTGTGATTAGGTAGCGGGTGAGTTTCATTGAGTAGCTGGCGGGGCTAATTGACCCCATGTTCAAAGGAATTTCCTAGCCAGATATGGCTGAACAGGGGAGCACCGCTGATAAGCTCAGGGCAATTAACCAGAGATCCGGTGTGCAAAGTTTCAACAGTGGCTCAGATGAGCTACTGATGATGCGTCACGTGACGAAGTCTAAATTGAACATCTAAAACTATCTAAATACGTGATCTGCAATTGAAATAGGCTTTTCCAGAAAAATATTTTTGCTGCAGGGCTGCGGGCAGTGGCAAATCATTTAATGACACTAGACCCGCAGCCAGCAAGGAGGCAATTCTGCCCATTCCGCTGACTCCAAATCATACACGCACACAGATACTGTACGCAAACACACACACACACACACTCAGGTATGTACATCTGCCCCGACTTTCGTATTGTCAGGCAATTTATGATCCCCAGGCACCCAAGCCTTCTCTCCGCAGCTGCGTCCCATGCAAATGAATGTGGGCCTCGCCGCGGAATCGAGCTCAGGGACCTTGGCGCGAGAGGCAAACGCGATAGACCGTTCTGCCATTTAAAAAAACTGATTTTCAAATTTAGTGTTTAAAAAACTTATCTTTTTTAACTCGAAATAAACAAAAAAGTTAGTTTTTTTCTCACATTTTCACATTTTAACTTTTCCCAGTTAGAATTTTTTCTTTGGACTATATCGTCAATAGATAATTACGAGTAGAATAAAAACTTTAATTGCTTATTTCACGCTAGTATTAGATTTTTCATTAAATTATTAATTGAAAACGCAATCAAAGCACATAATGAACTTTAAATATATCCAGGAAGAGCAAATGAGACACTGATTTCGTGTCTTGTCAACAAGAGTCTCAGAGATCGACTCACTATTCAGCGAAGAGTCAAGCAACTCTACTCTATCGTGAGTACATTTATAGTTCAATAAACAAAAAATAAGTCTCAGTTTTTGTTCTAGTGAATTTATAACGAAAAAAACGACTGGCTTCTCGCAGGATTTGGAAATTGAGTTCAAGGAGGTCCTCGGCTTGGAATTCGGCGGAATTACCAGCGGTCTTCTGCAGAGTCCCTACAGCACAGCGGCCATGGAGCTGCACCAGCTCGTTGAGGTGATCCACCGATGGTTATTGATGATTGATTTAGACCAGGGATCCAGATGCCCGCGGGCCAGATGCAGCCGTGTCTGATCTCTCCTCTGTCTAATTTCTCCTCTATCTCATCTCTCCCGTCTCATCTCTCCCCTGTCTCATCTCTCCACTGTCTCATCTCTCCCCTGTCTCATCTCTCCTGTCTCATCTCTCCTCTGTATCATGTCTCCCCTGTCTCATCTCTCCCTTGTCTTATCTCTCCCCTGTCTAATCTATCCTCTGTCTCATCTCTTCTCTGTCTCATCTCTCCCCTGTCTAATCTATCCTCTGTCTTATCTCTCCCGTCTCATCTCTCCCCTATTCATCTCTCCCCTGCCTCATCTCTCCCCTGTCTCATCTCTCCTCTGTCTCATCTCTCCTCTTTCTCATCTCTCCTCTGTCTCATATCTCCCATGTCTCATTTCTCCTCTTTCTCATCTCTCCTCTTTCTCATCTCTCCTCTGTCTCATCTCTCCTCTTTCTCATCTCTCCTCTGTCTCATATCTCCCATGTCTCATTTCTCCCCTGTCTCATTTATCCTCTTTCTCATCTCTCCTCTGTCTCATATCTCCTCTTTCTCATCTCTCCTCTGTCGCATATCTCCCCTATTCATCTCTCCCCTGCCTCATCTCTCCCCTGTCTCATCTCTCCCGTCTAATCTATCCTCTGTCTTATCTCTCCCGTCTCATCTCTCCCCTGTCTCATCTCTCCCCTGTCTAATCTATCCTCTGTCTTATCTCTCCCGTCTCATCTCTCCCTATTCATCTCTCCCCTATTCATCTCTCCCATGCCTCATCTCTCCCCTGTCTCATCTCTCCCCTGTCTAATCTCTTCTCTGTCTCATCTCTCCTCTGTCTCATCTCTCCTCTTTCTCATCTCTCCTCTGTCTCATATCTCCCATGTCTCATTTCTCCCCTGTCTCATTTCTCCTCTTTCTCATCTCTCCTCTTTCTCATCTCTCCTCTGTCTCATATCTCCCCTATTCATCTCTCCCCTGCCTCATCTCTCCCCTGTCTCATCTCTCCACTGTCTCATCTCTCCCCTGTCTCATCTCTCCCGTCTAATCTATCCTCTGTCTTATCTCTCCCGTCTCATCTCTCCCCTATTCATCTCTCCCCTGCCTCATCTCTCCCCTGTCTCATCTCTCCCCTGTCTAATCTCTCCCCTGTCTAATCTCTTCTCTGTCTCATCTCTCCTCTGTCTCATCTCTCCTCTTTCTCATCTCTCCTCTGTCTCATATCTCCCATGTCTCATCTCTCCCCTGTCTCATCTCTCCCCTGTCTAATCTCTCCCCTGTCTAATCTCTTCTCTGTCTCATCTCTCCTCTGTCCCATCTCTCCTCTTTCTCATCTCTCCTCTGTCTCATATCTCCCATGTCTCATTTCTCCCCTGTCTCATATCTCCTCTTTCTCATCTCTCCTCTTTCTCATCTCTCCTCTGTCTCATATCTCCCATGTCTCATTTGTCCCCTGTCCATCTCTCCCCTGTCCATCTCTCCCCTGTCCATCTCTCCCCTGTCCATCTCTCCCCTGTCCATCTCTCCCATGTCAATGCGGCCCGCGATCTTCCTTTGAAATGTCTCTTGGCCCGCGAACTACAGGAACGTAGAAGTACCCAGACCCCTGATTTCGATTAACGAACGAATATTTCAAAACTACACGCCTCAGGACTTGGATCCCTACGCAATGGTGGACAAACTGCTTCTCTACGGTCGCAAGAGCCTCAGCTGCATCTGCTCAGACTACAAGAAGCGTAAGAACTGCGCCAGATGTACTTGTTGTTGGGGTGGCATGCTTGGATCTCCGACATTAGTTGAAAGCCTGAACTATTTTGGGATTTCTCGCGAGCAAATCATCAAAGCAATGGTTAGCTGCTTTTAATCCAAACTTGCATCGATCTTCGAGGGGGTGGGTGAGCGGTCTAACGCTCTTGCCTCTCGCACCAAGATCCCTGAGCTCGATTTCCGCAGCGAGGCCACATTCATTTGGGGCGCAGCCGCGGAGAGAAGGTTTAGGGGCATTGTTGTGCAATTTACGCCCTTGAAGGCCAACCTCCAAGGCACAGTGAGAGTGTACAGCTCTGCCTGGCGATGAGATCGAAAGTCAGGGCAGATGGACACACCTGTGTCCGTGTGTGCTCATGGCTCATCGGAATGGGAAAAATTGACTCTTCACAGGCTGCGGGTCCAGTGTCACAAATGATGCGCCATTGCCCATAAGCCCTCCTGCAAAAACATAATATCTTCTTATTCTATCTATCTTCTATCTATCTATCTATTCTACTCTATCTGTCTATTCTATCTATCTATTCTATCTATCTATTCTATTCTATCTATTCTATCTATTCTATCTATCTATTCTATCTATTCTATCTGTCTATTCTATCTATTCTATCTATCTATTCTATCTATTCTATCTATCTATTCTATCTATCTATTCTATTCTGTTCTATCTATTCTATCTATTCTATTTTATCTATTCTATCTATTCTATATATTCTATCTATCTATTCTATTCTATCAATTCTATCTATTCTATCTATTCTATCCATCTATTCTATCTATCTATTCTATTCTATCTATTCTATCTATTCTATCTATCTATTCTGTTCTGTTCTATCTATTCTATCTATTCATTCTATTCTGTTCTATCTATTCTATCTATTCTATCTATCTATTCTATCTATCTATTCTATTCTGTTCTATCTATTCTATCTATTCATTCTATTCTGTTCTATCTATTCTATCTATTCTATCTATCTATTCTATCTATCTATTCTATCTATTCTATCTATCTATATTCGTCTAAAATCTTCATATTTTCTACAAAGGTGGAATATAATATATAATTATTTTCGATCGTACGTGCAAATTTGGTTTACGGCATTTTGCAAAGTTCCGATCCACCCCTTGAGCATGCAAACACGACCATTGTAGAGTTTGGCTGTCCCATCATGATGGACGTGCTTCGCAGCTTCGGTGACCAGCGAGTCTCGCGCCTCTTGACGTCCCTAGTCCGCGGCCTCCTCTGGCCTGCGTCTTTCACACCGGAAGCGGTCACTGAAGCCGCCATTCAGGTTCAGCATCAGAAGACAATGCTTCTAGAAGAGACTAGTGTGTTGCTTATAGGCCTTCAAAAGTACGGACCGAGCTTTCTAATCGCACTGTCTGAAGCTCATCGGGTGGCGAATCCCGAGAGGCCTCTGCTGCAGTGCCTGCGGGCTACCTACGATGCCAGTCTGTTCCTGCTGGTGCGCAAGCTTCTCGATCCGACCGAAGCAGAAGGCAGGGTGCGCGATCTGCTCAACAGGCTGGAGCGACTGGTCAGCTCTGGTGGTCGCGAGCTCGTGCACCAGCTCGTCATGCTAGCCGAGGTGATGCATAGTAATTTGAAAATGCTTTACCTAAATCTGAAGAGTGAGTCGCACATATTTAAAGTTCAAAGTCTCGCTTTGCAGTCTCCCAGAGTGCTGGGCGCCGTGAATCAGCAGCTGTTGATGACACGGAATGTCACACTGCACGATCTGGCACTGCGCAGCTGCTCAAAAGAGTGCGCCGAGCTAATGAGTGCAATTCTGGCTGTGCCTGGTGCAGGTGCAAAAAGGTAAGTTAATTCTGCCGAAATTTACATACATTACTCGCACATAGACAAATAGGCTCTTAAGTTTTTTCTTATGGTTTTTGTGCAACTTCAGGCATTATAACTATACACGTGATATTTTACGAGCATGTGTTGTACAGATTATTTCGATGCTTTACATAATACACGTGAACGTGTAAATTGGAATTATAATATATCCAACCTACTTAATTGTAGTGCAGTCTATAAACGATGCTTAGCCCCTCTATAATTGTTTGCAGTCTGTTTTGCAGCGAGTTGTTTCTCTTGAATATATAATCCGAGCACTAAGACAGAATATAATGCAACTGATCGGGGCTTTTTGTCATTTTTCTATGAAACAGTTAGTTTGTACATAAGCTTCTAGCAACTACGAGTATTAAATAATAAATCTCTGCCACTTTTTCAGAGTACCGCATCGAGGAAAATAGACCTCGCGTCTATTGTTGCGTTGTCGTACGATTTCCAATCAGAAGCTCTGCACAGGAAGAAAATTCATTCCGCCTGAATATCCGAAAAATAGTGTGATTTTCATGACCTAAAAATATTATTGTGTTTTTCCGGAGACAGCCATCTTTCAACAAAAGTTATATACTTTTATTATTATGCATATTAACAGAACTATAATCTTAATTGTCGCTTAAAGTCTGCCAAAAAAATATGAACTGTATTGCATTGTGAAATACACAGATTACTAGGAAAATATGAATAAAAGACAAAATATTTACACATATGAAGTGTTGATCACTACTTAAGTAGACAACAAGATGAAAACGGATGAAAACGAAATCATGATCATCCGGTAATGTGCAATCGACGAATTTAGGCTTCTGTTCTAAAACAAATCAGTCAACTGGCCGTCACAAGTTAAGGTCAAAAGGAGGAAGGAAGTTTCAATGTTTGGGAAATCCTATAAAGATAAGCTCTTGTATTTAGCAATTCGACTGAATTGTCAAAAAACTAGCTTGTATGCTGTGTGACATCGATCTTTGTAGCATGCAAATGCTTCTTAGAAAAGGTAAGAATGACGAAATGAGAAGGAAACAAAGACCAGGATTGATGAAGTCGGAGGATAATTTATTCAGAAAAGAGTTATATATATAAGTCCTTGGAAATCTCGGATTGCAAACAGAAAAAATAAATTTTTAAGTATTTTGCAATTTTATTACACGTATGTTTAGAAAAGTAACTTTATTTGACCGCGAAACAACCTTTTTTTCGTGAATTCAGCCTCCTGCTTTTTAGTCAACTTATCGTTTGTTTTATGGCATCGTTAGTCCCGCCAATACAAACCGTACTCACAAGTACAGATTCCGCACGGACGCACGCTACTACTTTACTTTATACGTCTGTTCCCGACTCACGTGTCATAATTTAAATTTAATTTGTTACCTATACTGGTTGTCATTAAGTTGCCCACGTAAGTTTTCTTAAAGATTTCGTATATTTTTTCAAGATTCGCTTCCCCACTCTGTTCACATAGGTTAGAACTAATGTATATCTAAAACAATTACATTTTTGTTTTGCAATATTGATTCTATTAACTACAACTCATTAAAAGAAAATGTTAGTTCGTTTTAAGAAACCATGTCCTTATAAAAAACTTTATTTAAGCAATGATAATAAACCAGCTCAAATAACTTTCCACCAGGCCTATAGCCTATAGGCTATATAAAAATGAAAATGTTAAATAACTGTTAAACAGTGCTTTATGCACTGTTTATGATGAGCCTTATGATGAGCCTTATGATAAACAGTCCACCTTGGTAGCTACCAGCCACTCAGGCAACTGACAATTTGTCATGTTAACAAATGTTATTATCTTTGTATATCTGGGCCTGTACTGTACTGTGTAGATTATTTTAGCATCATTTAAAAATCAAGCTGTTTATATGCGTTCTTTTCCACAACATTTGTTAATAAGTGAAATTAATTTAAATGCAAATAAAACTTTTGTTTGAATTAAGAAAAAGAAATCTAACTAGCAATTCATTCATTTTGCTGTAGCAAGTACTTAAGTAGTTGTTACGAAATTAAAAAGTATTGTATACTCCTTATTGTATTGAATATTACTTATGTAAAATATACTATGATGTCTTAGTTTCCTGTGTTAAATTATTCTGACCTCAAATTGTATGCAAAAAAACTAGTTTAATAAAACCATAGTCTAGATCATGCTAAATGTATGCTGGAAGGAAAATTAGGATGCTTGCTTTTGAATGCCAGTGTTAGCCAAATAATAAAATTATGACTGTATGCCAACTAGATTTCAAATATAAATGACAAAAAGCAAGGCAGAAGACACAGCTCAAGTCAAAATAGTCTTATACTATAGTTACAAAGGGTGACAATAATGGGACAAGGATTACAGCAGGTTATATGCAATAGGTTATTCATCCAAAACATTTGCTGAGCTGCCAATGTAGGAGCGTTGGGACTTTTCCAAGCATTGCTGATCAACTTTGCTGACAGCATATTACAACTAAAATTTGCTATTTAAACCTTGACTTACCAATATTTCATGTCAACTATAAATGTGAGGAGATCTTAGGTAATAAAGTAATTATTGTGCAGATAATTCGTTTGTCACTCAAAATAAATAACAGACTTACCAAAAACTATAGTAAAGTTTAAAGTTGCAATTGCAAATAGAATACTTTGTCAAAGTAATTGGGTTGTTTTCAGGTTTTGTAAATATGCGAAGTATGCCAACTTAATCACACATGTACACTAATTACACCCAAACTTATATAGCAATTTTTTTGGCCCAGGGCAAATGTATGCCAGAATTTTCCTGGATAATGTATATATCCAGACTATGGTATTAAAACAGTGAAATGGGTCATTGTGCTTGAGAAACAGTATTACACAGGAAAGTAATGGTTCAGCCAATAAAGAAAGTTGCCAACCAAAACTCATATCTAGGTAGAGTCAGTGCCAAAGGAACTTGCTGAGGTGGGAGACAAAAAATGGTCACCAGTGCCATGCTAACAATGTGACTATGCATGAAAAATGTCAGTAGCACCAGATTATGGTGAGTGATCTCAAGGTCACAGAGATTAGCTGATGGGCAATGGTGACCTTTTTGACTCTTACCTCAGCAAATTCCTCTATCACTGACTCTACACAGAGAGAAGTTTTGGCAACTTTCCGTACTGATGGACCCATTACTATGCTGTTTAATACTTTTTCTAAAGCCTTATGACTTGTTTTACTGCTTTAATCAATGTGCTTTTGTTTGTTTGCTACCAAATTTTGTGTCAAAATCATT